>JAZKJV010009751.1:0-600000 GCA_037367405.1 Ottelia alismoides | reverse complement strand
ATACTGAGTTAGCCACTCCTAGTGACCCTTTTGATGATACTTCTTCGGATCTATTTGATGCTGATTTTGTCACACTTAGGAGCGGTAGGACCCCATCAGGCGGCGACGCCTCATCTGAGCTTCATCTCGAGGCGCCACAGGAGGAGGAGGAGAGCGGTACTGAGGCCGCTCTAGACGATGACGGTGGTACTGAGGCCACCAAGGATGCTGATCCCACCGGCGGTACTGAGGCCGCCGCTTCACCAGATCTAGGAGGTGGTACTGATGCCACCCATTCAGCCGAGCCAGCCAGCGGTACTGATGCCGCACGACGTCTACCAGCAGCAGCAGCAGAGCAGCCAGCCCGTGGTGGTACTGAGGCCACCGGTGTTTGTACAGACAATGATGTTGTTTTTCCTCGTGTTCATGTATCTCGGAACTCTGCTATGAATAAAGGAAAAGGTTTACTTTCTTCTGGTCCCACTGTGGTGCATGATGTATGTGTGGATCCGGTCCTTGAACCGCTTATACCTTTTCCTAGTCCTTCATCTGAGAAGGACCCAGTGATCCCCTTCCCTAGAGCCCTTCAGATGGGGAAGGGGAAGAAAAAAGAAAATCCCAAAAAGAGAGAGCTTGAGGAGTTCAGCCAGAGCATGATTGATCGATTCCATATCCAGCTGACCCTCCAGGAGGCTTTGCAGCACATCCCCCTTCTCCAGCGATCTTTGAGAGAGAGGACTACAGTCAGGAGGAGGAGGAGAAACCACACTTCAGCGATCCATGTGCTGACCAAAGCCACGTGCTTCGCGATCCAGAACCGACTGCCAGCCAAGAGGCTAGATTCAGGGGGCCCGTATGTCAGATGCCAGATCAGTGAGCAGAGGTTCGACCGTACTCTTCTAGATAGCGGATCGTCGATCAACCTTCTTCCGGCAGCCCTTCTCGACCGCTTCGAGTTGGGCACTCTTCGACAGAGCAGGACAGTCCTTCAGTTCACTGATCGATCTGTCAAGAGGCCGAAGGGGTTATTACGAGACGTTATCGTCACTATTCAGGGCCTGCAATTCCCCGTGGACTTCGTAGTGTTGGACATGGAGATCCCTGAGTCAGTGGCAGATACCCCCATCATCCTTGGTCGTCCGTTCTTGGCCACGGCCAAGGCGGTGACTGATCATGATAGCGGGAAGGTGTACTTTCGCGTCCAGGACGAGAGTATACAAATAGAGACGGTCGAGGACTATAGAGCCAGATTCAGAGCCAGCTCAGATGCGAGTACTGACTCAAAGCAGCTGACAGACGCAGAGCCAGACATCCACCAGGACTGTGATTTTGTGATCACAAATGATGAGGTAGCTTGGGCAGATCTTGAGACACAGACCACCCTCTCACTTTCAGATACAGCTGATGCAGAGACGATAACAGAGGAGAGTCTGGAGAGCACAGACCTGGTTCAGGATACTATTGAGGCAGCAGAGCCGGTCCTCGATCGCAGCACGTTGATTAGTGATGGTGGTGCTGAGGCCACCTTGTTTTCCGGTGGTACTGATGCCACCAGTTCTGATACAGATCCCTCGGATTCAGAGTCTGATTGGGCCGATTGCTATGATCAGATGCCAGACCTGAGTCCATCTGAGCCTATAGATGAGGAGGAGGTAGAGGCAGAGCAGACCAGAGACAGTGCAGTTGAGCCGCCTTCCCCCGATCCAGTTTGCGAGAGTATGCTGTCACTTTCCCAGGCAGATTTGGCCGACCTTGCAGCTTTCACTCAGTTTCTTCCGCAGCCAGATTTGCCGGCACCCAGCATTCCAGAGCTGAAGCCGCTCCCTACTTCGCTGAAGTATCGATTCCTCGCGGGCGAGCCAGAGATGTACCCAGTCATCATCTCCGCCGAGTTGACTGGAGAGCAAGAATCCCGTTTGATGGGGGTTCTTGAAAAGAACCGCAAGGCGATCGGATGGAGCGTAGCAGATCTCCATGGGATTAGTCCATCAGTGTGCTCCCACCATATCTATCTCGAGGAAGGGGCGAAGCCGTCGCGTGAGTTCCAGCGGCGTCTGAACCCCAACCTGAGAGAGGTTGTGATGAAGGAAATATCAAAATGGTGGGGTGCAGGTTTTATTTATCCCATTTCCGACTCCAAGTGGGTCAGCCTCTTGCATGTGGTGCCTAAGAAGACAGGCATCACGACTATGATCAGTGAGTCGGGAGAGGAGATCGCTACACGAGTACCCACCTCTTGGAGGGTTTGTGTTGACTACAGGAAACTCAACCAAGCCACCAAGAAGGACCATTTCCCCCTGCCTTTTATTGACCAGATCATTGAGAGACTGGCAGGGAAGAGCCATTATTGCTTCCTGGATGGGTACTCAGGCTACAACCAAGTGGCCATCGCTCCTGAGGACCAGGAGAAGACCACCTTTACCTGTCCCTTCGGCACATACGCTTTTCGACGCATGCCATTTGGGCTATGCAATGCCCCTGCGACTTTTCAGAGGTGCATGCTGTCGATCTTCTCGGACATGGTAGGGGAGTGCTTAGAGGTCTTCATGGATGATTTCTCGATCTACGGCGACGGATTTGATTCTTGTCTTGACTGCCTAGATCGAGTACTCCAGCGATGTATTGAGTATCACTTGGTGCTATCTTGGGAGAAGAGTCACTTCATGGTGACTCAAGGGACGGTGCTTGGCCACATCATCTCCAACAGGGGCATGGAGGTTGATCCGGCCAAGGTTGATGTCATTAGGAAACTCACCCCGCCGTCCAATATGAGGCAGCTACGGTCATTTCTGGGGCACGTTGGATTTTACAGGAGATTCATTCAGGATTTCAGCAGGATTGCCCGGCCGTTGACTGACCTCTTGACGAAAGACACCGAGTTCCTTGTCGATGACAAGTGTCTTTCGTCGTTTGCTACTCTCCAGCAGTGTGTGATTGAGGCCCCTGTCCTCCAGCCGCCTGATTGGTCTCTCCCATTCGAGATCATGACGGACGCCTCCGATTTTGCCGTAGGGGCAGTGCTGGGACAGAGGAGGGATGGAGTGCCATTTGCTATACACTACGCTAGCCGCACATTGGATTCCGCCCAGCGGAATTATACAGTGACAGAGAAGGAGATGCTAGCCGTAGTGTTCGCACTAGATAAGTTCAGATCATATATCATTGGATCTAGAGTGACTTTGTTTACAGATCACACAACCATCAGGTACCTCATGGCAAAGAAGGATGCCAAGGCCAGACTGACTAGATGGATCCTTCTACTCCAGGAGTTCGACATTGAGATTAAGGATAAGCCTGGAGTCAAGAATGTGGTGGCGGATCATCTCTCCCGATTAGAGCAGCCTGAGGATTCTGAGCAGATTGATCCTATTAGAGATACCTTCCCAGATGAGGCGATCCTTGCTATCGCCTCACTCCCATGGTACGCCGATATTGTGAACTTTCTCGTTGCTGGGAAAGTCCCACAAGATTGGCCCAGGCAGAGGCTTGAGACCTTCCTAGCGAAGGCCAAGTCTTACCACTGGGAGGATCCCATCCTTTACCACGAAGGAGGGGATAGCGTCTGGCGTCGGTGTATTCCTCAGGAGGAACACCATAGTGTCCTCACTTACTGCCACAAGCTTGAGGCAGGAGGACATCATTCTGGGAGGAGAACGGCACAGAAAGTGCTCCAATCCGGCTTGTGGTGGCCTACCCTCTTCAAGGACTCAGATGAGTTCGTGAAGAGGTGTACTGACTGTCAGAGGATGGGCACTTGTGGACAGCGTGATATGATGCCGATGCAGCCCATTCACTTCTGTGAGGTTTTTGACGCATGGGGCATCGATTTCATGGGTCCATTCCCTAAGAGTCAGGGATTTGAGTACATTCTGTTGGCCGTTGACTATGTGAGTCGTTGGGTGGAGGCTATCCCCGCCCGAGCCGCTGATGCGAGGACAGTTTGCAGATTTTTGAGGAAGCATATCATCACGCGGTTCGGGGTTCCTCGAGTTCTTATTTCTGATGGGGGATCTCACTTCATCAACGACCAGGTGAAGGCACTTGCTAGCAAGTTCGGCATAGATCATCGTGTTGCTACGCCGTACCATCCACAGACGAATGGTCTAGCCGAAGTGTCGAATAGGGAGATCAAGACTATTCTGCAGAAAGTCGTCCGCCCTGACCGAAAGGATTGGTCACAGATTTTGGACTCGGTCTTGTGGGCATATAGGACGTCTTTCAAGACACCTTTGGGCACATCTCCCTTTCGCCTCATGTATGGCAAGCCATGCCATTTACCTGTTGAGCTGAGGCACAAGTCACTTTGGGCAGTTACAGACATACTTATGGATTCAGATGGTATAGAAGACCAGAGGAGGGCAGAGCTAGCTGCCCTGGAGGAGCTTAGAGTTGCAGCTTTCTCAAGCAGCCTACATTATAAGGAGAAAGTCAAGGAGTGGCATGATTCTCATATCAGCCACAAGCATTTTGAGATTGGACAGAGAGTATGGCTGTTTGATGCGAGGCTTAGATTATTTCCAGGGAAGCTACAGAGCAAATGGAAAGGACCTTATCTGGTTCGGAAGGTACACGACAACGGTAGCATCGATATATCCGTGTTGTCTTCTGAGAGTACCTTCCGAGTGAACGGCCAGCGGCTCAAGCCATTTCTAGATCATGAGCCGCGGGTCGTTGATATTGCCCCTATTCATTTTGCGTGAGATGTGGTCTTTGACTCACATCTAATGCATCTCACGCCCGAGTTTCACTGATCTTCCACTGTATATAGATCCAGATGTCCATATCACCACATTCTGTAGTCCCACATCCCTTTCTCCATCTTGTGATTATGCTATACTTAGGGTGCACTTTACCCTAAGTATAGGGGGGATGTGAGACCTTTCGGGTATTTCTTTTGCTTCTGTCTACCCCTGTTTTGCTGCCTATACTTAGGGGCATTTCACCCTAAGTATAGGGGGGGTAGACCCTGTACATTCTCCACTCGGTTTTCCCTTAGTATACAGCCTGCTATACTTAGGATTACTTGATCCTAAGTATAGGGGGAAGACCTGAGTCCCTCTTGACTTTTCATTTCCCTTTTGTATAGCCTTCCTTTTCACTTCCCTATACATAGCACGAGTTATGTCTTCTTCATCGCTCTTGACTCTGAGGACATCGTTCGAGCTAAGTATAGGGGGGTGTGTATATATTTCATATATACTTTAGCCATAACTCGTACTTTGTGTGAGTGTGTTAATAAATAAAAATGGCTAAAAACCACAAAAATTAAAAATTTTTCATGTACATAATCTTCTTTTATTTGCACATACATAGCTAGTGTACAAATTATTTTTGTAAAAATGATTTCAAAAATCTTTTGTGTAAAGCTTGTGTAAATATTTTTGTATCAAAATTATGTATATAGTACAAAATTTTTCCAAAATGTTTTGAAAATCAAAAAGTTTGCAAAAATTTTGTGTAAATGTGTGTAAATACCATTTTGCAAAACTTGCACTTCATGCATCATCATTCATGATTTCAAAACATTTTTCAAAAATTTTGCATGATTGTAAAATAGTGCGTAAATAAGCATCTTTTTGTACATATGTATATAGTTTTTCTTGGATGATAGTTGACATTTAAACTAGCCTGGAATCAAATTGAGAAATGGAGCTTGATTAAGATCTTAATCCACCTAATTTCTAAGAGGAACCTTATAGGGCTTAGGTTTAAGGCTTTTCAGGTCCATGGTGACTTAATTCTTTGAGTCCACTAGGCTATGATCACATGTCATCTCAATGAGCCTAAGTAGAGCACTTAACAACAACACATGACTCATATAGATTATGGCCTTACTTGGACAACCGCACTATGCACCGAGCTCTCTACGGATGAGGTGGTGAGGAGGCAGCCTTCCTTGACTTGGGGTAGCATATGAGGGTAGTACTTCTAGGCGGAACCTCTCTTCTTCTTATAGTGAAGGAAGTGCGTCTCAACTTGGTCTGGTTGCCATGAAGTCTAACGACGGGAGTTGTGGGTTGCAATAAAGCTTCAAAAGAGGGATAGTCTACTGGCTCAAGAGGAAAAACTCCTTGTATATATGCTGCATAGATGCACTCGAAAAAAAAGTGCAAAAAGAATAGAACTCCAAAAAAGTGGTGGGTCTGAGAGAAAATGATAATCCCACCGGAGTATGTATATAAGTGCAATAAGCAAAGCTTGGTTTCATGATCCACCTGTTGTAGCTTGCAGCAGGGAGACTTGGCTACACTGGTCAAGCTCCCAAGGGTACTTGGCTACACTGGCCTTGACCCATTCTCTTCTTCCCCCTCTTCTTGAGCCGGTTGTACTTGAACTTAGAAGGGAATACCCCGCTCCTCGAGGAAAGAGTGGCCAGATTGAGGTCATAGAGTTACCTTGTTGGGGAGGGTTGTCAAGTTGCCATTTCTGAGGTGGAGGGCTTAGACCTCACTTCCACAGGACAAGGAAAGATACGTGGTCTTCAGGGTTTGTGATTGATGACTTGTTCTGATCTGGAGCATTGAGGAGTCTTGATTATAGATTAGTGGAACTTAGAGGCTGTTAGGTTTTAAGCTTAAGTCTAAATAAGGTTCCGACACATTAATAATCCAAAGATCTGATTGAGCTCCATACCTCAATTTAATGAAGGCAAGTTTAATAATCAACCTTGATCCATGTACATCCTCTTTTTCTTTTTTCTTTTTCTTTCTTTTTCACTTCTTTTTCAAATAAGTGTTTGCTAAGGGACTAGCAAAGTATAGTATAGGGGGGTGATGAATACCCATTCATCACTCTTTATTCTTATATTTTAGCTACAAAAACCTATGCAAATGCATGTAGATACTTGTAAATAGGAATAATTAGCAAAAGCATGCATTTTGTAAAAATCTATAATTAGCATGTTTTTGTGCAAAAATAAAAGAATAAAGATGAAAAAGAAAAAAAAGAGGGAAATATTTAGAATAAATATTGAGCAACCTAACCCAAGGAGGGCTCAGCATGGGCCCGACCGCATAAAAGCCAAAAGTAGAGGGAGATAGGGGCTCATGTGTAAATATCTATGTAAATAAATAAAATTATATTTTCCTCACCCAAAAATATTCTTGTACATATTTTGTATATATTTAGAAACTATTAAAAACAAAATAAAAATCTAAAAATCAAAAATTCAAAAATGCCCTTTCACCATGTATATAGACCATCCTCCTACATGTATTTAACCTTGTAAATAAATGTATTTATTTTCAAACTTTTTTGTAAATATCCTAGATTATATATTGTAAATAAATAAAATAAAAAGAAACAAAACAAAAATCAAATAAAAATAACAAAATTAAAAATACAAAAATATGTTATACATATGCCATGTACATAGTTGTATATATCTTTTTATTTCACCTATGCAAATAAATAATAAAACAAAATAAAAATACCCTTTTATTCCTCATTTTATTCTATAAATAAGTAAAATATAAAATAGGAATGAAAATGTATAAAAATAACTAATTAAAAAAAATCAAAATTAAAAACCCTATATTGTACACATACCTATATATAGCCCTATTATGTAAATACCTTATTTTTATTTTGAAAAATTAATTAAAAATCACCAAAAAAATAGAAAAATTAAAACAAAAATATTTCATGTTTTGAGTTTTTAATTTAAATCGGCCATTTGTTATTTTTAAATCAATTCTAAATCTTTTCTGACGTGGCTGACTCCCATTGGTCCACGGGGGTTGTTGACCGCCCGGTCAACTCCCCTCTGTTGGACCACTTCCCATGGGTCTGGTTCGCGGACCCGACTTCTCCCAATTATTCCCACCAGAACCCGATCCCCATTTAGCCTAACCCAGGGTCCTAATCACTCCCCAGGTATCCGGGAATCTCGCCCGACATTGATCCTAGGGATCCATGCTCAATCGAGCCGGACCCGAGGCCTTCTTCCCGGACCTGCACCCATATAAAATCCCAGCTCCGCCGCATTCATTGGGCATCTTTGGCTCTCCACCCTTCATCCCGTGACCTCCACAGCATCCCCTGAGGTGACAGCTCTCGATTGCCCGTGTCGCAGCGAGGAGGGGGTGGCCGAACCACTGATCCGGCGACGTAGCGCCGCCGTGCTCCGCCCAGTGCAGGAGCTCGAGCCTCAGGACTTGACGACCTTCGAGGCCACGACCAGGAGCTACCTCAGCTCCAGCACAGTCTATTCGACTGCCCAGGTAACCTTCTAGCTTTCCCATTTCGCCTAATTTCTTGTTTCCCCCAAATCGTAGCTTCGCCGTATTCCGTTGATTCCGATCATCTCGCGTATCCTTTCGATCATCGGAACACCCAGTCACCTTCGCCATCCCTCCACGCACCTTTCTCCGCCCCTTCGTTCAACCCAGCTCGCACAGGAGCTGGGGTTCGAGCTCCACCGTCCGTCGCTCGCCGGAGCTCGCTCACCCCGACACACAGCTCACCTCCACACCACCTAACCGGGTCGAGGCACTTTGCCCTCGACCCGCGGAGCTTCTGAGATACTTTGCAGGACCAGCGGAGACCATCTGAGGCCTCCCGAACTTTGGCCAGGAGCTTCCCTCCGCCGACCTCGCCGGAGCCCCTCCAGGGCTCGGCTGGGCCATCGGAGGCCACCACCAGCTGCGGGACTCCATCGCGGACCTGTTCCGATCTTCAGAGGCAGCTGACGAGGGACCATCGCGCTCGCACGAGGCCGGCGAAGCTCGTCGGCCCACTGTTCTTCCAGGATCCTCGAGCACCGTCCGATCGCCCTCAGCTCCCCAGTTCGCATCCTGACCCTCCATCCATCGAGGAGAGCCACCGTTTGATCAGTCAGAGGGAACGATCTAGACCGTTAGCGCAGAGAGAGAGGCACCTGCACCCGAGGCCGTCAGATCTTCCACGTGCCCGCCTCTGAGACGTCGATCAGGCCCACGTGCTGAAGGGAGAGAAGCGCCCGTCGTCCAGGACCGTCAGATCTGCTACGTGGCGCCCATCCAGCCATCGACGTAATAGAGGGGTAATTTACCGTAGGCCCCCTCTTAGTTTTATGTTTTTAGATTTAGTCCTGTAAATATTTTGTGCGTTTTATTACGTTGGGTTATTTGCACATTGGACCTCGTGCTCTTTAGTATTTGCACTTATGCTCCTGTTGTGTGAGCCACGTGCGTCGTCACGTGTATATTTGGGTGTAATTGCAACTCTAGTCCTGTAGTTCTCGATGTTTGTTAATGGATGAAACTTTTTGGTAATTGCATATATGCCCCTGTGAGTGTTTTATTTGCGCATGTGCGTCTTTTAGTGGGTTATTTTGCAGGAACAACCCCTGGACTTTTGGTACGAGTTACCAAAAGGTCCTAGGACTTGTTTTTCTTACAAAATGTCCCTGAGTGCCCCAGGGCACGCGCCTCGCGCGTGACTTGCTGGGAAAATTGCACCTGGACCCCCAGAACTTCGGGTATTTGCACTTCAGTCCCTCTGCACATTGCCCTCTTTTGATTTTTGAATAAAATATCAAATCACCTCCAAATTCGATGAAAATTTGACAACATGGCTCCTGCCATGTTGTAGGATTTTTGAGAATTTTGAGGACATTTTTGATTTTATTTGTTATTTTTAAAAATTCAAAAACCTCTATTTTAGCTACTGTCTAGAATTAAAAATCCCAAAAAAATATAAAAACCCTCTCAAAAATTCCAAAACAATTAGGTACTGTTTCTTTTGTGTCTCTTGATTTTCTAGCCATTTTTGGCTATTTTGCATTGCTTAAAAACTCTAAAAACTCAAAAACACATAAAAACTCATAAAAATTCTAGTAATTAATCTAAAAACCTAAAAACAATAATTTTGGTGCTCGAATTTTCCTTATTTTCTCTAGTATACAGGAAAATTACCTCCAGGTCCCTATGAGATCTTAGATATTTTATCTTTGGGTTTTGAGCCTGGCTGGACAGTGCCTTGCATTTTCAGTACTGTTTGATTTTTAGAAAATAAAATACACATTATAAAAATCCAAAAAATTCACCAAAAACATTAAAAAACCTAAAAAACATAAAAACATTTTTGTTTGAATTTTTTGTTTGATTTTTGACACATTAAATAAATTGCTAAAGTGTGCTTGTGTTTGTTTTCTTTTATTTTCTCACTTTATTAAAAATCCAAAAAATATAAAAAATTATTAAAAACCACTAAAAACATTTTGCCTTTATTTTATTTTATTTTTACTACTTCGTAGGCCTTCGGCCAACCCGTGCTCCTTGTGTTCGACCCTGGGTGCTATACCAGGTTAATCTCATAGCGGGACCGCTCTTCTTTGTTTTGATTGATCTTCGATTTATTTAGCGGTCTGATTTTTCTTGATTAAGTGACTCTGAGTGATTGAGGTCGTAACGACCTATTTAGTACCTTTACCTCGTTCACTCGGGTCGCTTATCACCAGCCGACGGAGCGGAGACCCCACTTTTTTACCGTCCACCAGCACCATCACCTCAGCTTCCAGCTTGTACTCATTTTTGTAACCTGGATGTACAGTAATTTGTAGATGATGGTTTTATTGTAAATAAGAACTATAATTTGGACTCCAACAATGTATATATTCCTTTTCCTGATGCAATAGAAAAATCCAAAAAAAATGTAAATAGAAAAAATGCATTATTTGATCATGGAGTTGTGGATATAATTAATAACTTGACTGTTGAGATCCCTCTAATGAAGATCATGGAGTACATGCCAGCGGTGAAGAAAGGTTTGAAAGAAGCATGTACAAGCAAGCATCGTCTAGCATGAAAGAACAGATGCAAACAGGTTGAGAATTACGTTCTCACCATGGCCACTGTAGCAGCCATCAACAACCTCCCACAGAAGAAGCAGGACAAAGGAGCACCTCTTATCAATTGTGAGATTTTTGATCAGGTCTTCGAGCGCACTCTTCTTGACAGCGGGTCTTCCGTCAACCTTCTACCCTCGTCACTAATGCAAGAATTTGGGCTAGGTCCGCTCAAGCAGACACGAATGATCCTTCAGTTCGCTAACCGATCCATCAAGCGACCTAGAGGTCTTTTGGAAGACGTTGTGGTAAAGGTACGGGAAATGTAGTTCCCATTTGACTTTGTAGTCCTTGATATAGTCTCCCCCGCACCCTTACTTCAGAACCCTATCATCCTTGATCGATCGTTCCTGTGCACCTCAGAAGCCGTGGTTGATTATGGGTCTGGTAAGATCACTTTCAGCTCGGGCAATAAGAGAATCACTATAGACATGATCAGCGAGCCAAAAGTCGTGACTGATGAGAGTCATGCAACAGACTGTGACTTCATTGTAGAAATCAGAGATACACCACTTTCTTTGGATGATCCATGGACCCAAGAAATACTCTCTCTAGAGGAGGTCTTGGAAAGCACAATCGACACTTGCTCTGATGATAATTGGGAGACAGAATCCAATGTATTGATGCACCTTTTTGATCCCAATGATTCACTCCAGCCCGAATGCGATGAGCCTAGTGCATAACTGTTCGGCACATTATCAGAATCTCTACAAAGTACTAAGGACAATAGCTCTGCCAAAATTCAAATAGCGCATCCCACCACCAGTACAGTTTTCGAATTGACTAACAAGTTAGCCAGATCAGAACCAGAACTCAGGCCACTTCCTGCAGTCCTGAAGTATGCTTTCTTGCGGGTGAAGAAAACATGTATCTGGTCATCATCAGCAACAGGTTGACTCCGGAACAAGAATCTCGACTTCTCAAGATTTTAGAAAAGAACCACAAGCCACTTGGTTGGCGTGTATCAGATCTCTGCGGAATAAATCTGGCGTTGTGTTCACACCATATTTACCTGGAGAAAGATGCCAAGTCATCCCACGAATTCCAAAGAAGGCTGAATCCAAATCTCCGGGACGTCGTCGTGAAAGAAATCACGAAATGGTGTGATACAGGCTTCATTTACCCCATCTCCACTTAAAATGGGTGAGCCCCTTGCACGTAGTTCCAAAGAAGTCAGGGCTCACCATGGTTACAAATGACAGAAGAGAGGAGATATCTACTCGGGTACCGACATCCTAGTGTGTATGTGTTGATTACCGCCGTCTTAATGCAGCAACAAAGAAGGACCACTTCCCCTTGCCATTCATTAATCACATTCTTGAAAGACTAGCAGTCAAAGAGTTTGTCTGCTTTCTGGATAGATATTCTGAGTATAACCAAGTGGCAATCGCCCCTTAGGACCAAGAGAAGACTACCTTCACTTGCATGTTCAACACTATGCTTTCAGAAGAATGCCCTTTGAATTGTGCAATGCACCAGCGACATTCCAGAGATTCATGCTTGCCGTCTTCGCCAAAATGGTGGGCAGTTTTCTTGAGGTGTTTATGGACGACTTCTCTGTCCATGGTGACAGATTCGATTCTTGTCTTGAGCACCTGGACAGATTACTTAAGAAATGCGATGAAGTCAATTTAGTGCTATCATCGGAAAAGAGCCACATCATGGTCACAAAAGGAATTGTGCTAGGTCACTCCATTTCCAAACGTGGCATGGAAGTCGATCCGACGAAGGTGGATGTGATTGCCAATCTTGAGCCACCTCAGACAATAAAGAATGTGAGGTCATTCCTGGGGCATGTGGGTTTCTAAAGAAGATTCATCCGAGATTTCAGCCGCATCGCCCGACCTCATACAGAACTTTTATGCAAAGATATCAAGTTTAATGTTGATGCGTAGGTTCTCCTTTCGTTCAATCAGCTGAAGGAGCTTATCACTCAAGCTCTAGTCCTACAGCCATCGGATTGGTCTCTCCCTTCCGAGATCATGATGGATGCGTCAGACTTTGCAGTTGGGGTTGTTTTAGGACAGAGGAAAGAAAAGGCACCCTATGCCATTCATTACACCAACAAAACATTATATGAAGCTCAAAGAAACTACACTGTGACAGAAAAAGAGTTGTTGGATGTGGTATTTGCCTTGGAAAAGTTCAGATCTTATTTTCTTGGATCGAAAATTACCATCTTCACAGACCACACTGCTATCCGATATTTACAGCAGAAGAAGGATTCCATGCTAGACTGATCAGATGGATCCTTCTCCTCCAGGAATTTGATTTGTAAACCAAGGGCAAGCATGGAGTTCAGAATTTGGTAGCAGATCATCTCTCTAGAATTGAACAGCAAGAAGCCTCCGCTGAACAATGCACCCATCACAAAAACCTTTCCCGATGAATCGATTTTAGCTGTGGATTCACTCCCTGGTATGCCGATATTGTCAATTACCTCGTTTCAGGTGTAGCACCGTCAGATTGTATGAAGATTCAGAAAGACACATTCTTGTCGTCAATCCATTTCTACCAATGGGAAGATCCCCTCTTATTCAGGGAAGGAGCAGATTGCATTTGGCGTAGGTGCATTCCTCAGGAGGAGCATCATAGTGTTCTCGAGCACTGTCACTTGCTCGAATCTGGTGGACACCACTCTGGAGACAGGCTGGCAACAAAAGTACTTCGGTGTGGCTTCCGGTGGCCCACACTGTTCAAGGATGCAACAGACTTCATTAAATGATGCACTGACTGTCAGAGATTGAAGGGCACACTCACAGCGAAAGACTCGATGCCCCTGAAGATCATTCAGATAGCAGACGTTTTCGATGCTTAGGGCATCGATTTCATGGGGTCTTTCCCTAATAGTGAGGGATATGAGCACATCCTCCTTGCCATCGATTATGTGAGTTGCTGGGTTGAGGCTATCCAAGCTCGAGCCACAGACAACAAGATAGTATGCTGATTCCTAAGAGAATATCATTTTGTAGTTCGGGATTCCAAAGATTCTTATATCATATGGGGGTAGCCACATCGTGAATAAAGAGGTTATGAAATTAACGAAGGAATATGACATTGACCATCGAGTCGCATCTCCTTATCATACCCAAACCAATGGCATGGAGGAATTATCGAATAGAGAAATTAAGACAATCCTTCAGAAATTTGTGATGCCAGACAGAAAGAATTGGTCCCAACTCTTGCACTCAGTTCTCTGGGCATACATAATCGCCTACAAGTCTCCCTTGGGCATGTCGCCCTATCGTCTTGTGTGTGGTAAGCCATGTCATCTGCCCGTGAAACTAATTCACAAATCTTTATGAGAGATTAATATGTGCAACGTGGCTCACAGAAAAGTGGTCAGAAAAGGAAATATGATCTGAATAGACTCCTGGAATTCCGAGACCATGCATACGATAACACCTTGATGTACAAGGAAAAGGTGAAACGTTGACATGACCATCACATCGGACGAAAGACCTTTGAAGCTAGGCAGAAAGTGTGGTTATTTGATGCAAAGTTAAAGATATTCCTGGGCAAATTAAAAAGCAAATGGATATAGCCATTCCAAGTTCTTGAAGTGTGTGACAATGGAAGTATTGCCATATCAGAATTGTCTCCTGAGCACAACCATTCGTCGTCAACAGTCAACTACAGAAGCCTTACCTTGAGCCTTATACTTTCTTTGCTATCATCGACTCAATCCAGGTTCTGCGCTCTGAAGATACATCCACGACACTGACAGCATCAAAAGATTCAGACGATGCACCTCAAAAACTTTTCCTCTGATTTCTTTTCTTTTTTTCTTTTCTTCTTTCCTTTTATATTTTCTTTTTCTGCCAAAAAGGTGTCTCCCCTTGTTGTCAGTCTTCTATACTTAAGACGTACTTTGTCCTAAGTATGGGGAGGTGAGCACCCAGAGTTCTTTCGTTCTTTGATCCTCTCTGTTGTCTCCTCGTCTTGTCTATACTTAGGGATATTTGACCCTATGTATTGAAGTAGACAATCTGAGTATGGTCTGTTCATTCTCACCCTTGACCATCCCTACCTTGTGTACAGTCTGCTATACTTAGGATTATTTGATCCTAAGTATAGGGAGGACAGTCAACTTCATGTTGTTTTATTTATCTACTCATTCCTTCATCTGTAGACTTCTCTATACTCAGTCAGAGTTATGTCTTCTCTTTTTCTTGATCTATTAGGACATAGCTCGAGCTAAGCATAGGGGGTCATATATACTATGTATATACTTTAAATCCATAACTCATACTTTTGTATTTTAATTAATACCTAGGGCTAAAAATAGTGTTAAAATCATCAAAATATTCTAATAAAAAATGGTCGTAGCTCCTCAAACTCTTTTTGTACATTCTGATTAATAAATCAGGCAAAAATTCTTTTTGCAAAATATTTGAAAAATAGTTTGAAACTCTTGTTGAGAAATCTTCTGAAAGCTGTTTGGAAAATGTTTTGTAAACAATGTTCAACCTTTGTAAATTTTTTTTGTTTGAAAGAATTTATTTTCTTTGTGTGAAATAAAAATGTTTGAAAAGCGATTTGCAAATGGTTGGAAAAATGATGGCAAATAAATCTTGAAAAATCTATATATACTGTTTGAAAAACCTTTGCAAAATGATTTTCAAATATGCATAAATTTTTGTAAAAACTATTTGTGAAAATTATGTTGGACTACAGTTTTCAAAACTGTTGCAAATTCAAACAAGTTTGAGGAGTATACACACTATACTAAAAAGTTTTTATAAATGTATAAAAGTGAGCAATAATCCCTTGTAAATCCTTTAAGAACCAAAACCCTTCTATACATAAAATATATCTCCAAGTAAAGATATGTACCCATTCGTTTACTATATACTGGTTAATAAATTAGGTTAAAATATTTCTGCAAAATGATTTGAAAAATGGTGTGACCCGTTTGGAAAATCTATTTGCATGTTACATTGAAAATGTTGTGTAAAATTACATTGAAAAATGTATATATTGTTTGAAAAATCTTTGCAAAAGAGCTTTCAAATGATTGTAAATGTTTGCAAAAATTATTGTGCACTATAGTTTTAAAAATATTTTCAAATAAATTTGAGGAGTAAATGCATTATTAAATGAAAATGAATATATAAATAAACATAAAATTCTTTACCAGATGTACATAAATACCTAATTAAAATAATTAAATATATAGATCTTGTAAATTCTTAATTCCTGCAAAGATATAAAAAGAAGCACACCCGTGTAAATAGATGTACATATTTTATACTTTGTATCAAATTTTTCTTTATTTGCAAAATTCTTTGTGTAAAAATTCTCTTTGTTTTCAAATTCTATGAAAAGATTTTGCATCATTCTTTGCATCATTGTACATAGCATTTGCACAACATATTATTCTTTGATTGAGCTTGATGATTGAACAAAGTCCAATAAAGTCGAAGATTGGAGCTTGGTTGGACCTTACCACACCTAACTGCACTGGAACCTTAAGGGAACTAGGTTTATGGTACTTCAGGTCCATTAGGACTTAATTCTTTGAGGCTCAAGGCTGGGTTCAAGTCACCTCAACTGACTAACTAGAACTTTTCGAGACGCACGCATGACTCTTGTCGGCCGTGACCAAACTTGGACACTTGTACCTTTCACTTGGCTCAACTCAGTTGGAGTGGTTAGGGGGTTGGATATGTTGGTCTGAGACACACACAGGTGGAAACATTTGTCCTCATCTAGGGAGGGAAGTGCACCCCAACCTGGTCCAGTTCCAATGAAGTCTAAAGACAGGAGAGTGTGGGTTGCAATAAAGCTTCAAAAAAGGGATAGTCTTCTGGCTCAAGAGGAAAAAATCCTTATGTAAATGTTGCTGTGAATAGTATGTTTGAAAAAAAATGGACAGGCCTACAAATAAAAATAAAAAGCCTACCGGAGTATGTATATATGTTGTATAGAAAATAAGCAAGCTTGAGCATCAAAGTTATACCATGTGAGCCTGCAGCTGGATGACTTGACTACACTAGTCATGCATCTCGGGATAGGTAGCTACATCGGCTACCGTCCATTCTTTTCTTCACCTCCTCCTCTTGAGTCAAATGCCACTCGAACTTAGAAGGGAATACTCCGCTCCTTGAGGACAGAGAGATGGATTGGGGAATCATTAGGTTGTCATTCTAGAGAAGTCAGTTCCTTTGTCATTTTAGTTGGGGAGAGCCACTATCACTTACACTGTATAAGTCAGCTTCATAGTCATAAGGCTTTGTGTATGGTGTAGGCTAGTTCTAACTTGGCTATTGAGGTGGGTTGAGCCAAGTTCTGTGACTCTCGAAGGCTGTTGTGTTTTAATTTTGATTCCCAATCAGGTTCTACACACATTCTCACATCAGGGTCATTCTTTTTGTACTTATTGCATAAGTGTTTGCTAGGAACTAACAAATGCAAGTATAGAGGATGATGAATCTCCATTTCATCACCCTTATTCTATCATTTTGGCTTTAAAAACCTTAGCCAATGCATGTAAATAACATTAATTTGTACAAAATAACATCCATTATTTATTACATTTATTATATAAATAGTAATGTTTTTAATGCTAAATTTATAGAATAAAGAGAAGAAAAGAAAAAGGAATAAAATATTGAAAATATTTTATGACCCTAACCCCAAGACCATGTCCAAAAGGGAGTTGATCGATAAGGAATAAAGTAGGGGGAGATAAGGGCCAAAAATAGAATAAAATTCCTATTTATTCATTCTTTAATTATGCATTTTTTGACTCCTATTTTATTCTTCATTATTTATTCATCAAATGAAGAAACCGTGAACATAAAAGTCGTAGATAATAACGTAAATAAATATACAAAATTGAGTTTATACAAAAATAATACATAGTGTACCTTTTATGCACAAAATAGAAAAGATAGAAACCAAACTTCACAGACCCATATCTTTCAAATAAAAACTCAAAACATATCAAAATCACCCTAATTGTATATAACTTTTCACGAGATATTCAGTGGTGATGGTTTTTTTCTGGAGTTATTGTGTGAAAGTTAGGTTTTTGACCCCCATTGTACATTATACCGATTAAAATATTTATTTTATTCATTATTTATTATTTTTACAAACTCTTATTTTTATCATTTTGTAAATATTACTCATAACACATGTGCATAATAGAATTAAAATAAAATCAAAAAGAAAAGGAAAAATAAAATAAGTCTAAGTATAATACATAGATGAAACACCTATGTTATATATGAAAGGGAAATATATTCTTTAATTCTTTAGGCCTTCATATTTTTATAATATTGTATAAGCTCTATTAAAAATACAAAACCAAAAAAAACTCATTAAAGCCCATTAAAATGAAAAGATGTGAATAATACATAGGTAAAACACCTATAAATGTACCTATATAATATACTTACTTATTTATTTAAATGTACAAATTACATCATAAAGCAAAATAAAAATATTTTTATACTCACAAAAATAAGTTATATAAAAAAATATATAAAATAAAAGAATAAAGTAATAAAATAAATATACAAAATAAAAATAAAAATGCACAAAACATAGATGTATATACCTATAAATACACTAATAAAATTTAACTACTAATAAATACAGCTAAAAAGTAAATAAAAATCATAATAAAATACTACATAAAATAATAAATATTTTTTATACTAAAAAAATAATAAAATCATTTACTATTTTAAATTAATTATTTTCGAATAAAACTTACTATTTTATCGTTTAGCGGCTGACGCAGACCAATAGGGTCGCGTCAACTGTTGACCGAGGTCAACTGCCCCATCTGCTCTGTATATGACGCACATCCGTCTCCTCACCGATTTTCCACCTTTTTTCCCTGGCATCTCGTCCATCTATCGACCTCGCTTCCTGAAGATAAAATGATCATGGATCATCAGAGATCTACGCCACTGCCTTGGATCACTTAAAAACATGATCGATTCTTTGATTTACCATGGCCAATAAGGGTGCGTCACAATGTCTATAAATAAATAACCCCGCTTCCTTCTTCAAATTTGGTCAACTTTTAATCCTCTTCCACCCCAGCCTTCGGCCTAGAAAGCCTCTTCGTGACAGGGAGAAGCTACTGGAGGACTGAGCGGGTTGAAGAAGTGGTGTTGCACCCACGGCTACCGTCACCGACGACCTTTGTCCCCTGGTGCGAAAACCAGGAACAAGGTGCGCTTGTTATTCATTTTAGGTAGCTTTTTCTTCCTGCATTTTAATTATGCAGTTAGATTAACATGTAGGTGTTAGAATTAGGTTTAAATCGATCATCCCGTACTTCACCGGAATCGAGCTCCGGCGAGCTCCTCCGCGCGTCTTCATCGCCGCTCCACCACTCTAACCGCTTCCATCTTCATCTTTATCACCTCCCGATCCTTCTCCGTACATCTAATCCTCCAAGACCACCTAGGTTCTGCAAATCGAGGGTTCCCTCCGTCGCTTCACCGGAATCCTCTCCGTCCACCCTTTTTTTGTATATCCGGCTTCAAGTTCGGTCAAGGAGAAGCCCATCGAGTCGTGTTTCCTCCCCTTGCAGGTTAGGAATGCAATGAAGCGTCAAGAGCCGATCTTGAAGATTGCTGGAGGTACATGGGGCTCCTCGCCTTCCCCGACCTCGCTAAGGAGCTCCGGTCACCTTCGCGCCATTCTGATGCCTCTATGAGATAGAGGGACCTGCTAGGAAGCCGTTGGGACCCCTTGGAGCAACAAAGTCCACTGGAGGAGGGAGATCTCGTCGGAAGAACCTCGCCCAGGTGAGTATTCTTCCCTATTCGTCGACCACATGCCTCTCCACCATTGGATGAAGAAGGTGCCACCAGTTTCTATAAAAGACATTGGATCGAGCCACGTGCCAACCGTCCGATCGCGTCTAGCGATCTAATCCGTGCCGTCCATCGCCCGAGCATCATCGACCGTGGAGGAGCGGACACGTGTATAATTGAAACCATCCAGACCGTCTGCCAGCGCCTTATTAGGGGTAAATTGCATATCTAGCCCATGCTTTTTTTTGTATTTATTATTTAGTCTTGTAAATAAAAGTTAAAGTGTTAAATAATTTGGATATTTTGCAACTAAGCCCCTGTACTTATTTTATTTGTATTTGGGTCCAGTCCATGTCACCTCTCGTGTCGTCCCACGTGAGGGGGTAAAATTACATGTATACCCATGTGGGTTTGTGTATTTATAAAAATCCAATAAATTGGAATTAACGTTATATATTTTTGTGAAATTTGCATAGAGACCCCTGAGTTTTATGTATTTGCAATTCAGTGCCCACGTCACGTGCAGTCCCCACATCACGGTGAAAAATTTGCAAGAGTGCCATGGTGGGTTTTGTAATTGTAATTTAGTCATTTAAAATTAAATAAACGTTATATATTTTTGTGAAATTTACACAGAGCCCCTAATGTTTATTTTATTTATACTTATGCCCCTGCTAGGATATATATTTTTGTAGCTTTTATATATTTATTAAAAATAGCTAACTTGCTCCAAAAAAGCAACAAAAATAGGGATAAATGCTTTATGCTTTGTAGATTCACACCATATTTTTAATTGACATTTTTTACATTTCATCTACTTATTGAAATTAAAAATGAGCCTAATAATCCTTGTCTAATTTGTAAAATACCAAAAAAATATAAAAACATTTTGAAACATTCCAACAAAATTATATATGATATATTTTGATATTTATTGAGTCTAGAAAATAGAAATCCCTAAAAATAAGGAAAATAAAATAAAAAAATCAGAAAGATCCAAAATCCAACAAAAAAATATAAAAATTCTACAAAATATCAAAAAAAATATGTTTTTCTATTTTATAATTATCTATTTATTATTATTTATCTATCAAAATTAATTTGGGTAATTTTGTGCTATGAAGTCTCATCTGATGGGGCGAGGGGCTACACGTTTGAATGGTGTCATGAAGATCCTTTATATGTTCTACCGCATCCATCGATTGAGCACCTCATTATGAGGATCTCAGTGTTGGTTGATGGTCATCACTCAAGGATGGACATGTCAGAGTCGGTAACACATAGTGCAGCAAGAGTCGGGGGACCTATATCCCAACAGATATGCATTTCTAGAAAAATACATGCATATCTGGGTCCGACGCTCCAACCACTATTAACAGTAAACTGAAATAAATAAATATTGTGATAGAAACATGAAGTGTGCATATTTATATTTCCAGTTTACCATCAAGAGTGCGTGCATGATGGGAAGGAGGTGGTTTGCCACCATCTCAAGATCCACCAAGTCGACTCGAGTCGATCCTCCTGGATGAAGAGCCACCTCTCCTTATCACTATTTTTTCACTGCATAAAAATGCTTATATTAGCATTGAAATTTCCATTACACAATAAACAATTAAATGAGAGTCAAAATTACAAATGACAACATTACTAACAAATTACTCAATCAAAAACGAAATGATGTGTGGATATTCTTTCTCAGTAACTAATAAGCATGAGGAAACTTATCATATTTCAATATTGCTACCGTTAATCTTTCATCTTTTCTCTGCTTCTTTACCACGTGAGGCACATAACATATCTGCTCAATTGGAGCCGCCAGTGCAGATGGTCCAAACCTCCTTATGTATTTCCCTACGCTCATATTCCTCGTTAGGAATCAAACCAGATGTATGAAAACAAGTAGAGGCAATTTGGTGTTGGCATATTGTATCTAACTCAATCACTACTCGCATGATCTCAAAAGATCCCAATCTATCTTTTCCATAAGATGAACCCAGTACCATGACATCTGAATTATATGTAGACAATCCTCTATTCCCTTTGGTTGAGTGGAACCTTACTTAACGTGTATGTGTATTTTGCATGTAGCATGTAGACTGAACCATCTGTTTTTTACTCCAAAGCAAGGTCCAGGAGTGCAGAAAATTTCATTAAATCTCTTCAAGAATTACCTATATCTTTTTGTCCTGCATGTAGTTCCCATAATCGTATGGAACACATTGTCAAACATATTTTTCTAGATATGCATCACATCAAGATCGTGCCTAATAATAAGGTGAGACCAATATAGTAACTCTTAGAAAATATTCATCTTCATCCAGTTATGATCAATGCCAAAATCGTAAAGAGAATCTCCACCATGTGTCTTCAATGGTAGTAGTCTATCTTGTATTTCTATTCCTGATAATCTCAGTGGTGGAGCCACTTTTGAATGTTATTTTTATCTTCTATATGAGCGACCAATGGGTGAAAATTGTCTATGGCTGTCAAAGAAGCAAAGCTTCCTGCCATAGTAAAGTTAAAATAACTTCGCCTTCTACATGCAATAAGTACAACTTCTCAAAATCATGTGTGCTCCATATAGATGACATACCATAGGTCGGGAAATCACTAAAACTCCCTAAAAGTCCAACCCTCATCTGAAACTTTTGCTTGGTAACTGCATCACAAGTTTCCTTCCTGTTTTCCCATAATTCTTTCAACTCATCCACCAACGGCCAAAGATAAACATCTAGATAATTCCTCGGGTTGGTGAGACTAAAAATTAAAAAAGATAGTAACATATATGGATGCTTGTTACTAAACCATGGTAGCATATTATACGGCATAGTGATGATGGTACAGCATGAATAATCCTTTTTACGTCCTTGGGGGTTAAAACTGTCAGCTGACAACCCGATTACAACATTTTTCTTCTCAACTTGGAATCTTGATGATGAATACATCAATCGCCAACATTGTCAACCAGAAGGGTGCTCAATAGTCTCCATAAATTTATGATCGGCATGCCATGTCATCTCATTTGCTGTTTCCGTAGAGTAGTAGAGTCGTTGTAAATGAGGAGTTAAGGGAAAGTAGCGAAGGATTTTTTAGGGACGTTCAATTTTAAATCAGCCTTGTATCTTGCCTCGTTACATACGTGATAAATAATCGTATCCTCGTCTTCCTTATAGTATATCATGTGGTGCTTTGGACAAGTATCAATTTGCACATCTATAAGACATAACTTACTCAGCATTGTCTTGATCTTGTAAAAACTATATGGCAACACATTATGATTTCGTAGTATTTGTTGTATTAAGCTAATCATGGTATCGAAACAACTATTTGTCATGTTCTATTGATTCTTCACTGATAAAAGCTCAGCATCAACGGATAACTAGTAAAAACTAGAACAATCAGGCCATAATGGATCCTCAGTCTTACATAATAGTTTCTCAAATTGCTGACATTCTACATCAATGTCCTTTTCATCATATATTGTACTAAAATCCAATCCAGCAACATCTCTAACCAATTGAGCAACCAAATTCTCGGGACTTTAGTAAGGCTCTGTACTGGTCACATGTATCTTCTTTCCATGTGCAAACCATGTCGTATATCCATCGAAAAATCCATTTCTACACAAGTGTTATGGAACAACTTTTCGTGAAGCTTTCTTCAAAAATAACACTTATTGCATGACCAAATTATATTCCCATAAAGGTCAACAATCCATGCTCCCTGGGCGTAGGAGAACCTAAGGAAGACATCAACACCATGTTGGGATACGTCTGTCACAGATCCATCATCATCATCCAAAAGATCGTACATCCAAGAAGGTGTAACATCCATTACCAACCCTATATCATAAATTGGTTTTTAGCTTAGACGTGGACAAATTCCTCAAATCACACTTGCATACCTACATTCTACCATGAGTCAGTGCATCCTATCACGCAAACAACATGTCTTATTACCAAACATTAAAACCCACACTTAAATATATCCATTCCCAACCTACAAAATCTTGACTTATATTAAAAATCATTAAGAATAGATGACTATGAATATTTTATTTTTTAGTTTCATAACGATTTCAATTGAAACATGATAGTGATATTCTCAGCATAAAAAATTTATTCTTTGTTAAATTTCGGCAGCATAACCATGCACCTCTCCAATATACTCATAAATTAACTTTTAAAGTTTATTAACACATCTAGAAATGCATTAATTAACCCTTAAAAGATCAATTTGGTATATCGGAGAAGATTGAACAAGGAATAAATCATGTATTGCAAGGAATATCAAGATCATGTTTGTATCAAAATCACCAAGCACTCCCTTAGCTCGGAACCTTCGAACTAAGGAAAGTTAATACACACTTCATAATATTCACTGACCTTAAATCATGTATACACACATGTTATATATACATGACTACATAAGATATGTGAATTGTGATTACACATACTAACCAGACATTTGACTTGTTTGACTGATTCACTACCTTAGTGAAAAATATGTGTGCACGTAACATGTGTTTATAGTGCATAAATATTCCCCTCCCTCTTACATATCCATACTTACACACACATACACATACTTGCATAGCCACCCACCCATATAGACCCACCACACACATACTCACAATCAACCTATCTAGCATTCATATATACACAAATACATACCTCTATACACTTACAAACATGCATGCATGTCTATATACATTATTACATACACACATGCATATCCACATACATATGATGATTCCCATACATACCATATTGATTCACATATGCTTACATGAATGCCCAACTTCATTCCTACATGCTTAACCATATGCACCCCCATATTAGACACCCATGAACCATCACTCACCTAGATACATACCCAAACACGTATACACTCACATTCATGCTTAAATGAAATCCCACATAGATACACACATACATACCCTCCTAATAGCACGTGTATTTGTATACCTCCATAAACTTTTAAACATGTACATGTACTTATGTACACCCTTATAAGCACACATGCATACCCATATACCATATACATGCTGACATACCTACCATATGTATTTTTAAATCTAACACCAATATGTATAGTCACTCACCTACATACTTCGAACACCTTAATACATACACCATCATTCACATATACCCATATACATACCTTTACACACTTTTAAACATGCACACATACCTATATAGATTATTATATTCTCATGTGCATATCCATGTGCCTAATATAATTACGTATAAGCCATCAATCATACCACATGCTTGCATACATCCCCTCTTTTCAAGATCTGATAGTTTGAGTTTGTTATCACTTTTTTTAAAACATTTATTAGGTTATTTATTTATCTGAGGAATTTTATTTGATGCCTCACTAGATAAGTGAGCAACACTGTTCGAATGTAACAACATCTGAGTTAATTTAGTTTCTATGTAGGCCAATTCGATATATTGACCTAACATATTCTACTCTTACTTGGATAAAACAAACATCAAGGGTCACACTATGCCGTGAGAGGCATTTCATAGCTTGTAAAGATAAGACCCCGATGCTTGTGAAAATTTAAAAAAAATATGTAACACATGACGGGGGCATCAATTATCAAAATGTGTTGCATACTCCTTCCGTTGTGCAGGGCCACACTTGACTTTGTGGAGAAGGACGCATGTGTATGAACGAGATTTTGTGCGATTTCATGGAATACCTTAAAATGCATTCTATAAGCAGGGCCTATATAATAGATAAAAGTAGACATTTAGCACGCTAATGAATTAGTATTACATTACAATGACATTTACATTGTACATTGATATTGATTACACACACATGTACGCAAACATTTACATTACATGTTGACATTAAATTTTATTACACAATAGCATTTACTCAATTTTTTAAAAAACACAATGATATATGCATGACCACAAATGACAAAAATATTAATACACTATCATTTAACACACATGTACACATAAACACACACATATACCAACACACATACACACACACACACACACTCATAAATATACACACAAACACACACACACACACATACACACACTCATGTACACACACACACACACACACACACACACACACACACACACACACACACACACACACACACACACACACACACACACACACACACCGCAGCACGCGCGCGCGCGCGCGCACACACACACACACACACACACACACACACACACACACACACACACCGCAGCACGCGCGCGCGCGCGCACACACACACACACTATGTGTTAATAAGTGGAACAAGTGTATTTAAAAGAACTAGACAAAAACACAAGCACCAAGCATAGATAGATGTACTAAACATCTCATGTTTATCTTAGGCAATTCATTGCACACATATATTTCATAATAAAGATAACACATGCAAGAAATAACAAAACTCATTAAGTAAATGTATAAATTAAATAACGAAAGTACAAGAGACATACCTAAGTTGTATACCTCTTACATCGATCAATTCTTGGTCGGAGTCGCAAGGGGAGAAAGAGGTGGTGGAGGGCCGAGAACCCAAAGTTGAAGGCTGAGAAACTGCCAGAGATGATGGCATTATAGATCACTATCAGAAGGGATGATCGATGCTCAGTGAGGGTCATCGGGGAGGAGGCTCATCGAATACAGAGGAAGGAAGATGGAGGAAGGAGGGTGGGCAGTCTCCTATGTCAAGGAAGAAAGGGGTTTTTGGGTCTCGTAAAGGGAGAATTGAGGTTATGTTTCTATTTATCTTTTAGAAAATGGAAGCACAATTAGGGGACTACTGATAGTCACATATGTGATGTGAAATTGGCTGTCCCAATTTTGTTCTCGCACATTTATTTATGCGACTACTGGTGATGGGATTTCGGTTATATTTCCTTATACAGCCACTAACTCACTATTAGTAGTCGCAGCATTGTGATAATAACATTGTTTTCTTGTATTGACAAGATGAAGATAAATCGACTCTAAAGCGAACCAATTTGATGGATGAAAGCAACTCACTCGATCATATCTGATAGTTACAAGTGGACATCTCACATAGATCTGGACCGTTGATCGTTGTTCTCATATGGTGATCGTATGCTTTCTATATGTTCTGGAAGGGGGGCTGTTCTTCTCAAATTTCTTTGATCTTTGTCTCCATAATATGGTTCTACGATCTTCAAATGTTGCTCAGTGCGGATAATTCTCTAAACTCTAAGTATTGTGTGCTCTCAGACTTGTTCTTAGTTGAATCTGACCTCCGGTGAAGGATAAGGAACTTCTAATGATCTATGTGGTGGTTTATTGGGTTGATTATCAAGGCAAATATTAATGAAGCTCAGGCATCTCCTGATGACGCTCAATCTCCAATAAAGAATCAATTACAATGCTCCTCTATAATGCTCAGATCTATGGTTATGGATGGCCTCGGCTAAACAGATGAAGGACCTACACATGGTTGGATATGACTTGAGGTTTGTGGATCTCAGCTATGTTTTAGGTCAGGTATATATGTTGGGACCCTCACATTATGATCGCTTTGGTATGAGAGATGTGTGAATTCCTAACACCCACTCTTGGAGGGTTTGCAATGTCTGACAAGTTGGATCTAACAATCGCTGTATCAACGACTCTCTCTATACTCAAATATCAATCAACCAAAACATGATGATCAAACATTCAATCAAAACCCACGAATGCGTATGTATAAGGAGATCATAAAGTGTGTGAGTCATTCAATTTATTTAACTCTACATGAAATGTGTATTAGGAAAGCATGTAGAGTGTCATCCATAGGAGAACCACAAAAATGAAACTCAACTCATGGAATCAAGCACAAAATTGTTGGTTTCGTAGTCCAATTAGGTTTTTATGTATTTTTATGGGTTTTTAATTAATTTTCTCTTTTTTATTAGTATTTTTATTTATATATTTTTTGGATTTTAATTTCACAAATGTTTTTTATAATAAAATAAAATAATGAATATATAATAATAATAAATATATGTGAGATATATATAAAGAGATATTAAGAAGAGTATTTTTGGATTTTTAAAATATATTAAATAAAGTAAAAATAAACCAAATAAAATATTTTTGGATTTTTTCTTTTGTTGGGATATTTTAATGACATTTTAAGATTTCTTTTATAGATTTGAAAATTCAAAATACATAAAATAAAAGAAACAGAAAATACACGAACTTTAGAAGGGCCTAAAAATATCTATCAGGTCAGAATGGACCCAAAATGATTTTTTCAGAATATGGAATAAAACAAAGAAAATTTCAAGATTTAGAATATTTTTTTATTTTCTACACTTTTTATGATTTTTCTATTTTTTTTGTATTTTGCAATTTTTAAGCTTTCTATTTTATATTTTTATGAATTTTTTATATGTGATAAAAAATAGTAAAATACATTTATCCTAATTTTTCGATTATTCTTAGATCTATAATTTGTTTTTATGATTTTTAAAAGTCAAAACAATAAAATATAGCTATTTTTGTAATTTTTAATTAGGAAAATAAGATTAATTATCATATAAAATGTAAGTGATATACTATAATATACGATATTTAAACTAATTTTCCTAAGATTTTGGAGTTAATTAGGTAGTTAATATAATTTAAAAACAAATAATTAATTGCAACTCATAGGGAGTAATCTATAATTTATGAAACAAACACATGCTTTTTTAATAAATAAGAAAAGTCCAGGGTTATTTAAGCAAATAATACAATTAAATTCCCCAAGAAATAACACATGGAAGGGACATATAATAAATAAACAAGTCTAGGACAAGCTATGCAATTTACTACAAATATTTTCAGTTTGAAATAAAGCATATCAGGACCTATTTGCAATTTAATAATAAGTTTTCAAGTATTCCATAACATCCAGAACAACTATAGGGTTGTAGCATGTAAAATAAAAAAGATATAAGCATTAAATATTTAACGTCAAGGAACTGATTGCAAATACTCCAAAACCTTTCCTCAATCAATAATAGGTCCAAGAAAGTTTAGGGTTCATACTACAAAATACCCCTACTACGTCGGCTGACGTGGAGCAGACTTAAGTGCAACTAACAGAAAGCTTAAGGTTCACAATGCAAAATATCCAGAAATAAAAACAATGAAGCATATATTTACAAGACTAACAGATAAATAAAAAAATGGAGGGTGGAGTATGCAATTGTGCCCTCCTCTGCACACCAACAGATGGTTGAGACACAACCACTTAACTTGATCAACAACTTAGATGGCCATGTATCAGTTCACAACTAGACGGTGTAGATCAAATCCTTTGATGGATCTGATAATTGATGATGAGCTCAACCCAACGACAACTGAAGTGCCTGGCAACACATTCTTAATCCAACTACAACGAAGCACCCATGAAGAACAGGGGAAGAACATGCACTTGTAGCACCTTCGATCCAATAGATCTCCTCTCTCCAGGCCTCCCTCATACAGTTGATGACTGGAATAGCTCGCTACAGTGGTTCCACAGCTGCAGAGGGTCACAAGAGAGTCCAAGACCCAATGATGGGGTCCTGGCTGGTCAGGGTAGGTATTGGACCTGAAGGAGTTCGACTGTACAACAGACCCCATAGATGGGGTCTTGGAGATGAGAGACCTAAACCGTTATCTCAGGGGCTCCCAGGTAAATCCTTCGAGCCTAAAAAGGAGCAGAGAAATAGGGGAGAAGAGCGGGGCAGAGGCCCTCCAATGAGGGACAGAGCAGTTGGACTGGGGGACTCAATCCACGATGAATCAAGGTACATGAGGTGTTCAGGAAGATGGAGAAATGAAAGGGGAGTCCGGTGGAGGTGAAAGCGATGGAGATAGATGGTTGAAGTGATGAAGAAAAAAGTTGGAGTAGAGAGATCCAACGATGAAACTTTTTGGGATTTTTGGATATTCTAACCGAAATCAAGAAAAACTGAATGAAATCTATGATATGGCTGATCTAAGGAACTGGACAGTGCAAGAAAATAAGAGGC
This sequence comes from Ottelia alismoides, assembly GCA_037367405.1. Lineage (NCBI taxonomy): Eukaryota > Viridiplantae > Streptophyta > Magnoliopsida > Alismatales > Hydrocharitaceae > Ottelia > Ottelia alismoides. The sequence goes on along the minus strand of JAZKJV010009751.1, from coordinate 570,397 downwards.
TCACCAACCTGATGGGTTGGGAGCATTCGTCGACAAGAAGGTTCTCCGGTGACTTGGATCCTCCTTCTCCCTTCTAACAAAATGTGACTTGCAACCTCCTATCATGAGGGCAAAGGTTAGACATGGGTTCTGGGGGTTACGAGCGGCAAAAAGGGGACAAAATGGAACTAAGGAGGATATGAGGTTTATATACTGGCATAATAAAAAGTGAAAAGAAACATAGGGTTTCGCTCAAACGATCGATCAACGAATAAAACAAAATGGCACGCGTGAAAGAGCACGACCCAATCATTAAAAGAGCAAAAGGGACCATGGCTAAAAATACAAAGGAAGCGACGTAAAAATACAGAGAAAAAAACCGGCTGACAACATCTGACAAGAGCAGAGGTGAGGGGGCGCTGTTGACCTGGGGTCAACATTCCTCGAGTACTTATTGGTCCAATGGGATGCCATGTATGCCATAACGTGGCAAATAAGAGAAATAAATGAAATAATAATAAAATTAAAATATAAAATGATTTAATTTTAAAAAAGTTAAAACATGAAATATGTTACATAATTAATAAGCTATTTTTTGGTGATCTCCCTTTATTTTTATAACGTTATTTGTTGAGTTTTGATTTTTTCATGTAAATGATAGGTATAAATATCTATATAAACCCTATTTTATTTTTATTTTGTGAATTTTAATTTATTATTTTATATACATAATTTTAATATTTAAAATGTAATTAATTACATATATAAATATATATTATTGGATTTTTTGAAGTTATTTATGCCCTTTAAATAAATACATATACAATTATTATAAGTACTTGATAAGTATATTTACCTATGTTGTAAAGTATATCATTTATTTTAGTATATTTTTAAAGATTTTATTTTGGTTTAATCTATACTTGTATTTTAAGTTTTATTTATAATTTAAAAAAATATAAGAAACATAAAAATATCAATAATAAATAAATTGATTATTTTATATAAGTATGTTGTACAATGAGAGCCCAAGAGACAACTCCTGCATCTTAACTCCAAATAAAATGAAACCACTTTCATTAAATGACTTATTAATGTTACATATAATTAAAGATGATTTTTGAGCATTTTGAGATTGTAGGGAGAAGATACATGTCTGGGAAGTTTTCTTTGTGGATTTTATTCTGTGTCTGATTTAGCCAAAATTCAAGGGGTCTGAATAGTGTCTCACACAAGGCAGAGACAACAGTGTCGCTGCGGCGACCCGTTATGAATCCTAGACTAAAATCAACAACAAACCCACACAATAGACATCAAGCAATGACAAGCAAATGGCGGAGCTAAAATTTAGTTTTAACTCTACATAAATGGTGTATAGAAAGCAAGTACGTAGAGAGTTCGAACAAAGGGAGCAAGGCAGGGTAGATCTACATATGTGTATGTGAGTGAATGTGAATGTGTTGTCTACACTATGCAATGCAAATATTTTTGTGGGTTTTTAATTTTTAATTTTATTTATTTTTTTTTTAAAATTTTGTATTTTGATTTTTAATTTTCTGATTTTATATTTTCTTTTTATATTATATATATTTTTTGTTATTTTCTTTTTCAATATTGGAATATATAAACTATGTAATAAAAGAGGTGATAAAATATTTATAAAAATATGCAAAAATGCTCAAAAATTCAGAAATAAATTTTTTTTGGTCTTTTTATAATTTTTTACTGTTTTTGTGATTTTTGGATATTTTTCAGAATGTTTTGGACAGCCAGGGTCTCTGAATTTTCAGGTTTGGACAAATGGTCTGCTACCACATTCTTAACTTCACGTTTCTCTCTTATTTCCAAATTGAATTCATAGAGTAGAAGGATCCAACAGAGCAGTTGTGACTTGGCATCCTTATCGTTATGTAAATATCATATAGTAGAGTAATTAGTGTAGACAATGATTTTTGAACTCAAGATATGTGATATGAATTTCTCAAGGGAGAACACAACGACCAATAGTTCTTTCTCTATTACGCTATAGTTTCTCTGAACATCATCCAGGGTCCTTATGGCATAGTGTATAGCAAAGGGAGCTCCATTCCTATGTTGACCCAAAACAACCCTAACGGCAAATTCAAGAGCATCCGTCAAGATCTCGAATGGGAGATACCAATCGGACGGTTGAAATACGGGTGCATGAGTAACCAAATTCTTCAAGATGATGAAATAAAGGAGAACCTTGTCATCCACTACAAACTCAGTATCCTTGCTCAGAAGCTCGATAAGAGGTCGGGAAATCCTACTGAAGTTTCGAATAAATTGCCTGTGGAAGCCGACATGCCCAAGAAAAGACCTCACCTGCTTTAGAGTTCTAAGTGGATCAAGATTTGCATTGACATCCACCTTGGCTGGTTCAATCTCCTTGCTTCTTTCAGAGACGACATGGCCTAGCACACTCCCATCTATAACCATGTAGTGCTCTTTTCCCAAGAGAGCACAAGATTTACTTCACAACATCTCTTAAGCCCTCGGTATAGGTGCATTAGGAAGGAATCAAAATTATCACCATAGATCGAGAAATCATCCATGAACACCTCCAAAAAAACTACCTACCATGTCAGCGAACACAACCAACATACACATTTGGAATGTAGCGGGAGCGTTACACAATGCAAAGGGCATCCGTCAAAAGGCAAAGGTGCCAAATGAAAAATAAATGTAGTCTTCTCTTGATCCTCAGGGCGATTGCCACTTGGTTATAATTGGAGTACCCATCCAAAAATAAAATAATGCTTTCATTGCCAGTATTTCAATGATCTGGTCAATAAAGGGCGTCAAAAAGTTATATTTCTTGGTTCCTGAGTTCAGATGTCGGTAATCTATGCAGACATGTCATGATGTAGGTACTCAAGTTGAGATCTCCTCTCCTTTCTCATTTGTGAGCACAATGATCTCGACTTTCTTAGGAACCACATGCAATGGGCTAATCCATTTAGAATCAGAGATGTGATAAATAAATGCTGCCTCACACCATTTCATTATCTCTTTCATGACAAATCCCCAGAGATTAGGATTTAGCCTGTGCAGAAACTCACAAGATGACTTGTTGTCATCCTCCAAGTAGATATGATGTGAATACAAGCCGGATTTATCCCGTAGAGATTAAAAATATTCCACCCAAAGGCCTTGCAGTTTTTCTCTAGAACCTCTAGCAAGCGAGATTCTTGATCAACGGTAAATCATGAACTGATGCGAATATTGTTCGGGTTCACCCGCAAGTAAGGCATACTTAAGATTCGCTAGAAGCAGCTTTAGCTAAGGTGGAATCAGATCATACTTCTCGCTCACTTCACAAACTCTAATTGTTGTGAATACTGCACCGGTGATTTGGGGTCCACCTTTGTTATTCCATGCTCAGAAAGTGTGATACCGAACATATCTACAATAATTTCCTCTTGTTCGGTATGGGATGGATATTCTTGAAACAGATGGATCAACTCTTCAGACTCAACCTCATTAGTGGCAGTGGAGAAAAATTCGAATGTGCTTTCAAGGTCTTTATATGGAAAGAGGAATTCCTTGGTCTCGGTTGTAGTCCACAAAGCATATGTATCTCTGTTCTCTTCAAGTATGTCACAATTGGCTGCATGAATAGGCATCCTTTTCTTTGATGTGCTATCTGGCTTCTTCAGCTCTACATGCATCTCTATGGTTACTAGATCCATAATCAACTATTGCCTTGGGCGTTCGGAGGAATGACTTACCAAGTATGATTGATGTCTAGAGTAACGGTACCGAGAAATCCATATCCAGAACACTAAAGTCCATTGGGAATTTCGTACCTAGAACGGTTACGATAACGTCTTCCAACACTCTATGTGGTCGCTTAACGGATCGATCAACAAACTGAAGGATCATTCTGGTTGGTTTGAGTATACCAAGACCAAATTCCTTAGCTAAGAAAGTGGGCAAGAGGTTGATCGAACAATCGCTATCAAGAAGAGTGCGATCAATTATCTGATTAAAGATCTCACATTGAATCAAAGGGACTCCTTTGTCTGTCTTCTTCCGTGGGAGGTTTCTAATTGTGATGACAGTCGCCGTGGTTAGGATAAGCTACTCTACATGGATGCGTTGGTTCTTACGTGGCTAATTCTTATATGTACGTGCCTTCTTTAAACCTTTTTTAACATTTGGCATGTATTCCATGTCTTGCAATAGTGGAATCTCCAACATGATGTTCCTTAGAATCTCAACAATAGATGGATTAGAAAGAGTTGTTTTCAATTTTCTCGTTATTTTGTTCTTCATTGCTTATGGATAAGGTACATACACATTTTCAAAAGAAACATTTTTTTCATTAAGGGAATCAACTTATACATCTGGACAAGTAGAAATGATACAATCATCCAATTTAGCAGGAGAAGTAAAAGTAGCTTTTCTTCATTTTTTTGGCTTTTGTTGATTCAGGACTGGTTCCTCCAGGTTCATCACCTTCATGGCTCTGATCTGGCTCGGTTGTTGATGTAGAAGATTCGATCCAAGAAGTTTTATTTCCCCCCTTCGTAGCTGCAGATGGCTATAGTTTCCTACCTCTCTTGAGATTCACAACATTAGATAACATAGAATCAAGTATACCTGACTCGAGGGGGGGGGATGGAGCACGACAAGCTACTTTCTCCCTACGCTTGAAGTTGTTGGGTTTGGCCTCTACCTATGCTGGTATGATCATCTTTCCAGCTGCGAGGCCATCAATCTTTTGGCTCATCTCATTCATATTCTTGATCAATTAAGCAAGGCAATCAATAGAGGGATTCACAAAAGCAGCCTCAGATTGTTTAACAACATGTGGTTGCTGAGGCTGGTAATAGTAAGGATGCTGGAAGCTCTGATACTGATGAGGGGGGTATGGTTGATACTGGTATTAAGGAGGAGGGAAGTTTTGATACTGGACCGCCAGCTATTGGTGATAGAACTAGGGGTGCACATGGATCGGATTTGATCGGATTTGGCTTAATCCGTGTCCAATCCACACATAACGAATTTTTTATTTTTCAAATCCAATCCATTAAACATGCAAATCCAATCCAATCCACCAGATTACGGATTGGATCAGATTGGTTCGGATTTTTAATGCGCTCACCTAATCTTTGATTAAGTTTGTATCATAGTCGAACTAGACGTTCGAATCATGGTTCTAAAATTAGATTATGGATAAATGTAAAGGAAAGAATAGTTAATTTTGGAAAGCAATTTGAATTATTTTTTTTAAAAGCAAAAATATATATGCTTGTTATGAATTTATTACAACCGATCATTGTATAACTAAATAAAAATAACATACTTGTGATCCGTAGAAATCATAGAAGAATTATATTGACTTTGAATAAAATTGCAAGTTTGTATATATCAAATAGGAACTACAACTAGCTAACTGCGCATGCACATAGCTACGACAAGGATGACATCCGGCAAAGATATGTGTGCACTTGAGGGTGGAGATGTGTGTGGTGCAGGTGAGTCTTTTGCTTGTAATGGGTCCCGAGTGGGTTTAGGTTCATGTATTATTATTTTTAGAAGTCTGTTTCATTTGAAAAATTGGAAGGTCCTGAAGGACATTGGGTAGGTATTAATTTTTTCTAAACCAACTAGTAGCGTGAGATAAGGGATTTTCCAACAAGTTGTGTGTGGTAAAACTTGAATTGGAATAGGATCAAGTTATAAAGAGAATTGCTTGGATATTTACATACAGGTTTCAAATAAAATGTACTATATAATATGCTTTATTGAGAATTAAAGTGGTATATATTTAACGAATTAGATCGGATTGAATTTTGACAATAATCCGATCCAATCTATAAATGAACAGATTTGTAAAATTCCAATCCGATCCGATCTATTAAACTTATAAATCCAAACCGATCCAATCCAATAACAACGGATTAGATCGGATTACGGATTTTATCCGATCCATTTGCACCCCTAGAAAGAACGGTTGACGATATGCTGGCAACTAGAAGTTCTATCTTCAAATGTAATTTGGATGTGGCAGAGACTGGTAGTGGGGTCGTTGCTGGTGTTGTTGGAAACTTCATCCACCCTGATTATGGTCGAATGGCCAATTGGCAAGTGCTTGCCCCTGCTGTTGTCATCCAGGACGGGGCGAAGACTATTTGATTTCCTATATGGCATCCGCTTCATGTATCTGTGGGGTGGAGGAGAAGTAAACTACTCAGCAAGAGATGGAGCTTTAGGATGGTAGAAGACCATCTACGAGTGTTGAGGTGTATGTGAACCCTGGACCGGAGCTTGGACATAATAAACATGCTAGACCACGGGTTGTCGTGTTGGCCTCTACTGTTGCTGCTATGATGGAGACGGTGTCTACTCCTCCGGGTCAGCTGCGTGCATCTCGGTGGTTGTGCTCACAACATGGATGGCATTGATAGTGTTGACGAGAAGCTCCAGTTGTTGTGTGATCAGATCGAGCTTATCAAGGTGCTTGATTCTTCGTTCGATCAATTGAGTTTATCGAGATCTTGTGATCGCTTTTCTATGATGTTCACCTTAGAAAGATGGTTCCCGATGATGCTCAAGTTGGAACTCTCATCTTTAATTTCTTCATACTGCTCCGCCGTCATGTTAACGACCTTGTGAGGAATATGTCGATCCTTCTTAAAGGCACGAGATGAGGACAATGTTGCCGATCCTTCAACCATTTCTTCAAAAATTTGCCAAACCACATCCTCATCTTTATTGAAATGGGTCCCTCCACAGGTGGCATCCACAAGTGCTGGCTCTCTTGATGTAATCTCCCAAAGAAGTTCTGCACTAGGCTTGTCTTCAGCAAATCATGGTGGGCCACTTCTCATAATGATCTCAGAATCATTCCCATGCCTCAGGGAAAGGCTTGTGGGACAACTATGATAAGTTGGAAATGAGAGCTCTCATCTGATTGAGTCAACCCGAGCGATAGTATTTATGCAGAAATGCAGATTTCAGCTCTTCCCATGTCGTGACTACTTTTCGTAAATGATTAATCTAGTAGAGAACCTTAAATTGAATTCTAAAAGGAAAAGCAGTCATCTTCACTACCTCAAGTGGTATGCTCAGATAGTGCATGGTACCCCAGATGCGATTGAATTGATGCAGGTGAATGTGCGACTCTTCAATGATATTTCCATGAAAGGTTGGTAAGAGATAGAATTGATGGATTCATCTCAAAGTGACCATGTATCTGCAGGATGTGGATCCAGTCAGTGACTTCCCTGCTCTAGGGTTGTAGGTCTCTCTGAGAGTCGATTTATGCTCGACTTCTCTCTCCTCTTCCTCTCCACCATGGTTTCCTCCTCTTGCTCCTCTATTGGCACATCCTTTATTTGCACCCCCTGGTTGATCACCACCATGCTCACCTTCATGGTCACCTCCTCGATTTTCATGTTCCCTCCTCATCTCCATAAGAATCTCCTGGAAAGCACCCAAGGCATTGTCCAGATCAGTTAACTGATGTTGTATGATTTGAATGATGCGAGCATCTAGGAGCTAATCTCATTCTGATCCACATCTTGGTCCAATCCTTGGCTCTTTCCCTGTCTCTGAGGAGGCAGCTCTGAATCAGTGCTGCTATTTGACTCTAGTTTGGGCTTGTGATCTGCATGAAACGAGCCTTGATTAGTCTATAGAAATGATGGAGTCCGGAAAGATATTTCGAGCTTAGAGTCAAGATCTACTAGTGGATTTTTTGGTGAAAGGTTAGTAGTAAAAGAAGATGATTTAGGAAGAGAGTCATACTGAACCCTTGGTGGAGTGAATATCATGGAGTTCAGAACGAGGTTCGTAAAGGCCGGACACAACCTTATGAGATCACCTTGACAAAGCGATGATGTCGACATCGTGGAGTTGATGTATGGATTTGCGGAGTTCGAAAAAAACCCTCTAAGATGTGACATAGTGATGAAAAAAGGTGTGAGATGATGATGGAGTAAGAAGACGAGATAGAAGAAGAATTCAAGAGGAATTGAGAAGAGAAGGCTTTCAAGAGGAATTAAGAAGAGAAGGCTCAAAGAAATCGGGATGAATGAGAAGTAGAGATGAAAGGGTGAAAAGTGTGTGAACTTTTTGACCTTGACCTATTCTGATTTGATCCAAACAAACCTCAAAACAAGGGTTGGTTCACCAACTCAACACAATGAAGCCGTAAGGTTCGATGATTATCTTTGTCAATTTTATTGGTGATTTTCATGCAATTATCTTTTCACTTGTCCTTAAGAGGGTTATCCCTATAGGAGTGTGTACTATCAGGAAAGTACCCATACTTGTTCCACCTACTTTGTAACATGTAATCCTCATGCGTAAAGGTTCTTGATCTTGTGCCTGGGGTCTACTCAGTCAAAGAAATAGAGAGGGGAAGCCGATAGGCGAAACCTCTACTTCCCTCACAAGTGAGGTACATGAGCGCAAGATGATGAGACAGAAACACCCGTGAGGGTGTGGCCTATGCTCAGTACTTTAGACCAAGTCAATGCTCAACACAAGGTGTGAGCATTATCGTCGATAAGGCCCTACTCATCTACGTATGATAGAAGTGCCATTACTTCAATGTACCAGGTGATTATCAAGGCACAAAAGATCATGATTTGATCTCTATTTCCTAGGGGTTACTCCTCGCTCTATCTAGAAGGTACCTAAAATCAAGAAGGACTTTATTAACCCAAGACAATTAAGTTTGTTATGGATTTTTAAATTCGGTCTAGTTTTCTTCAGCAGTCTCCTTTTTAATTTTTTTAGGTTTTCACTTGTTTTGAGTATTTTTATACAAATACCTAATGATTTCTCAATTTCTTTTATTTTTTCTAAGTGATCCAAAACATGGGAGAGGATGGAAAAGCAGTGCAAGCTAACACGATGCTGGAAAACTCATCATCGTGTCGTATGATGTATAGTCAATTTGATGACCCACCTTGCCTCTCAGCGCTATACATGTAGGATGCTAGAGAGAATTGAAATTACACTAAATACATGCAATTGTGTGAAATCATCCTAGATCAAGAATTGCTATTACGTGAAACACCAGATTAATTTGAATCTATGTCTAAGCGTAGTGACTATAGGAGCATGTAATATATATATATATATATATATACACTAATCTTTGGATTTAGATTACTTGATCAAGCAATCCTAATACCTAGGGACTCATTCACACAAAATAAAGAGAAGAAAGGAGGAAACACAAAAATCACGAGAAACAAAATAAAGTAAAAAAATAAGGAAAGAAAAAGCGAAGAAAACTATCAAAATTGTCAAAACACGGTGAGGTCCCCAAAGTGCAATGGCACTTGGTGAAACAGACCCTGAATAGTCTAAGTGTCCATTATACCTATTTTATTACAAGTTCAAAAAAATCTCTCTTAAACACACAAATGGAAAATAAAATAGTTACTTAGGCAAAATTTGCTCCTCTACACTATGCTCCTTCTCCTTTGGTGGTCTCTCCTAGAGGTCGAGAAAGAATGACCTAGTTCGCCTCTTGTGGGTGTGAAGGCAATCCGATGACGGCCTCCCTTGATAAGAAGTCCCTCGCAACAAAGGAATCAAGCGACGATATTAGAAGTAGTTAAGAGACAATAAAAGAAAGATAATATGGAAAGCTATGTAAACAATCAAGCAAGCAAACCTAATGTTCCTAAGGCTGCTACTCTACCCGACTGTTGCTCCCCAGCAACGATGTCAAAATGCAGAGACCCTCGTATTGTGATCGATCCGATCTGAGAGATGTTTGAATTCCAAACGCCTGATCTTGGAGGGCATGTAATGTCATACAATTCAGATCTGCCAATCGCTACATCAGCGCCTCTCTCGGTACTCGAATATCAATCAACCAAATCAACATGATGATCAAACATTTAATCAAAACCCACTGATGTGTATGTATAAGATGATAATGCAAGTATGTGAGTTATGAAATTTATTTAACTCCACATGAAATATGTATTATTCAAGCAGGTTGAGTGTTGTCCATGGGAGCGAACATGGATAAACTACAAAATGAAACTCAACTCAAGGAATCTACACAAAATTGTTGATTTCACAACCTAATTAGGTTTTTATGTAATTTAGTGGTTTTTATAATTTTCTCTTTTTAAAGATTTATTTATATATATTTATTTTTATTTTTCAAATGTTTTTCTAATTAATTATAATAGTAAATATATAATAATAACAATAATAAGTTTTTATTTGTTGTTCCCCTCTGAGATATTGTAATTTCAGTTATACCCCTCCCTTTTTTGAAATATCAGTTGTGCCCCTACCTTCTTGCAAAATTCACAGTTCTGCCCTTTCGTAATATCATTTATGCCCCTACTTTACCTCAACAGAAGGGCAGAACTGTGAATTTTGCAAGAAGGTAGGAGCACAACTGATATTTCAAAAAAGGGATGGGCATAACTGAAATTGCAATATCTCAGAGGGACACAACAAATAAAAACCCAAATATAAAGATACGTGAGATATATATACAAAGATATAAAGAAGAGTCTCTTTGGATTTTTCAAATATATCAAATATGGTAAAAATAAACAAAATAAAATATTTGGGGGGGTTATATTTGAATTTTTATGATTTCTAAAAGTCAAAATAGTAAAATATGGCCGGTTTTAAAATTTTTAATTAGGAAAATAATATTAAATATCTTGATAAGGATGTTTATGATACGATATAATGTAAGGTATTTAAATTAATTTTCCTAAGATTTTTGGAGTTAATTAGGTAATTAATACAATTAAAACAAAAGCAAGCAAATAAATGCAATACACATGGACTAATATGCAATTTATGAAAACTTAAGCATGCATTTCTAATAAATAAGCAAAGTATATGGTTATTTCAACAATTAATCCAATTAAATTTCCCTTTAAATAATGCCTAGAAGGGACATATAAGCAATAAAACACGTCTAGGAAAAGCTATGCAGATTAACACAGATATTTTCAGTTCAAAATAAAGCATTACAATTAATAAGAATTTTTCAAGTATTTCATAACATCCATAACAACTATAGGGGAGTATCATGTAAAATCACCAAGATATAAGCATTAAATATTAAATGTCAAGGATCTAGCTGCAAATACTCTGAAACCTTTCCTCAATCAATAAAATATCCAAGAAAGATTAAGGTTTATACTACAAAATAACCCTATTGTGTCGGCTGATAGGGAGTGGACTTAAGTGCAATTAAAAGAAAGCTTAAGGTTCAGAATGCAAACTATCCAGAAAAAAACACCGAAGCACATATTTACGAGACATACCGATAAATACAAAAAATGGAGGGTGGAGTATGCAATTGTACCCTCATGTGCACACCAATGGACGGTTGAGGCGTGCTCGCTTAAATAGATCAACAACTTATATGGCCATGTACTGGTTCACGACTGGACGATGTAAATCAGATCCTCGGACAGATTTGATGGCTAATGATGAGCTCAATCCAACAACAATTGGACTTCCTAGCAACACGTTCTGGATCCAGCATTAATGAATCACCCATAAAGAATAGGGGAAGAACATGTGCCTGGAGAAGCTTCAATATGATAGATCTCCTTTCTCCAGGCCTCCCTCGAGCAGCTGAAGACCTGAATAGCTTGTAGAGGTGGTTCCACAACTGCTGAGGGTCACAAGAGAGTCTAGGACCGAACGATGGGATCTTGGCTGGAGGGAGTAGGTATTGGACCTAGAGGAGCTTCGACTGAATAACGGACCCCAAGATGGGGTCTTGGAGATGAGAGAACTGCACTATTAGCTCAAGGGCTCGAAGGAGAAACCTTTGAGCCAAAAGGGAGTAGAGAAATAGGGGAGCGGAGGGAGGCGGAGGCCCTCTAGTGAGGGGCAGAGCAGTTTGCCTGGGGGACTCGATCTACGATGAAGTATGTGAGGTTATCAGGAAGATGGAGAAATGCAAGGGGGGTCTGATGGAGGTGAAAGCATTAGAGGTAGGTGGTTTAAGTGATGAAGAACAAGGCCGAATAGAGAGCTCTGATGATCGAAATTTTTGGGATTTTTATATATTATAACTAAAATCAAGCAAAGCCGAATGATACTGATATAAGGATCTGAACGATGCAAGAAAATACGAGGCTCACCGACCAGATGCGGTTGGGAGTGACTATCGATGGTAAGGTGCTCCAACGACTAGATCCTCCTCCTCCCCCCTTCTCCACGCCACAAAATGTGACCCGCAGCCTCCTGTCACAAGGGCAAGGTCGAAGAAGAGTTCTAGGGTTATGAGTGGTGGAAAAGGGATCAAAGTGGAACTAAGGAGGATATGTGGTTTATATACATGTGTGACAAAAAGTAAAAAAACCTAGAGATTCGCTCAAACGATCAATTAATGAATAAAACAAAATGGCCCACGTGAAAGAGCACAATTCGATCATCAAAAGAGAAAAAGATATTGAGGCTAAACATATAAAGGAAACATTGCAAAAATATGGAGAAAAAGACCGACCGACAACATTTGACAAGAGCAGAGGCAAGGGGGGACTGCTGACCTAGGGTCAACATTCCCCAGGTGCTTATTGGTCTAGCGGGGCTCCACGCAGATCACTAAGCGACAAATAAGAGAAATAAATGAAAGAATGATAAAATAAATAAAAAACGTTTTTTTAAAACTTAAAACATGAAATATGTTACATAATTAATAAGATATTTTTGGTGATTTTTGTTTATTTTTATAATGTTATTCATTTTGATTTTTACATGTAATTTATAGGTATAAATACCTATATAAACCCTATTTTATTTTAATTTTGTGATTTATAATTTATTGTTTCATATACATAATTTTAATGTTTACAATAATTTAATTACATATACACATATTTTTTTGGATTTTTCTGAAGTTATTCATGCCTTTTAAATAAATATATATACAACTATTATAAGTACTTGATAGGTATATTTACCTATGTAGTAAAGTACATCATTTATAGTGTATTTTAATGATTTTATTTTGGTTTTATTATGTATATGCATTTTAAGTATTATTTACAATTTCATAAAAATAGAAGAAACATAAACATATAAAGAATAAATAAATTGATTAGTTTATATAGGCATGTTGCACAATGAGGACCCAAAAGCCAACTTCTGTATCGTAACTTCAAATTAAATGAACCCATCTTCATTAAATAACTTATTAAAAGTTACAGGTCTGATAAGTTTTCTTTGCGGCTTTTGAAGGTTATTTTCATGCATTTTAAGACTGTAGGGAGAAGATACATGTCTGAGAAGTTTTCTTTGTCTTTTTATTATGTGTGTCCCAGACACAATGTGCATTATTTTTATAAGAAATAAATTCTGTATTTTATTTTCATTTTTGTCTACAAATTTTATGTTCAGAGTTTATTAATTTGATATATGAATAACAAATAATAAAATGGGTCCCAAAATCAATATATTGATAAGAAAATTAGGGTTTTTATTGTTTTTTTATGTGGTTGTTTTCCTTTTCTCCTCTACTTTATTCCTTGATGACCAAGTCAAGGTTTGACTTGGTCTCAGGGTCAGGGTCAGTTAATGTCTAGGACACTTCCTTTTTTCTTTTCTTTTATTTATTCCTTCATTTTAGGATGTACAAGTATTTATATACAATATAGAGATCAATGTACATGTGTTAAGTCAGGTATGTTATTGGTGTGTACATGCATTTATCTAGGGATTACAGCCTAAAATGAATGAATAAATGTGCATGAATGACAATTCATCAATATTTAGGGTGAATAAGTGGGGGCGATGATGATTATGAGATGTAGATGGTGTTAGTGGTGAATGGAATTGACCAAGTGATAGTGATGTGTTATGTTAGAGACTGGTCATATAGTGATGTGTTATGTTAGAGACTGGTCATATGAAGTGAATGAAATGATAAAAAATAGAATCTCAAGGGAAACAAGTTAATGATGGACCTTCGATCAAAGTTGATAGAAGGTAAAGCTAAAATCAAAATGAAAACATGAAATAAAGTTATAAAAAAACCTAGAACGAAATAAAATGAATTGTAATTTCTTCTCGAGGCATGGAAGTGGAAGCTTCACGTACGATTGACTTGATCGAAGTGATCATCGATGAAGGTTGACTACTCTCTCGTTTTTCTCAACAGGGGATTAAAAGGGCTAACACCCACTCTCTCTCTCACTTTAAAACTGGAGTTCTGTGATGGAACTTGAAAAATGGTGGATAGGTATTCTAACCCCTAAGTTTATATAAAAGAGACTGGAATGGGTTGATAAGAGATGAATGATGTGGTTCTCGACAAGGATTTGCATGGATTATAGTCTATTGGATCAACACCCCTTTAGTTTAGCAGCGGACAAAGAAGGAAGAAGACAATGGGTTAAAGAATAAGAGGAACGAGGAAAAAGGCTAGAGGGCGGAAATAAGGAGAAGGTTAACTGGCCAAGTAACAATTGTGGTGCTGATGAATCTCCATTTCATTACCTTTTATTCTTTCGTTTTTCCCTTTAAACCCTAGCTACATGCACATAAATAGCATTAATGTGTACAAAATAACACCCATTATTTATGTTGTAAATCCTGTATAAAATATTGTATTTAAAGTCAAAATAAAAGAATAAAGAAAAGAAAAATAAATGAAATACCATAGGTATTGAATGATCCTAAACCCCAAGACCCAAGCATCATGATGAGTGAGTCGACAAGGAATAAAGTTGGGGGGATAAGGGCCAATAAATACACCAAAACCCTAACTTTAACTCATCAATAAATTCATTTTGGGATCTATCTTATTTTATTATTTTTATACCTCAAATCAATAAACTTTGAAAATGAAACTCATAGATAAAAATACAAAGAAAAATACAAAATTTATTTCATTTGAAAATAATGCACAATGTACCATAGACACTCAGAGTAAAAAGCCACAAAGAAAACTTCATAGACCTGTATCTTCTCCATACAAGCTCAAAATTCACCAAACTCACTTTATTTTTATAAAACTAAGTTATCTATTTAATGAAGGTAGTTTCATTCAATTTGGAGTGAAGATGCAAAAGTTAGGTTTTGGGCCCTCATTATACAATATACACGAATAAAATAATCAATATATTTATTCTTTATATTTTTCATTCTACTGTATTTTTATAATTTTGTAAATATTATTTAAAATACATATACATAATTCAAATAAAATAAAACAATTAAAATACATTAAAATAAATAATTATATTATTATACATAGATGAATTATACATGTATATACTACTATAATAAATGTACCAATTTCTTTAAGTACATAAACAAACTCAGAAAATATAATATATGTATACATATGTATGTATATAAGTAAGTTAAAATATATAAAATAAGTGTATAAAACAATTATATCTAAAATAAAAAAAATTAAATACCATAAAATGTATTGGTCCACATGTAAACAATGATATGGACAAACCAGAGCCGGCTGACGGAGCCAAGCCAATAGTACATTTTGGTCAACATGTAAATAATGATATGGAAAAACATTTACACAATATAGTTTCTTCTAATGTACATATTCCTTTCCATATGCTATTAAATCCAAAAAAACATAAAAATTTGAAAAATACTTTATATGATTCCGACATTGTCAAAATATTGCAAAACATTATGCTTGAAATTCCATTACTCAAAGCCATGGAGAACATACCTATTGTGAAGAAATGACTAAAATAAGCATGTACATTGAAGATTCTGAACTACAGGAACATACAGAGAAAAGCACAGACACACATCCGTACCATGACAGCCGCCAATGCCGTCAGCAATCTCGCAAATAAAAAGAAAGACAAGGGAGCTCCACTTGTCAAATGCTAGATATTCAATCAAGAGTTCGAGTGAACATTGGTCGAGAGTGGATTGTCCATTAATTTATTGCCTTCTTCCCTCACTGAATTTGGAGTAGGGCCACTCTATCCCACAAAGATGATTTTGGAGTTCACAGATAGATCTTTCAAATGACCCAGGGGCATGTTGGAGGGCGTGATCATCATCGTTAAAGGGATGCAATTTCCTGTTGATTTCACTGTCCTATACATGGACACCTGTACACCTCTTCTCCAAACTCTGATCATCCTTGGATGGATGTTCTTCCAAACGATTGAAGTAGTGGTAGACTATGACACTAGAGAAATCACATTCCGCTCCAATAGTGATAAAGTGTTGATAGAGATAGTCCCTGAACTGAAACCTGCAGAAGTGGCATCTATTTTAAGAGAGCTCGATCCAAATGAACTAGAAGACTATGATTTTCTAGCTGAAATCAGAGACACAAACTTGTTCTTGGACAACAAAGAAACTCATGAATTTCTCTCTACAGAGTAAGGCCTGGATACTATAGTCAAATTCACCGATGTCTTTGAAGATGAGATCTTCATTGATGGTTATCCTGAATGATTGCACAACCATCATTATCTGAGCAAGATGATTTCATTTTAGACATGTGTAGTGTTTTAAATTCTGATTCTGATTACACAATGGTGGACAACAAACAGTCGAAAGATCTAACACCTGTCGCAGTTGCTGAGGTTGCCACCAAGACAATTCCGACCTCACCAAAGCTCAAGCCTCTTTCCTCGAACATGAAATATGCCTTTCTTGATGGTGAACCAGATATGCACCCGATCATCATAAATTCTCATCTAACCGAAGAGAAAGAATCTTGTATGCTTGAGGTTCTTGAAATAAACTGCAAGGCTATAGGCTGGAACATTACAAATATCCATGGGATAAATCTGTCACTTTGCTTTCATCACATCTTTCTAGAAGAAGAGAATGAACCCTCAAGGGAATTCCAATGCAGATTGAACCCAACCAACGGGAGGTTGTCATGAAAGAAATTACAAAATGGTGTGATGCAAGATTTATCTAAATCTCATCTCTGACTCCAAATGGGTGAGTCCCCTCCACATCACCATTGTCACGAATGATAAAGGAGAAGAGATTTTGACCAGAGTATTGATCTCATGGCACATATGTTTGGACTACATATGTTTAAATCTTGCAACCAAGAAGGATCACTTCCCATTGCCCTACCTTGACCAGATAGTCGAAAGACTGGTCGTGAAGGAATATTTCTTTTTCTTTGATGGCTACTATGGCTACAATCAAGTCACCATCACCCCACAAGATCAGGAGAGAATTAACTTCACCTATCCATTTGGGATATATGCCTTTAGAATAATGCCCTTTGAATTGTGCAATGCACATGCTACGTTCAAAAGATGCATGTTGATGTTTTTCGCAGATATGATCAGTGATTTCCTTGAAGTATTTATGGATGACTTCTCGATCTATGGGGACAACTTTTATCAGTGTTTGGGATATTTAGACAGAGTTTTGAAGAGGTATTGTGAGGCGAATTTTATGCTATCATGGGAAAAGAGTCACTTTATGGTGACTGAAGGGATTGTATTGGGTCACGTCATCTTCAAGCGTGGCATGGAGGTTGACCCAACTGATGACAGGCTTTTCAACTCAGGTTAAGGAAACAGATAAATGAAATGTCGTTGTGACCCAAATCACAAAGCTAAGTCAACAAGAAAAAATCAAGACCACACAAATCAGACAATCAAAGCACAAAATCAATGTAAGTGGTCTCTACTATTTATTTAACCTGGTATAGCAACTAGGGTCGAACACAAGGAGCACGTGAAATCCTTCGAAGTAGTCGGAAATCAGATCATGAATTGCATATTTTTGTAATTTTTAATTTTGCAAATTTTTATATTTCTAAAATAAGAAAAAAAACAAGTGAATAAGGAAACAAGCACAAACCAAAGTTTTACAATTTTTATTAAGGTCAAAAATGCTCAAAAATCAGAAACAAAAATATTTTTATATTTTCGAATATTCAAATGTTTTGGGGATTTTATGGGATTTTCCAAATTTTATATGATTTTATAAAAATCAAACAAAGGCAAGAAAAGAAAGAAGTGTACATTCTGGACTAAAAAGCAAATTTAAAATACTAAAAATGCCTTAATGTCCTGGTTTATGAGAAAGTAAATGAAATTAGCTAACAATTAAAAATGAAATTATATATTTTTGAATATTTTAGAATTTTTAATGATTTTTATAAGTTTTTAACGGTTTTGTAATTTTTAGTGTTTTCATATTGATTTTTAAAACAAAAATGATAATGGAATTAAAGCACACCAAGACAAGCACACACTATTTTTTCTAACTTTTAACACAATTCTTATATTTTTTGGTATTTTATAAAATAGATAGAGCAATTTTAGGTTTTTTTTTTAATTTTTAGAAAAAATCAAACAACACTAAATTAATTCACAAAAATTATCATAAATATTACTTGTTAGCAGGAGTTAACTGTAATTTTTATGTATTTTTTGGCATTAGTTTGATAATTAATTGATCAAGAAACAAAGCACACATCAAGTAGGGATCTAAATGCAATTATACAAAGTTTCCAGGTCAAAAAATAACATCTATAAAAATCTCAGGGCGAACCTTGCAATTTATCCAATATATTCACACACATGCTCAAAAAATCACACACATGGGTATACTTGCAACTTCCAGAAAAGTTCTACTAAAACATAACATCAAAAAGTTCGGGATAAAACATGCAAATAACCCACAAAATCACGTGAGCATGCACATGTCTCAAGTTCTTCCGAACTAAAATCTAAATACTGAAACTATAAGGTCCAAACTGCAAAATCTTTAAATTACCACTTTATTTATAGAACTATATAATAAAACATAAAAATGTGGGTGTAGAAGAGCAATATACCCCTTGTAGGGCGCGTACGGACCATGTAAGGACATGTGGCGATCTCCAAATGTGGGAGTCAGCGTACAACCCTGATCAGCTGGTGGGTGCAGATCTGACGGCCCAGAAGATGTCAGGGATGCGCGGCCTGATGCGTCAGATGGTGGTAGATCCAACGACTAAAAAGGCTGCTGCTATCGGTGGCTGTGATGGAATCTGGCATGTGGAGGGCGGTCCAATGGCCTAGAAGATGTCTGCAAGAACTCCTCTTGAGCGACTTCCAATCGAGCGAGGGAGGTGATCTACCGACCCGATGGGAGTTCTGGAGGGTCCAATAGTGTCATGATAGGGCCCCGCTTCCGATGATGTGGTCCGATGATGATGGCAACGATTAGATGAATGTGGCGGGGGAGAGTGGCTTGGTGCAGCTCCGCCTGTGTAATAGGGGGTCCAGATGATGCTCCTCTCGCACGTTTGCACCTACAAAGGATAGAAGGACTCGGCGCGAAGCTCCGGTACCGGGTTATTACATAAAAGGAGAAGCGAGCAATGAGGGCAAGGTTTTTGGGTCTCCGATTTAGGTCGAGGATGGAGACCTTGCCTAATCGTGGCCTGAGGGTCGAGTATTAGGGTGATCAGACTATGGAGGAAGATGGAGGGTGAGACGTGGAGTCGATCTGAGTGGATGTGGGCACATAATGGGGCTTCGACCAGCTGGTCGGAGTAATGGATTCGGCGGCAGAGGATAAATGAAAGATTCGATGGAAATAAAAAGTGCGAGGATAATATGGTCACCTGAGGATCCGGAGGGTTCCTTAAGCTTCAAGCAATGATGGTCATCGAGGTAATTGCCTCAACCACGCTACGACGGACGGGGAGGCTGCTCGCGACGGAGTTCTGGCCACGAAGGTCGAGCTATGTTGTCAATGCACCAAACCGAGCTCCAAAGAATGCTATGAG
This sequence comes from Ottelia alismoides, assembly GCA_037367405.1. NCBI lineage: Eukaryota > Viridiplantae > Streptophyta > Magnoliopsida > Alismatales > Hydrocharitaceae > Ottelia > Ottelia alismoides. The sequence goes on along the minus strand of JAZKJV010009751.1, from coordinate 550,680 downwards.
CAACTGTCACTCAGCTGGAGGTGGCTAGGGGTTGAAATGGGAGCGAGGAACGAGCTGTGGCACTGGGAAGCGAAGGCGAGCTAAAATAGCCGACTCTAGGTGCCTCTAAAGACCGAGCGATAACACGCAACCCTAGGAAGATTCGTGCCTTCCTAGGGATCCGCGAGGATCACAGATCCTAGGAGAAGCGACGAGCGAGAAATTGGGGTGAAAGGCAGCTGGAATCAGGCTGAAAAAGGGGAGAAGGAGGTCTGGCAAAGCGAATCGGATCGGATCAGCCCAAGGAGGCGACGTTGACCTGGGTCAACATCCCTGACGTGGCCCAATCAGAAGGGGTGTAGAATAAGGACAAGCTACGCTACAAGACAAAATAGAAGAGAAAAATAAAAATAATTACATTAATAATAATAAATGAATTTAAATGAAAAAATGAATACAATAAAAAATGTTTATTGTTTTTCAAGGAATTTTTCTGTGGTTTTTAATTATTTTTATGAAAAATAAATTAGTGTATATACACTATATAGTATTATATACAATATAATATACCTATGTATTATGTACAAATATTTATATTTTATTTTTTATTAAATACCCTAATTTTGTATTTTATTTATTTTCAACATAATTTTAGTAGTACAAAATAATTTTTAATTTATTTTTTATGAGTTATTTACAAATTTAAAATAAATAGGGGATGTAGTATATTTACATGTGCTTTATTCAATGAGAGAGGAATTTTATTTTTTATTTTTATTTTATTTTTTTCTGATTTTATTAGAAATATGTACAAGGTGGTTAAATAATAATTTTATTTTATTTTGGTGAAAAATAATTATTTACATATATAAGTAATATGTACAACACAGAGTAGGCCCTATCTCTCTCTACTTATTTTATTGGGCGATCAGGTCAAGGCTTGACCTTCTCTTGGGGTTCGGGCCACTCTATATTTATTTTAAATCCTTCCTTCCTTTTTCTTTTCCTTTAATCTTTATTTTTACACAACTACATGCTAATTATGAACACATGCATGCTGATTGATGTGTTATTCTATTTACACCTATTGACATGATGTTTTGCCAAGATAAATAGCTAAAATAAAAGAATAAAGCATAAGAATTAGGGATTCATCACCAACCAAGGTGGATGTAAATTCGAAACTTGAGCCACCGACAAATCTGAAGCAAGTCTGGTCATTCGTGGGGGCCACCGACAAATCTGAAGCATGTCTGGTCATTCGTGGGGCACGTAGGTTTCTACATAAAATTTATCAAATACTTCAGCAAGATTGACCGACTCTTGACTAGCTTCTCGGAAGGAGTCTGATTTTTGTGGTCGATGATTAGGTTCTCCAATCCTTCAGTCTATTAAAGGATCTCATCACACATGCTCCTGTCCTCTAGCCACCTGATTGATCTCTACCCTATGAGATCATGACGGATGCCTCTGATCTCGCAATTGGTGTTGTGCTAGGACATAGATGAGATGGGCTACTAGCTGTAATTCATTACGTTAGAAGAACATTAGATGAGACCCAAAAGAACTACATTGTCACAGAGAAAGAGCTACTAGATGTAGTATTTGCCTTAGAAAAGTTCGGAACACGCCTTTTGGGATCTAAGGTTATCATTTATATAGATGACTCTGCCATCAAGTACTTATAGAGAGAGAAGGATTCCAAGCTACGTCTAATCAGATGGATCCTTTTTGAAATCTATGATAAGTCTGGAGTAAAAAATGAGGTGGCAGATCATCTTTCCAGAATGTTCGAAGTAGAAACTCCTGAGAAAAATTCCATTTCCATCATAGAGACTTTCCATATGAGGTAATTTTATCTTTCTCCTCAGTCCCCTAGTATGCGGACATTGTCAACTACCTTGTCTTCAAGAAGACTCTACAGATTGACCGAAGATAAAGTCGATAAATTCTTGTTAGACATCCATTTTTACTAGTGGAAGGATCCACATCTATTCTGTGAGGGAGAAGCTTGCATCTGAAGGAGGTGTATACCTTAGGAGGAGAAAACAAACATCCTAGACCATTGTCACAGGCTTGAAGCCGGTGGACATCATTTTAGAATGAGAACGACATCAAAAGTACTGTAATGTGGCCTCTGGTGGCCAACTCTATTCAATGATGCAACTTATTATGTCAATAAATGTACTAAATGTCTGAGAATGAGCGGAAATATCACTTCCCTTGACACAATGCATATGAAATACATTTAGATTTCGGATGTCTTTGATGATTAGGGAATTAATTTTATGGGCCCATTCTCTAATAGTAAGGGTTTTGAATACGTCCTGCTGGATGTTAATTATGTAAGCAAATGAATGAAGGCTATCCCTACCCGAGCCATCAATAGTCAGATCGTATGTTGATTCCTCAAGGATAACATCATCTCGTAGCTTGGAAATCCTAAAAATTTGATATCAGATAGAGCGAGCCACTTTGTGAACAAAGATGTCAAAATGTTGACCAAAGAATATGACATTGAACATCGTGTTGATGTGTCGTACCACCTACAATCAAATGGCTTAGTTGAATGCTTAAATAAGGAGATCAACACTATCCTGCAGAAACTTGTATGACCTGATAGAAAGAATTGGTCACAGATGTTTGATTCAGTTCTTTGGGCATACCACCCAGCGTACAAGTCTCCTCTCGGTGTGTCTCCTTACCGCCTTGTATTTGGCAAGCGATGCCATGTGCTGTGGAATTAATTCACAAATCTTTATAGGTATTGAATATGTGCAACTAGATTCTGAGAAAGCTGGGAAGAACCGTAAAGTTGATCTGAACTGCCTGTTATAATTCTAAGACTACGTGTTCAAAAAAACCTAATGTATAAGGATAAAGTCAAGAAATGACATGATAGAAACATCCGAAGAAAGACTTTCGAGTCTAGACAGAAGTTATGGTTGTTTGATGTGAAGTTGAAAATTTTCTAGGCAAACTGAAGAGCAAATAGATCGAGCCATTTATTATAAAAACTATAAGTGACAATGGAATCCTCTTGATATTTGAATTGTCACCTGATTATAGACTTTTGTAGTCAACAGACAATTGCTGAAGCCGTATCTAGAGCATGATACATTCATGTCTGTTGTCGATTCTATCCAAGTAGTATTTCACGAAGAGCTCACAAATACAGATGGATCAGATACTTGATCTAAAAATCACACAAACATGATTTACTTTTATTCGTTTCTTGTTTTCTTCTTTTCCTTTTCTTTCTTGTAATTCTACCAAAAGATGCTCGTCACTTTCATCACCGTTATACTTAGGGCATACTTTGTCCTATGTATAGGGGGGATGAGTACCCCAAGTTTTTCATTCTTTAATCCCTTACATGTCTCCTCGACTCTTGATTTTTTATCTATACTTAGGGATATTTTACCCTAAGTATAGGGGGAGACAAGTCTAGCCGATGATTTCGTGCATTCCCATCCTTGACCCTCCATGCCTTATGTATAGTCTATTATACTGAGAATTATTTCATCCTGGTTATAGTGGGGGCGGTCGCCTTCTCATTCATTCATTATTTAGTTGTTGTAGTATAGGATTTTCTATACTTAGTACGATTTATGCCTTCTTTTTTCCTCTCTGATCTATGAGGACATAACTCAAGCTAAGTATAGGTGGTTGCATATACTTTAGCCATAACTCATACTTTTGTATGTTCAATAATATGGCTAATTAATATACAAAAATTATTTATAAACTGAAGTCATAAATTGTGTTAAAAATGTTTTGTAAAATGATTTGAAAAATATCTTGAAAAATATTTTGAAAATGGTTTGGAAAAATTTGCAAAATGTTTTAAAATCTTCGTAAAAGTCTTTTGTTTATAAAATATTCTTTTATTTGTTTAAATAAAATTTTTGAAAATTGGGTTGCGAATGATTTGAAAAATGGTTGCAAAAATTCTTTGAAAAATCCATATATATACATATATATATTGTTTGAAAAATCTTTGCAAAATGAGTTTAAAGTTTGTAAATCCTTGTATATTTGTCAATTTATTTGCAAACATAAATTTTTAAGATGTTTGCTAAGAAGATTTAAAATGTTTGAAGACCTTGTATAAATAACGTCTTAAATAAAAGACATTATAAAAATTGTATAAAAACTTGTATATAAAGCTTTTAAATAATTACTAACATTCAAATTGGACAAAATTCTCTATATAAATTATACCCAAACTCTTGTAAATATAGAAGCACTCCCGTGTAAATATCTGCACATATTGCTTTCACTGACCTTTATCAAAATACCTATAAAAAATTCAAAATCTTTTCAAAAATCTACATAAAAATTTTAAAACTTTTTTTTAAAAAAATCCATAAAAAGTTCAAAAATAGAAAACTTTTTCATAAAAAGATTTCCTTTGCATTGCACATAGCATTTGCATTTTTCAGAATGATCAAGATAATTGAACACATTTGAAATAAAGTCTGAAGGTTGGAACTTGGTATAAACCTTAAGCCACTTAGTTTCAGAGGAACCCAATAAGGACTGGAACTGGGATACTTCAAGTCACCTTGACTTAATTCTTTAGGTTCCATAAGACTATGTTCATGAGTCGATTCATTGTGTCTAACTAGAACTCTATATATCATATGTAAGACTCTTGAGACAGTTGCTTGCACTTAACACTTAGCTCCACTTAGATGGATTGTTGAAAGATATTGGAGTCTAAGTCGGGATAATGCTAGGCTACTTCGTTAAGGGTGTCTCACGAATCATTCTTGGGGATTTCCAAAACCCGTACTCTATCCCACTTCTTCTGGTAGCCGTGATATCTGAGATTGGAGACTAGATTAATGCAATGCTTCAGACGAGGAATGGTCTGTCGGGGCAACTTTTTTCAAGACTCCAAAACATGGACGGACCAAATGACTTTATATCTATCGGGTCACAAACAAGAACGTAGAGCAACGCAAAGTCAAAGAAAAATATAAAGAAGAATCCTACACCAAAAATTTTACAAAAATCTGAGCTTCCAAAAAAACATGTTTCTTGGCGAAGACTCTGTTATCGATCGTGCTTCACAAGGGAATGAAGACTACACTGGTCCCTTCTCAGTTCTTTTCCCATTCTTCTACCTTCTCACCCTTTCGATTGTAAAGATCAATAGTACTTGACATTAGAAGGAAATTTATATCTCGACGAGGATGAGTTACCAAGAGAGCGGACTCTTTTATAGTTCTGTAGTTTGTCTGGGAAGAACTGAAAAATTCACACACATGGATATGTCATTTCAAGGTAGAAACAATATGTGACTGAGAGGATGGTTTCTGAATAGACTATGAATAGAACTACACAACATGATTATGGAATCTAAGGGTCATTGTGTAACACTTCCTAACCTTGATGCAATTTTAAACAAACCAAGAATCCGAAGGTCTTAACTGAGCTCCAAACATTGACTTTTATAAGATGAGTTTAAAAGTTGAAAATTGTTTAAGTTCTTTCTTTTTCTTTTCTTTAGTTTCTTTTTCTGCACTTATAGGCATAAGTGTGTGCTAGGGACTAGCAATGCAAATAAGGAGGGGAGGCGATGAATCTCCATTTCATCATCTTTAGTCTTTCATTTTGGCTTTTAAGCCCTAGCTAAATGCATGTAAATAACATTAATGTGTACGAACTAACACTCATTATTTATGTTGTAAATCTTGAATAAAATAATGTATTTGAAGACAAAATAAAAGAATAAAGAAAAGAAAAGATAAATAAATGAAATGAAATGAAATACTATAGGTATTGAATGACCCTAAACCCTGAGACCCAGGCATCATGATGACTGGGTCAACAAGGAATGAAATAGGGGGACATAAGGGCCAATTAATAAACCAAAACCCTAATTTAACTCGTCAATAAATTCATTTTGGGATCCATTTTATTTTCTTAATTTTATACATCAAATCAATAAACTTTGGACATGAAACTTGTAGATAAAAATATAAAAATACAAAATTTATTTCATTTAAAAATAATGCACATTATACTTTAGACACTCAGAATAAAAAACTGCACAAAAAACATCACAAACCTACATCTACTCCATAGAAGCTCAAATTCAGCAAACTCACCTTTATTGTTCCTAAAATTAAATTATCTATTTAATGAAGGTGGTTTCATTCAATTTGGATTTAAAATGCAAAAGTTAGGTTTTGGTGCCTCATTTGAAATATACTTGAATAAAATAATTAGTATATTTATTCTTTATATTTTTATTTTATTATATTTTATAATTGTATAAATATTATTTAAAATACACACAAAATAACTAAAATAAAATAAAACAATTAAAAATACATTAAAAAATAAGTATATTCTAATACATGTATGAATTATACAAGTATATACCTATAATATATATATATATATGTCTTTAAGTACATAAACAAGCTCAGAAAAATATAATAAATATACATATATGTTTATGGGTATTTAAGTAGCTATAAATATATAAAATAAGTTTATAAAATAATAAAATACAAAATAAAAGTAAAATGCCCTATATATAGGTAAATATACCTATATGTATACATATAAATTTTAACACATAATACATTAACTCGAAAAAATAAAAAAATCATCATAAAATAATATATAAAATAATAAATATTTTTTATATTTTAGAAAATAATAAAATCATTATTATTTATTTTCGATTTATTCTCATTATTTATTTTCGATTTATTCTTACATTTTATTTATGTTTTGTCACGTAGCGTCCCACATGGACCAATGGGGATTCGGCCTTGGTTGACCCACCTGTCAACATCCCCCCTGCTACTTTAGGCGTGTCAGAGCCATTGACTACCTCGATTCCTTGATTTTCTCTGCCTGCTCCTTGCATTTTTTGGGCATGGCTCCTTCATCGATTTTGCGCCTTGATCTCTGGTTTTTCACGCCAGCATGATTCCTCGATCAATGGATCGATGCATCGAGTCGTGGCCCTAGTCAAATATCCCCATGTTCAAATAACACAAGCTAGCTCCCTTTGAATTTGATCCCAACTCCACCTCGAAATCTCTAGATCTTCTCGTGCCCAAGCTCGCGGGTCACAACAAGCCAGCAAAACCATTTGGCGCAAAGGAAGAGGCATGGAGTAGGTGATTAGAGCTTGCTGACGACCTCCCGGCAACGCCCTTCCTTGTCTCCTTATCATGCACATAGAGCCCTAGGTTTCTTGTTTATTTTCATTCCCCAGATTAATGTTAGCATATGGTAGATGTGAGTTTCTTTTGATTTTGCTTTTTATTTCATAATTTCTCAAAACAAAGTTTATCGATGCTTGAGCTCCGGTTAGCATTCCACTGTGCTCCAATCATTCTCTGCCCCATATGTCGCCTCAATCATCTTCCCTTCGAATGCTCTATGCCCTAGGCACTTCCATTCATCTCGAACTCCTCCAGATCAAGCAGTCGATACTCCTCTTATCATCGGAGTACGAACCGTCACTCATCATCCTCTTTCATCTAGGCACCAATTCAGACCCAAATCACCCATACTTCTTGTGTGAGTCTAACCATGCATGTTTTGGCATCTGAGGACCCCATTTGGGTCAAATTTTACTGAGATGAAGGCATTCCTGGAGCTTCACCTCCATTGACCGTTGAGGACGCCATCGTTGGGTCCCGGAGCAGTTTGAGTACTCCAACCAATGCGAAAGGACATATGTAATGTTTTACACCACCTGGGAGCTACTCCAATGGCCGAAGGTGATCTAGAGGGCGGATCGAACCACAAGTAGCAAGGAGTTCTTCCTTGTTCTTACAAGGTTTCTCCCTGTCTCCGCTTAAGAGCAGCTTCCAGATTACATAAAAGTCATCGGATAATCGTGCCATCAGCTGTTAGATCATGACCTGTGCTTTAATCTCAACCATTGATCGACGAACTATCATCGTGTGACCGGGTGCTGCCACATGGATACATGTAGAGCCTTTACCATTGGATCGCACCTCACGGGGTATTTTGTGCTGACGCCCGTGCTTTTTGTACTTTTATTTAATCAATAAACTTTCAATTGTAGTGTAAATTATTTTGTAATATTTACATAAACAACCCCACTTATTTTATTTTCTTCTAGGTCCAGTGTACGTCACCTCACGTGCTTGTGCACATGAGGGCATTGAACATTTTGCTGGGACCCCCTTGCGAGTTGCTATTATTATTTAGTCCTTAAAGTTTGTCTTTCGTTGTTATAACTTTTTGAAAATTACAAGTAGGACTTGTATCTTTTTAAATATTGTATTTATACCCTTGTCTGGTGTATTGAATAGAATATAGGTGGGATTTTTGCATGTAGGACCTTGTGCTTTTGATATAGGTTCTGGACTGCATGTTAAGTTTGCTTAAATTACATTTAATTCCCTACAAGAATATTAATTTTTATTTTATGTATTTTAGTCATTAAAATATCATTTTGCATCTAAAAAATATATGAAATATTTTAAGTTCATGGACATGTATTAACAAAACAACAAAGCCTTTTCCCACAATTAAATAGGGTCGGCTACATGGATTATTTGCCTCCATTCAGACCTATCTTTGGCCAATCCCGGGCATATATCCAAAAAACTAAGATCCCTTTGTATAGTCTCTTTCCAACACTTCTTTAGACGTCCACGACCTCTCTTACCGGCTCAACATCCCAACACTCGCATCTCCTAACTGCTGCATCCGTTGATCTTCTTTGCAAATGACCAAACCATCTTAAGCAGTTTTCTCTCATGTTATCATCGATCGGAGCTACACAAACTTTCTTTCTGATAGCATCATTCCGAAGCCGATCTTTACGTGTGTGTGTGTGTGTGTCCACATCCACCTTATCATTTTCATCTCCGCTACAACCATTCTCTGCACACGTCCATGGTTCACGGGCCAACATTCAGATCCAAAGAGCATAGCAGGTTTCACGGCTGTTTTGTAAAACTTTTCTTTATTTTTTAAAGGAATTTCTTATCACAGAGAACAAGAGAGGCTCCTCTCCATTTTATCTAGCATGCATTTTCTTAGTAATCCATGTAGCTGACCCTACTTAATTTTGTAAAACTTTCCTTTATTAGTAACATCTCCAACAATTCCCCCATCATGATGCAAAATAGATCCCAATCTAAAAGAATCTCTCCTCTGAATGTTATCGTCACCAATCTTCACCTCGATCACTTCACCATTGCTTCCATCAAAGGTACACTCCATTGTATTAAATAACATATATTTTTCATATGGTAGTTGAAAACGTATCCTTATATTTAAGAATTCAAAAAAGTGCATATTTCTCCTATTTGCATCTAAATACAAAAAATATAAAATTTTTTTGAAAAATTTTAAAAAATTATAACATATTTATTATGTATTTTGCAACTTCAGACCAAAAAACATTACAAATTACAATAGAAAAATACTAAAAAATTAAAACCCTAAGAATTTTATGAAAATTATTAAAAATTATCTTAAAATCAAAAAAGAGCTTTTTCTATTTCTTTATTTTACCTATATTGTACATTATATATTGGAAATAGTTTTGAAAAATTTTGAGATATTTATCTTTTTAAAAAACCAAAAACAATTCGACCTATTATTATTACTCACTATTTTAACCTTTTTATTAAGTTTAAAATACAAAAAATAGAGAAATTATAAGAAAAATAACAAAAACATAGGAAAAGATAAAAAAGGCAAAAACATTTTATTTTACCCATTTTAAGTATTTATAGCTAAATCTATAGATATTAAATCCTCCCTTCTATATATAGTTACATATACTTATATTGTTGTTATTATTATTAAAAAACACGCTAAATATTTAAAAACACTTACAAAATAAAAAAGACTACACCTTAGGATATTTTCTGATATATTGTTTATATCCTATATATCTATTATAGTATACAACTAATATATATATACTTATACACATATTATATATACATAAAAAAGAAAACCAAAAAACAGAAAATATAAAATATAAAAATAATATAAAATTACATAATTAAAAACAAAATAAAAATTAGATAAAATTAAAAAACCCCTAAATAAGAATCTCTATAAAAATCCAAAAACATTCATTGATTATTTTGCCAATTTTTATGGCTATCCCCATTTCTCCTTTGTGGTTTGACCCCTACACTTGCATACTATACATATCATTTTGTAGGGTATAATAAGTTTTAGCTCACTAAACTTATTGTTTGAGCATCATTGTGGATTAATTGTCGATTGACACACTATATTGAGGATATCTGAGAGCCAAGAGAGTGGTCGACACATCAATTATCTGGCCCGACTTGTCGGGCACTGATGAATCTATGATCATTACCTTATTATTTCATTCTGGCTAAAATCCTTGGTAAAATACACGTAAATATTCACTAATTCCCATTAATTAAAGGATCCTAACTTATAAAAATATCGGAAAATCGAGACCATAATTGTACATAAATACATTTTTTACCTTGTAAATATTTCACCTATTTATTTATCACTAAGAAAATTTTAAACCAAAATACTTTCTTTACAAAATTATTTATAAAAATACAAATTATTTTATAAAAATATCAGAAAAATTATTTAATATAAAAATCAAATATTAAGGTGAACCAAAAAAATTATTTATAGAAAACTCCAAACTAACCACACTCACTTTTAAACTTAGTTATAACTAATTTTATTTATTAAAAATATCAAAAAATACTAGAATAAAACGGGTGACATTTGGTGTTTGGGACCCATTGTCTATATGTACTATATGTAGAAACATCTGATTTTCTAATTAATTATCCGTAACTCCATCTCACTTAATTTCTTTTCCGAAATGTTTCTAAAAATGAATAGGATAATATAAAAATATAGTTTAAGTTAAAATACCAATAACTCTTGAAGCCACGAAGTTGTCACCTAAATTTTTCGGACCTTATAACTCGACCATATGAACTCTGAATTGGGCAAACTCAGTTATAAATTTCGTTTTATTTAATTATCTATCAAATGACACTGATTTCACTAAAATCGTAGTTAATATGGAAAATGTGGATTTTGGCACCATATTGATATATAATATACAATGTACCTTAATTTATATTATTTAATATATGATTTATTATATTTATATACTTTAATGATATTTTTTATTATTAAATTAAATCAAATAAAAATTATGCAATTATTTATTCATTTTTTATTTATGTATTCATTATTTAATCACTAATTATTATTTCATTATTCATTTAGTTATTTAATTATTTCATTAATTATATTTAGTAAATTATTTAACCACTAATTACATAATTAATCCTCTAATTATTATTTAAATCAATATAAGAAAAAATTATCTAATTATTTAATTTAATTTAATTTAATTTATTATTATTGTTCTCTTTTTTCCCCCATCTCCCTTTCTTCCTCCTTTCTTCCTACATCGTTGTCGCCGCTCTCTTCCCTTCCTCCCCTCCTCTCTGCTTACCGATCTCAACACTCCGGTTGTTTGGCCGTTTCCTCAACTACATGCGGTCACCGGACTGCTACGCTAGTGACCGGAGCCGCATCCTTACGCTCCAATCCACCTCGCCTATATAATCCCTATACCCCATGATCGCCATTTCATCCACCATTACCTCCCCTTCACCCATGTACTGGTGAGAGAGCACATCTCGCGACGTGAGACTGTTCGTGCCGTCGATCAGAGCGGGACAGGGTCGAGGCAGGTGAGATCGACATCGAGGAGCCTCTGCTCCACAACGTTTAGCCTCCGCAAGCTCCGCCATTGTGTGGAGGCTATGACTGTCTAGAGTTTTTTCTCAAGATTCCATAGGCGAATTAAATCCATCCATTTTTTTCAGGTTAGGTCCCATTCCTTGATCTTCTTCTCCTTCGATTTCTCTTTTCCTCCCAGTCCTTCTCTTCTCTTTTCGATCTCTATATTCGCCTTCATTTTCTAGACAAATTGGTGTAAAAAATCACCTCCGATCACTCCATCTCAATCGTTTCCTCTTCCCCATGTTGATCCATTGTTGATCGTCTCGGGTCATCATAGATTTGAGCTCTCAGGTTACTATTCCCTCACCTCCGCTGGAACTGCCAATCCATGTCCATTAGCTTCTATACCTTACATGAAGGTTGAGGACAACATCCTCGAGCCCTAGTTTATACTTTGTAGGTTAGAAATCAAGTCATCAGGCAATAAATAATCTGGAGCAGTACCCACGAGCAGTATATAAATGTTGAACATTGAGACAAATCAACTATGAAGGCAGAGAAAATTCGAGCTCTTTCACGTCTAGTGCATGTAGATTAAATCCCCATCATTGAGAAACACAACTTCTCACGAGGAACACATCTGAAGAAGACTTTTGAAGCACGATCAATTATCCAAGCTATGTAATTTGACCTCTGATCTACATCAAACCTATGGGAGCATCGTGAACCATCACCTGCAAGTCTGAATACATGGATGTTTTGCATTTAGGGAAGAACAAGACTAACAAGGCTCGATGCCAGATTTGCCAGGAGACTTTGGGTCATATTCGATCCAAGCGCTACAGTTCTGACACGTGCCAAGCTAACAACTACATATCCGTCCGATCTGATCGCATCCAACGCATCTGAGACTGCCACACTTCACCAGTACAATAAGTCTGCTGCCCTATCGCTTCCCGAACTTATGCATGCCTCATGTGAGACAACGGATATTTTGGTCGTTTTACACTAACAACCCTCTAGAGTTTTTGTTATTCCATACAGGTGCTGAAAAGTGGAGAACACGTGCCTATGCACGTGTTTATTAGAGTTTTTTTACAGGGACGCCCTTGATGCATCTTGACATTACGAATAACTCCTAATCAGGTGGTAGAAACATGATCAGCATGTGACGTTTGGGTTTTTTACGAACAATATCCCTATGATCTTGCAGATTTATCACACAGACCTAATTCTACCTATTATTTACACCAGTACCCCTATTCAATATACTATGCACTCTAAAATTATAATACATCACAAATAAAAATAAAAATATGATATAAAAATATAATAAAATTAAATAAAACTACCCTACACTCTACTCTATACATTATAAAAATCAATTTTGAAAAATAAAAATATTTTCTATTTTTAATAAAACATTTAAAATACCAAAAAATATAACAGATTTGAAAAATCATAAAAATACAAAACTCCATTAAAAATCTAACCAAAATTACCCTTAGCATATTTTATGATATTTTACATAGAAAGCTAAAAACAAAATAAAAATTGAATAATGAAATGAATAAAAAATAGAAAAAACTTAAAAACTTGTAAAAAAAGCATAATCAATTCAATAAAAATCATAAAAATACGTACAACCTATCATTTTAAAGATAATTTCATCCACTTTTCAATAAAAATATATTTTAAAAAATAATTTCATTATATTCTCTACTTTAAAAATCAAAAATAAAAATTACTTTTTAATACAAATTAGTTTTGAACATTAAAAATTAAATAAAAATAATAAAACAAATAAAATACATAAAACTATAAAATTAAAATTAAAATATAAAATTGCAAAATTTATACCTATAATCTTTCATAGGTACAATAAAAACATAAAAAACAATATAAAATTCCTAGAAATCAAATAAAAATATAGAAAAGTACTTAAAAATAAATACAAATTAGGAAACCCAATAAATAAAAAAACAAATTTTCTGATAAAATCCACTTGGTCGATACAATGACCTTTTTATCTCTAGATCAGGTGTACTTTTCAGATGGTGTCGTTATCGGGGAGGCAGTGCTAGGGTAGACCATAGAGACTTTAGGTTTTATGTTTCTTCGTTTCCGTTTAGCCTTCTTATATTTCTCCCTTCACAGCTATTTATTTCTGAGTTGTGCAACACAAATTTCAAGCCGCACAACTGAGAACCAGAGAGTCGAATTTTTTTGTAATCCTTTGTAAAAAAGATTAAGGGCACTTGCCCGTTTTTCTATTTTGTATAAGGGGCCCTTTAAGGGCATCACGACCTGTACCTCCCTCTTTTTCTCGAGGTATGTTTCACCGAGTGTCGTGTACTTGGGGAGCAGGGCACCCACCCCAGTGTATTTGCATCCTGATTTTCTCAACGTTTTCTCCGACTTTTTCGAGGCTAGGTGATTATCTAGATTTTTCGATTTTTCTGTATCTATGCCTCCGTAGCTAGATTTAGGATGTGCAACCTAGTTGTATGCTTGTCACCTAGGTCAAAAATAAAAAGCAAATCATTAGACGTTGTTTGAAAAACCTCAAAAAAAAAAGTGATAACCTGAAAAATAAAACAGGGATTGCTAACACTATCTGACCATAAACATAAACATACTGGACTCTACTTATTTTGGGAGAAAAATCCCCAACGAATGTCTGATAGGTACTCCCTAGATTTGTGAGTGAAAGATGACCCGTAAGGCTAGAGTAAGAACTCGAATTTATTTTGGAATACTACATATTTCATACAGTTAATCACTATACTCTTCAGTGGAGACTCTCGAGTAGCCGGAAACGGTCCAAGTTTCCTTAGCAGAGTGGGAGGTTTAGAGGACATTGTGTATGGTGTCATCCTCAAGAAATATGTGTAGCCGGAAACAGTCCGCACTTACTCACATACTATCTGAGAATCGGTGATTTTCTGTAAGAACTCGAGACAATCTTCTAAGAATTTTAGGTACCTATCAGCTCGCGTAATATGTGAGAAGAGTTGCTTGCCAATTAACCCTAACATTGAAAAGATTAACAATTGAACTTTTACGGTTACCACCAGGTTGAGTTGGTAAATCTGGGGTTTGCTTTACTTTTGATTTTTTTTGGTGTGAGATCCTTATCTTTCAGATCTATAATTAATCAGAGCATTTGTCTTATCGACATGATGGTTAGGCAATCACTTCAGTCGACTTTGACTGATCTGATATCTCATGTACCTTCCCAGCCATTTTATTCGGTTCGGGATGTCTCTCTTCCCAAACTGAAATCTCATCGCATTTCTTCTTCCAAGCGTGGCTTCAACCCTAGAAGCTCTCTTCCCTTGCTTTATTTATCTACTTCTTTATCATCATCATCCTCGATTCAAGAGAACCCTCTTTTTCAACCGCAATTGCACATCAACCTAATAGAACCTAGTCTAGATTCTTTTCCCTTTCCATAAGACATGGCTGGGAAGGGGTCGCAGTAACCGCAGACTACTTCGGTAGTGATCGATCATGACAACATCAATAGTGGTCTTCTAGCATCCCTTGAGAAGATGCATAATCAAATAAGGGAGCAGGTAAGATTGATGAACGATGTCATGGCAGAGCTGATGCAGCTGAGAGCCTAGAGAGAGACTCCTGATGCTGAGATCCTAGGAGCTGAGACTGATAAACAAAATGGAGCAGAGAGACCACCACTAGATCCAAAATGCACGATGAAGCAACTCTATAACCATGGAGCTATGACTACACATTGATGGATCTGTCTCCCTGTCATCCATGGAAACTTTGAGCTCCGTCTATAGACCATCCAATTGTTGCACAAGTTTCAGGGGCTGTCTACAGAGGAGCTGCATCTACACCTACAGGAATTTGAGCTGATCTGTAGTACGGTACATGATCAGTATGTGAACGAGGACATGATCAAATTGATTACATTTCCATTCTCCCTTGTAGACAGATCAACCTATTGGCTGAAGCATCTAGGGAGATACGTATCGACGTGGGAGCAATTGAGGATCGAATATCTGAACAAGTACTACCCACTTGGTCCCACGAATATTACATGAGCTATGATCAGTAACTTCACCATGATCGGGAATGAACAGTTCCACGAGGCATGTAATAGATTCAGAGAGATCATTGATAGGTGTCCCCACTAGGATATTTCGAAGCCAAACTTAGTCCAGATCTTCTTCTGTGGGCTGACACCTGAGATGCAGTGATTAGTGAATGCATCATATGGTGGTTCCTATTAATCCAAGCATGAGGACCAAGTCTGGGTTATCTACGAGGAGATGGCTGAGAACTACATGATGATGTCTCAGACTCGATTCTACACTCAGACGAAGCCACCGACTTACTACCAACACTCCCGCATGGCACAAATTAAGGGGACTCCTTCTCCCATTTCTACACATTCCAATCCTCATCAGATGATATGGGGATCATCCGTCAGAAGCTAGATCACATGTAAATCATAGAGAAAAAGTGCTAGAATTTGGACAAGCTCGACAAAATTGACGAGCTTGAGAGCTGCCTTAGTGATCTCAAGACACAAATCACGTGCCTTCAAGAACTTCAGATAGAATCCATGAAGTCTTCTAGATCACAGGCTGACTCAGGAAGCAGAGATGAGGAATTCTTCCGTGGCCACTAGTTCAACACATATACCACGTACATTCTGAGCCGACACACCAGTCTCCAGCTTACCCGCAAATTCGGTAGACACCATCATCTGACACCCAGATGGTGGTGTATCAGAGTGATCAGCCGCTAACATTTATACCCACTGCATATTCTGAGATGCTTGAACCATTGATGAAGGTCTATGGGATATGGTACAACCAGCAGCATCAACTAGGGATCCATCGTGATCATCTTGGTTTCTGTTGGTCTGCCGAAGGTAGAACATATAACCACAATAACATTTAGGTCCTTGTCAGTATCAACCGACTCAGTGGAGGCGGAAATCATATCCCTTACAATATCAACAGTTTTACCCTCCACAACAGTAGTCATCTCTACAACAACCTCAATCACTGAGGCGGCTCATCTGGGTCTCATGGTCCCTTCCAAGATAACCCATCTCTAGAACATCTCGCTAATTTGATAGTCGACCAGTAGGTTGCCTTTTAGGCAAGAAATGGATAAATTCAGGAACTATGATACTGAGATAGTCAAGGGGAAGTCCGCTATCCCTGATCATATAGAGCCAAATCTGAACAATCTAAAGAGGAAATCGGAGTAGGTACACTTGACAGAACCTATCCTATGATCATAGGTACTTTCAAATGATTCTCTTTGCTTTGATGAAGCTGATTTTATTTCTCTTAGGAGCAGTAGGATGCCAGCAGGTGGAGGCTTAACTAGGCTCAAGGAAGGAACAACTAATGATACAAGTGATGACACGGAAATCGAGATCGTCTAAGATGGAAAAAATAATCACAAGTCACTGTTCTCAACCAATCACTTAAGTCAATAAAGAAAATTCAAGACCACACAAATCAGACAAACAAAGCATAAAATCAATGTTTATGGTCTCCGCTATTTTATTTTAACCTGGTATAACGACCATGGTCGATCACAAGGAGCACAAGTTGAAACCTACGAAGTAGTCGTAATAAGGGAAAAAAGGCATATTTTGTGATTTTTATTTTTGCAATATTTTTATATTTTCAAAATAAGAAAACAAGAAAAGGAAATAAGGAATAAGCAGCTTTCACATTTTTTATTAAGAGTAAAAAATGTTCAAAAATCAAAAATAAAAATATGTTTTTATTTTTTAAAATATTCAGATGTTTTTGATGATTTTATTAGGGTTTTCCTATTTTTATAAAATTTTATAAAAATAAAACAAGGGTGAAAATGGAAAAAAGTGTACAGCCTGAACTAAAAGGAAAATTTAAAATACAAAAAATACACTAATGTCCTGGTTGTGATTTTTATGAGGAAATAAATGAAAATATCTAACAACAACAACTGAAGTCCTTTTTTGAATTTTTAGAATTTTTAATGAATTTTATAAAGTTTTTAGAGTTTTTGGATTTTTATGGTTTTTATAAGGGTTTTTGCAATAAAAAATATTGAAGGTAAAACACACAAAGACAAGCACACACTAATTTTTTATAATTTTTAAAACAATTTTTATATTTTTTAGGTATTTTATAAAATAAATTGAACACTTTTTTATGTGTTTTTTATTTTTAGAAAACAAAATAACCAACAAAATTAATCCCATAAATCAAGACAAATAATACACATTAGTAGGAGCTAACACTATTACTTATATAATTTTTGGGCTTAATTAGGTATTTATTTAATCTAAAATAGGACACATAGTGCACAGGGACCTAGTTGCAATTATCAAGAACTTAACATGACAAATAATAACACTAGGGAAAACTATAGGGCCGGTTCTGCAAAAAACACAGGGTATTCACGCACATGTACAATACACCATGCACAGGGGCATAAATGCAAATATCAGATAATATTCATTTAAAACATAACAACAAGATGTTTAGGTTAAAGTATGCAAATACCCCACAAAACCACATGGGGCGGCACGTGAGTTCAACTAAACTAGGCTAATGTGCAAATATCAAGAACAACCAGGGTTTTTATGCAAAATATCCAACATATTTTAAACTAAGATATATATTTATAGGACTAAAGAACAAAAACAAACTAAGAAGGGCCAAAGTGTAAATTACACTTTATTAATAACTATCCAACGGTCGAGAGCATCCACTGAAGATGGACGGCTGAGATCTGTCAGTACCCCTTCGACGATTGATGGCTCTGGGTGGATGCTCAGATTGATCTGACGATCAGAAACACTCGAAGTTGAATGGCTAGGATTAGACCTCGGACGACCCCTGATCGGATGGCTGGCGACACGTCTAGAAGAACTCGCCTCCGACGAGTTTCAATCGGTGATAGAGCACGTCTCCGACGTCCTCTCGAGTAGTTGGAGTATGGAGTAGATCGGTGATGACGCTCCGCAACGTCTGGACGGCTCAGAATGGTCCAGGTTCCAGCAAGGGGGCCTAGAGCAGACGGGGGACCTGAGCTCTTCTTGTAGTGTCTTCGACCTCCAGATGAGACCCAGAGGTGCTCCTACCCTGTGGGATACTACGTATGCTCGGAGGGGGGTACTCCGGTGATGGTTAAATCGTCATGAACATCACGAACTAAGGGGGGGGCAGTGAATTGAACAGTTTGCGTCGGAGGCAGAGGATAGGACCTGCTAATAAACTCTAATCCGATAATTATAGTCGATTGAAAGATGCACGGCGTAGCGTAGAAGCGGACGGTAGTCGGAGCGTGGTGATGTCAAGTCAGAGGTGCGTGAAATAGGGTCGAGATGGTAGTCGGAATAAAAAGGTGATCGATGGAATCAAAACCGGATATGGGGGTGAAATGGAAGTACTTGAGAGTGAGGAAGGTCGCCTGGGAGTCATGGACGAAGCCCACAGAGGTGATGGCCTCAATGGACGACGGTTCCAGAGGCTGGAGCTCCTTACGGCGGAGCGGAGGCACAGCTCGTCGGACCTAGGGTTACCACGCTCTAAAAGATGCACTCGCTTCTCCCTCTCTCGGTGCCGCTCTGGAAAGGAAGAGGCAGGTGCAACCGAAGAAGTGGAGAAGTAAAAGGTGTGGGAAAAGGGGGGAAAAGGGAGGTTATATAGGCGTGAGGGTCCGAGAAGAATGAGGAGGCGCTCATGAATCGAGGCGCGGATCGAGGAGGAGAATGTCGGGCGAAGATTAGGGATATGTGCCCTCCAATTGGAGCAAAGATTTGGGGGTAGGGGTGATCTTATCGAGTTGAGAAAAATGAGAGAAATGGGTACAAAACCTGATCTGGTCAGAAAGAGGGTCCGGGGGGACCAGTTGACCTCGGTCAACAATTTGACGTGGCACAATCCGAGGGGGCGCAGGAAGAAGACAATAACCGCTAGAGGACAAAATAGATAAGAAAAATAAAGATAATTACATCAAAAATAACAAATGAATTTAAATGAAAAAATGAATAAAATTAAAAATGTTTGTTATTTTTCAAAGAATTTTTTATTATTTTTATGAAAAATAATTTAGTCTATATACAATATATAGTATTATATACAAGTATAATATACCTATGTATTTTATATAAGTATTTTTATTTTATTATTTTTTCACAAATATCCCTAATTTTATATTTTATTTTTTTGACATAATTTTAGGCGTTAAAAATTATTTTATTTTTAAAGGTTATTTACTTGTATAAAATAAATATAGGATGTGACATATATATGTATTTTGTATAAATAAGAAGATTTTAATGTTATTTTTATTTTATTTTTCTGATTTTTATTTTATTTTTGTTTTATTTCTGGGATTATAAACAAGGAGGTAAAATAATATTCTAATTTTATTTTGTTAAAAAGGATTATTTACACATATAGGTAATATGCACAGCACAAAGCATGCCCTATCTCTCTCTACTTATTTTATTTGGAGATCAAGTCAAGGCTTGACCTTCTCTTGGGGTTCAGGTCACTATGTATTTATTCTAAATACCTCCTTCCTTTTTCTTTTCCTTTATTCTTTTATTTTTGCACAAATACATGATAATTATACAATGTTAACACATGCATGTTGAATGCTAACTTATTATATTTACACCTATTTACATGATGTTCAGCCAAGATACATAGCTAAAATAAAAGAATAAAGAGTGAGAATCAGGGATTCATCAACAAGAGAGCCTGTTGAGTTTGATGATGGTGGTGCTGATGCCGCCTCTCCCTTTGAGGATGTCGATGGTGGTGTTGATGCCACCAAGATGGACGAGAAGCGGCCAGAGTCTAATGCTGTTGTAGCTGTTTTATTATTCTTTATGTACAGTGATGATGATTAAAAAACAAAAAATGTACAAAAGAGAAAATCTAAAAAGAAAAATAAAGATAAGACATTTGATCATTTGAGATCTCATAAGTCTTCTGGTCATTTTACATGGAGAAAGTCTCCGTTCTCCAAAAATATTCTCTTTTTCTTCTTCTGATCCTCCTATTGTACATACTAACAAGGAAGATGTATAGATATCTATACTGACCATACCGCCATCAGTTACTTAATGGATCAGCAGGATTCAAAGTTGCATCTGACCAGATAGATCCTTCTACTCCAAGAATTCGATGTTGAGATCAAGGATAAGCTTGGAGTCAAGAACGTACTGGTAGATCACCTCTCTTGACTAGAATTACTCGAGACTTCTGAGTTCGATGCACCAATCATCGATACCTTCCCTGATGAGGTGATTCTTATTGTCACATCGCTCCCATGGTATGCCGACATTGTGAACTTTATTGTTGCTAAGAAAGTCCTACAAGATTTGTCCAGGAAGAGACTTGAGACTTTCCTCGTGAAAGCCAAGTCTTACCATTGGGAGGATCCGATCCTTTATCATGAAGGAGAGGATTTCGTCTGGCGTCGGTGTATCCCTCAGGAGAAATACCATAGTGTCCTCATGTATTGCCATAGATTAGAAGCTGGAGGACACCATTTAGGGAAGAGGATAGCACATAAGGTGCTTCAATCAGGCCTTTTGTGTCCTACGCTCATTCAGATGCCCATGCATCCGTAAAGAGATGGACTGAATGTCAGAGAATGGGAACTTGTGGATATCGAGACATGATGCTGATGCAACCAATTCGCTTCTGTGAGGTGTTTGATGCATGTGGTATCGACTTTATGGGCATGTTCCCTAAGAGTCAGGAAAACGAGTGTATAATTCTAGCTGTAGATTATGTGAGTCATTGGGTAGACGTTATTCCTGCCTGATCCCTGATCTAAACATGATTTTGCAAGTTTCTAAGGAAGCATATCATTTGACGGTTTGACGTTCCTCGAGTTCTGATATCAGACAGGGGTAGTCACTTCATCAACGACAAGCTAAGAGAACTTGCTAGCAAGTTCGGCATAGACCATTAGGTTGCTACTCTGTATCATCCTCAGACGAATGGTCTAGCTGGAGTCTCAAATAGGGAGGTAAAGACTATCTTACAGAAGGTTGTTTGTCCAAAGTGAAAGGATTGGTCGTAGCTTTTGGACTCGGTTCATTGGGCCTAGAACATCCTTCAATACTCGATTGAGTACATCTCCTTTTCGACTTTATTAATGGAAATACATGCCACTTACCAGTTGAGATCAAGAATAGTTCATGGTGGGCAGTGAAAGAGGTTTTCTTTAGACTAGATGATGTAGGAGATTAGAGGCAAACTGAATTGGCAGCCCTGGAGGAATTGAGAGATGAAGCATTTACGAGTAGCCTGCACTATAAGGAGTGGATGAAAGAGTGGCATGATCTCATATCAACCACAAGAAGTTTGACCCCGATCAGAAAGTTTAGTGATTCCATGCGAGAATGAAATTATTTCCAGGGAAACTTCAGAGCAAGTGGAACGGCTCGTATCTTGTGCGAAAGGTGTACGACAAAGGTAGCATCGACATATCAAAGTTGTCATTTGATTCCACCTTTCGAGTTAATGGTCAGCGGTTGAAATCCTTTCTTGATCATGAGACGTCAACCATTGAGGTTGCCCCCATTCATTTTGTCTGAGATGTGTTCTTCACTCTTTGTACTTTGCATCTCATACTTGATTTTCAAGATCACTTTGTATATGTACTTGATTTTCTTATTTCTTTCTTCCATTTGTCTTACACCCCTGGATTTCAGTTATAGGGTGTGTTGCCAAAAAGAAGAGTTAAAATAAAAGAATAAAGAGTGAGAATCAGGGATTCATCACCCCCTATACTTTACCTTTTCTAGTCCCTTAGCAGACACTTATTTAAAAAACAAGTGAAGGAGGAAAGAAAAGAAGGAGAATCAATGTTGATTATTAAACTTATCGTCATTAAATTGAAGTATGGAGCTCGGTCAGACCTTTGGATTATTAGTTTGTTAGAACTTTAGTTGGATCTAGGTTTAAGGCTCAACAACCTCTAAGTTCCACCATTCTATGGTCAAGACTCCTCAATAATCCAGATCTGAACAAGTCTGCATACACAAACTCTATTGACCATGTATCTTTCCTTGTACGGTATAAGTGATATGTAGCTCCCCACCTAAGAAATGACAAGGCAACAGCCTTCCTCAATAAGGTAACTCTAATTCCCTAGTCTAGCAGCTCTTTCCTCGAGGAGCGGGGTATTCCCTTCTAAGTTCAAGTTCAACCAGCTCAAGAAGAGGGGGAAAGAAGAGAATGGACCATGACCAGTGTAGCCACATATCCATGGGAGACCAACCAGTGTAGCTAAGCCTCCCACTGCAAGCTTCATGAGATGAGAAGGTGTAACATAAGCTTTTCTTTATTTGACTATAGACACTCCAGCATGCATTTTATTTTCAATCATACCCGCCACTTTTTTGAAGTTTTTCTTGATTTTGCACATTTATTTTGCATATGTACAACATATCTACATGGTGCAACATATATACATAAGGACTTTTTCTTCTTGAGCTAGTATACTATCCCTCTTTTGAAGCATTATTGAAACCCACAACTCCTGTTTTTAGACCTCAATACCGACAGACCAAGTTGAGGTGCACTTCCCTCCCTAAAGGAAGATGAGAGGCTCTGCCTAGAAGTACTAATCTCGTATATTACCCCAAGCCAAAGGAAATTTCCTCCTCATCACCTCATCCGTGTGGAGCTGAGTGTACAATGCCAGTTCAAGTAAAGCCATTATCTGTAAGAGTCATGCGTGTGTTGTTAAGTGTTCTACTTAGGCTCATTAAGATGATATGTAAACATAGCCTAGTGGACTCAAAGAATTACGTCACTAATGAACCTGAAAAGTCTTAACCCCAAATCCTATAAGGTTCCTTTAAGAATTAGATGAATTAAGGCATTAACCATGTGATGAAAGACCCAAGCGACTAAGGTAAAAAGGTATCAATGGTCATTGCGACCTCAACTTCTCGGATCGGACTCAATCAACAAAAAGAAGACCACCAATATAAAAAGATAAAACAAGAAAGCAAACACAAATAACGGTCTCGCTATTTTATTTTACCTGGTATAGCTACCAGGGTCAAATACAAGGAGCACGGTATACCTAGGCTACGAAGTAGTCGGGATCCAAATAAAATAAAGTAAAATGATTTTTGGTGGATTTTATATTTTTCAATATTTTTTTGTAATTTTTAAATTAAGAAAAGGTGTAAAAGAACTCAAAAAGGCACAAACAAACAATTATTTAAGGTAGCAAAAATACTCAGAAAAGTAAAATAAAAATATTTTTGGTTTCTAGAAATATTCAAGTGTTTTTGGTATTTTTCTTGGATTTTTCTGATTTTTAGTTAATTTTCTAAAAACAAGGCCAAAATACCAAACAGTGTGCAGCCAGAATCTAAAGGCACTTTAAAAATACTTAAAATGCCTATAAAATTCGAGCAATAATTTTATGATAAACTAAAAATAAAAACCTAACTATAGAAACCAAAAATACAATTTTTGAGTTTTTGTGATTTTTTAATAATTTTTCTAAGGTTTTTCATGTTTTTCAATTTTTATGGTTTTTATAAATGCAATTCAATGAAAATTTGACAGAAGCAAAAACAAATCAAAACACACAAACAGATTTTTTTTGGAATTTTTAAGGGATTTTTTATATTTTTAATTGATTTTTAAAAACAGACAATAACAATTTTTATGGTTTTTGAATTTTGAAAATACTAAATAAAAACAAAATGCAACCAAAAATTCACATAAATTCTACACCACGGCAGGAGCCATGTGTTGAAATTTTATGAATTTTGAACAAAAATTGCTATTTATTAAAACAAACATAAAATAAATAGCCCGCAGGGACCTACATGCAATTACTAAAACGTTATCAGCCAAAAAGTAATGCATGGAAAAATTATAGGGCTGATCTTGCAAAAAGTCCAATGCTGCACGTGAATAACACGTGAACCAATCACATCGGGGCATAAATGCAAATCCTATTTATAAAACTTCATTCAGTAACAACCATAAAGTTCTGGACTGAGTATGCAAATATCCCACAAGTCACATGACAGACCACATGATGCACACACAGAGGGACTAAAATGCAAATAAAAGAAGCACAAGGTCCTAAGTACAAAATATCCAAAATAAAAATAACCATAGAAGATATTTACAGGAATAAGAAATAAATGCAAAAAGTGAAAAGGGCCTAAGTGCAAATACCCTTATTAGTAGCGATCCAACGGTCGAGGGTTCCTCACTTAAGATCGGACGGTCAAGAATTGCGGATATCGGTTCGACGATGGACAGCGGAGAGTTGATCCTCAGATGGATCTGACGGTCGAGACGCCTCGGATGATAGACGGCTGCGATCAGAACTGGGAGGGACCTCGATCCGACATTGGAGACGTCCTCTGGAAGAGCAGCGAAGAACTCACCACAGGCGAGCTTCGCTCGATCGATATGAGCTACATGGACGTCCTCTGCGGCTGCTCAGATGGGGGAAATGATGTGGGTGCCTGTCCGCAGCGGTGGTGATGCTCCGATGAGGCTGGGTACGTCTGGAGTGACCCGGCGATGTTGAGGACCTGGAGCTGTTGTGCTTCAGTGTTTGAACCTCTAGATGATGTTCTTGGACGTCCAATCCTGCACAGAAGAGCTACGGGGTCGAGGGCAAAGTGCATCGACCAGTTAGTACGCGATATGGCTGGAGGATGAGGCGGAGCGTAGCCCTCCGGCGAGGCGGCAGTGGAGGAAGTCTTGATTCTTGTTCCTGGGCGAATCAGGGTGAACGTAGGGGCATAGAAGATGGGGAGAGGTCTGATGGAGGTGATACGATCGTCAAGAGGGCAAATGGGTGGTCTGATCACAATGGATGATTCTAAGAATGCAAATTGACTGGAAATCAAAAAGCTTGAATCCAAAGCAGACAAAAGATTATCTAAGCTACCTGGTGAATGAGATCGTCTGGGCTAAAAATCGGGGACCTCCGGGGGTCTTCGCCTCAATGGTTCGACATGTCCAGAGGCTCGAGCTCTCCTTGCGACGGAGAACGATGATGAAGTCGTCGGACCTAAGGCTACCGAACATGAATCCTCGCTACAACACCTTCAAACTCACGATGTCACTCATGGATGGAGATGGAGGTCACTGGAAACGAGGGAGAGGCCAAAGATAGAGAAGAAAAGGCAGCTCCAGGAGATTATATACTCAGCGAGGTCCGAGAAGTTTGGAGCAAGGGCGCACATTCCGAGGAACAGATCCCTAACGGTATCATCGGACGTGTATCGTGGATTGTTCGTCGGTAATCGGACCATCTAATCGAGAGGAATGGTGGACGGATCAGTTCAGGAAAAGTAGGAAAAGTTCGGGTGAAAATCTGATCCGCGAAGAAATGAGATCCAAGGGGGGTAGTTGACTGAGGTCAACGTTCCCCCTGGACCAATCAGAAAAAAGGAGATTAAAAAGATTTGTAAAATAAATTAAAATTAGAAAATGAATTTTATTTTTAAAAAATGTTCAAAATGAAAAATGTTTATTATTTTCTAAACTATTTTTTGTGATTTTTATTTATTTTTATGAAAAATAATATAATCTATATACAATATATTATATTGTATACAGGTATAAAATACTTAGGTATTTTATATAATTATTTTTTATTTTGTTATTTTTGTATAAATACCCCAATTTTATATTTTTTTATTTACAACATATTATTTAAAGTATAAAATAATTTTTATTTTATTTGTATTCATTATTTACAAGTGTGAAATAAATAGATATATGATACATATACACATGTAATATGTACAAGATTGTAGAGAGAGAAATTATTTTATTTTTATTTTTATTTTTATTTTTATTTTTCTAATTTTTGTTTTATTTTTAGAAATATATACAAGGGAATATAAACACATTTTTATTTTTATTTTTATTTTTGTGAAAATAAAATATATACACATAAAGGGAATATGTACAAGGTAGAGTGGCCCTATCTCTCTCTACTTATTTTATTTTCCGATCAGACCCATATTGGGACTTCTCTTGGGTTTAGGGCACTCAATATTTATTCTAAATATTTCTTTCTTTTTCTTTTATTCTTTATTATTTTATTTTTGTACAAATACATGCTAATTATTAATTATTAACAAATGCATGCTTATTGGTAATTTATCATATTTACAACTATGTGCATGATGTTTTGCCAAGATAAGTAGCTAAAATAAAAGAATAAAGAGTGATGAATGAGTATTCATCACCCCCTATACTTTACTTTTTCTAGTCCCTTAAGAAACACTTATTTGAAAAAGAAGTGAAAAGAGAAAGAAAAAAAAAGAAGAGGAAGAAGGTGAATCAAGGCTGATTATTAAACATGTCTTCATTAAATTGAAGTATGGAGCTCAGTCAGATCTTTGGATTATTAGTGTGTCGGAACCTTATTTGGACTTAGGTTTAAAACTCAACAGCCTCTAAGTTCCACCAATATATGGTCAAGACTCCTCAACAATCCAGATCAGAACAAGTCTACATACACAAACTCTAATGACCATGAATCTTTTCTTGTACTATGTAAGTGATATGTAGCTCCCCACCTCAGAATTGGCAAAGTGACAATCCCCCTCAACAAGGTAACTCTAATACCCTAATATGGCAACTCCTTCCTCGAGGAATGGGGTATTCCCTTCTAAGTTCAAGTTCAACTGGCTCAAGAAGAGAAGGAAGAAGAGAATAGACCATGGCTAGTGTAGCCATGTATCCTAGGGAGCCCAACCAGTGTAGCTAAGTCTCCTTGCTACAAGCTTCATGAGATGAGCATGGGTAACATAAGCTTTGCTTTATTTGACTATATACACTCCGGTGGGTATTTCATTTTCTATCAGACCCACCACTTTTTTGGAGTTTTTCTTTTTGCACATTTTTTTTTCTATGTGCATATGTAAAACATATCTATATGGTGCAGCATATATACATAAGGAGTTTTTCCTCTTGAGCCAGTAGATTGTCCCTCTTTTGAAGCTTTATTGCAACCCACAACTCCCGTCTTTAGACCTCAATGCCACCAGACCAAGTTGAGATGCACTTCCTTCACTAAAAGAAGAAGAGAGGTTCCGCCTAGAAGTACTACCCTCATATGCTACTCCAAGTCAAAGAAGGCTGTCTCCTCACCACCTCATCCGTAGAGAGTTAGGTGTAAAGTGTTGGTGCAAGTAAAGCCATTGTCTGTGAGAGTCATGTGTGTGTTGTTAAGTGTTCTACTTAGGCTCATCAAGATGACATATGATCATAGACTAGTGGACTTAAAGAATTAAGTCACCATGGACCTGAAAAGTCTCAACCCTAAGCCCTCTAAGGTTCCTCTGGAAATTAGGTGGATTAAGATCTTAACCAAGCTCTACTATTCAATTTAATTCCAGGCTAGATTAAATGTCAACTATGATTCAGAAAAGCTATACAAGTATATATACAAAAATGCTTTAATGCAAAATTTTGCAAAATTTTGAAAATATGCAAACTTTTTGAAAATGTTTGGAAACATGGATGTATGCATGAATGCAGAAGTTTTGCAAAATATTTACACACATTTACAAAAGGTTTTTTGCAAACTTTTTATTTTTCATACATTTTGCAAAAAAAATTGTACTATATACATAATTTTGATATGAAAATATTTACAAAATCTTTACACAAAACATTTTTACAAACATTTTTACAAAAATAATTTTGTAAATAACTATGTATGTACAATAAAGAATTTTATGTACAAGAAATTTTTTTAACTTTTTATGGATTTTTAAGGATTTTAGCCATTTTATTTATTTACACACTCATACAAAGTACGAGTTATGGATAAAGTATATATGAAATATATACGACACCCCCTATACCTAGCTCGGATGATGTCCTCAGAGTGAATCAAGAGCGATGAAGAAGACATAACCGTGCTTAGTATAGGGAAGTGAAAAGAAAACCTATACTACAACGATGAATGAAAGAATAGAATGGAAAAGAATCTCGGGGTTTCCTCCTATACTTAGGATCACGTAATCCTAAGTATAGCAGATTGTACACAAAAGGGAAATCCGAGTGGGGGAATGTACCGGGTCTACCTCCCCTATACTTAGGGTTTAATATACCTAAGTATAGGCAGAAAAATAGAAGTAGAAAAGAATCAAAAGAAAATCAAAAGTCTCACAGCCCCCCTATACTTAGGGTAAAGTACACCCTAAGTATATCATAGTCAAAGATGCAGATGGGGTGTTGGACTGAAGAATGGTGTGATATGGACATATGGATCTGTACAAGGTGGAAGACAGTTAAATCAGGCATGAGATGCAATAGATGTGAGTTAAGAGACCACATCTCACGCAAAATGAATAGGGGCGACATCAACGACCAGTAGCTCATGATCTAGATATAGTTTGAGCTGTTGCCCGTTAACACGAAAGGTAGCCTCATATGACAACTCAGATATGTCAATGCTTCCATTGTCATGTACCTTTCGTACCAGGTATGCCCCCTTCTATTTGCTCTGCAACTTCCCTAGAAATAATCTCATCCTAGCATCGAAAAACCATACTCTCTGTCCTGGCTCAAACTCCTTGTGGCTGATATGAGAATCGTGCCACTCCTTCACTATCTCCTTATAATGTAGGCTGCTCGAAAAGGATGCATCTCTAAGCACCTCTAGGGCTGCCAACTCTGCCCTCCTCTGGTCTCCTACACTCACTGGATCCAAAAGTATATCTGTGACTACCCAAAGTGACCTATGTCTCATCTCAATAGGTAAATGGTAGGGATTTCCATAAACGAGGCGAAAGGGAGATGTACCCAAAGGGGTCTTGAAGGACGTGCAATATGCCCACAAGACCGAGTCCAAAAGCTGTGACCAATCCTTTCGGTTAGGGCGGACGACCTTCTGCAATATCGATTTGATCTCCTTGTTCGACACTTCAGCAAGACCATTGGTCTGAGGATGATATGGTATGGCTACTCAATGGTCAATGCTGAACTTGCTTGCAAGGGCCTTTACCTTGTCATTGACGAAATGAGACCCCCCGTCAGATATCAAAACTCTAAGCACCCCGAACCGTGAAATGATATTCTTCCTCAAAAATCTACATACAGTCCTAACATCTGCGGTTCGGGTGGGGATGGCCTCAACCCAACGACTCACATAATCAACGGCCAACAGAATGTACTTGAATCCCTGACTCTTAGGGAATTGACCCACGAAATCGATGCCCCATGTGTCAAAAACCTCATAGAAATGAATGGCCTGCATCGGCATCATATCACACTGTCCACAAGTGCCCATCCTCTGACAGTCAGTACACCTCTTCACGAATTCATCATAATCCTTGAAGAGGGTAGGCCATCATAGGCCAGATTGGAGCACTTTTTGTGTCGTTCTCCTCCCAGAGTGATGTCCTCCTGCCTCAAGCTTGTGGCAGTAAGTGAGGATGCTATGGTGCTCCTCATGAGGATTGCACCGACACCAGACGATATCCCCTCCTTCATGATAAAGGACGGGATCCTCCCAATGGTAGAACTTGGCCTTCGCGAGGAAGGTCTCAAGTCGCTATCTGGGCCAACCTTGTGGAACTTTCTTGGCAACAAGATTGTTCACAATGTAAGCGTACCACGGGAGAGAGGCGATAGCAAGGATCACCTCATCTGGGAAGGTCTCAGAAATATGGTCAATCTGCTCAGAATCCTCAGGATTCTCTAATCGGGAGAGATGATCCGCCACCACATTCTTGACTCCTGGCTTATCCTTGTTCTCTATATCCTGGAGCAGAAGGATCCATCTGGTCAATATAACTTTGGCATCCTTCTTTGCTATGAGTTACCTGATGGCGGTGTGATCTGTAAATATGGTCACCTTAGATCCAATGATGTATGATCTGAACTTGTCTAGGGCAAAGAATACGGCTAGCATCTCCTTCTCAGTGACAGTGTAGTTCCGCTGAGCGGCACCCAAAGTACGGCTAGCGTAGTGAATGACAAATGGTGCTCCATCCCTCCTATGTCCCAG
The DNA here is from genome assembly GCA_037367405.1 of Ottelia alismoides. Taxonomy (NCBI): domain Eukaryota; kingdom Viridiplantae; phylum Streptophyta; class Magnoliopsida; order Alismatales; family Hydrocharitaceae; genus Ottelia; species Ottelia alismoides. The sequence continues at coordinate 519,930 of JAZKJV010009751.1, read as the reverse complement.
AACGCCCGTACGGTAAAATCGGAGGCACCCATCATGATCTCGAATGGGAGAGACCAATCAGGCGGTTGGAGGACAGGAGCCTCAATAACTAGACTCTTGAGAGTCTCAAATGACGCAAGACACTTATCATCCACAATGAACTTGGTGTCTTTGGTCAACAAATCAGTCAACTATCGAGCAATCCTATTGAAATCACGAATGAAGCGTCGGTAGAAACCGGCGTGCCCCAGAAAAGACCGTAACTATCGCAAGTTGGATGGTAGACTGAGTTTCCTAATGATATCCACCATGACCGGATCAACCTCCATGCCCCTGTTGGAGATGATATGGCCAAGCACCATCCCCTGAGTCACCATGAAGTGACTCTTCTCCCAAGATAGCACAAGATGGACCTCAATGCATCGATGAAGGACGCGGTCTAGGCAGTCAAGACAAGCATCAAACCCATCGTCATAGACCGAAAAGTCATCCATGAAGACCTCCAAGCACTCACCCACCATGTTCGAGAAGATAGAAAACATGCACCTTTGGAATGTCATCAGGGCGTTACATAGACCAAAGGGCATCCGTCTGAAAGCATATGTCCCAAAGGGACAGGTGAATGTGGTCTTGTCCTGGTCTTTGGGCGCAATGGCCACCTGATTGTATCCGGAGTACCCATCAAGAAAGCCGTAATGACTCTTTCCAGCTAGCCTCTCTATAATATGATCAATAAAAGGCAGCGGGAGATGATCCGTCTTGGTGGCCTAATTCAATCGTCTGTAGTCCACACAGACCCTCCAAGAAGTGGGTACCCGAGTAGTGATCTCCTCTCCAAACTCACTCACAACTGTAGTGATGCTCGTCTTCTTGGGCACCACATGTAATGGACTAACCCATTTGGAGTCGAAGATGGGGTAGATAAAATTGGAGCTCCACCATTTTTAGATTTCCTTCATGACAACCTCTCGAAGGTTCGGGTTCAGCCATCGCTGGAACTCATGCGACGGCTTGGCGTCCTCCTCGAGATAGATATGGTGGGAGCACATGGCCAGACTTATCCCCTGTAGATCGGCTATGCTCCATCCTATCACCTTGCGGTTATTTTCAAGAACCTCCATCAAACGAGGTTCTTGTTCTCCAGTCAAATCTGCTGAGATAATGATTGGGTGCATCTCATGCTCACCCGCAAGGAACATATACTTCAGTAATGACAGCAAGGGCTTCAGCTCTGGACAACTGGGTGCTAGCGGATCTGGCCTCTAAAAGGTCTGAGTGAACACGACCAAATCTGCATGGGAGAACTCTCGCTGAATCTGAGAATCTGGTGAAGACTGCTCTACTGGTGTGTCTCTGCTCTGAATGGGATCAGTCTCCACCCTAGCTGCTGGCTCTGTGGAAGTCAGGCATGAAATCATATCATCAAACTCTGCCCAATCAATATCTGACTTCGAGGGATCCGAATTTGTATCAAGAGAAAAATCAACTGCCTCGCTATCCTGAACGCGATCTGCTTCCTGAACTATATCATGTACCAGGAATGCGCTCTCCAAGCTCTCTTCTACTGGCATCTGTGCATCAGCGGACTCTAAAGGTGGGAGGATGGCTCGTGAAACTGGGTCGGACCAAACTGCCTCATCATCTGTAATCACAAAATCACAATCTTGGTGGATGTCTCGCTCTGCCTCTGTCATCTGCTCTGAATCTGTGAGCGGTTCTGAGCAAGCTGCATCTCGTGCTATGCTCTTGTCAATCATCTCTATTTGTATACTCTCGCCCGCGACGCAAAAGTACACCTTCCCGATGTCATGATCAGAGACTACCTTGGCAGTGGCCAAGAGCGGGCATCCTAAAATGATGGGGGTATCGGTTACAGACTCAGGGATCTGCATGTCCAACACAACGAAGTCCACGGGGAATTTCAGGCCCTGAATTGTGACGACAACGTCCTTCGGCAACCCCTTCAGCCTCTTGACAGATCGATCAGCAAACTAAAGGACTGTCCTGCTCTGTCGAAGAGGGCCAAACTCGAATCAGTCGAGTAAGGCTGCCGGAAGTAGGTTGATGGAATAGCCGTTGTCTAATAGAGTCCGATCGAACCTCTTCTCATGAATGTGGCATCTAACATAAGGAGCTCCTGCATCTGGCCTCTTGGCTGACACACGGTTCTAGATGGTGAAGCAGGTGGCATGAGTGAGCACATGGATCTCTGACTAGTGGTCCCTCCTCTTCCTTCGAATAGTAGTCCTCTCTCTTAGGTTCCTCTGGAAGAGGAGGATGTGCTCCAAGGCCTCCTGTAGAGTCAGCTGTATGTGAAATCTGTCCATCATCTGCTAGCTGAACTCTAACTGCTGGGATTTTTTGGGTTTTCTTTTTTTGGCCCCTTAGCCAAGCGGAGTGCTTGGGGAAAGGGGATAAGTGGGCCCTCCTCAGATGGATGGCTAGGATCGGGTCCCTGTTGCTGCGACATAGTAGACTCCATACAAACATATCTAAATAAAACAAATAGACTCATAAATGAAGAACCCTTTCCTTTATTAACAGAATAGTCCTGAGATACAAGAACGGAAGGAAATGCAACAGGAGAAGAACTGGTGGCCTCAGTACCACCCAAGGCATCTGGAATCGTGGCACTAGTACCGCGCTCTGGCTTAGCATCAACTCTGGTTGCATCAGTACCACCTCCTGCATCTGGTGAAACGACGACCTTAGTACCGTCGGTTGGATCAACGTCCTTGGTGGCGTCAGCACCACCGTCATCATCATCATCACGAGCGGCATCAGCACCGCTCTCCTCCTCGTCTGGCGCTCCTGAAGCTCCATGGGGTCGTTGATCAGACGAGGCGCTGCCAACTGGCATACTACCGCTCCTAAGTGTAACAAAGTCAGCATTAAAAGTGTATCAGAAATATCACCAAGTGAATCAATAGGAGTGGCAATCTCTGTAAACTCTACCTGCTCTAACTTCCTCTTGAGATTGTTCATATTCGGCTCAATCTGGGCAGGGATGGCAGCCTTTCCTTTGACTATCTCTCTCATCTCCTGACGTAACTCGTCCATCTCCCATCTGAAGGTAGCCTGCTACTCGGAGATGAGGCGGGCTAGATCATCTAAGGCTGGGTTCTCATAGACGGGCCCATGAGAACCTGACGGGTGGCCTCTCTGAAAATGAGGCAGCTGCAGCTGAGAATAAGAGGGATACTGTGGAGAATGATACTGCTGAGGCTGCTGCTGCTGCCTCCAAGACTGTCCCTGCTGATAGAGACGAGGACCATGATGCTGATAATGCTGCTGTCGATGTGGTTGTTGCTGTTGTGGGAACTGGGGATGTTGGTGCTACTCTCGCTGCTGGTCGTACTGGCCACCCTGAACTGGAGGCTGCTGCTAGGAGCTGGTACCTCCGGTCGACCAACGGAATCCGAGATGGTCTCGTCGGATCCCAGGCTGAGGTCGGTCATACCAAATTCCGTTGACATTCATCAAAGACTCCTGTTCGTAGGCGGGTGGTGGGAGTACTGCCAAGGGCCGGTCTGGCTGATACACCACCATCTGGTTGTCCTAAGATGGTGGCGTATGAATATACTGATGCTGCTGCTGTTGGAACGGCTCCGCCTGAATATGGTGCACCTATCAGTAGTGGGCGGAGGGCTGGGTCGAGCTGCTGCAGGCAGTATCTGCCCGTGACCTGAGACGGGGCTGAGAAGCCGTTTGTGCCTCCTGGAGACACATGATCTAGGTCTTCAGGTCACTCAGCGTCTGTCCCATCTGGTCGATCTGTGTCATGCTCTGGCACTGCTTCTTCTCCATCAACTCGATCTGATCCAACTTCTCGCTGATAATCCCCATATCAGTGGCCGTCGACTCTGCCTGTGCTGCGGCTGCTGATGAAGTGGATGGACCGGCATGTACCCGTGCTATCCTATGATAGGACACGGCCTGTGGCATGGGCTTCCCCTGAGTGTATAATCGGGTCTGGGACATCACCGTGTAGTTCTCAGCCATCTCCTCTTAGATGGCTCGGACTTGATCCTCATCCTTAGCAAAATACAAACCCCCACAGGATGCGTTGACTAGCCCCTGCAACTTTGGTGTAAGCCCACAGAAGAAACTCTGGACGAGATTGGGCTTCGATATATCATGATGGGGACATCGGTCTGTGAGCTCCCTGAAGCGGTCACATGCCTCGTGAAATTGCTCATTGGGGAGCATGGAGAAATTGTTGATCAGTACCCTGGCTGCATTGGTCCAGCCGAGTGGATAGTACTTGTTGAGGTACTCATTCCAGAGTTGTTCCCACATGGTGACGAATCTCCCTAAATGCTTTAGCCAGTTGGCTGCTCTGTCTACCAGGGAGAAAGGGAAGGCCATCATCTTGATGGTGTTCTCGTCCATGAGGCGGTCATGGATGGTACTATAGATCATCTCAAACTCCTAGAGATGAAGGTGAGACTCCTCGGTGACGAGTCCGTGGAAGCGGGGAAGAAGCTGAATCGTCTGAGGTGGGAGCTTGAAATCTCCCAAAATAGCTGGCAGCACTATCCATCTGTAGGTGAGAATTGCACCAGGGTTATGTAGCTCCCTCATTGGTCTTGCGGTTGTTGCTGGCTATACTGGCTGCTCCTCAGGTTCTCGGGCATCGGGACCATCTCCTCCTCCTCTTCCACCAGCTCTGCGCTCTTTGTCGGCTCGCATCTGCTCCATCTCGTGGTGCATGTCTACCATGAAATCCCCCTGATCCCGGATCTATCGTTGCATCATCTCAAGGGAGGCTAACAAGGTGTTGTTGATGGCACCCTGATAGAATACATATGTCTGGTTCCCACTGGGTCCATCCGTACGCTCCTCGCTGCTGGCCATGGTCTCTGCAAAGGCAAAAGACCCAAACTCATGTGCTGATAAATCAATTGGCTGTAGCGGTATCTGCTCGGGCACCTCAGGACTGGTAGAAGGATGGTCGAGAGGGAACAGGGTGGAGTCGAACTCAGGTTCGAAGAGCGGGTCTCGGCTCTTACGAACCAACCTAGATGTGTGGGCCGGAGTGCTCGAAAGCGGTGCAACCAGAGGCTGCCTAAGGGACCTCCGACCCATCATCTTGATCTGGCGAGTAAAGGCAGATGAGATCTGGAAAAGCAAACAAGATCGGTCAAGCAAAACCCCTGATTCACCTACGTACTCAGAGATGATGATCGTGAAGGTTCGATCTTTTATCTTGTCAATTTTATTAGGTCATCAAACAATCTTTCAGAGCAATTAAGCGAGCTGTTGGGAATCCAACACCCCAGGAGACTGTCCTGATCCAAAGCTAGATCTTTCCCAGTTAGTATAAGTCGCAGACCGTTTATCGGCTACCGATCAACTCGTTCTGTTAAGGTATCACGACCCGCTTTACCGGAGACCGGAGTGATCCTCACTGGAGAACGACTAACTCGAGATCAGTAGTCTGAAGAAGGGTCGTATGTGGCTCTAACTTAGGGTGCAGGTCACTCTCTCACTCATCCAAACCATACAAGGAGGGGATTGCTCTCCCAAGACAATTTTTTTGGTGAAGTGTTTTTTAGTTTAAATTTGCTTTAAACAATCCCAATTTTATAGATTTTGTTTTTTAGGTATTTTTCAAATAAAACAAAGCCTAACAAATTTTTCAGTTCTCCTAATTATTATTAAGTCCAAAAATAGGGGGAGAAGATGAAAAAGCCGATGCGCGACTAAACACGATGATGCATACAGAGTAAGAAATGCGTACCTGACTCCATCTCTCTACTTGCAAAGTGATCTGCACATAAATTTAAAGACAGAAAGTAAACCTATCTAAATGATGCACGAAGAAATCAGCCTTAAACAGATAATTTCTACTCGTGAAGCACAATATCTAATGGGTCAACGAGAGGGGTCGGAGTCCGGTCTCTGATGTCGACCGGTATCCACCATAACGGATCCTACCAGTGCTGTATACGATCTCTAGAGGCATGTGACCCCTCAAGTGATCAAGTTAACTTTTTTATTAGTGAATTAATTAATAAGGTCTAATTAGAATCTATAGGAGCAGAAATGTAATTAGGGTTGGGCCTTAATAATTACGTCACAAGGCAAGTGAAAATCCTAAGGCTAAGGCTAAAATCTTTTAGAATCAAAATAAAATAAAAGCGATAAAACCAAAACCGAAGAAAATTGCGGTGAGGTCCTCTGAGCACACCGGTGCTCGGTGAAACAGACCACGAGAAATCCACCAAGCCTGAGAGTCTGTCTTGTCCTGTGTTATTACAATAATAATATAGTGTAGAAATAAAATCCTAAGCTAAACTAAATTGAAGCTCCCCACACTCTTGCTCTCCTTCTCTCGCGCTCTCCTACGGCTCTATTACAGAAAAGAGTCACCTCCAAGTCCCGCGAGTGCGTCGGCTCTCCGAAGAAAGCCGCCCTCGATCGTCGGGCCCTCTCAAGAAAATCGAAACAACAGGTGTGTCAGTTTAATATTTATTACAATAATGAAAATAAAATTAAATAAAATAAAAATGAATGCAAAAATAAAAACAAATAAGATAAAAAGAAATAAAAATACAAATAAAAAACAAACAAAAACAAAAACAGAAATAAAAAGAAAACAAATAAAAGAATAAGAAAGCCGAAAAAGAAAGAATGCCGACTACTAAGCTGCGCTCCCAGCAATGGCGCCATTCAGATGAGCGACCCAAGTGACTAAGGTAAAAAGGTATCAATGATCGTTGCGACCTCAACCTTTCAGATCAGACTCAATCAAGATAAGAAGACCACCAATATAAAAAGATAAAACAAGCAAGAAAACACAAATTGCGGTCTCGCTATTTTATTTTACCTGGTATAGCTACCAGAGTCGAACACAAGGAGCGTGGTATGCCTAGGCTACGAAATAGTCGGGATACAAATAAAATAAAGAAATAAAATGATTTTTGGTGGAGTTTATATTTTTCAATATTTTTTTTGTAATTTTTAAATTAAGAAAAGGTGTAAAAGAAATCAAAAAGGCACAAACAGACAATTATTTAAGGTAGCAAAAATACTCAGAAAATTAAAATAAAAATATTTTTGGTTTAAAGAAATATTCAAGTGTTTTTGATATTTTTCTTGGATTTTTCTGATTTTAGTTGATTTTCTAAACATAAAACAAGGCCAAAAATACCAAACAGTGTGCAACCAGAATCGAAAGACACTTTAAAAATACTTAAAATGCCTATAAAATTTGAGCAACAATTTGTATATACTAAAATAAAAACCTAACTATAGAACCCAAAAACGCAATTTTTTGAGTTTTTTGAATTTTTAATAATTTTTCTAAGGTTTTCAATGTTTTTCAATTTTTATGGTTTTTATAAATACAAATTCAACAAAAATTTGATAGAAGCAAAAACAAATCAAAGCACACAAACTAAATGGTTTTGGAACTTTTAACGGATTTTTATTTTTTTAATTGATTTTTAAAAATACACAATATCACCTTTTATGGTTTTTGAATTTTTAAAAATATTTATTAAGAACAAAATGCAACCAAAAATTCACTTAAATTCCTACACCATGGCAGGAGCCATGTGCCAAAATTTTATGAATTTATGACAAAAATTGCTATATATTAAAACAAACATAAAACAAACAGTCCATAGGGACATATATGCAATTATTAAAAAGTTATCAGCCAAACAGTAACGTGTGGAAAAATTATATTGCTGATCTTTTAAAAAGTCCAACGCTGCATGTGAATAGCACGTGAACCAATCACACAGGGTTATAAATGCAAATCCTATTTATAAAACTTCATTCAATAACAACCATAAAGTGTAGGACTGGGTATGCAAATATCCCACAAGTCACGCGATAGACCACGTAATGCACACACAGAGGGACTAAAATGTAAATAAAAGAAGCACAAGGTCCTAATTCCAAGATATCCAAAATAGAAACAACTACAAAAGATATTTACAAGACTAAGAAATAAATGCAAAAAGTGAAACGGTCCTAAGTGCAAATACCCTTATTAGTAGCGATTCAACGGTCAAGGGTTCCTCACTTATGATTGGATGGTCGAGAATTGCAGATACCGGTTCGATGATGGATGGCAGAGAGTTGATCCTTAGATGAATCTGACGGTCGAGACGCCTCGGATGATAGACGGCAGCAATCAGAATTAGGAGGGACCTCGATCCGACGGCGGAGACGTCCTCTGGAAGAGCAGCGAAGAACTCACCGCTGGTGAGCTTCGCTCGATCGATATGAGCTACAGGGATGTCCTCCGGGGCTGCTCAGATGGGGGAAATGATGCTGGTGCCTGTCCGCAGCGGTGGTGATGCTCTGATGAGGTTGGGTACGTCTGGAGTGACCCAGCGATGTTGAGGACCTGGAGCTGTTGTGCTTCAGTGTTTGAACCTCTAGATGAGGTTCTTGGACGTCCAATCCTACACATAAGAGCTACGAGGTCGAGGGCAAAGTGCCTCGACCCGTTAATGCGCGAAATGGTTGGAGGATGAGGCGGAGCGTAGCCCTCCGGTGAGGCGGCGGCGGAGGAAGGCTTGATTCTTGTTCCTGGGCAAATCAGGGTGAACGTAGGGGCATAGAAGATGGGGAGAGGTCTGATGTAGGTGATACGATCGTCAAGAGGGCAAATGGGTAGTCCGATCATGATGGATGATTCGAGGAGTGCAAATTGACCGGAAATCAAAAAGCTTGAATCCAAAGCAGACAAAAGATTATCTAAGCTACCTGGTGAATGAGATCGTCTGGGCTGAAGGTCGGGGACCTCCGAGGGTCTTTGCCTCGATGGTTTGGCGTGTCCAGAGGCTCGAGCTCTCCTTGCGGCAGAGCACGGCGATGAAGTCACCGGACCTAAGGCTACTGATCCTGAATCCTCCCTACAACACCTTCAAACTCACGCTGTCACTCGTGGATGGAGATAGAGGTCACTGGAAACGAGGTAGCGGCCAAAGATAGAGAAGAAAATGCGGCTCCATGAGATTATATACTCAGCGAGGTTCGAGAAGTTTGGAGCAAGGGTGCGCAATCCGAGGAAGGGGTCCCTAAAGGTATCATCGGGCGTGTATCGTGGATCGTTCCTTGGTAATCGGACCATCTAATCAAGAGGAATGGTGGACGGATTGGTTCAGGAAAAGTAGGAGAAGTTCGGGTGAAAATCAGATCCGCAAAGAAATGAGGTCCAAGGGGGGCATTTGATCGAGGTCAATGTTCCCCCTTGACCAATCAGAAAAAAGGAGATTAAAAAGATTTGTAAAATAAATAAAAATAGAAAATGATTTTATTTTAAAAAATTTTCAATATGAAAAATGTTTATTATTTTCTGAACTATTTTTTGTGATTTTTATTTATTTTTATGAAAAATAATTTAATCTATATACATTATACTATATTATATTAGGTATAAAATACCTAGGTATTTTATATAATTATTTTTATTTCCTTTTTCTTGTATATATACCCCAATTTTATATTTTATTTATTTATAACATATTATTTGGAATATAAAATAATTTTTATTTTAGTTTTATTGGTTATTTACAAGTGTGAAATAAATAGATATATGATATATATACATGTAATATGTATAAGATTGTAGAGAGAGAAATTATTTTATTTTTATTTTTATTTTTATTTTTGTAATTTTTATTTTATTTTTAGAAATATATACAAGGGAATATAAAACATTTTTATTTTTATTTTTGTGAGAATAAAATATATACACATAGAGGGAATATGTACAAGGTAGAGTGACCCTATGTCTCTCTACTTATTTTATTTTGCGATCAGGCCCATATTCGGTCTTCTCTTGGGTTTAGGTCACTCAATATTTGTTTTAAATATTTCCTTCGTTTTCTTTTATTCTTTATTCTTTTATTTTTGCACAAATACATGCTAATTATTAATTATTAACAAATGCATGCTTATTGGTAATTTATCATATTTACAACTATATACATGATGTTTTGCCAAGATAAGTAGCTAAAATAAAAGAATAAAGAGTGATGAATGAGTATTCATCACCATGCTCCATTTTATTATTTAATTCCAAACTAGTTTAAATTTCAACTATGATTCAGAAGAATATACAAATATCTACAAAAATAATTTTTTCAAAATTTTATAAAATGAGCAAAATTTTTAGAAATGTTTGAATGCATGCATGAATGCAGAAGTTTTGCAAACTATTTACAAATATGTACGCGAGGGTTTTTGCAAATTTTTCTTTTTTCAAACATTTTACAAAAAAATGTACTATATACATAATTTAGTACAAAAATATTTACAAATATTTCACAAGCAAAACATTTTTACAAACATTTGTACACATGTAATTTTTATTAATAGCTATGTATGTGCAAGAAAGAATTTTATATACAAGAAAAATTTTAAATTTTTTGTGATTTTTAGGTTGTGGATTTTAGCCTTTTTATTTAAACACACTCACACAAAGTACGAGTTATAGCTGAAGTATATATGAAATATATACGACACCTCCCTATACTTAGCTCGAACGATGTCCTCAAAGTGATCAAAGAGAGATGAAGCAGACATAACTCGTACTTAGTATAGGGAAGTGAAAAGAAAGGCTATACTACAATGACAAATCAAAGAATAGAATGAATAGAGATCGGTGACTCCCCCTATACTTAGGATTAAGTAATCCTAAGTATAGAGTTTGTACCCAAGGGGAAACAGAGGTTTTAGAATGTACAGGGTTTACCTCCCCTATACTTAGGGTAAAATTTCCCTAAGTATAGGAAACAAAACAGAGGTAAAATGAATCGAAAGAGTAATCCTGCATCTGACACCCCCCCATACTTAGGGTAAAGTACACCCTAAGTATAGCATAATTATAGGATGTAAATGTGGTGTTAGACAAAAGAATGTATGATATGGACATCTAGATCTATAAAAAGGGTGGAGAACAATGATAATCATGCATGAGATGCAAATGATGTAAGCCAAAGATCACATATCATGCAAAATAAATCAGGGTGACGTCAACAATCAGCAGGTCATGATCTAGATATGTCTTGAGTATGGCTTGAGGTGTTGACCGTTAATGCAATAGGTTGACTCGGATGACATCTCAGATATGTCAATACTACCATTGTCATACACCTTTCAAACCAGGTATGGTCCCTTCCACTTACTCTGTTATTTCCCTAGAGATATTCTAAGCCTGGCATCAAACAACCATACTCTATGATCTGGCTCAAACTACTTATCGATGATATGAGAATCATGCCATATCTTCACTCGCTCTTTATATTGTAGGCTGCTTAAAAAGGCCGCATCTCTAAGCTCCTATAGGGCTACCAATTCTGCCTTACTTTGATCACCTATACTCTTTGGATACAATAATATCTTAGTGACAGCCCAAAGTGACTTATGTTTGATCTCAATAGGTAAATGGCAGGGCTTGCCATAAACGAGACAAAAGGGAGACGTACCCAAAGGAGTATTGAAGGAAGTTCAATATGCCCACAAGACCGAATCCAAAAGTTGTGACCAATCCTTTCGGTTTGGGTGGACTACCTTCTACAGTATCGTCTTGATCTCCATGTTTGATACTTCAGCAAGACCATTGGTCTGAGGATGATATGGAGTGGCAACTCTATGGTCTATGTTGAACTCGTTAGCAAGGGCCTTTTCCTTTTCGTTGATAAAGTGAGACCCCCCGTCAGATATAAGAACTCTAGGCACCCCGAACTGTGAAATGATATTCTTCCTCAAAAATTTGCAAATAGTTTTAGCATCTACGGTTCAGGCGGGTATGGCATCAACCCAACGACTCACATAATCTGCAACCAACAGAATGTACTCGAATCCCTTACTCTTAGGGAATGGACCCATGAAATCGATGCCCCATGCGTCAAAAACCTCACAGAAATGAATAGGCTGCATCGGCATCATATCACATTGTCCACAAGTGCCTATCCTCTGACAGTCAGTACACCTCTTCACGAATTCATCAGAGTCCTTGAAGAGGGTAGGCCACCATAGGCCGGATTGGAGAACTTTCTATGTTGTTCTCCTCCCAAAATGATGTCCTCCTGCCTCAAGCTTGTGGTAGTATGTGAGGATGTTGTGGTGCTCCTCCTGAGGAATGCACCGATGCCAGACAATATCTCCTCCTTTGTGATAAAGGATGGGATCCTCCCAATGGTAAGACTTGGCCTTCGCAAGGAAGGTCTCAAGTCACTGCCTGGGCCAACCTTGTGGAACTCTCTGGGCAACAAGATAGTTCACAATGTCAGCATACTATGGAAGCGAGGCGATAGCAAGGATCGCCTTATCTGGGAAAGTCTCAATGATAGGATCAATCTGCTCAAATTCCTCAAGATTTTTCAAACGGGAGAGATGATCCACCACTACATTCTTGACTCCAGGCTTATCCTTAATCTCAATGTCAAACTCCTAGAATAGAAGGATCCATCAGGTCAATTGAGCTTTGGCATCCTTCATTGCCATGAGGTACCTGATGGCAGTGTGATTAGTATATATAGTCACTTTGGATCCAACAATATATGATCTGAATTTGTCCACGGCAAAAACTACAGCTAGCATCTCTTTCTCTGTGATAGTGCAGTTCCGTTGAGCGTCATCCAATGTACGGCTAGAGTAGTGAATGGAAAATGGTAAACCATCCCTCCTCTATCCTAGCATGACACCCACGATAAAATCGGAGGCATTCATCAGATCTCGAATGGGAGAGATAAATTAGGCAGCTGAAGGATAGGAGCCTCAACAACTAGCTGTTTAAGAGTCCCGAACAACAAAAGACACTTATCATCTACAATGAACTTAGTGTCCTTCGTCAGTAGATCAGTGAGCGATCAGGCAATCCTACTGATGACAGTAAGTTGGACTGTGGATCGGTAGAAACCTACATGCCCCGGAAAAGATCGACTCTGCCGCAAGTTGGACTGTGGATTGAGTTTCCTGATGACATCCACCTTGGCCATAGCAACCTCCATGTCCCTGTTGGAGATGATATGACCAATCACCATCCTCTGAGTCACCATGAAGTGACTCTTCTCCCAAGAAAGAACAAGATGGACCTCTATGCATCGCTGAAGCACTAGGTCTAGGCAGTCAAGACAAGCATCGAACTCGTCGCCGTAGACTGAGAAATCGTCCACGAAAACCTCTAAATAGTCACCCACCATGTCCGAGAGGTGTACATCATGCACCTTTGCTATGTCGCCGGGGCGTTACATAGACCAAAGGGCATCCGTCTGAAAACATATGTCCCAAACGGACATGTGAATGTTGTCTTATCCTAGTCTTCGTATGCTATGGCCACCTGATTGTATCTAGAGTACCCGTCAAGGAAATAGTAGTGACTCTTCCCGGCTATCCTCTTTATAATCTGATCAATAAAAGGCACCGGGAGATGATCCTTCTTGGTGGTCTAATTCAATCGTCTGTAGTCCACACAGACCCTCCAAGAAGTGGGTACCCGGGTAGCGATCTCCTCTCCAGAATCACTCACAACTGTAGTGATGCATGTCTTCTTGGGCACCACATGTAATGGACTAACCCACTTGGAGTTGGAGATGGGGTAGATAAAATCGGTGCTCCACCATTTCGATATTTCTTTCATTACCACCTCTCGAAGATTTGGGTTCAACCGTCGTTGAAACTCACACGATGGCTTGATGTCCTCCTCGAGATAGATATGGTGGGAGCACAGGGTTGAACTTATCCCCCGGAGATCATCTACGCTCCATCCTATCACCTTGCGGTTCCTTTCAAGAACCTCCATCAAACGAGATTCTTGCTCTCCAGTCAAGTCTGTTGAGACAATAACTGGGAACATCTCATGCCCACCCGTAAGGAATCTATACTTCAGCGACTGCGATAAGGGCTTCACTTCTGGGCAACTAGGAGCTGTAAAATCTGGCTTCTGGGGTATCTATGTGAAGGCAACCAGATCTGAATGTGAGAACTCTCGTTGATCATGAATAACCAGTGAAGATGTCCCTAATGGTGTATCTGTACTCGATGTTGGATCGGTCTCCACCCTAGTTGTTGGCTCTATAGGAATCAGATAAGGTAACAAGTCATTAAACTCTGCCCGGTATATGTTTGAATCCAAAAGATCTGAATCAGAATCACAAGATATATACTCTGCCTCGCTATCCTGAAAGCGGTCATCAGCCTCAAAAGTGTCCTCTGCCAAGAATATGCTCTCCAAACTCTCCTCTGCTGGAAGCTGTGAATCTGTAGCATCTAAAGGTGAGAGAAGGGCTCGTGAAATAGGGTCAGACCAAATGGCTTCATCATTAGTGATTACAAAGTCGCACCACTGGTGGACGTCTCGCTCTGCCTCCATCGTCTGCTATGCATTGCTGAACTGCTCCAAGCATGCTAAGTCTCGCGCTCTGGTCTCATCGATCGTCTCTATTAGTATACTTTCACCCTCGACATAAAAGTATGCCTTCCCACTATCATGGTTGGACACTGCCTTGGTTGTGACCAAGAATGGACTCCATAAAGTGATGGGGGTATCTATCACAGACTTAGGGATCTCCATGTCCAACACAACGAAGTTCACAGGAAATTTCAGGCCATGAATTGTAACAATCACGTCCTTCAACAACCCCTTCGACCTCTTAACAGATCGGTCAGCAAATGGAAGGAATGTCCTGCTCTGTCAAAGAGGGCCAAACTCGAATCGATCGAGTAAGGCTACCGGAAGGAGGTTGATGGAAGAACCGCTACCTAATAGAGTACACGATCAAATCTCCGCTCATGAATGTGGCATCTGATATAGGGAGCTCCTGCATCTGGCCTCTTAGCTGGCAAACAACTCTGGATGGCGAAGCAGGTGGCACGGGTCAGCACATGGATTTCTACCAAATGGTACCTCTTTTTCCTACGAATAATGGTCTTCTCTCTCAAGTTCCTCTGGAAGAGAGGGATGTGCTCGAATGCCTCCTGTTGAGTCAGCTAAATGTGGAATCTATTTATCATCGGCTGGCTGAACTCTAACTATTGGTCTCTTTTTGGATTTCCTTTTTTATTCTCCTTCACCAAGTGGAGTGCTTGAGGGAAAGGGATGGATGGGCCCTCCTCATATAGAGGGCTAGGAAGAGGTTCTTGTTGCTGAGAGAGAAAAGAATCCATACAAGTATCATCATGCATCACATATGAACTCGAAAATGAAGAAAACTTTCCTTTATTAATTTTTTGGTGTTTTTCAAATAGTCTTGAGATAAAAAAACTGGAGGGAACACAACTGGAATAGAAGTGGGGGCATTAGTACCTGATGACACGGATTTCGATAGGTTAAGAGATAAATAAATAATTCAAATGATGTTATCATTCTCAACCACTCGAATCGATCAACGAGAAAAATATAATTTTAAACTACTCAAAATAAGATGAATCAAGAAAAACAATGTAATTTGTTTTTGCTATTCTTTATACCAGGTATAGCGACCAGGGTCGAACACAATGACCACGATTTAAAAACTAAGTAGTCAATTTTGGGAAAGAATTTTTACTGTTTTTTTTTGAATTTTTATTTTTTTATTTTTTAGAATAAGGAATAAAGGATAAAAAATACACAACACCGCACTCCTTTTGTATTTTTCAGAAAGGTCAAAAATGCTCAGAAAATAAAAAGAAAATGTTTTTGTGTTTTATATATTTTAAAATGTTTTTGGTAATTTTTTAACTTTTTCTGATGTTTTTGTGATTTTCTAAAAATTAAACAGTGCAAAACAAGGTAAACAGTGCACAACCGAGAGTATTTTACAACTTAAAAATACTTTAAGTGTCCAATACTCTTGGAGATTATTTTTAATATAAACTACAAAAAAATATCTACAATCAGAGACTAAAATCAGATTTTTTGGATTTTTCTAGAATTTTCTTCATTTTTTCAATAATTTTCGTTTTTTACAATTTTTTGATTTTTATAAAGAGTTAATGCACAAAAAGTGGTTAGTAAAAGATACCAAGATACCCCTACACTAATTCTTTTGGAATTTTTAAGCAATTTTAGAATTTTTAAGAATTTTCAAAGTTTGGACAGACAAAAATACACTATTTATTTTTAAATATATTAAATGAAAATAAAACATAGTGAATTTTTTATACAATTAAAAACACTATAGCAGTAGTAAACATGGATTTTATAGAATTTTTAGAGTAAGGGAAATATTTATTTCTTTCAAAGAGAGAAAGCAAAATTAAGTCTGTAGGACAGGGACTTATACCAAATATTTAAAGTTTCTGCCTCAAAAATTAATAAGAAATAGAATGCACGGCAAATAATGCAATTTACCCAATACGCATTCTGAAGCGGGGTTTATTTTGCAATTGTTGAATCTCGCAAGGGACATAACGTAATTGTTTCTTTTTTTAATTTACCCTCCCCCCTAGGGTTTCTCTACTGTTTGATCTTTCCTTAAAGAGATGGGTGTCGCCGCCGTCTTTCAAGACCGAGGGCAGTGATTCATGGAGACGGTGTGGTCAGAGCATGACGCTAGTAGCGTTTGCAGCGATCGGGGTAGGAGGTGCCGAGGCGGCGAGAGGTGGCACTGTCAGGTGGTGCCTGGAGGCTGTGGTGGAACCGCCGCTGGAGGCGTAGGAGGGCCACCGCGTGGTGGGAGGAGGTCGCGGGCGGGCCACACCCAGCGCGGAGGCGAGGGAAGGCTGGCGGCACGGGCTGCATGCTGAGTGAGGGTGCACCACCTGGCGGGAGCGTGGCGGCAGATCACGCGCTCGCACGGAGGACGTGCGGTGCTGGGCCGCATGCTTCAAGGGCGGAGGTCATCTACGCGTGGAGTCGCGACTGAAGGTGGGGGGTCGCGGTCGAGCACGACGGCGCCGACCCTGGCCGTAGGTGGCGTGGGCGGACCTGCGGAAATTTTTTGTTTTATTTTTTAGATTTTTTTAACTGTAAGCAGAAATGAAAACCTTTTTTATTATTTTTTTCAAAAACAGGAACTGGACTCAGAAATATTTTTTTTAATTTAGTTTTTTTATATTTTTATTCCTGCAAAACAAATATTAGAGACGAAAAACAAATATTTTATTTTTTTAAAATTTTTCCTGCAAACACAAATGTTAGATAAAAGGAAAAACAATTATTTTTTGTTTGCTTTTTTTAATCTATTTTATTTATAAACAAAAGAGGATGTGAATGGACGGATCTTGTCGATATGGAAGAGAGATCCATGACTCCGACCACCGTGCGTGGACGGAGGTGATAGGTCGTGCGAGGTAGAATGTGAATATGTAGAGATCGAGAAAATGGTATGAAAAATCGGATAGGAAATAAAATGTAGAGAATGTGATTTTTAAGATCTAAAGACTAATAAAATGTGAGCAAAAAAGAGACCTACGATTTATCCTAGAGAAAAAGATAAGAAATAAAATTGGATCTCACCTTGGGGTCGGAAATGCCATGATGGCCTCGACGAGGGTCGACGCGCTGTCACCAGACAGCTCGGAGGCTAGGCATCCTTCTTCAACAAGACAGTTCTCGGAGATCGGGCTCCTCTCTACCAAAGATCGATCAAAGAATGAAAGAAGGAGGAGGAGCCCATTAAAAGAGAAGAAAAATAAAAAAGGAAGGTATATACAAATAAGGAAAATAATTAGTGGTTATTTAAATAAATAAAATAATAAAATTCATTAATTAATTAAAAACAAAATTCGGATATAATTAAAATAAAAGAATTAATTAATTAACAAAAATTAATTAGCCACCTTAATGGTGGCTATTTAAGGCATAAAATCAAATCTTTATATAAAAGGTAAGTTTTTGAAATCAAATAAAGAATTAAATAACTAAATATAAATACAATTTTCGTAACTAAATTAAATTAATTAATTAATATGAGATATTTTAATTTTTTTGGTGATTTTTATAAAAGGAAGTTAGTAGTATACACATATTATGTACATATAATACAAGATACACATGTACAAATAAGGAAATAATTTTTATGTCTCTTTGTCTAATTTTTTATTTCAATTTATATTTTATTTTTAATGAAATTAAAATTTACAAATATGTACATTATGTATATAAAAATAAATATGAAAATATGTACAATAAATAATGGTGAAACTGCACAAAAAGCCCCAGAAAACCGACTTTTTAACCGTAACTCCAAAAATTATGAAACTATAGTAATTTGAAAGATAATTTAATTTAGAGTATAATGGAAGTGAGTTTGGTTCAATTTGAGTTCGTATGGAGGGGGAATTGGTATTTCAATAATTAATTTGTAGCTTTTTCTGGGTTTGATTATTTGCAATATGTACAAATTTTTATTTTACAATTATTTTTATTATTTACAACACATTTTTATTAACAACTTTTATTTACAAAAAATAATTAATTTGAGGTCAAATTATGTATAAATAAAAGAATGTAGGTTTTGTACAAAATACATGAAAATATTTACAAAATACTTTTGGATTTTTGAATTGCAGACCCTATGTCTCCTACTTTATTCCTGGTCGATCAAGTCAAGTTTGGACCTTCTCTCGGTGTTTGGGTCAGTCTGCATTTATTGCATAAATACATCCTTTATTCTTTTTTTATTTTCTTCTTTATTCTTTTATTTATGTAAATAAAAGTGTTAAAAATGCAAAATGGTAATGATAAGGAATTAATGGGTATTTACAGGTGTTTGTATTTGGAAATGAAGCTAAAATAAAAGAGTAAAGACGATGAATCATGGATTCATCATTCCCCTATACTTTACCTTTACTAGTCCCTTATCAAATACTTATTTGAAAAATGAGTGAAAATAAAAATAAAGAAAAGAAAAAGGAATGAAGTTAGAACGATGTGGACTTTTAAACTTATCTTCATAAAAATGTGGTATGGAGTTATGTCTGACCTTTGGATTTTTTGTATGTCGGAACCTTAATGGTAAATGAAATTAAAACCTAATAGCCTCTAAGTTCCATAAGACTCCTATTCAGGTCTCCTTAACAGTCAGATCGGAACAAGTCTACATACACAAATTCTTATGACTATGAATCTTTTCTTGTACGTGTAAGTGAAATATAGCTCCTCATCTCAAAAGTAGCAAAGAAACGGCCTCTCTCAACAAGGTAACTCTAATCCCCCGGTCTGACAACTCTTTCCTCGAGGAGCGGGGATATTCCCTTCGAAGTTCAAGTATAACCAAATCAAGAAGAGGGGATGGAGAAGAGAATGGACGGTAACCACTGTAGTTACCTATCCTTGGATGCATGACCAGTGTAGCCATGTCACTCGCTGCAAGCTCACAAATATTTGATTTTGAATCTCTTATTCTTTTTTTCACTTGTAAATACACTCCGGCAGACATTTTACTTTTCGATCAAGCCTGTCCACTTTTGGAGATTTTGCATTTTTTCCTTTTTTTCTCTTTTTTTGACAATATATACAAGGTGCAGCATGTACATAAGGAGTTTTTCCTCTTGAGCCAGTAGACTATCCCTCTTTTGAAGCATTATTGCAACCCCACAACATCCTGTCTTTAGACCTCAACATCACCAAACTAGGTTGAGACGCACTTCCCTCCCTAGTGGAGGATGAGAGGTTCCTCCTAGATGTACTACCCTCTTATGCTACCCCAAGCTAAAAGAGTATGTCCCCTCATTATCTCCTCCATGAAGAGCTACGTGTAGAGTGCATTGTCCAAGGTAAGCCACGGTCTGAAAGAATCATGCATGTGTTGTTAAATATTCTACTTAGACTTATCAAGATGACATGATGTGAACATAGTCTTATGAACTCAAAAAATTAAGTCACTAGGACCTGAAAAGTCTTAATTCCAGTTCTTATAAGGATCCTCTGAAATTAAGTGGATTAAGGTCCAACTAAGCTCCATTCTTCAAATTTATTCCAGATTTAGTTTAAATATCAATATCATCCTGAAAAATGCTCATGCAGATGCAAGAAAATATGTACATGCAAAGAAAACAAAAGCAAAATCTTTTTGTGAAATAATTTTCAAATTTTGAACTTTTTATGGATTTTTGAAAAATGATGGACATGCAAAAAGTTTTTTTATAGATTTTTTTGGTTTTTTTTTGTTTTTTTTAGGGATTTTTTATAAGGGTTAGGGATATATACAAGTAGTTACATAGAAGTGAGTCAATTATTTACAAAGATCAGGTGAAAGGATTTACAACTTGAGTAATTTATACAGGTATATTCATAGTTGGATTTTTTAATTTTGTAGTTTTATTTTATTTTTGTGATACATATATTCCTCAAATTTATTTGAAAATAAATTTACAAATAATTCTAAAAACTATAGTCCAAAATATTTTCTCACACAATTTTACAATCATTTACAATCATTTGAAAATAATTTTGCAAACATTTTTCAAACAATATATATAGATTTTCAAAATAATTTTTCAACCATTTTTCAAAACATTTGCAAATAGTTTTTTACAATATCATTTTATTTCATACAAAGAAGGAAAAATTTACAAACCACAATATTTTTACAAAGGTTGAAAATATTTTTCAAACATTTTTCAAATAGTTTTCAAATAGATTATTCAAATAGATTTTCAAACTACTTTCAAAATATTTTTCAAAATATTTTAACCTGACTTATTAGTCAGTATGTACAAAAAGAATTTTTGAAGAATTTTCTGCATCTTTTATTAGTTAGTTTTTTTTAGTTTTTTTACAAATATTTATACAGTATTTTAGCCATATTAAAGATATGAAAGTACGAGTTATGGCTAAAGTATATATACAATATATACGATACCCCCCTATACTTAGCTCGAACTATGTCCTCATAGTGATCAGAGAGCGATGAAGAAAGACATAACCCGTGCTAAGTATAGGAAAGAGAAAAGAATGCTATGCTACAACGCCGAATAAAAGAATATAATCAATAGGAGTTGGTGATCCCCCTATACTTAGGATCAAGTAATCCTAAATATAGAATACTGTACACGAGGGGAAAACCGAGGAGTAGAATGTACAGAGTCTACCTCCCCTATACTTAGGGTAAAATATCCCTAAGTATAGGAAGCAAAACAGAGGTAAAAAGAATCAAAAGAATAATCACAAGTCTGACACCCCCTATACTTAGGGTAAAGTACAGTCTAAGTATGGAATAATCATGAGATGGAGATGGGGTGTGAGACAGAAAGAATGTATAATATGGACAAGTGGATCTATACAGCTATGAACATGAGGTTCCTCTTAACAAGTGCTAGAGTTTATGCCCCCAGCTGGGCGCAAAGGCTAGGATGACGCCGTATCAAGGTTCAGGACAACATCTGTAATGCGAATACCGTACTTTCATCGCAGTCTCGGTGGGAGAACAACAACGAACTCAACAGAGTGGATGATTATAACACCCAGATAAACAATCAGGTGGGTGTTTGCTACTGGGGAAAGAGATGGGCAGATGAAATCGGGCTCTGATAGCACAAAAGAAATCGTCGGCTCAAGATCTGTATGGAGTGAAAGAGTAGAGCCGAAGAAGTCGAACGTGGAGAAGGAACGATCTGTCAGAGAATTCTCCACATCAATTACCGTCTCGAATAGATAAGGTCAATATCAGGAGACTCACTATAAAGGCTGATATCTGATGTATATAATGTAGACAAATCAATGAAATCATCGAATACCTCAAAGATAGGGTCATCCTCACGAGGGTCGTCGAGGAGAGAAACCTCAAACTCATGATCACAAATATCAGAAGACTCGGTCTCGTGATCCGACAGATCGGATGCACTCCCAGAAAGTGAACCCGAGTACACATGGTCCATGGCATCCTCCCCCAGATAACCCTCGGGGAGTAATGTCAAATCATCAGGAAATTAGGGATCTATGTTGTTAAATATCAGGTCCATCAAAAATGTACCGACCTCATCAACTAGGAGGACACATGGCTCAAATACAGGACTATCAAGGTCTGTCAAATCAAAAATCAGTCCCTCATCAAGCTCTCTCTACTGAGATGAATCCAAATATATTTCCAAATCTGAGAAGATCTTCTAAAGAATAGACACTGAATCAACTGCATATGGACACTGGAATAACTCAAAGGATGGTTGAGATATGGGCTCCTCCTTTATTTCTTGGGCTCCTAATAAATCTAGAATCCAAGAATATTCTAAGTGAAAGAGCGAGACTGGCTCAAAATCTGACAATAAACCCAATTGGTCCTCAACCAATGTCCGGCTCTGAGAACTCACAACAATACGCAACACATCCACCATATGAAAAGCATCAGCATCCATATCCTCTGAGCGGTGTGTGATATCTGAATTAGAATGGTGTGTCACATACTTAACTGATGTCATTTCTCCCTCATGTGTTGTCCCGAATAAATCATCTCAAGTATATGCAAGATCAAAAAGTGTTCCCAAGATTGTCTCAAATAAATCCAGGTCGGGACAGTGGTGTGAACCACCATATGAGGTAATGACATATGCAATCTGCTCTGCGGTCCTCCCCCTCATGGCGATGTGGATAAGGTCAATCATCAAAAATCCATGATCTGGAAATCGCCTCATAAGATCACGTAACCTCAACCATGAATCTTTCAATGGCTTCTGGGGGTCAACTGAAAAATCACGAATACAAGATCGCATCATCTCTGCTCTACGCTAGGGGTAAAATTTCAGCAAAAATAATGATCGTAAATCTCCCACATAGCAATCTTCCATCCCAATTGTCTGTGCCAACTCTTGGCTCTATTCTGAAGTGTAAATGGGAAGGTAATCAACATCATGTCCTCAGAAGTGATATCAGAATATGATGGTGATCCACAAATTTCCTCAAACTATTGATATGTAAATAAGGTTCCCCGTGCGCTTGCCCTAAAAACTTGGGCAGTAGATCAATGAACTCTAAATCCAGAACGAAGGGACTCAAAGTAGAAGTGGACGGTGCTTCCTGATCTTTGTTCTCATCCATCATCCTAGGATAGAAATTATCGAACACTCGCAACTGCTCCATATGAACGCCTATGGAATGCACTCTCATCTCAGCAGGGTGATCACCCGCATCTCGTATTTGGTCAATCTGGTCTCCTCGGGCTTCATTCACAGCTTGTCCCGAATGGGAGGGTGGGTAGGGAGAAGATGTGAAATCAGACGAAGTTCCGACCACGCAAGAGAGTGGGCGGGAATAATGGGCATGAAGATAAGAAGCCACAAAATCCGGCTGGAATGGAATGTGACCCATCACGAAGCGAGGAGAAGGAAGGGAGGTAGGGTGGGCTAGAAGAGACAGAAGGAAGGAAGGAAGACAATGTTGGACATACGAGCCCACGACGAGCCATTACGCAATAAATGTTATTGCGAATATCATTCCCTGATCTGAAATGAAGAATAACTAATTTGCATAATAGGTCCCTTAGTACAATTAGGGTTATGTACCATGTCCATCTTGATGATCATACAACTGTTGATTCAATTATTGAATCATAGAGGCTGATGCTTGGATGAATATCAAAAGAGTTAAATTGAGGATTCATCAAGTACCGTCAAATGATAATTAAGAGATGATCTCCAGCCTGAGTAGGAGATGACAATCCCTTCTCACACAGGTTGATATCTGACCGACCTCTTGATGCAGGTTCTCTGCATGGGAATAGAGGTTCGGAGGTGTCAGATTAGTTAGATCAAAAAGTTGACCTAACGAGATCGAGATAACCAAAGTCCTAAATCGTATGCTGTCACGATACAGGCACACATCCTCTGACTGGAGACAGATGTGTTACTATATGTCTAAGTATGTACATTTGGCAGACCAATAGGTTGATGACCTAATCAAGGTCTATACACCGATGCATTGGTGTGCATGCAATGGCATATGAGTAATACGATTTCTCGAAGGGATCATACAAGTTCATTAGTGAACCAAAAGACATGATCTAACTCATGAGATATTGGGAAGAATCAAATTCCGTGCACGGTCGTCTCGCTTTGGAAGCTTGACTGAATTTGTAGGTTTGATATATACTTTTGGAAAGTATATGATCAAGACCTAGATATGATATATGCTTTTGGAAAGTATATGATCGATACCAACTCCCAATGATCAAATGAGAAACTTACTGATAAAACCCAGAAGTAGACAGTATAAAGTTGATCTAATACTTCGGGTTTATTCTGGGTCTTCCAGTATGCAGGATGTACATGTATTGGGAATACCTAAGGGTGATGTGATCATAAACGATTGTATAACCATGACGCTTCCATTCCTAGGGAGTGATGAAATAGGTCTGGATTTTAGTGACTCCTCTCAGTAGAGAAGTAATCTAATCTTGGTCCAATTGTTGGGCATTGATCTGAATGTGATTCGGATGCAATGAGAAGATTAGATTTGCGGTCTTGATTTAATCAAGCATCTATGGGAGGCCAGAGATCTGGATTTGAGATGTGATCGCAACATCCAAGTCACTATATGTGGAACAATACAATCTCCCTGTCCTTATCTCCAATTATCCACGGAGAAAATGCATTATCCTTGAAAGAGTTCATGGATAATTTCATTGTTGATATATGTTGGACATGCGAGCCCATGACAAGCCATTATGCAATAAATGTTATTGCAAATATCATTCCCTGATCTGAAATGAAGAATAATTAATTTGCATAATAGGTCCCTTAGTACAGTTAGGGTTATGTACCATGGCCATCTTGATATCAGCTGTTGATTCATTGATTGAATCATAGAGGCTGATGCTTGGATGAATATCTAAGGAGTTAGATAGAGGACTCATCAAGCATCATCAAATGATTGTCAAGTGATGATCTCCATCCTGATTAGGAGATGGCAATCCTTTTTCATTAGGTTGATATCTGATCGACCTCTTGATGCAGGTCCTCTGCATGGGAATAGTGATTCAGAGGTATCAGATTAGTTGAGTCAATGGGTTGACTTGACGAGATCGAGATAACCAAAGACCTATGTTGAATACTGTCACAGCATAGGCACACATCCTCTGACCAGAGACAGATGTGTTACTATATGTCTAAGTGTGTATATTTAGCAGACCAATAGGTTGATGACCTAACCAAGGTCTATACACTGGCGAGCCGGTGTGCATGTAAGACATATGAGTAATACGATCTATCAAAGGGATCATACAGGTTCACTTGTGAACCGGGAGACAAGAGCTCACTCATAAGGGATTAGGACTGATCAAATTCCATGCATGGTCTTCGTGCTCTGGAAGCATGACGTGAATTTCAAGGTAAGATATATGCTTTGTGAAAGCATATGATCTGTACCAAAATCCCAAATGACCAAGAATGAGAAACTTAGTGATCAAACCCTGAAGATGATAGTGTAAAAGTGATATATATCTTCAGGATGATAATAGGTCTTCCATTATGCAGGATGTACAGGTATTGGGAATACCTGAGGGTGATTTGATCATAAATGATTGTATAACTATGACGCTTCCATTCCAAGGGAGTGATGAAACAGGTCTGGATTTTAGTGACTCCTCTCAGTAGAGAAGTGAGCTAATCTTGGTTCATGTACTGGACATTGATCTGAATGAGATTCAGATGCAATGAGAAGATTAGGTTTACGGCCTTGATTTAATCAAGCATCTATGAGAGGTCCATAGGATCTGGATTTGAGATGTGATCTCAATATCCATGTCACTATACGTGGAACAATAAAATTGGCTTGTCTTTATCTCCAAGTATCTAAGGAGAAATAGCATTATTCTTAAAAGGTTCAAGAATAATTCCATAAGATCTAAGCATTGAGAAATTGATAATTAAATGTGGTTTAATTATCATAATGTATGAGGAATTATCCAATATAATTAAATGTGATTTAATTATTATGGATAAGAATAATGTGGATAGTAATATCTAATTATTCATAATATATTATAAATGTGATTTATAATGTATTAGATAGAGCTAATTATAATTTACATTTGTTGATTAATTATTAATGTGTATTGGATACACATTGTCTAATTAGTTGAAAATGTAAATTATATTTTGTTTTGGGTTGTGAATGTGATTCACAATTTTCCAATGGCAAGATTGAAATATTCCCAAAATTAATTGTGAATTATTATTGGAGAATAAATCCCAACAAAAGTTGTTGGATTAAATAATGGATAATTTCAAGGAGATATGCAATCTCATGGAAATCCATGAGATTGTCCCCCACTTGGTATGTGGTGGGCGGTTACCAAGTCCTATATGGAATTGGTGGCCGTCCACCCTATTACATGGGGAATCAAGATTTCCATTGAAATCATCTCCTTATTTAATTGGTTTAATTTTAGGATTGATGTATATTGGATTTGTCAAATATATTTGATCTAAATTATATCACAAGTTGTTGGTTTTTACCAACAACAATCTTGGCCATTGGATTGACATAAATCAAACTCATCCATTGATTTTATATGTCCCATGGATTGACATCCATGGATCCTAAAATCCTATAAATAGAGAGGCATACCATGCTCTCATGTACATGCTATTGGTAGGACATCTCTCTCTCTCTCTCTTATCCATACACGTCAACCCTCTCTCCCTCTAGTTGATAGCCGACCACCAAACCCTAGGGGAAGTCTTCTTCGTCGCCCACACCACCGCGCCACCACTTCGACGTTCTGTGATTCTCCGTGTTCTTGGAGTGCTACGCTCACGAAGGAGATGTTCGATCTCGTACGACGAGATCAGGAGTTCACCGTGCTTGGATCAACTCGTTGGATTGCGAGGACAACGCGACTCATCCCCGCGCTCGCAAGCTTCTTCTATGACGATCGAACTTGAGACAGGAGGTCTCTTTCCATAGAGACTCGATCAACCACGCTTCAAGAGGTATTGCAATATACTTGTTGTGGTTATAGATGAAACGATCTGAGAATCGTTCTTGGATCATGTGGTTTCATCGCATGAAAATTTTTTAAATTCCGCTGCATCGAACAACTAGTACGACTAGTCGTTCTTCGTCGTATTCGATATGACGATCATGCTTCCGTGATGTGCTTGAATATTTTTCCATATCCTTCAAGTGGTATCAGAGCCTTAGGTCGAAGGTTTTGGGATACGATCCGCAAACCTAGGATGACATGGGTTCGTGGAAGTTGCGAACGTTTTTATCGCATTTATTTTTCGCACTTCTGTTTAGTGAATAAATTCGGCCATGTTTAAATTGTTTAAACACAAATTAATCACTTGTATTTTTTTTCCCCGTTAAATAAGAAAATCATAGGATCTGATTTTACGTAATTTGGATTCCCTTTGCTCGAGATATGGTTGTTTTAATGAACATGCATGCACTGTTACGGGAACTGCAAATCTTAACATGATTAATGAGTTAATTACTGTTTTGATCTGCCTTGAAATACGTGAAATATCACTCAGATTCTGTCCTAAATCGAATTGGCAATCTTTGAAAATCAATTTTGTCTAATTTGGATTTAAATCGATTGAGATATGTTAATTTTAGTAAGAAGGGGTCACTGCTGAAATTACAATCCTAATCAAGAATCATGTGATTGTCAATTGATGAAATTAATTGTTAATTTCGAGAAATAATTATGGAAAATATTTGAAAAATATTGAAAGATGATTATTTCCTTAATTGACTTGACCTTAACCAATAAATTGATTAGACTTGATCTAGATCATAATTGGAAACACAATTATCAAACTCCTTGCCTTAATAGGATTGGGAATTTGTCTAGCAAATTTCCTTATAATCAAAATTGTTTTGATTATTATTATATGGTATAATTTCAGTTGAAGAACCGATGATCATCTCAAGTACAAATTGATCTATTTGGCATTATCCTTTCCCGAGGCGGATATGGTGTCTAGTCGGAGATCGCTGGGGTAGCGGGTTGTAACGTATGTGGTCCGTCCCACTCTCGTCGGTACTGGCCATGACAGCGGGTAGGGACTTTATAATGCCGAAGAAATCAAGATGTATTTTCTAATTATTAAAATTCGAATTAATACGTACTTTGAGAATAATACCATATATATATATATATATTCAAGTAAAAAAATCAAGTTTGATTGATTGAATTGGATTGATAATTAATTTATTATGATTAAATTAATTATGTCTAATTGAAACACTCTATTATGAATAGAGTTATTATTATTTTCCTTGGAAGAATTAATTATGTGAATATGATTCATGATAATTAATTAAAATTTGAATAAGAGGTGGAGGATCACATAAGTGACATCCATGGTCTCCGTCAAGGCGAAGGGTTTCCGTCGCTAGGGATTGCATATAGGAGACGCTTGTACGAAGTGATAGCTCCTATATGCAAGCGCATCTGGATCAGGCTCTTTGCTTCTTGAAAGAGTAAGGATGTA
Organism: Ottelia alismoides; assembly: GCA_037367405.1. NCBI lineage: Eukaryota > Viridiplantae > Streptophyta > Magnoliopsida > Alismatales > Hydrocharitaceae > Ottelia > Ottelia alismoides. The sequence continues at coordinate 491,622 of JAZKJV010009751.1, read as the reverse complement.
TGTGTAGTGACCCCAATATCGGATCCTCATATTATTGGAGCGGTATTGGATTGCGCATATCGAGTTCTATTCCTGTTGACGGTTGGTTCAATTAACGATGGGTCAACATCACCTTAGGGGTGGTCTCGACATTTAATCGTGAATGACGTGGTTCTCTGCATCATGCAGAATGGTGGCTCTATAAGAGATGATGTATTCAAATTGTTTGAGTACCTACCTGAACCAATGTTTTAAGAGTTTAGATGGATGTAGATACGATGAGTGTAATCATTCTACTGTCTATACTCTGGTCATTCATGATGCTTCATATTATTCATATTGTGTGAATTGAATGAAGCATGTATAAATGTTGAAATACTCTTATATTGATTTTTTTATTTCAATATAAGAGATCCATTTTCTTGAGCAATGGTTGCTTAATAAAGGGAGCGCAGTGGAAGCAAGGGTTAGACCCAAGTAAGAAGGAAAGTCAAAGAGTTGACTGTACTTCTGCGACTTCCATATGACATCCAAAGAGTTGGATGAATGCCAATACTGCAATAAGATGATGTGTTGATAGTATGACTATCAAATCTATCTAGAATCCTTAGAGAAGGAATCAGATAGTACATCGGAATAATCTACATATAATCATTGAAATTGGCCAACTTATTTGATAAGATAAAGTCTAATAATTGTATCTCGATCTTCTAATGACACTTGCAATCGGTTGCATATGTATTAGAATATTATAAATTTGATCTTAAGGTTTAACGGTCATCGATGTTAGAATTGATTCAATTGTTGCAATAATTTCCATTGGATCAATAGATTTCATTTTTTCAGTGGGAGCCCTTAGTCTTAGAGAATGTCTCTGTGACCTGGATATTAGAATACACTCATAGTTTATTTCTAATTGTTGGAAATAAATATGAATTCTGGAATAAACCTATCATAGAGAGTTATGATAAATATATTTTCAGATAGTAATCTAACATCTGGTTGACTCCACTAAATTAGAAAATTAATGAATGGTTCATTAAGATTTCTAATACTGAAAATTAAGCCTTTAAAGATCAATAGGAGGATGAAGATCATTCGACAATGATCTGACATCATATTTTGGACATATGTCTATTGATGAGATCAATAGACAAGTAAGAGATGAAACTTTAGAATGTCTAAAATTTCAAAACTTGCATACTTATGAATATTGTATTCAAATTAAAATGTCCAATACACCTTTTTTTGGAAAAAGGTGTAAGATGTCAAGGTATTCAAAATCTCATGCATATTGATGTATGTGGATCATATGTATCATTACAACCATTAAATGATTATTTTTTTGATATGAGATTTCTTCTCTTCACTTAGAAACCTTTGAAATGTTCAAAGATTTCACAAGTTTGGTTTAGAACCAATGTTTGAAGGAAGATTAAATGAATTTATTCTAACCAAAGTAGCTTGTACCTAATAGATGAATTCAAGGAATACCTTATGGAGATGTGAATATCATTCCTATCTCAATCCTCCTAATGAAACTTAACTCAATAGAGTTGTAGGCAGATACAATTGATCATGTGTGACATGATTTGATAAATGATTAATCTTAGCATAATTATCTCTTAGTTTCCAGGTATATATATGTGGTAGAGACTACATTATATATCCTTAATAAGGTTCCATGTGAGTAAGCTGGAATCTGGCACTGGAGAGTGCTACTTCATTAGGAAAATAAAGGATAGTATTGGATACCTACTTTATGACCTTGAGATTCTTAAAGGATCTCATCTTAGAATGTGATTCTTAGAGGATGACTCTCTTGAGAATCAAGATGAAAATGAAGTAAAGGAACTCATTTAATCTTGAAAAGATAATGAGATTCCTGAAATCGGAAACTAAAAGAATAATTAAAGATGAAACACTAATACTTCTTCAAATGAGTTTGATGATATATTCGATGTGTCAGTTAAGTCTGAAAATGATCGGACTGCATGTGATGAAGTCCTGAGAATCATGACATGGAAAGATGGATGTTAGCAATAAAAGTCTAATGCAGACTTCATATACAAGTGTTGTATATGGACCCTCGAGGATCCACCTATAAGGGTTAGACCCATTAAGGAGTAAATGGATCTTCAGAAGAAAGAGGGAACCTGACGAGAAGGTAGAGACCTTCAAAGAACGGTTTGTAGCCATGAGCTGCACACCGAAGAGAAGACATCGCTTGTGATGAGACTTGTTCTTCAGTGACCATGCTTGAACCCATCAGAATATTGCTAACTATAGCTACGCAACTTGACTATGACATCTTCGAGATGTGAGTCAATATTGCATTCCTCTATGAATACCTCTCTGAGGATATTCACATGAAGTAGCCCTAGGGCTTCTTGGTTGAGGAAAGAAAGATGTGCAAGCTAAGGAATTCCATCTTTGGGCTCGAATAAGCTGGAACATGAGATTTGATGAAATTATAAATGTTATGATTTCAAATAGAATCTTCATGTACCATGTGAAGCTTAGTGGGAGTGCCATTGTGTTCATCGTGCTAAATGTAGATAATATCATTATCATTTAGAATGATATAAGGAGGATAATAAGTGTTTTATAACTAGTTTTTCCATATCTTGAGATACGATCTCAATGATACCTCTTAAATCTTAGTTCTGAAGTTGTTCAGGAGCAAAGAAAGAGGGTATTAGGACCATCGCATTAGTGGTACACCATGGGCATATTCCAGTTTCAGGAAAATTCCAAGAGAGGCTTCTTTCTCTTAAGATATGGTACTGACCTATCTAAAGAGATAGCACCTCAAAGAGTTGAGGATATGAATGCTAGAACTACTTGCCCTTGTGCATCAATTCTGAAAAGTCGGGTGTATGCTACATGTGTACACAAGCCAGATGTCTACCATGCAGTGGGAGTAGTTAACTGTTACTAATCCTACTATGGTGATGAAACACTTGATTGCAGTAATAACTATATCTTCATAGAGGACAAAACTTGTGAGATAGTGATCTCAAAATCTTATCTTCAAGAACTTAAGACTTTATAGATAGTGATCTAAAAGGTCTTAATTATAGATACCTTAGGAGTTAGAGATCTCCGGGAATAAGGATATTCTGATAAGGATTATGGAAATACTGGTTATAATAATTATTAAGATGTAGTGTCAAGGACACTATAACTGACAAGATTGAGTATTGGTTGCATAAGATGCAACATTCGCATTGGATGCGAGCACTGTTACTAGGGGATATGCATGTGCCGTAAAAGGACTTGGCATAGTCTCTTGGGAACAGAGTGACTGATCAGCTTACCTAGCTATTTTTCTAAATAGCCTATGATTGTCACATGAGTGCGGGATTAAATGATTAGCCCATTAATGGCTCTTTGGGCTAGTGGGAGATTGTTGGACATGCGAGCCCACGGCGAGCCATTATGCAATAAATGTTATTGCAAATATCATTCCCTGATCTGAAGTGAAGAGTAATTAATTTGCATAATAGGTCCCTTAGTACAATTAGGGTTATGTACCATGACCATCTTGATAATCATACAGTTGTTGATTCATTGATTGGATCATGGAGGCTGATGCTTGGATGAATATCTAAGGAGTTAGATAGAGGACTCATCAAGCATCATCAAATAATTGTCAAGTGATGATCTCGAGCCTGAGTAGGAGATGGCAATCCTTTCTCATTAGGCTGATGTCTGATCGACCTCTTGATGCAGGTCCTCTGCATGGGAATAGTGATTCGGAGGTATCGGATTAGTTGACTCAATGGGTTGACTTGACGAGATCAAGATAACCAAAGACCTATGTTGAATACTGTCACAACATAGGCACTCATCCTTTGACAATAGACAGATGTGTTACTATATGTCTGAGTGTGTACATTTGGCAGACCAATAGTTGATGACCTAACCAAGGTCTATACACCGGAGAGCAGGTGTGCATGTAAGGACATATGAGTAATACGATCTCTCAAAGGGATCATACAGGTTCACTTGTGAACCGGGAGACAAGAGATCACTCTTGAGGTATTAGGACTGATTAAATTCCATGCATGGTCGTCGTGCTCTGGAAGCATGACATGAATTTGAAGGTAAGATATATGCTTTGTGAAAGCATATGATCTGTACCAAAATCTCAAATGACCAAGAATGAGAAACTTAGTGATCAAACCCTGAAGATGATAATGTAAAAGTAATCTATATCTTCAGGATGATCATAGGTCTTCCAGTATGCAGGATGTACAGGTATTGGGAATACCTGAGGGTGATTTGATCATAAACGATTGTATAACCATGATGCTTCCATTCCGAGGGAGTGATAAAACAGGTCTGGATTTTAGTAACTCCTCTCAGTAGAGAAGTGAGCTAATCTTGGTTCATGTACTGGACATTGATCTGAATGAGATTCAGATGCAATGAGAAAATTAGGTTTACGGCCTTGATTTAATCAAGCATCTATGGCAGGCCCATAGGATCTAGATTTGAGATGTGATCTCAATATCCAAGTCACTATACGTGGAACAATACAATCGCCATGTCCTTATCTCCAAGTATCTGAGGAGAAATAGCATTATTCTTGAAAGGTTCAAGAATAATTCCATAAGATCTAAGCATTGAGAAATTGATAATTAAATGTGGTTTAATTATCATGATGTATGAGGAATTATCCAATATAATTAAATGTGATTTAATTGTTATAGATATGAATAATGTGGATAGTAATATCCAATTATTCATAATATATTATAAATGTCATTAATAATGTATTAGAGAGAGCTAATTATAATTTATATTTGTTGATTAATTATTAATGTGTATTGGATACACATTGTCTAATTAATTGAAAATGTAAATTATATTTTGTTTTGGGTTGTGAATGTGATTCACAATTTTCCAATGGTAAGATTGCAATATTTCCAAAATTAATTGTGAATTATTTTTGGAGAATAAATCCCAATAAAAGTTGTTGGATTAAATAATGGATAATTTCAAGGAGATATGCAATCTCACGGAAATCCATGAGATTGTCCCCACTTGGTATGTGGTGGGCGGCTACCAAGTCCTATATGGAATTGGTGGCCGTCCACCCTATTACATAGGGAATCAAGATCTCCATTGAAATCATCTCCTTATTTAATTGGTTTAATTTTAGGATTGATGTATATTTGATTTGTCAAATATATTTGATCTAAATTAAATCACAATTTGTTGGTTTTTACCAACAACAATCTTGGCCATTGGATTGACATAAATCAATCACATCCATTGATTTCATATGTCCCATAGATTGAGATCCATGGATCCTAAAACCCTATAAATAGAGAGGCATACCTTGCTCTCAAGTACATGATATTGGTAGCACATCTCTCTCTCTTTTCTCCATACACGTCAACCCTCTCTCCCTCTACTTGGTGGCCGACCACCAAACCCTAGGGAAGGTCTTCGTCGTCGCCTATGCCACCGTGCCCCCGCTTCGACGTTCTGCGGTTCTCTGTCTTCTTGGAGTGCTATGCTCACGATGGAGACGTTCGATCTCGTACGACGAGATCAGGAGTTCACCGTGCTTGGATGAACTCGTTGGATTGCGAGGACAACACGACTCATTCCCGCGCTCGCAAGCTTCTTCTCCAACGATCGGACTTGAGACAGGAGGTATCTTTTCGTGGAGACTCGATCAACCACGCTTCAAGAGGTATTGCATTATACTTGTTGTGGTTATAGATGAAACAATCCGAGAATCATTCTTGGATCTTGTGGTTTCATCGCATGAAAATTTTTTAAATTCCGCTGCATCGAACAACCAGTACGACTAGTCGTTCTTCATCATATTCGATACGACGCTCACGCTTCTGTGATGCGCTTGAGGATTTTTCAATATCCTTCAATATATGTATTCAAGCATCGAGAAAATTGATAATTAAATGAGATTTAATTATCATGGATAGTATGAATTTGATTCATATTATAAGGAGAATTATCTGAGATAATTAAATGTGATTAATTATCAAAGATATGAATAATCTGAATGTGATTCATGTTATTTGTGCACATGAGAAAAGTGATCCAAGATGATTAAATGTGATTTAATTATCATAGATATGAATAATATGGATAGCATTATTCATATTAATCATATATATTATAAATGTGATTTATAATATATTAGAGAGAGCATATCATGATTTATATTTGTTAATTAATTATTGATGTGAATTGGATTCATATTGGATGATTAATTAAAATATAATTTACATTTAGTTTTGGGTTGTGAATAAGATTCACATAATTTCAATGGCATGATTGATATTTTCCATAAGATAATTTGGAATTATTTTTTGTGAAAATATTATCAACAAGAGATGATGATTGATGAATTCACGATTCATCATCTCAATATCTTGATCTTAGCAAAATCCCTGAGCAAATTCCCAAATAAATGTCTATAAAATCAATAAATTAACAAAATGACTCTTGTAAATAAAATACATTAATTATTATATATTAGATTGTACAAAATAAATTAACACAAAAAAGCTGCAAATTAAAGGAGTTTTTTACTTGTAAATAGCCCAAAAATTTCATAGATTTTTAATAATTTTATTTCAACTCCTTTTTGGCTAATTCTCTCTCTAACTCGTTTATAATAACGTATATAAAAATACAAAAATACAAAATAAATTTTAGCTCAAATAAATGCTCCTAGATCCTAAAAGGAAAAGCCGTAAAGACCTACTTCCAAGCCAAATTCCCGCTCCGTATGAACTCCAAATTCATCAAACTCACTTTTAAAGTTCAAGTTAAAAAATTATATCCAACGAAAGTGGTTTCATTAAAATCGTAGTTCATTTGCAATAGTTGGATTTTGGAACCTAGATGTACATTGTATATTAGGTATATATTCATTCTTTCTTCATTTTTTATTTTATCTTTCCTAATTACTAAAAATACAAAAAAATATGATTGTGTTGTATTTTGATCATAGTATTTTATTATATTTTCCGTTGTAAATATCTCTTATTAAAAAGACAAAAAAATTACATATTAGAAAAGCAAAAATTATACATGTTGTATGTATTCATTTGTAAATTCACCACTATTTTTTCCTTCTTTATTTTTGTTGTATTTAAAGTAGCCTACTTTATATCATTATTTATTTTATTATTTATTTTACATTCTCTACAACAACCACCATTCAACTCCATTCTACCACCAACCTCCATTCAACCCCACCATTTTTTAAACCTATCATTCAACTCCATTAATAATATAACCTCCCACCACTTTAATAACCTCTCATTTCATCCACTTTATATACATCCCATCCTCCTCAATTTGCACTTAATCCATCTTTATGTGAGGAGAGCCTAGTTCCCAGAATTGAATCGGTGACAGCGACGCAACTGCGGTCGAGCGACGGCATCCCTCTCTCCGGTGAGATCTGTTGGCTTTTTGGCCAACATCGCAGTCGCACCCGCGCACTGCTCGAGCTCATCATTTGGCGACGATTCGAGCGAAGACCATGCTCTCATGAGCACATAATAGGCGACCGTCTCCATCGTAGGTAATTTTATTTTCATCTTGTCATTTTTTTTCTTTGTATTTTCTTTATCACATCACCATCACTCCACCACCCAAAATCCTTCATTTGTTTATATCTTTATCACATCATCACCATCTTCGCACCCGCATTTTTCCCCCTCCTTTTTGTTACATATTTCCTGTATAAAGAAAATTAAAATATATATATATATCTAAAACAAAAAATTATTACAAAAAAATAAAAAAAAAACTAAAAAATCATGGAAGGAGCTGTGGCTACTGTCGCCGCCCCCTCCCTTTTCCACTGCTGAGAGCATCACGCCGGTCGCCCTCTCCTCCTCGGCGCCGCCCCCTTCCCTCCTCCGCGTGGTTGCCGCTGCCAGCAGCTACTTCCACCGCGCGGCCGCACGCGCCCGCCAGCAAGCCCACTCCTGCCGCAACGGCCCTCTCTTCAGCTCGCAGCCACCCGCAGGTGGCCGCCCTCGCCTCTGCTGACCGCACCGCACCTCCCTTCGTCGCGCGCCACCGCGGCGCCGACCCTCGCCGACCTCGTTCTCCAGCCGACGCGGCCGCGACACGCGCAACCCGCCGCCGTCGCCCTCCCTCCTTGTTGGGTTTCACCTGCAGCCGAAGGAAGAAGAAGAAGGTCATTTCCATCATTTTTTTATTGTAAATATTGCGTATTTCCCCTGCTAATTTATGTAATTACAAAAGTGCTCCCGTGCACAGTTTGTGTTGTTTATTTTCAATTTCTAATTTGCACTGATACCCATGTGTTCGTACTTAAATTTGGACTTCAATATTGCATCTTTTTATTCAATGAAAAATAGCATTGTGTTGAGCAACTAATTGTGTACATTCTGAATATTTATTTGGATTTTTATGGTATATGGGTAATTAATTAAAATTGTCGAACTTAAATTCTGCATATTTTACTCATTCTGTGCTATTAAATTCATATCGGACTCATTGTTGGTCTAAAAATTCTATAAAATTTGCAAATGATGCCTTGATATGTGCTTTATGTACTGCCCAAATTTCATCCAAATTTGAATTGTCTTATGCCAGAAATAAATCATAGAGTGAAATTCATATTTGATTTTTAATTAAATCCACATAAATCTTTTTTGCGAAATTTCAACTCTCCTGGATTGTTTGTATAAATTTCTATTTGTGATAATTCGCTATCTGGCTAATTTGATATTATGGCTTTATTAGAAATTAATTAATCATTGTCACTCTTTATTACACAAAAAATTCATAAAAAATTCATATTTAGTCAAAAAATTCCAAAAATATTACTGTAGCTTCCTTGCATTATGTTTGTATTCCACTATTTTTTTCCATATTTTTGCTTACTGTTTGTGTGAAAAATTGTGAAAATACCCATAAAAGTGTGCATTTTTAGTTGTTGCGTTTTAACTCGTAAAATTCCAAAAAAATGGGTGTTGCATTCATCTCTAGATTAGAAATTTAGGAAAAATACATTTAGGCTAAATTGAACTGATTTTGACATTAAAATTAATTTGGCCTTGTGTGTTTTCTTAGTTTCTTAATTCACCTGCATTTTGTTATTTCATTTATTTTTGCATTAAAAAAATACACAAAAATCACATTGGAAATCTACATCTTAATTTTTGAATTTATCCCAAATTTGTTCCTTTGCCTCCCCGTATTCGATCCCGGACTTGCCCGGGATATAAATTAAAGCCGAGACACTCTTCACGGAGATCTTCTTTCGATTCTGATTGATTCGCTAAGTACACATACTACAACGTGCTCGAATTAAAACACGTATTTAGCGACTCGTCAATGATAAATATCATGAGATAATGAGATCTCATGATAATTTGAAAAGATAGACCAAGTCCACCAAAGAGGAGTGGACGGCTACAACTCTCCATGAGGAGAAGAGTAGCCATCCCCTCTTATGGGGTGATTGGTTTATTCTCTTCATTATATTTTCTATTATCAAAGATGATTTAATTTCAAATTAATTTTGTTGATTTATCAATGAAAATTAATTTAAATTAAATCATTAGTTGTGTTTTTACAACAACATCTTAGCCATTGAAAGAAACACAAATCAATCTCATCCATTGATTATGTGTATTCCATGGATTGTGAACCATGGAGTCCCAAAACCCTATATAAGAAGAGGCTTCCATTGCACTTCAATAGACAACACAGATGATTAATGAATGCTCTCTCTCTCTCTTTTCTCTCTACACACCCACTCTCTTTTTCTCTCATGTGGTCGTCCACCATGGTTTTCCTAGAGAGATCCTCCATTGTCGCAGCGTCATCGTTATGTTGCCTGATCGTTTGCTCGTGGATCTCCATCTACTTCGGCATGCCTTGCTCGTGAGAAGACGTCGTATCTCGTTTGTCGAGATCAGGAGATCCGTAGCTTGGATCATCAACATAGATTACGAGAAGCACATGTCTCATCCACGTGCTCGCAAGTGTCTCCTCTGTCGGATCGGACGATAGACAGGAGGTCTCCTTGTTTAGAGACCCGATCGCAACCACGCTTCAACAGGTAATCCTATTTATTTTTTGTAGTTTAGACGAAATGATCCGAGAAGTGTTCTTGGATCATGTGGTTTCGTCACAGAGAAAATTTTAATTTCTGCTGCATCGAGCAACTAGTACGACTAGTCGCTCCCGATCGCATACGATGTGATCCTTACGCTTCCGTGATGCACTTGAAGATTCTTACCATATCCTTCAAGTGGTATCAGAGCCAGGTTTACGGAGGTTTTGGATATGATCCATGAACCTACAAAGATTTGGGCTCGATTGGGTTCGTGAAGATTTTAGCATTTCAATTTTCGCAGCACTGTCTTGTGATAATTTTTTGACCCTTTTAAAATGTTTTAACATAAATTTATAACTTAGATAATGTTCTCCATTAATTAAGGAAACTGTAGGATTTGAGTTTTCGTAATTTAGATTCCGTTTGCTCACGATATGGTCATTTTAAAGACCATATGTCCATTGTTTTCGGGGATGGCGGTTAGAGACGTAATTAAAGAGTTAATTACGATTCCTAAATGCCTGGAAATGCATAATTATCACTTGAGTTCTGTTTTAAATCAAATTGGAGAACAAAATAAATTTAGTTTGCATTAATTGGATTTAAATTGATCGATTATGTTGATTTTAATGAGTAGGGGTCACTGCTGGAAATTAACAAACTTGATCATGAACCTTGTGATTGTCATTCTAATAAATAAATGAAAAGTAATTGTTAATTTTCTGAAATAATTATTGATAAATATTTGTGAATTATTTAAAGATGATAATTATTTCCTTGAATGACATTGCATTAACCAAATGATAAGATAGTTGATCTCGATCACAATTGGTTAATATGAAATTTCCAACCAACATTGTTTTCATGAAAACTCTAGTTTATCCTACAATAGTTGTAGGACAACTTTTAAATGCAAAACCTTGTTGCTTGAATAGGATTGGGGATTTGTTTAGCAAATCTCCTTATAATATTATCAAAATGGTTATGATGAATATTATATGATATAATTTCGATTGTAGGATATGGTTAATATGAAATTTCCAACCAACATTGTTTTCATGAAAACTCTAGTTTATCCTACAATAGTTGTAGGACAACTTTTAAATGCAAAACCTTGTTGCTTGAATAGGATTGGGGATTTGGTTAATAACCGATGATCATCTCAAGTACAAAGTGATCTATTTTACATTATCCTTTCCCGAGGCGGATATGGTGTCTAGTCGGGGAGCATTGGGGTAGCAGGTTGCACCGTGTGTGATCTGTCCCACTCCTGTCGGTACTGGCCATGACAGCGGGTAGAGTTGGTATAATGCTTAAGAAATCATGATGTAATTCTAATTAATAAAATTCGAAATAATACGTATTTGAGATAATATCATAATTTAAGTAACAATTAAGAATGTTTGTTGGATATTAATTGGATCATTAATTTAATATGATTAGATTAATTGGAATCCAATTAAAATTAAGACACTCTATTGTAAATAGATGTGTTATTTCTCTTGGAAGAATTAATCGTAATGAATATGATTCATAATGATTAATTAGAATTTGAATATGATATGGAGGATCACATAAGTGACATCCATGGTCTCCTGTCAAGGCGAAGGGTTCCGTCACCAGATATTGTATGTATGAGACGCTTGTCCGAAGTGACAGCTCCTGCATACAATCCATTTGGATCGCGTTCTTCGCTTCTCGAAAGAGTAAGGCCGTATACATCGTGAACCCAATATTGAGTCCTCATATTATTGAGGCGATATTGGATTGCGTATAGCGAGTATTAAGCATGTTGACGGTTGGTTCAATTAATGGCGGGCCAACATCACCTTAGGGGTGGTGGGACCAGGTGTTAAAGACCGAATTGGGAGATGCAAGTTAGACTTGCAAGGCGGAATGTGTTCCCGCTTCTTTTTATTCGAGTTACAAGTTCTTATATTATTGGGATGTAATAAAGATAATGAAGGAGATCCCAGATCTTATTTGAGATATAATGGTAAGTATATCTCTTACATTGAAAGTGATTAAGGGAATGAACTTTCAGTGTTGACAAGGCAAGACAACTTTGATATAAAAACTCCTAAATCAAAGTAAGATATGTATATATATAAATATATATACACTTATGCAAATTTCTTATTTCAGATAATCCTTCATTAAACCCACTCAATAATATACTCAATAATACCTAGTAGAATATCATGGATAGGACCCATGATCTAGATATTGTACTTGCAGTTGGACACATAATGTATGTGGTTGCAATGTGCAAGTTTTCTCATAATAATGAGGAATGACAATTAAATAGACAATAGATCTACAACCCTAGGGTTTGTATGTCTCTATAGTCTTGATATCATCAAATGTACTTTAGAAGTGACATGTCGATGTTGATCGTAATTGTCAATTAATCCTTATAAAAATCTAAGAAGATATTCTAGCATACATATGTGCTCTTGACATTTATCATGAGTGACATGGTTCAATGCATCATGCAGAATGGTAGCTCTATAAGAGATGATGTATTCAAAATATTTGAATACCTACCTGAACCAATGTTTTAAGAGTCTAGATGGATGTAGACATGATGAGTGTCATCATTCTACTATATATACTCTAGTCATTCATGAAGCTTCATAATATTCATATTGTATGAATTTAATAAAGCATGTATAAATGTTGAAATGCTCTTACATTGAATTCTTTTGAATTCAACATAAGAAATTCTTTGTCATGAACAATGGTTGTTTGTAGATAAAGAGAGCATAGTGGAAGTGTAGATTTGATTCTACTTCTGTGACTTCCCTATGGCATCCAGATAGTTGAATGAATGCCAATACCGCAATGAATAGATGTATTGATAGTATGACTATCTGGACTGTCTAGGATCCTTAGAGAAGGACTCGGATAGTGCATCGAAATAATTTACATTTAATCATTGAAATTGACTTTCTTATAAGATAAGATTAAAGTATAATAATTGTATCTCATTCTTCTAATGATACTTGCAATTGTTGCATATGTTTTAGAAAACTGGAGAATTTGATCTTCAGGTTTAATAGTCATCTACATGGATTTTGATGCAATTGCTGCAACAACTTCTATTGGATAGATGGACTTCATATTTTCAGTGGGAGAGCCCTTTGTCATAGAGAATGTCTCTATGACGTAGATATAAGAATACACTCATAGTTTATTTCTAAATGTTAGAAATAAACATGAATTTTGGAATAAACCTATCATAAAGAGTTATGATAGATATATTTCAGATAGTAATCTGACATCTAATGGACTCTACTAAATTAGAAAATTAATGAATGGTTCATTAAGATTTCTAATATTGAAGTTAAACCTTTAAAAGATCAATAGGAGGATGAAGATCATTTAACAATGATCTGGCATCAAGTTTTGGACATATGTCTATTGATGAGATCAATGGACTAATAAGATATGAAACTTTAGAATGTCTAAAATTTCAAATCTTACATACTTGTGAATATAGTTTTCAAAGTAAAATGTCTAATACACCCTTCTCTGGGAATGGTGTTAGATGTCGAGGTATTAAAGATCTCATACATATTGATGTATGTGGATCATCTATATCACAATAAAAATTATGGATATGTGATATATATTGATGAGTATGTATGATATGGGATTTCTTCTCTTCACCTAAGAAACCTTGAAATGTTCAAAGATTTCATAATTTTGGTTTGGAACAAAAGGCTGAAGAAAGATGAAATGAATTTGATCTAACCCAGGTAGCTTGTACCTGTTAGATAAAATTCAAAGAATACCTTATGAAGATATGAATATCATTTCTATCTCAATCCTCCTAACACACCTAAACTCAATAGAGTTGTAGGGAGATACAATTGGATCATATGTGACATGATTTGATCAATGATTAATATTAGCATAATTACCTCTTAGTTTACAAGGTATATATGTAGTAGAGACTACAATATATATCCTTATAAGGTTCCATGTTGGTAAACTGGAATCTAGCACTAGAGAGTGCTACTTCATTAGGAAAATAAAGGATGGTATTGGATACCTACTTTATGACCTTGAGATTCTTAAAAGATCTCATCTCTAAGGATGTGATTCTTAGAGGATGACTCTCTTGAGAATCAAGATGCAAATGAAGTGAAGGAACTCAGAGAAGATAATGAGGCTCCTAAAATTGGGAACTAAAAGGACAATTAAAGATGAAACACTAATACCTCTTCAAATGAGTTTGAGGATGTATTCCATGTGTCAGTTAAGTCTGACAATGATCGGATTTCATGTGATGAAACTCCTGAAGATCATGACAGGAGAGATGGATTTTAGCAATAAAGGTCTAAAGTAGACTTCATATACATGTGTTGTATATGGACTCTTGAGGATCCACCTATAAGGGTTAGACCCATTAAGGTGTGAATGGATCTTCAAGAGAAAGGGAATCTGATGAGAAGGTAGAGACCTTCAAAGCCGGTTCGTAGCCATGAGCTACACACCGGAAGAGAAGATATTGCTTGCAATGAGACTTGCTCTTCAGTGACCATGCTTAAACCCATTAGAATATTGCTGACTATAGCTTCACAACTTGACTTTGACATCTGCGAGATGAAAGTCAATATTGCACTCCTCTATGAATACCTCTTTAAGGATATTCACATGAAGTAGCCCCAGAGCTTCATGGTTGAGGAAAGCAAGGTGTGCAAGTTGAATAACTCCATCTATGGACTCAAATAAGCTTCTTGTAGTTGGAACATAAGATTTGATGAAATTATAAATGTTATGACTTCAAATAGAATCTTGATGAACCATGTGAAGCTTAGTGGGAGTACCAATGTGTTCATCTTGCTAAATGTAGATGATATCCTAATCATTTGGAATGATAAAAGGATGATAATAAGTGTTTTATGATCTGGCTATTCTATACCTTGAGATATAATCCTAAAGATGTCCCTTGGATCTTAGTTCTGAAGGTGTTCAGAAGCAAAGAGAAGAGGATAGTGGGACCATCACATTTGTTGTATATGTTGGACATATTCCATTTTTGGGAAATTCCAAGAAAGGCTTCCTTCCCTTAAGATTTGGTACTGACCCATCTGAAGGGATAGCACCTCAAAGAGTTGAGGAAGTGAATGCTAGAACTGCTTGCAATTGTGCATCAGTTGCGAGAAGCTGAGTGTATGCTAGATGTGTACAAAAGCCAGATGTCTTCCATGTAGTGGGAGTAGTAAAGTGTTGCTAATCCTACTATGGAGATAAAGCACTTTATTGCAGTAATAACAAAATCTTCAAAGATGACAAGACTTTCGAGATAGTGATCTCTAAGTCTTATCTTTAAGAAATTAAGACTTTATAGATAGTGATCTAAAAGGTCTTAACTTTGGATACCTTTGGAGAAAGAGATCTCCAGGAATAAAGGTATCCTGATAAGGGTTATGGAAATACTGGTTATGATAATTATTGAGTTGTAGTGTCAAGGACACTATAACTAACAAGATTGAGTATTGGTTGCATAAAATGCAACATTCGCATTAGATGTGTGCACTGTTACTGGGGATATGCAAGTGTCGTAAGAGGACTTGGCGTAGTCTCGTGAGAACAGAGTGACTGATCAGCTTACCTAGCTATTTTCTAAATAGCCTATGATTGTCACATGAGTGTGGGTTTAAATGATTAGCCCATTAATGGCTCTTTGGCCTACTGGGAGATTGTTGGACATGTGAGCCCACGACGTGCCATTATGCAAAAAATGTTTTTGCGAATATCATTCCCTGATCTCAAATGAAGAATAACTAATTTGCAAAATAGGTCCCTTAGTACAATTAGGGTTATGTACCATGGCCATCTTGATGATCATACAATTGTTGATTCAATTATTGAATCATAGAGGCTGGTGCTTGGATGAATATCTAAAGAGTTAGATTGAGGACTCATCAAGTACCGTCAAATGATAATTGAGACATGATGTCCAGCCTAAGTAGGAGATGGCAATCCCTTCTCACATAGGTTGATATCTGACCGACCTCTTGATGCAGGTCTCTGCATGGGAATAGAGATTTGGAGGTGTCAGATTAAGTAGATCAAAAAGTTGACTTAACGAGATCGAGATAACCAAAGTCCTATATCGTATGCTGTCATGATACAGGCATACATCCTCTGACCGGAGACAGATATGTTAGTATATGTCTGAGTATATACATTTGGCAAACCAATAGGTTGATGACCTAATCAAGGTCTATACACCGGCGTGCTGGTGTGCATGCAATGGCATATGAGTAATACGATCTCTCGAAGGGATCATACAGGTTCATTATTGAACTGAAAGACATGAGCTCACTCATGAGATATTGGGAAGAATCAAATTCCGTGCACGGTCGTCTCGCTTTGGAAGCTTGACTGAATTTGTAAGTTTGATATATATACTTTTGGAAAGTATATGATCAAGACCTAGGTATGATATATGCTTTTGGAAAGTATATGATCGATACCAACTCCCAATGATCAAATGAGAAACTTACATATAAAACCCTAAAGTAGACAGTAAAAAGTTGATCTAATACTTCGGGTTTATTCTGGGTCTTCCAGTATGCAGGATGTACAGGTATTGGGAATACTTGAGGGTAATGTGATCATAAACGATTGTATAACCATGACGCTTCCATTCTTAGGGAGTGATGAAACTAGTCTGGATTTAAGTGACTCCTCTCAGTAGAGAAGTAATCTGATCTTGGTCCAAATATTGGACATTGATCTGAATGTGATTCAAATGCAATGAGAAGATTAGATTTAAAGTCTTGATTTAATCAAGCATCTCTGGGAGGCCAGAGATCTGGATTTGAGATGTGATCTCAACATCCAAGTCACTATATGTGGAACAATACAATCGTCCTATCCTTGTCTCCTGGTATCCGCGGAGAAAGCGTATTATCCTTGAAAGAGTTCATGGATAATTTATTGTTGATATATGTATCCAAGCATCGAGAAAATTAATAATTAAATGAGATTTAATTATCATGGATAATATGAATTTGATTCATATTATAAGGAGAGTTATCTGAGATAATTAAATGTGATTTAATTATCAAAGATATGAATAATCTGAATGTGATTCATGTTATTTGGGCACATGAGAAAAGAGATCCAAGATGATTAAATGTGATTTAATTATCATGGATATGAATAATATGGATAGCACTATCCATATTAATCATATATATTATAAATGTGATTTATAATATATTAGAGAGAGCATATTGTGATTTATATTTGTTAATTAATTATTGATGTGAATTAGATTCACATTGGATGATTAATTAAAATATAATTTATATTTAGTTTTGGGTTGTGAATAAGATTCACATAATTTCAGTGGCATGATTGATATTTTCCACAAGAGAATTTGGAATTATTTTTGTGAAAATATTATAAACAAGAGATGATGATATATATCATGAGATAATGAGATTCTCATGATAATTTGAAGAGATAGACCAAGTCCATCAAAGAGGGGTGGACGGCTACAACTCTCCATGAGGAGAAGAGTAGCCGTCCCCTCTTAAGGGGAGATTGGTTTATTCTCTTCATTATCTTTTCTCTTATCAAAGATGATTTAATTTCAAATTAATTTTGTTGATTTATCAATGAAATTTAATTTAAATTAAATCATTAGTTGTTGTGTTTTTACAACAAGATCTTAGCCATTGAAAGAAACACAAATCAATCTCATCCATTGATTATGTCTATTCCATGGATTGTGATCCATGGACTCCCAAAATCCCATATAAGAAGAGGCATCCATTGCACTTCAGTAGACAACACAGATGATTAATGAATGCTCTCTCTCTCTTCTCTCTACACGCCCACTCTCTCTTTCTCTCATGTGGCCGTCCATCATGGTTCTCTAGAGAGATCCTCCATCGCCGCAGCATCGTCGTTACGCTGCTCGATCATTTGCTCGTGGATCTTCGTCTACTTCGACATGCCTTGCTCGTGAAGAAGATGTCGTATCTCATTTGTCGAGATCAAGAGATCCGTAGCTTGGATCATCAACATGGATTGCGAGAAGCACGTGTCTCATCCACGCGCTCGCAAGCGTCTCCTTCGTCGGATCGGACTTGAGACAGGAGGTCTCTTTGTTTAGAGACTCGATCGCAACCACGCTTCAAGAGGTAATCCTATTACTTATTTGTGTTTTAGATAAAACGGTCTAAGAAGTGTTCTTGGATCATGTGGTTTCATCACATAGAAAATTTTAATTTCTGTTGCATCGAGCAACTAGTGCGACTAGTCACTCCTGATCGCATACGATGTGATCCTCATGCTTCCGTGATGCGCTTGAGGATTTTTCTTGTATCCTTCAGACAGGAGGTGAGAGAGGGTGGGATAGAAGAAAGAGAGATAGAAGGTGACTGCTAATGATCTTGGGAAGATGAACGCAACCGACTCACACCAAAGACATACAAACACAATGCAAAACCCCCAATTCACCAACTCTACGCACATGTGAAGACCGTGAGATTTGGTCTTTTATCTTTTCAATTTTAGAATTTAGTGATAATACAAAGTTGTACAAATACTTAGGAGGCTTTAATAGGATTTGGGCACTACTCCTTAGTGTGTACGCAAGCAAGTAAAAGCGCAAACAATGAGGGGATTGCTCTCTTAAAACAGTGGTGTGAATTATTTATGTTTGATTTTAAGGATCAAGTTCAATTAGCATTCCCATTTTTAATTTTTGATTTTCTATTTTTTGGTTTTTTTTCAAAAATAACGTCTAACTAGCTTTCGGATTTCCTTTTTCATTAATTTGAGTCGAAAATAGGGGGAAGATGTCGAAAAAGTCAATGCACGGTCAAACACAATGATGCATGCAGAGATAGAAAATGCATACCTTACTCCAGCACTCTACATGCAATATGATCTGCGCATAAATTAAATACAGAATGTAAACTAACTATATGATGCACGTGGAAATCAGCCTTAGACGAGCAGCTTCTATTGATCGTGAAGAACTTTTTAATTTTTATTTTTAGCAAGGTCCAATTGCGTTCTATAGGAAGAAATAGGCAATTAGGTGTTGGGCCTTAGGATATTACATCACAATCAATCAAAATTCCTATGTTTAGGGGCTAAATCCGAGAAAATCAAATAGCAAGTTATGGCAGTTAAATCAAAAACTCTGAAAACAGCGGTGAGGTCCCCCAAGCACACTGGTGCTCGACGAAACAGACCCCAAATAATGTCCAAATCCACAGTTCTAAAGTCCTAAATTATTACAATAATGTCTCAGAAAAAATCTCTAAATAAAATAATAATCTTCTGCTCCTCTTCCTGTGTTGGTCCCTTCAAAGAGTCCGAGTCGTATCGAAGCGGTTCCTCGCACAAAAAGGAAAACAAGAGATGGTCAGATGACAGTTATAATAAATAGAGATAAAAAATGAAAAATGACTACAAAGCCATGCTCCTCGATAATGGTGCCTTTCTGATGACACAGATTTCGATAGGTTAAGAGATAAATAAATAATTCAAATGACGTCGTCATTCTCAACCACTCGAATCGGTCAATGAGAAAAATATATTTTTAAACCACTCAAAATAAGATGAATCAATAAAAATAATGTAAGTGATTTTAGCTATTCTTTTTACCTGGTATAGCGACCAGGGTCGAACATAAGGAGCACGATTTAAAAACTAAGTAGTCAATTTTCGGAAAGAATTTTTAGTGGTTTTTTTTTTGAATTTTTATTTTTTTTATTTTTCGAATAAGGCACTAAGGATAAAAAATTACACAACACCACACTCTTTTTGTATTTTTCAGAAAGGTCAAAAATGCTCAGAAAATTAAAAAGAAAATGTTTTTGTGTTTTATATATTTTAAAATGTTTTTGGTAATTTTTTAACTTTTTCTGATGTTTTTGTGATTTTCTGAAAATCAAACAATGCAAAACAAGGCAAACAGTGCATAGCCGAGAGTATTTTGCAACTTACAAATACTTTAAGTACATAATACTCCTGGGGATTATTTTTAATATAAACTACAAAGAAATATCTACAATCAGAGACTGAAATCAGAATTTTTGGATTTTTCTAGAATTTTCTACATTTTTTTAAAAAATTTTGTTTTTCGCAATTTTTTTGGTTTTTATAAAGAGTTAATGCACAAAAATTGGTCAGAAATTAAAAGACACCAAGATACCCGAAACTAATTCTTTTGGAATTTTTAAGCAATTTTTCGAATTTTTATGAATTTTCAAAGTTTGGACAGACAAAAATACACTGTTTTTTATTTTTTTAAATATATTAAATGACAATGAAATGCAGGGAAATTTTACACAATGAAAAACACTATAGCAGGAGCAAACATGAATTTTTACAGAATTTTTAGAGTAAGGGAAATATTTATTTCTTTCAAAGAGAGCAAGCAAAATTAGGTCTGGAGGACAGGGACTTAAACATAAATATTTAAGTTTCTGCCTCGAAAATTAATAAGAAATAGAATGCACGACAAATAATGCAATTTACCCAATATGCGTACTGAAGTGGGGTTTATTTTGCAATTATTGAAACTCGCAAGGGACATAACGCAATTGTTTCTTTATTTAAATTTCCCCTTCCCCTAGGGTTTCTATGTTGTTCGATCTTTCCTTAAAAAGATGGGCGCCACCACCGTCATCTGAGACTGAGGGCGGTGATTCACGGAGACGGCGCGGCCAGAGCACGTCGCTGGTGGCGTTTGCGGCGATCGGGGTAGGAGGTACTGAGGCGAAGAGAGCTGGCACTGTCGGGTGGTGCCTGGCGACTGCGATGGAACCGCCGCTGGAGGCGCGGGAGGGCCGTCGCACGGTGGGAGGAGGTTGCGGGCTGGCTGCGCCCAGCACGGAAGCGAGGGAAGGCTGGCGGCACGGGCTGCAGTGCTGAGTGAGGGTGCACCACCTAGCGTAAACATGGCGGCAAATCACGCGCCCGCGCGGAGGACGTGTGGCGCTTGGTCGCGGGCTTTAAGGGCGGAGGTCTTACGTGCGCGGAGGCACGGCTGAAGGCGGGGGGTCACGGTCAAGAACGGCGGCGCCGACCCTGGCCGCAAGTGGCGCGGGTGGACCTGCGGAATTTTTTGTTTTTTTTTTTGTTTTTTTAGATTTTTTTAACTGTAAGCAGAAATGAAATCCTTTATTATTATTTTTTTTCAAAAACAGGAACTGAACTAAGAAATAATTTTTTTATTTTTTTATTTTTTTATTTCCTGCAAAACAAATGTTAGAGAAGAAAAACAAATATTTTTTATTTTTCCTGCAAAAACAAATATTAGAGAGAAAAGAAAACAAAAATTTTATTTTTTTAATTTTTCGTGTAAAAACAAATGTGAGATAAACAGAAAAACAATTATTTTTTTATTTGCTTTTTTAATCTATTTTATTTATAAATAAAAGAGGATGTGAATGGACGGATCTTGTCGATATGGAAGAGAGATCAGTGACTCCAACCACCGTGCGTGGTCAGAGGTGATAGGTTGTGTGAGGTAGAACGTGAATATGTAGAGATCGA
This sequence comes from Ottelia alismoides, assembly GCA_037367405.1. Lineage (NCBI taxonomy): Eukaryota > Viridiplantae > Streptophyta > Magnoliopsida > Alismatales > Hydrocharitaceae > Ottelia > Ottelia alismoides. The sequence goes on along the minus strand of JAZKJV010009751.1, from coordinate 470,003 downwards.
GAAAATGGTATGAGAAATCGGTGTCGGAAGCGAATGCGTCTGGTGACGAATTTTTGTAATTGTTAAGATGTAAAGACTAATAAAATGTGAGCAAAATGCGACCTATGATTTATCCAAGAGAAAAAGACAAGAAATAAAATTGGATCTCACCTTAGGGTCGGAAATGCCATGATGGCCTCAACGAGAGTCGACGCGCTGTCACCGGATGGCTCGGAGGCTAGGCACCCTTCTTCAACAAGACGGCTCTCGGAGATCGGGCTCCTCTCCACCAAAGATCGATCAAAGAATGAAAGAAGGAGGAGGAGCCCGTTAACAAGAGAAGAAAAATAAAAAGAAGGTATATACAAATAAGGAAAGTAATTAGTGGTTATTTAAATAAATAAAACAATTAAATTAATTAATTAATTAAAAATGAAATTCGGATTTAATTAAAATAAAATAATTAATTAATAAAAAAATAATTAGCCACGTTAATGGTGACTATTTAAGGCATAAAATCAAATATTTACATAAAAGGTAAGTTTTCAAATCAAATAAAGAATTAAATAATTAAATATAAAATAAAATTTTTGTGATTTAATTAAATTAATAATTAATGTGAGATATTTTAATTTTTTGGTGATTTTTATAAAAGGAAGTTAGTTGTATACACATATTATGTACATATAATACAATATACACATGTACAAATAAGGAAATAATTTTTATGTCTCTTTTTTTATTTTTTTTATTTATATTTTTATTTTATTTTTAATGAAATTAATATTTACAAATATGTACATTATGTATATATAAACAAATATGAAAATATGTACAATAAATAATAGTGAAACTGCACAAAACACCGTAAAAAACCGAATTTTTAACCGTAACTCCAAAAATTATGAAACCATAGCCATTTGAAAGATAATTTAATTTAGAGTATAATGAAAGTGAGTTTGGTTCAATTTGAGTTCTTATGGAGCGGGAATTGATATTTCAATCATCAATTTGCAGCTTTTTCTAGGTATGATTATTTGCAATATGTAAAATTTTTTATTTTACAATTATTTTTATTATTTACAACACATTTTTATTAACAACTTTTATTTACAAAAATAATTAATTTGAGTATAAATTATGTACAAATAAAATAGTGTAAGTTTTGTACAAATATACATGAAAAAAATTTACAAAATATTTTTGGATTTTTGAATTGCAGACCCTATCTCCCCCTACTTTATTCTTGGTCGATCAGGTCAAGTCTTGCCTTTCTCTCGGGGTTTGGGTCAATCACCATTTATTGCATAAATACATCCTTTCATCTTTTTTTTCTTTTTCTTTTCTTCTTTATTCTTTTATTTATGTACAAATAGTGTTAAAAATGCATATTTAACTAATACTTGCAAAATGGTAATGATAAGGAATTGATGCGTATTTACAGGTGTTTGTCTATGGAAATGAAGCTAAAATAACAGAATAAAGACGATGAATAGTGGATTCATCAGTACCACCCACGACATCTGTCTTCGCAGAATCAGCATCATGCTCTGGCTCAGCATCATGAAGAGTGGTGGCCTCAGTACCACCATCTGGATCTGGAGAAGCGAAGACCTCAGTACCGCCGGCTGGATCAACTTCCTTGGTGGCGTCAGCACCACCGTCATCATCATCATCAGCAGCATCAGTACTGCTCTTCTCCTCATCTGGTGCTCCTGGATCCTCGTGGTAGCGTCGCTCAGATAAGGCATCGCCAGCTGGCATCCTACCGCTCCTATGTGATACAAAATCAACAACAAATGTGTATGAAGCAATGTTACCCAATAAATCACAAGGAGTGGTGGTCTCAGTGAATTGTACCTGCTCAGACTTTCTTTTGAGGTTGTTAGGGTTGGGCTCAATCTGAGCGGGTATGGTGGCCTTGCCCTTGATTATTTCCCTCATCTCTTGGCAAAAATCGTCCATCTCCCTCCTAAAGGATGTATGTTGGTCTGAGAGTAGGCGGGTTAAATTATAAAGAGTTGGGTTCTCATAGACTGACCCATGAGAACCAGATGGGTTGCCTTGCTAGAAATGAGGCTGTTGGAATTGGTGAGGGGTAGGCTGAGAATACTACTGTTGAAGTTGATGCTGGTACTGCCTCCACTGTTGTCGCTGTTGGTAGGGATGAGGACCTGACTAGAAGTGTTGTTGTGGCTGGTGGGAGAACTAGGCCTGCTGCTGCTGGCTGAACTGTCCACCCTGAGTTGGAGGTTGTTGCTGCTGGGATGAGTTGCCTCCAGTAGACTACTTGAATCCAGGGTGATCGCGATGGATCACAAGCTGTTGCCAGTCATACCAAATCTCATTGACTTCCATCAATGGCTAATGCTCATACGGGGAAGGGGGAAGAACTACCAGTGGTTGATCCTACTAATACACCACCATCTGAGTATCTTGAGATAGCGATGGTTGAGAATATTGGTGATGCAACTGCTGGACCGGCTCCTCCTGGATGTGGTGAACCTGTCGGTACTGGACGGAGTGCTGGGAAGAGTTGTTGTTGCTAGTATCTGCACGTGACTTGAGATGGGGCTGAGAAGTCGTATGTGACTCCTAGAGACACATGATATAGGTCTTCAGGTCACTCAGGGTCTGTGCTAACTGATCGATTTGTGTCATGCCCTGGCACTGCTTCTTCTCAATGATCTCTATGCGGTCCAACTTCTTGTTGATGATGCCCATGTCAGCAGCTGAAGATTTTGCATGTGCTGCTGCTGCTGACGAAGAAGTAGATGGACCTGCATCAACCCGTGCTATTTTCAGATATGACACGGACTGGGGTAGGGGCTTCCCCTGAGTGTAGAGCCTGGTCTGGGACATTATGGTATAGTTCTCATCCATCTCCTCATAGATGGCCCAGACCTGGTCCTCATGCTTGGCGAAATAGGAGCCCCGACAAGAAGCGTTGACTTGCCCCTACAACTCCGGTGTCAACCCACAAAAGTAACTATGTACTAGGTTGGGCATGGATATGTCATGATGTGGGCAACGACTGATAAGCTCACAGAAATGATCCCACGCCTCATAAACTGCTTGTTGGGGATCATGGAGAAGTTGTTGATCAGAGTTGATTACTTGTTCAAGTACTCGGTCCTGGGCTGCTCCCACGAAGTAATGTATCTCCCCAAATATTCCAGCCAGTAGGCTGCTCTGTCGACCAGGAAGAATGGAAATGCCATCATCTTGATGGTATCCTCGTCCACAAATCTATCGTGGATAGTGTTGCAGATCATCTCAAACTCCTGCAGGTATAGATGTGTCTCCTCAGTGGCAAGCCCATAGAACTTGGGAAAGAGCTGTATGGTCTGGGGGGGAAGCTTGAAGTCGTACAGAATTGCCGGAAGCGAGATCCAGCGGTGTATAAGAGTTGCACCAGGGTTGTCCGACTGTCTTATAGGTCGTGATTGTCTGGCTGGATCTGGTTGATCTTCCGGGTCTTCTGGTTTTCCTCCTTCTCCACTTCCAGTGTCTCTTGCGGGAATCTCTCCACCGGCTGCTCTCGACTGCTCCTCTTTGTCAGCTCACATCTGTGCCAATTCCTGACGCACCTCTCCCAAAAATGCTCCCTGATCCCGAATTTGTCGATGCATCATCTCAAGGGAGGCTAAGAGTGTGTTGTTGATGGTTCCCTTATCCAAAATGTATGTAGAACCCTAGGGCAGCTCATTGGTGCATCAGTTACTACGGGTCATCTCGTGGGTCTCTGCAAAGGTAACAGACATGAACTCAGGTGCCGTCAAATGTACAGATATATGTGCTGGTCTCTGCTCGGGTACCTTGGGACTGGAAGGAGGGAGATCAAGGGGGAACAGGACGGAATCAAACTCGAGGTTGGAGAGCAGGTCTAGGCTCTTCGAAACCTCCCTAGATGAGTGTGTTGGAGTGCTCGAGAGCAGTGTTGTCAAAGGCAGTCTAAGGGATCTCCGGCCCATCGTCGTGTTGTGGAAAATTGCATATGAGATCTGGTAAGCAAACAAGATCAGAAGTCAAACCCCAATTTCACCTACGCGATGCTGAGCTGATGACCGTAAAGGTTTGGTCGTTTATCTTGTCGATTTTATTTAGGTGATAATTCAATCTTGCAGAGCGATTAAGCGAGCTGTTAGGAACCCGATGCTCCCAAGAGACTGGCCCAATCTCAAAGCTAGATCGTTCCCTACCAGTACAAGTTACGGACAGTTTATCGTCTACCCGCTCAACTCACTCTGCTAAGGACGTCGCGAACTGCTTTACCGGATACTGGAGAGATTCTCACTCGAGAACAACTAACCCCAAGACCAATAGTCTAACGAGATTTCAGGTGTGTCTCTATCCTAATGTGTGGGTCACTCTCTCGCGCAAACAAACCAAACAAGGAGGCGATGACTCTCCCAAAGCAGATTTGATGCGTCTTTTAAGATCAAGTTTGATTAGTAGTCCCAATTTTATGATTTTCTCTTTTTATGGTATTTTTTCAACAACAAACAAATGCCTAACAAATTTTTCAATCTCCTAATTATTTTAAGTCCAAAAATAGGGGGGAGAAGTCGAAAAAGCCGATGCACGATCAAACACTATGATGTATGCAAAGTCAGAAATACATACATATCACGAGCACTCTGCATGCAGGATGATCTGTACATAAATTTAAAGATAGAAATGTAAACTAATCTAAATGATGAAAGAAGAAAACGACCATAGACGGGCAATTTCTAATCGCGAAGAATAATAGCTAACTGATCGGAGAGAGAGGTCGATGTCCACTCTCAGATGTCGATCGGTGTCTACCACATCGGATCCTGCCAATGCTGTATACGACCTCTACGATGCGTGACCTCTCAATAAACCAAATTAACTTTTTATTAATGACTTTTAATACGGTCCAATTACGAATCTATAGGTGCAGACAATATATTAGGAATTGGGCCTTAATATATACGTCGCAATCAAAGAAATTCCTAAGTCTAGGGGCCAAAATCTTCGGGAATTAAATAGAAATAAAAGCGAGAAAACAAAACCGACGAAAACTACGGTGAGGTCCCCCGAACACACCGATGCTCGGCGAAACAGACCCCGATAACCCAATTGTCCAGAAGAGTTTGATGGTCTTGTATTATTACAACAATAATAAAGTGTTGAAAATAAAACTACTATATCTAATCTCTAGAAGCTACAACTGCCTCCTGCTCTGCTTCAGCTCCTCCTCGGATGCGTGTCTCATCCAAAGTGTCCTCTGGTGGTTCCTCGCACGTAAAGAGAAACAGAAAACGAGTCAGAGAGCAGCAATATCAAATAGAGATAAAATAGGCAAAAAATCTTGAAAAGACTACTAAGCGTGCTCCCCGACAACGATGCCATTCTAATGACACAGAAATCAAGATCAGCTAAGACGGAAAAATAATCACAATTCGTTGTTCTCAACTAATCACTTTGGTCAATCAAGAAAATTCAAGACCACACAAATCAGACAAACAAAACACAAAATCAATGTTAGCGGTCTCCGATATTTTCTTTTAACCTGGTATAGCAACCAGGGTCGAACACAAGGAGCACAAGTGGAACCTACGAAGTAGTCGTAATCAGGGAATAAAAGGCATATTTTTGTGATTTCTAAATTTGTAATATTTTGTTATATTTTGAAAATAAGAAAACAAGAAAAGGAAATAAGGAACAAGCAAGCTTTCACATTTTTTATTAAGGGCAAAAATGCCCAAAAATCAGAAATAAAAATTATTTTTATGTTATTCAAATATTCAGATGTTTTTGATGATTTTATAGGGGTTTTCTATTTTTTAATGATTTTATAAAAATCAAACAAGAGTGAAAATGAGAAACAGTGTACAACCTGGACTAAAGGGCAAATTTAAAATGCTAAAAAATGCCATGATGTCTTGGTTGTGATTTTTATGAGGTAAATGAAAATATCTAACAACAGCAACTGAAATTCTATTTTTTTAATATTTTTAGTGATTTTTATAATTTTTTAGATTTTTTGGATTTTTAGGGTTTTTATAAGGGTTTTTGCAACAAAAATAATATTGAAGGTAAAACACACAAAGACAAGCACACACTAATGTTTTTTGTAATTTTTAAAACAATTTTTATATTTTTTAGGTATTTTATAAAATAAACAGAACAATTTTTATGTGTTTTTTATTTTTAGAAAACAAAATTAATCCCAAAAATCAAGACAAATAATACACATTAGCAGGAGCTAACAGTATTACTTATATAATTTTGGGGCTTAATTAGATATTTATTTAATCTAAAACAGGACACAGAGTGCACAGGGACCTAGTTGCAATTATGAGGAAGTTAATTGGCCAATTAATAACACGAGAGAAAACTGTAGGGTCGGTTCTGCAAAAAGCCCATGGTATTTACGCACATGTACAGTACACCACGCATAGGGGCATAAACACAAATATAAGATAATATACATTCAAAACAAAACAACAAGATGTTCAAGATAAAGTATGGAAATACACCCCAAAACCACATGGGGCGGCAAGTAAGTTCAACCAAACAGGGCTAATATGCAAATATCAAGAACAACCAAGGTCTTTACGCAAAATATCCAACATATATTAAACTATGACAAATATTTACGAGACTAAAGAATAAAAACAAAATGAGAAGGGCCTAAGTGTAAATTACCCTTTTTTAATAGCTATCCAATGATCGAGAGCATCCACTTAAGATGGACGGCTGAGATCCGCGGGTACCCCTTCGATGATGGACGGCTCTGGATGGATCCTCAGATGGATCTGATGATCAGAAGCCTCGTGAAGTTGAATGGCTGGTATTAGACCTGGGACGGCCACTGATCAGACGGTTAGGGACACGTTTGGAAGAACTGAGAAGAACTTGCCTCCAACGAGTTTCAATCGGTGATATCGCATGTCTCCGATGCCCTCTTGAGTTGCTGGAGAATGGAGTAGATCGGTGATGTCGCTCTGCAATGTCTAGAAGGCTCAGAATGGTCCAGGTCCCAGCAAGGGGGCTAGAGGTGACAGGGGACCTTGAGCTCTTCCTACAGTATCTTCGACCTCCAGATGAGGCCCTAAGGCGCTCCAACCCTGTAGGATATGATGCATGCTCGGAGGGGGGTACCCCGGTAAGGGTTAGATCGTCAAAAACATCACGAATCATGGGGGGTCGGTGAACGAAACAAGTTACGTCTGAGTCAGAGGATAAGACCAGCTAGTAGACTCTAATCTGATGATTAGAGTCGATGGAATGATTTCGGGCATAGCGTAGAAGAGGAAGGTAGTCGGAGCAGGGTGAAGTCACGCCGGAGGTGCATGAAATAGGGTCGAGATGGTCATCAGAATGGAAAGGTGATCGATGGAATCAAAACCAGAGATGGGGGCAAAATGGAAGTACCTGGGAGTGAGTAAGGTCGCCTGGAAGTCGTGGATGAAGCCCACGGAGATGATGACCTCAATGGACGGCAGTTCCAGAGGCTGGAGCTCCTTGCAGCATAGCGGAGGCAGAGCTCGTCGGACCTATGGTTACTACGCTCTAAATGATGCCCTTGCCTTCTCCCTCTCTCGTGTCACTCTAGAAAGGAAGAGGCAGACGCAACCGAAGAGGTGGAGCAGCAAAAGGTGTGGGAAAAGGGGGGTTATGTTATATAGGTCTGAGGGTCCGAGAAGAATGAAGAGGCGCCTGCAAATCGAGGCACGGATCGAGGAGGAGAATGTCGTGTGAAGATTAGAGACCCATGTCGTCCAATCGGAGCAAAGATTCAGGGGTAGGGGAGATCGGATCAGGTAGAGAAAATGAGGTAAATGGGTGCAAAACTCGATCTGGCGAGAAAGAGGGTCCGGGGGGACCAGTTGACCTCAGTCAACAATCTGAGGTGGCCCAATTTGAGGGGGTGCAGGAAGAAGACAAGAACCGCTAGAAGATAAAATAGATTAGAAAAATAAAGATAATTACATCGAAAATAACAAATGAATTTAAATGAAAAAAATGAAAAAAATTTGTTATTTTTCAAAGAATTTTTCTGAAATTTTTAATCATTTTTATGAAAAATAAATTAGTCTATATACAATATATAGTATTATATACGGGTATAATATAACTATGTATTTTGTACAAGTATTTTTATTTTATAATTTTTACACAATAGCCCCAATTTTATATTTTATTTATTTTCAACATAATTTTAGGAGTACAAAACAATTTTTATTTTATTTTTAAAGGTTATTTACGTGTATAAAATAAATAGGGGATGTGATATATATATGTATTTTGTATAAGTATGAAGAATTTTATTTTTTATTATTTTTTATTTTATTTTTAGGATTATAAACAAGGAGGTAAAATAATGTTTTAATTTTATTTTGTCAGAAATTATTATTTACATATATATGCAATATGTACAACATAGAGCATGCCCTATCTCTCTCTAATTATTTTATTTGGCGATCAAGTCAAGGCTTGACCTTCTCTTAGGGTTCGGGTCCCTCTATATTTATTCTAAATACCTCCTTCCTTTTTTCCTTTATTTTTTTATTTTTGCACAAATACATGCTAATTATACAATGTTAACACATGCATGTTGAATGATAACTTATTGTATTTACACTATTTACATGATGTTTTGCCAAGATACATAGCTAAAATAAAAGAATAACGAGTGAGAATCAAGGATTCATCAACAAGGGAGCCTGTTGAATTTGATGATGGTAGTGCCGATGTCGCCTCTCCCTTTAAGGATGCCGATGGTGCTGCTAATGCCACCAAGATGGACGAGAAGCAGCTAGAGTTTGATGTCGTTGTGGCTGCTTTACTATTCTTTATGTACAGTGATGATGATTAAAAACACAAAAAAATGTACAAAAGAGAAAATCCAAAAGGATAAATAAATATAAGACATTTGATCATTTGAGATCTCATGAGTCTTCTAGTCATTTACATGGAGCAAGTCCCCATTCTCAAAAAATGATCTCTTTTTCTTCTTCTGATCCTCCTATTGTACATACTAACAAGGAAGATGTATAGATACCTTTATCCAAGAAATCTTCTTAGAAAAAGGAGATAAAAAAGAAAACATTAAAAAGAATCAGATGAATGATCTAATGAATGAGATGCTCGACAAGTTCACCATTCAGCTTACTCTTTCGGAAGCCTTGCCACACATCCCTCGTTTGCAAAAAGGTCTTAAAGAGCATACCACAGTCGACAGAAAGAAGATGCAGTGCAACCATTGTTATGAGATCCATGTGTTGACCAAGGGTACATGTCACACAATCCAGAACCATCTCCCAACCAAAAGATCAGATACGAGAGTGTCATATGTCAGATGCGAGATCCTCGATCAGACTTTTGATCGTACTCTTTTAGATAGCGGGTCATCAATTAATCTCCTTTCTTCTTCCTTACTCAACAAGTTCGAGTTTGGACCTCTCTGACCTAGCAGAATGGTGTTACAGTTTGCTGATAGATTGTTCAAGAGGCCAAAGGGGTTAATTGAGGATGTTATTGTCATCATTCAGGATTTGAAACTCCCTATGGACTTCGTCGTGTTTGACATGATGGTCCCTAAATGCGTGATCGATACCCCGATCATATTAGGATGACCTTGTCTGGCGAAAGCTAAGGTCGTTTCCTACTATGGTACTGGGAAGGAGTACTTTCACGTACAGACCCAGAGTATACATACAGAGATGATCCGAGATGCAAAAGATAGATCATAAGAGTTAGAGCGAGTGTCTAATGACAAGCCCGATAGTCATCAAGACTGTGATTTTGTACAGACGATGATGAGGTCGTTTAGGCCGAATCGAGCACACAATCTTTCATCACACCCACAGTAGAGTATGAGATTCAGATATCAGATGATGGGAGATTGGAAAACATAGTCTTCCGAAAGTGACAAGGGTAATAGAGATGAGTCTAGAACTTTTTCAGATCATTTTTATATTCACGGTCCCTCTAAGTCCGAAGTGAACAATCAGATCTGTCAGTCACCTAGAAGATGCTGATTTGTAGTGTCTCGCTGAGTTCTTGTCACTTCAGACTACATCAGAAGAGCCTATAGCCAGCCTGGAGGCCAAACCAGTACAACAGATTCAGCTATCAGATGTGTAGTCTCTGGATCTTTTTGAGTCAGAGCAAGATGAGTTTGTGCATTCCGACCTAGGAGCCTATACCCAAGCCCTAGTCAGATCAGCTCTCCATGTTCCTTGTCCCCCAGAGCTTATACCGTTACCTCAAAGAAAGAAATATCGATTCCTAGCTGGAGAGACCAAAATATTTTCGATCATCATCGTGTCTGATCTAACCGAAGATTAAGAATTCCGTCTAATGGACATTCTTGAAAAGAACCTCAAGGAAATCGGGTAGTAAGTAGCGGATCTCCATGGGATTAGTCCGGCTCTGTGCTCCCACCACATCTTTCTCGAGGATGATACCAAACCATCTCATGAGTTTCAGCACAGGTTGAACCCGAATCTTTGAGTGGTGGTTGTGAAGGAAATATCCAAGTGCTGGAGCGCTGATTTTATCTATCCCATATCCGACTCTAAATGGGTTAGTCCTATACATATGGTACTCAAGAAGACGGGTATCACTACAGTGATAAATGAGGATGGAGAGGAGATCGCTACCCGAGTATCGACTTTTTGGTGAATTTGTGTGGACTACAGATATTTAAATCATGTGACCAAGAAGGATCATTTACCGCTACCATTCATTGATCAAATCATCAAGAGGTTAGCCGAGAAGATCCATTATTGCTTTCTTGATGGGTACTGAGGATATAACCAGGTGTCCATCGCACCTGAAGATCAAGAAAATACAACGTTCACCTGTCTGTTCGGAACGTTTGCTTTCAAACGGATACCATTTGGATTATGTAATGCTCTGGCTACATTACAAAGGTGCATGCTTTCGATTTTCATAGACATGGTGGGCAAATTTTTGGAGGTCTTCATGGATGATTTTTCAGTCTACGGTGATGATTTTCATTCTTGTCTTTCTAGCCTAGACCGCATGCTACAGAGGTGCATGGAGGTTAATCTCATTCTTTCTTGGGAGAAGAGTCATTTTATAATGACTTAGGGGACGATCCTTGGTCACATCATCTCAAGTAGAAGCATGGAGGTGGACCCGCCCAAGGTGGATATCATAAAGAAACTCAATCCACCGTCTAACTTGAAGCAGTTACAGTCTTTCCTTAGGCATGTCAGTTTCTACTGATATTTCATTCGAGACTTCAGTAAAATTGCCCGACTGTTATCTGATCTTCTAGTGAAAGACACCGAGTTTATTGTCAATGACAAGTGTCTTTTAGATTTTGAAAATCTCAAGAAAATGGTTGTAGAGGTTCCTATCTTTCAGCCACCTGATTGGTCTCTCCCATTCGGGATCATGACGAATGCCTCCGATTTTGTTGTTGGGGCTATTTTGGGACAGAGGAGGGATGGCCTTCCTTATGCCATACACTATGCTAGAAGACTTTGGATTCTGCCCAACCGAATGATATGGTTACAGATAAAGAAATGCTAGACGTATTATTTACCCTAGATAAATTTAGGTCCCACATCATAAGATCAAGAGTAACCATCTTTACTAACCATACCGCAATCAGTTACTTAATGGCTAAGAAGGATTCCAAGCCGTGTGTGACCAGATGGATCCTTCTACTCCAAGAGTTCGATGATGAGATCAAGGATAAGCTTTGAGTCAAGAATGTGCTGGCGGATCGTCTCTCCTGACTAGAATTACTCGAGACTTCTGAGTTCGATGCACCAATCATCGAGACCTCCCCTAACGAGGTGATTCTTATTGTCACCTTGCTCCCATGGTATGCTGACGTTGTGAACTTTATTGTTTCTAAGAAAGTCCTACAAGGTTGGTCCAGGCAGAGACTTGAGACTTTCCTCGTGAAAGCCAAGCCTTACCATTGGGAGGATCCGATCCTTTATCATGAAGGAGCGGATTCTATCTGGCGTTGGTGTATTCCTCAGGAGAAATACCATAGTGTCCTCATGTATTTCCATGGATTAGAATCTGGTGGACACTATTCAGGGAAGAGGATAGCATAGAAGGTGCTTCAATCAGGCCTTTGGTGGCCTACGCTCGTTGCAGATGCCCATGCATTTGTAAAGAGATGTACTGAATGTCAGAGAATGGGCACTTGTGGATATAGAGACATGATGCCGATGCAATCAATTCGCTTCTGTGAGGTATTTGATGTGCGGGGTATCGACTTTATAGGCTCGTTCCCTAAGAGTCAGGGATTCGAGTATATACTTCTGCAGTAGATTATGTGAGTCATTGGGTAGAGGTTATTCATGCCCAATCCCTGATCTAAACACGGTTTTGCAATTTTCTAAGGAAGCATATCATTTCACAGTTCGATGCCCCTCGAGTTCTGATATCAGACAGGGGTAGTCACTTCATCAACGACAAGGTAAGAGAACTTCCTACTGAGTTCAGCATAGACCATCGGGCTGCTACTCCGTATCATCCTCAGACGAATGGTCTAGCTGAATTCTCGAATAGGGAGGTAAAGACGATCTTGCAGAAGGTTGTTCGTACAGAACAAAAGGATTGGTCGTAGCTTTTGGACTCTATTCTTTGGGCCTAGAACATCCTTCAAGACTCCATTGGATACATTTCCTTTTCGACTTGTCAATGGAAAGCCATGCCACTTACATGTCAAGATCAGGTACAGTTCATGGTGGGCAGTGATGAAAGGGGTTTTCTATCGGTCTTGCATTCCACACAGGGCGGGAACGCAGTCGCTGAGTGATAATCTCGGATTTCGATGTGGTTATGTCGACTCACAAGGCGAGTCAACAATCGGTGTTCGACCACACAAATCCTGAAATTAATCAACAATTAACCCACACTAAGATCAATAATTAGAAAGAAATGTGGAGTTAAAATTTATTTTTAACTCTGCACAAATGGTGTATAGGGCAAGTATGCAGAGAGTTCGAACACAGGGAGCAAGCAGTGTAGCTCAAGCAAATGTATGCAAGTGTGTGAGTGTGTGGTGTCTACACTAAGCAAACAAGCAACTTAATTTTTGTGGGTTTTAAATTTTTAATTTTTTTTTAATTTAATTTTTAATTTTGTATTTGATTTTTGATTTTTTTGATTTTTATATTTTATATTTTATATTTTTGTATTTCTTTTTCAATACTGGAAAGTAAAGGCAATATAATAAAAGGCAAGCTAAAAGATTTATAAAAAGGTGCAAAAATAACCAAAAATTCAGAAATAAAATGTTTTTGGTATTTTTATAATTTTCTACTGTTTTTGTGATTTTTAGGGATTTTTCAAAATGTTTTTGATATTTTTAAATAATGAAATAAAAGAAAACAGTGGAAGTAAGGTTGGCCGGGAATAAAATGCAAATTAAAAATAGCAACCAGTACTCAAAATGTTTCACACTATTTTTGTAATAAAAAGGATAAAATGAGGGATAAACAGAACCTAAGTTTATGACTTTTGGATTTTTCTACTATTTTATATATTTTTTTGAAGTTTTTGAGTGTTTTTAAATTTTTAGTGTTTTTCTTTTGAAATTTTTAATGATTTTTGGACTGACACTAAAAGATAATAAAATAGACACTAGGTAATTTTTTTGGAATTTTTAGAGGTGTTTTAATATTTTTTTGGTATTTTCTAAGGTAGACAGTACACAAAAAGGCTGTTTTTGATTTTTAATAAATAAGAAAATAAAATAAAATCAAAAACTAAATATGTGGCGTTAAAGTACACAGGTCCAGAAGCTTAAGTTTATTTTTGTGGAATTTTTGGACTTAAAATGATCATTCAAATAAATATAACAAGCATCCAATTAATAATCAGGCCTGGCAGGGGTATATGTGCAATATTTAAAACATCCAGGGGCATACACGCAAATATCCACAAAATATTGAACTTAATATTCAACTTCTGGAACCAAAATGCAAATACAAAAGCCGCTTGGGCACGCAAACAATTTACCCCCCAGGGCGCGTGACTTGCACGCACCTGGGAAGGACTAAAATGCAATATAACAAAAGACTGGGGGTCTACTTGCAAATTATCCAAAAAGTTTACACTTCATGCCAAATTTTTTGTACTGAAACAAAATACACAAAAACCCGAGGGTGTCCTTGCAAAATGCCCACACCTCACGTGTACAGGTCACGTGAGGTGACGTGGCGAAGGACCTAAATGCGAATAAATAAAGCCTGGGGGTCTTCGTGCAAATATTACAAAACTTTTACACTACAGGAAAAAGTTTAAACACTAAATATTAAATACAAAAATGGCGAGGGTGTAGATGCAAAATACCCTCGCTCGGGCGTTCTGATGACGACGCGTGGCGCTAATCCAACGGCGGGGCGACAGGGCGCGATCCAGCGGCTGGAAGCGATCCACTTATACACGTGGCAGCTGGAGAACGGCCGATGACGGTTCATGGATGCACGGCGGAGATTAGAACGCTCGAAGACGATCTGACGGCTGAGGCATGGTGCGATCCAACGGCTACTGCTTGATCTGGAGCTGCGGCTCGATCGGACGGTGGGGACGCGAGGAGGAAGAACAGGGAAGAAGGCCGGCGAAGGCGAACTTCCCTGGCTCCGATCTCGCTTCTCCGGTGATGAATGGGCTCCAAAATGGAGCTGCAGACTCCTGGGAGGTCCCTCTATGGCCTGGATGGCTCAGATTCGCCGGAGAGGCGTCGAGGTGCTGTCGCGGAGGCGGCGGAGCTCTCAGCTCCAGGTATCTCCGGCGAAGGTCGCAAAATGCCTTCCAGGTGCGTTCGCTGCTCTTTGACCTGCAAGAAATGGTGAGAAGGTCCAGGGCAAAGTGCCTGGACCTTAGGTGGACCTAATCTAAGCGCGAGGGGGAGTGATCGACGGTGGCCGGAGTTGCGCTCCGGCGATGATGCTTAGATGGGTGAAATACGTAATGGAACTTAGAATTTTTTTGGGGTTTTCGAAGATACGACTAACAGGAACCTAATGGTGCAAAGAAATAAACGGGGGGATGCCCTCGATGGCCGGAACCAGAGGAAGACAAGTACCTCGACGCCGGCTGTTGGCGGAGGTGGTGGAGGCACCCTCGACTTCGCGCGCCTCGGCTGAAGGGCTGGCGATGGAGCTGTCACCTCCACGGAGCTCAGGAGCACAATGGTGGCGCTGAAGGGTGGACCAAGGGGACTCCATTCGAATGGAAAGAAGGGGGGTCGGTTTTAATTGGGTTGACCCAAGGTGACAGGGGGCCAAAGACCAAGGAATCTGGAGCGATTCAGTGATGCGACCCCCAAGAAAATCACTCGGCGGGTAAGGTGGTTGGTAAGGGAAGAGGTTTGCAGAAGAAATCGAGACGAGATAGTGAAAGAGTTGGCCGGGAGAAAGCCAAGAAATTGGCCCAAAAACCGAGCCTTCTGACGTCGCACATGGGAAGGACGGCCAGTTGACCGGGGTCAACTGGGACCGTCTCCTGATTGGTCCACGTGGACCAATCAGGAAAAATCCCTAAGAAATGATTTGTAAAATCAATAACAAATAGAAAAAGGTCGAATTAATTAAAAGTTATAAAATAAAAAATGCTTAGAATTTTATGTAGTATTTAATTCTGGTTTTTATTTATTTTTAGGAATTATATTTTTACAAGTTACCTTCTTAACCCTATATAGGTATAATACCTATGGATTTTAATATTTATTTTTATTTTAGGTATTTTTAATATTATTATTTTTATTTATGATTTTATAAAACTATGAAATACTTTTATATTCACATATATATTTTTATTTTATTTTTCTGATATGTTTTATATATTTTTATATATTTAATAAAATACAAATACATTTTATATAGGTACAAGTATATGCAGTATACCTATGTATTCTTTATACAAGTATCTTTATTTTTATTTTTCTTTGCATTTTATTTCAATTTTAATGCACATATACAGTATAAAAATATAAAAATGAATAAATAATGGATAAAGAATAAATTGAATATTTTATTCAGTACAAGTGTACAATAGGGGTCCAAAAGTCAACTTTCAAACCGTAGCTCCGCCAAATGCGAAACCACCGCCATTGGATAGATTATTTTATTCTATATACAATTAAAGGTGAGTTTGCTACATTTGGAGTTGTCAGTTGTGAGATACGGGTCTGGGAAGTTGGGATTTTGGATTCTTATTCAGACCATATCTTTTTGTCTGTACATGATTTTTCTGTGAAATCAATTTTGTATTTTTCTTTATTAATTTATCTACAACTTTTATGTACAAAGTTTCTTTATTTGATGTATCAAAAGTGGAACCAAAAATAGGTCCCAAAATGAATAAAGAATGAGTAGAAATTATAGGTGTTTTATCTGTGTTTCTGACCTTATCTCCCCCTACTTCATTCCTTGTCGACCTATTCATCAAGATGCCTAGGTCTCGGGGGTTTTGGGTCATAAAATATTTACAATATTTTATTCTTTTTCTTTTCTTTATTTATTCTATAATTTTGGCCTTAATTACAGTAATTTACACACTGTTTAGATGCACATGCATGGATGCTAAGATGATGGTTTTAATGCTATTTACAGGCATTTGCTAGGGTTTTTGGTGCCAAAATGATAGAATAAAGATGATGAAATGTGGATTCATCACTGAGGCGACCGACAAAAGATCCCAAATCAATCAACAATTAACCCACAATAAATATATGCAATGAATATCCAAAAATGTGGAGTTAAAATATATTATATCTCTACATGTAAATGTGTATAGGTGTAAGCACAAGTAGAGGTCGCACACTGGGAGGCGAAGGGATGTATGTGTTGTATAATTTATTCAATCCATTGTTCATGTCCATTTATTGTTTTTGTTGGTTTTGGATTTTATAATTTTATTATTATTATTATTTTATAATTATTATTTTGTTTTTATTTTTTTATTATTTTTTTATTTTCTTTTTAAATTTTTAATTATCTAATATAGATGTGTATACATATATTTATAAAGAGATGTATATATAAGAAGAGAGAGGAGTAATATAATATACGGATATATATAGATATAAATGCTTAAAATATATAGATATAATATATATATTTTTCTAATTTTTTTTATTTTTTTGAATATTTCTAATTTTTATGTATTTTCAATTTCAAAAATGTTCTTAATATAGGACTAATTAAATAGCCGAATATAATTTGGGTTTTAAAATTATAAAATAAACTCCAAAATTACCCAAATTAATTTTAATACATTAACAATAATATATAGATAATTATAAAAGAGAAAAATATATTTTTGGGGTTGTTTTTTTAAGGATTTTTCTATTTTTTTGTTGGATTTTGGAGCTTTCTGATTTTTTCCTTTTTCTTTTCATATTTTTAGGGTTTTTTAATTTCTGGACTCAATATGTATATAAATATACCATATATAATTTTTTTTGTAATTTTTCAAAAACATTTTGTATTTTTTTGTATTTTCTAATCTAAACAGTACAAAAATGGCTCTGTTTTTCATTTTTAATAATTAGGAAAAATGCAAAAAATGAAAAATCAAATATGGGCGTGGAAGAACACTACATGAAGCACCTGTCCTAATTTTTGTGGGATTTTAGGAGCCTCATAGGTATTTTTAATAAATAGATAAAAGACACAAATATAAAACAGCCTGGTAAGGGCATTTTTGCAAATAAAATAAGTACCAGGGGCATCGGTGCAAAAATACCTACAGAAATAAACATTTATTTAAAGTTTTGGGGCTAATTTACAATTAACAAAAATCGCCAGGGTTGAAGTGCAAATTTCACGCACCTCACGTGGGACTGCACGTGAGGCGAGGAAGGACCTATTTGTAATTCTATAAACCTCAGGGTCCTTTCAGCAAAAAACACAATTTATTTACAACGTTAAAAATTATTTTGCAGAATTAAAAATTAAATACAAAAAGAACGGGGGTTGGTTTTACAATTTACCCCCAAAGGCGCTGGATCCAACGGTTGGTCTTCATCCACTAATCCACGTGGCGCCTCCACGTGAGCCGATGACGCTTCACGATCCACGGTGAGGATTAGATCTCCAAAGTGATCTGACGGTCTGAGCACTGGGGGATCGGACGACTGGTCTTCAATCTGGGCCTTTGTCTTCATCCAAAGGCGGAGAGCTAGCGTGGAAGAACAGGGAAGCAAGCTCGCCTAGGCGAGCTTCTTCCGACCAGATCTCTGCCACTCCTGAAGGTCCCAAAAGCTTCCTGGAAGGTTGCCTGAACTGCTGGAGGTCTTAGATCGACCGGAGGTACGCTGGAGCGCCGCCATGAGCTTGGAGAGGAAATGGGGCTCCAGGTACCTCCGTCGGCTTGGGATTCGTCTCCTGGTGCTCGTTGGTGCACCTAACCTGCACTGGAAGGTAGAGGGGCTCGAGGACTCTCTCCTCGACCCGGGATTTGAAGCTGTTAACGCTGAAATGGACGAGGTGGCGAAGCCTCCGGCGAGTGGTGGAATCAAAGCTTCGATTCGCAGATCTGGGGCAGATCTGGTCGGACAAAGGTGGCTGGGAGGTGGAGAAGGCGGTAGGGAAGAAAATGAAGGTGAAATGAAGTCGGGAAACAGTCGAGAACACGGTGGCAAAGTCGCCGGAGCAGAGCTCCGGCGAACTTCGATTTACCTAATCTACACTATTCTAACTATCTAAATGCAAAATAAACGACGGAAATGAAATGCATGAACAAAAAGCTACCTAAGAAACATAAATGTGCAGCTCGACTTGGCCGGAGGGCCAAGGAGCAGGGCGACTGCCGGAGCGCCGCCATGGGCGCATCTCCTTCCTCCGCGAACCTCCTCGAACCTTCAGGGGACCTCTTGCTGTCACCAGGATGCACGTTGGGCCGAAGGCAAGGGTTCTAGGGATTAGGAAATGGTCGAAAAGCTCGTACGAAGGAGATGGAGTTATTTATAAACAAGAGGGGGCACCCTTATTGACCGGCTAAAATCGAAGAATTTGGGCTATGTACAGACGAATCGACTATGCGGCGAGGATCATGATTCATCTAGGAGAAAAATCCGTGAAGGGACCATTGTCGAAGGAGCGATGGGTCGAGCGGGAAAAATGGAGGAAAACAGGGGAAGGGACATGTCTGACGGGAGTCAGAGGCGCAGGGGGGAGTTGACCGGAGGTCAACACTCCCTGGCCCCTGATTGGTCCACATCAGCCTGGTCTTGACCTATTTATTACACGTAATAAATGAATTAATTAGGTTTTGCTTAAAAATAAAAAATGTTTATTAATTAATGTAGTAATTATTTATGATTTTTATTTATTTTTTTGATGTATTTTATTACGAGTTTATTTTAATAATGTATTTATAAGTATATTTATATGTATTTATTTTTATTTTGTTTATTTTTATTTTATTATTTTATTTTCTTATTTTATAAATTTATAACTTATTTTGTGAGTATAAATATATTTTTATTCATTTTTTATGAGTTTATTTACATTTTTAAATAAATAGGTATTGGTGTATGTAGTTATACTTATAGGTATTTTACCTATATATTATACATACTTTATTTATTTAATGTATTTTATTTGTTTTTATTTTGGATTTGTATTTTTAAGAAATTAGATGTAATATTTACATTATAAAAATATAGATGAATAAAGAATAAAATAATTGAATCCTTTTTTATTTATGTACATGCTGAACATAGGTATTTTGCCTATGTATTACATAAGTTTATTTTATTTTACAAATTGTTTTTGGTTTTCTTTTAATTTTAATATGTACATGTATTGTGTACATTATTTTAAAAATATAATTTTGTACAAATAATGAATACTGAATAAATTTAATATTTTAATCAGGCAGACTGTATAATGAGGGTCAAAAACCTAACTTTCACAGATGGGCTCCAAAAATTATGAAACTAATTTCATTAAATAGTTCTTGGAAAGCTATATACAATTAAAGGTGAGTTTGGGTGATTTGTAGTTTTTATTTGCAAGATATGGGTCTTTGAAGTTGAGATTTTGGCTTTTTATTTTTGGTATAAAATGTACACTGAGTATTATTTTTACACAAACTTAATTTTGTATTTTTATTTACATTATTATCTACAACTTTCATGTACAAAGTTTCTTTATTTGATGAATAAATAATTATATACAAAAATGGTGTCAAAATTGCATAAATTAATGAATAAATAAATGTGGTATTTATTGTATTCTTTGCCCTCATCTCCCCCTACTTTATTCCTTGTTGACCAATTCCATGCTGGCCTTGGTCTCGGGGTTAGGGTCATAAAATATTTGCAATATTTTATTCCTTTTTCTTTTCTTCTCTTTATTCTATAAGTTTGGCATTAAAAACCTTATTTAATGTACAATTAATACAATGAATCATGAATGCTATTATATACAAATTAATGTTATTTACATGCATTTGCTGGGGTTTTTACGGCCAAAATGATAGAATAAAGGTGATGAAATGGAGATTCATCACCCCCCTATACTTGCCTTTGCTAGTCCCTAGCAAATACTTATGCAATAAGTACAAAAAGAACAAAGAATAAGAAGAAAAGAAAAGGCAAAAACAAAGAAATTAAAGAAAAATTGAATTGGTTATGATTATTAAACTCATCTATACAAAATCAAATTTTGAAGCTCAGGTTAGACCTTGGTGTGAAAATGTGTGCGGAACCTAGTCGGGAATCAAATTTAAAACACAACAGCCTTCGAGAGTCACAGAACTTAGTTCAAATCACCTCAATAGCCAGGTCGGAACTAGCCTACCTCATACGCAAACCCTTATGACTATGAAGCTAACTTGTATGGTGTAAGTGATAGTGGCTCTCCCCAACTGAAATGACAAAGGAGTTGACTTCTCCAGAATGACAACCCAATGATTCCCTAATCCAACAGCTCTTTCCTCGAGGAGCGGGGTATTCCCTTCTAAGTTCAAGTGGCATCCAACTCAAGAGGAGGAGGTAGAGAAAAGAATGGACGGTAGCCAGTGTAGCTACCTATCCTGGGATGCAAGACAAGTGTAGTCAAGTCATCCAGCTGCAGGCTCACATGGTATAACTGTGATGCTCAAACTTGCTTATTTTCTATACAACATATATACACTCTCCGGCAGGCACTTTATTTTATTTTCAAGCATGTCCACTTTTTTGGAGATTTTTTTTTCAACATACTATTTACAGCAGCATTTACATAAGGAGTTTTTCCTCTTGAGCCAGAAGACTATCCCTCTTTTGAAGCTTTATTGCAACCCACAATCTCCTGTCTTTAGACCTCATGGCTATTGAACCAGGTTGGGGTGCACTTCCCTCCCTAGACGAGGATGAATGTTTCCACCCGTGTGCGTCTCAGACTGGCAAATCCAACCTCCTCACCACTCCAACTGAGTTGAGCCAAGTGAAAGGTGCGAGTGTCCAAGTTAGGTCACGGTCGGCAAGAGTCATATGTGTGTTTCGAAAAGTTCTAGTTAGTCCACTGAGGTGATCTGAATCCAGCCCTGATTTCTCAAAGAATTAAGTCTGAATAGATCTGAAGTACCTTAAACCTAGTTCCCATAAGGTTCCAGTGCAATTAGGTGCAGTAAGGTCCAACCAAGCTCCAATCTTCGACTTTATTGGACTAGTTCAATTATCAAGCTCAATGAAAGAATATAAATGCTATGCAAATGCTATTTACAAGTGTGCGAAGAATAATGGAATTTTTCAAAGAATTTTTGAAAACAAAGAGAGAAATTTTTACACAGATAAAGAATTTTGGCAAATAAACTATGTACAACTATTTACACGGGCGTGCCGCTTTATTTTAATGATTTTTAAAGAATTTACAATTTAGTTTTTATTTGTAGGTATATATGTACAGTTATTAAAGAATTTTGTTTATAAATTTCTTTTTATTATTTTTTATTTATTAGATGTATTTATTCCTCAAACTTATTTGACACAAATTTTTCAGACAATTTTTGAAAACTATAGTCCAAAATAATTTTTAAAAACATTTTTACAAACATGTACATACATTTGAAAATCATTTTGCAAAGGTTTTTCAAAACAGTATATATATATTTTCAACATATTTTTGCAACCATTTTTCAAACCATTTGCAAATCATTTTTCAAACATTTTATTTCACACAAAGAAACTAAATTTTACAAACCACACATTTTTACACAGGTTGAAAACATGTAACAAAATATTTCAAAATAGTTTTCAATAAATGTTCATAAAGATTTTTCAAGCTATTTTTCAAACATTTTGCAAAAAATATTTTTCACATGATTTATTAATCAGTATATACAAAAAGAATTTGAGGAATAATCACATCTTTTTATTAAGGTTTTAATGAATTGAAAGAATTATTAGCCATATTATTAAGAGAATACTAAAATACGAGTTATGGCTGAAGTATATACAGAGTATATACGACCCCCCTATACTTAGCTTGAGCTATGTCCTCATAGATCGGAAAAGAAAAAGAGAAGACATAACTCGTACTGAGTATAGACAAGTCTAACGAATATACGAATAAGAAATGAAGGAAAGAGAAGTTGACCGTCCCCCCTATACTTAGGATCAACTAATCCTTAGTATAGCAGACTGTACACAAAGCAGGGAGGGTCAAGGGTGGGAATAAACAGATGAACAAATCAGGGGTGCACCCCCCCCATACTAAGGACAAAGTCCGTCCTAAGTACAGAAAACTGTCACAAAGGGGCGACACCTTTTATTTAGATACAGCAGATAAAAAGGAAAAGAAGAAAAGAAGAAAAGATCGTGAAGCATATACGCACCACTCCCCCTATACTTAGGGTGAGATATCCCTAAGTATAGGCAACAACAGGAGTGACGAAACTGAACGACGAAAGAACAACGCGGTGTGTACCCCCCTATACTTAGGACAAGGTATGTCCTAAGTGTAGACATAAAGATATGGCGATAGATCTAGGGTACACATAACATTCGGGAGAAAGAATGAACAAGGCACACATATATACAAGTGGTGAATAACTGGTGGAGTACAGGACGGTATCTGGTAAGCGACTACCATGCTTGCGTCGTCGTCTCCTTGTGAGAACGAGGACGCAGTCAGAAGGTGAAAAGACACCCGAATCTGCAATCAAGTGGGTGTCAGCTACCGGGGACAATAGGTCGAAAGGTTAGATATCGGGTCCGGTAGCATGAAGCAGTCAATCGTCTCATATGGTCAACATGAGGGAACAGAGCTGATACCGTAAGACCGGGAGGAAGACAGAACAGTACAGAGTCCTCCGTTCAATCAGAGTCTCAAAAAGCTATGGAAAGGTAAAGAGCAAGAGACATCGTGACATTCGGTGGTCATGAAGTCGAAAGATCAGAGGAGGCACATCGAATACCGCAATACATGGCTCAACCCTGCAAGGGTCGTCAAGGTGAGCAGGCTTAAAGGAGCCAGAAATCAGACCATAATCAGAAGACTTGGTCCAGTGATTCGTAGATCGGATACACAATCAAAGGGGGGACCAAGTACATATGAGAAAAATCGGTTCCGTGCTCCGCAGATCGGAGGCACAATCAGAAGAAGACCGAGTAGAAGTCTCAGAAGACTCGGCTTCGTGCTCCAGTAGATAGGAGACACCATAAGTGAAACCGAGTACCTATAGAGTGATGTACCCTCCCGCTGATAACCTTCGGGGAGTAGTACATGCTAGTCAATGAATAATCAAGAAAAGACTCGACCTTGCAAGGGTCGTCAAGGCGAGCGGACGCACAGGCGTCAGTGATCCATCAGACGGATCATCAGATACGGTCTCGTAGGTGACATATCGGCTATCAGCAGAAGAGACTGATAAATCAAGAAAGTGTGGCAGCGTCCCGCAGATAACCCTCGGGGACCGTGCTGCCAGCTAGGCATGAAAATAGCATATATCAAAAGCTCAACCTTACGAGGATCGTCAAGGCGAGCAGACTCAAAGGGGTGTAAACAGATGGGTCCCATGATCCACAGATCGGATAGGCAACTCAAGATGGGACCGAAAATCACATATAGCAGACGACTCGATTCCGTGCTCCGCAGATCGGAGACACGATCAGCAGTGGGAACCGAGCGTAAAGAGAGTGTTGTAGTCTCCCGCAGATAGTGCTCGGAGAGTAATGCAATCTAGGCAAGGAATAGTCAGAATGTGTCTCTACCTTGCGAGGGTCGTCAAGGATAGAGAAGGGCTCGAAGGAGTCGGATCCATCAGACGGACCCACATAGTGGTCTTAGTAGTCGACAAATCGGCTAGCAGCAGCAGAGACCAGTCAGATCGGAAATATGTCGTAGTCTCCCGCAGATAACCCTCGGGGAGTTACGAGCTAGTCAAGAAAAAAATCAGAAAAGAGCTCATCCTTGCGAGGACCGTCAAGGAGAGCGGACTCAAAGGAGCCTGAGCAAGTAAGTATCATGCCCCAATAGATCGGGTGCACAATCAGAACGGGAGACCAATTGTCCTCATCAGACGAATCAGCTTCGTGCCCCAACAGATCGAGCCACCAGAAGTGAGTGAAGCCGATCGTAAAGAAAGTGTCACATCCTTCCGCAGATAGTCCTTGGGAAGTGATGTGAGCTTCACAGTGAATAATCAGAGTACATCTCGTCCTTGCGAGGGTCGTCAAGGAGAGAAAGCGGCTCAAAGGAGCCGGATTTAAACGGCTCCACAGATAATGTGGTCTCGAAAGACGGCAGACCGTCTATCAGCAGAAGAGACCAGGGAGCTAAAATGTGTCATAGCCTCTCGCAGATAACCCTCGGAGAGCTATGAACTAGGCAGTGAATAATTGTAATATCAAGGCTCGTCCTTGCGAGGACCGTCAAGGAGAGAAATCAGACCGTTGGCCTTGGGTACAGACAGGTCAGGTACACAATCACAGGGTGAGGCCAATCGAGCATATTGTCTGACTCGGTTCCGGGTCCCGTCACAATGGCGACCCAAGCAATGTGTGAAACCGTAGTCCTAGAAATTGTCGCATTCTCCCGCAGATAGTCCTCGGGGAGGAATGCGAGCTAGATCGATATAGGTCATGGGAATGCTGGCAAGTCATCTCAGGTCCTCAAAAGCAATAAATCAGTCAATCATTTGGAGGGCATAAGATCATGCAAGGGAGCAAATAATCATGTCATTCACCAAACATCCCTTTGGTCAATTCAGTCAGCTGAGATGGCACAAAAAATAGTCAGGAATCCTCTAAGTGCCAGGGTGGATTAGAGAGTCAGGAGATCAAGGATGGGTCAATCAGGAAGATGAGAGATCATGTAGGATCCGCACACCTTTATCAGGAAGTCCGAATTAGAATAATCAGTCAATCCTCAAAATCAAGATGGGTGGAACCTCAAGATAGATAGATCAATCAATACTCATGAAACCTTCATCGAATTATCGCATCATATCACATCTTTAATCCGATGTACGAGAACTAAAATTCCTCAATAATGCATCACACCTATGCTCTATGCATCAGCAAAAATCCTCAAGAAGCCCATATGCATGTTGCAAAGACAAATCCATCACATCAATCTCAGCAACCTCAACATCATTGGCCCAACTTACACAAATAATTTGCAGACATAATCCTCGATGCGGGCCTCATCAATATGCACAGCATTCCCGGGTAAAGGAAGTGGTGATACGGGGGACACGAGGAAGATGGATAGGAGGGGTAACATAATGAAGTGGAGAAGCTGATTGAGCGTGCGTGCCAATATCATGGGTGCTAGAAGGGTGATACAGAGGGAACGAGGAGGGCGGGCAAGAAGATCGGGACATAGACAAAATTGGGTGTTCCACACAAGGCGGGAACACCGTCAAAAATGGTGGTCCGAAGAGAGGGCTCTCCTCGAACCAGAGAAGATGGTACGGTGGATACGAAGGATGGTGGTAAATAAGCAGGAAACGAATGACTTTAGCGAAGAAATGATTGAGCTGAAGCGCCAATATCATGACTCGATGCAAAATGAAGAGATATATGTATAGGAGAGATAGAGAGACTCAAAGATGAAAAATGCATGACTCACACGGACGGGACCGACTACTCTAGTAATGAATGAAAACACAACGAACTCCAAGTCACAATTAATACACAAGGCAAAAACCCCCGATTCACCTACTCAACATAGTGAACATCGTCAGGTGACATTCATTTATCTTTTCGATTTTAGAGTTAGGTGAGAATCACAAAAATTGTACAGACACTTAGGAGGCTGAATGGGATTTTGGGCTCTACTCCTTAGTGTGTACGTGAGCAATTTAAAACACATACAATGAGGGGGTTCCTATCCCCAAGACAAGGAATCCATTACGTATTATTTTTAGGTCCAATAGAGTTAGCAGTCCCGATTTTATTTAAGTTATCACTTTTTTGGGTATTTTCAATGCACGTGCCTATCGAGGTTCCAATTTCCATTAAGCATCCTAGGTTGGCAAAAACAGAGGGAGAAGGTCGAAAAAGCCATGCAAGTCAAAAAACGATAATGCATGCCAAGTAAGAAAACTTACAGTGCCTCCCAGCTCTCTCCATGCGGGATGCAGAACAGAATTTGAAACTTATGCTATATGCAAATGCAAGCCGAAGAAATCACCCTAGGTACAGAAGTTGCTATTATCGTGAAGCACCACAAGTCGCTCGCCGATCCTTAGCCCAAAAAGTCTTGTCTTGGCTCACCCCTCCTCTGCTCAACACACTTGAGTTTAAGAGAAAGCGCTTTGCGGGGCTCGCTGTGGCACAAGGGCTAAGAGATGGCAAGGCGGCTATTTAGAGTTTGATCTAGGTCCAAAGCGAACTATAGGCACATGCAAATATATTAGGGTGTTTGGACCTAACTCTACGAGCAAGCAATTCCTATGGCTAAGGTTCATTCACACAAAATAATGAAAATAAACTAAAGAGAAGAAAAAGTGTCAAAACCATCGAGGCCCCCAAGGGAACAATCCCTCGGGCATGGGATCTCGGGAGTTGGAGTGTACCTGTGAGAGTCCTGTATTATTACAAAATTCAAGTGTCACTCTCTCACCTAAATATACATAATAAACTAAAATGCATAAAAAATAGAGACTGTCTTCAAAAATTCTCCTTCATCCCCCTTTCATGCTCTCTCCTGTTGGCTTGGTGTAGAAGAGCCAACTCCGCCTTGCTTAGGTGCATAGAACCTCCTAGGAGGTCCTCCTTCGCTTGGCAGTCCCTCGCATTAAAGATGAATAAAAGAGATTGGTCAGAACAGTCAATCAGATAATATCAAAAAATAGAATAAATAATCAAAGAAATTGACTTGAGCAACGAATTAAATAAATGAACAAACAACCACACAAAATTCATACAAAATCCGTTGCCTCCCCGGCAACGGCGCCATTTGATGAAAGGGATTTTCTATCGGTCTTGCATTCCACACAGGGCGGGAACGCAGTCGCTGAGGCGACCGACAAAAGATCCCAAATCAATCAACAATTAACCCAAAATAAATATATGCAATGAATATCCAAAAATGTGGAGTTAAAATTTATTATAACTCTACATGTAAATGTGTATAGGCGTAAGCACAAGTAGAGGTCGAACACTGGGAGGCGAAGGGATGTAAGTATTGTATAATTTATTCAATCCATTGTTCATATCCATTTATTATTTTTGTGGGTTTTGGATTTTATAATTTATTATTATTATTATTATTATTATTTTGTTTTTATTTTGTTTTTATTTTTTTATTTTCTTTTTAAATTTTTAATTATCTAATATAGATGTGTATACATATATTTATAAAGAGATGTATATATAAGAAGAGAGAGAGGAGTAATATAATATACGGATATATATAGATATAAATGCTTAAAATATATAGATATAATATATTTTTTTATTTTCCTAATTTTTTTATTTTTTTTGAATATTTCTAATTTTTATGTATTTTCAATTTCAAAAATGTCCTTAATATAAGACTAATTAAATAGCCAAATATAATCTGAGTTTTAAAATTATAAAACAAACTCCAAAATTACCCAAATTAATTTTAATACATTAACAATAATATATAGATAATTATAAAAGAGAAAAGTATATTTTTGGGGTTTTTTTAAGGATTTTTTCTATTTTTTTGTTGGATTTTAGAGCTTTCTGATTTTTTTATTTTTCTTTTTTATATTTTTAGGGTTTTTAAATTTCTGGACTCAATATGTATATAAATATACCATATATAATTTTTGTAATTTTTCAAAAACATTTTGTATTTTTTTGTATTTTCTAATTTAAACAGTACAAAAATGGCTCCGTTTTTCATTTTAATAATTAGGAAAAATGCAAAAAATGCAAAATAAAATATGGGCGTGGAAGAACACTGCATAAAGCACCTGTCCTAATTTTTGTGGAATTTTAGGAGGCTCATAGGTATTTTTAATAAATAGATAAAAGACACAAAAATAAAACAGCCTGGCAGGGGCATTTTTGCAAATAAAATAAGTACCAGGGGCATCGGTGCAAAAATACCTACAGAAATAAACATTTATATAAAGTTTTGGGGCTAATTTACAATTAACAAAAATCGCTAGGGTTGAAGTGCAAATTTCACGCACCTCACGTGGGACTGCACGTGAGGCGAGGAAGGACCTATTTGTAATTCTATAAACCTCAGGGTCCTTTCAGCAAAAAACACAATTTATTTACAACGTTAAAAATTATTTACAGAATTAAAAATTAAATACAAAAAGAATGGGGGCTGGTTTTACAATTTACCCCCAAAGGCGCTGGATCCAATGGCTGGTCTTCATCCACTAATCTACGTGGCGCCTCCACATGAGCCGATGACGCTTCATGATCCACGGTGAGGATTAGATCTCCAAAGTGATCTGACGGTCTGAGCACTGGGGGATCGGACGGCTGGTCTTCAATCTGGGCCTTCGTCTTCATCCAACGGCGGAGAGCTAGCGTGGAAGAACAGGGAAGCAAGCTCGCCTGGGCGAGCTTCTTCCGACCAGATCTCGCGCCTCCGCCGGTCTCTGCCGCTCCTGAAGGTCCCAAAAGCTTCCTGGAAGGTTGCCTGAACTGCTGGAGGTCTTAGATCGACCGGAGGTACGCTGGAGCGTTGCCACGAGCTCGGAGAAGAAATGGGGCTCCAGGTACCTCCGCTGGCTTGGGATTCGTCTCCTAGTGCTCGTTGGTGCACCTAACCTGCACAGGAAGGTAGAGGGGCTCGAGGACTCTCTCCTCGACCCGGGGTTTGAAGCTGTTAGCGCTGAAATGGACGAGGTGGCGAAGCCTCCGGCGAGAAGTGGAATTGAAGCTTCGATTCGCAGATCTGGGGCAGATCTGGTTGGACAAAGGTGGCTGGGAGGTGGAGAAGGCGGTAGGGAAGAAAATGATGGTGAAATGAAGTCGGGAAACAGTCGATAACACGGTGGCGAAGTCGCCGGAGCAGAGCTCCGGTGAACTTCGATTTACCTAATCTACACTATTCTAACTATCTAAATGCAAAATAAATGACGGAAATGAAATGCAGGAACAAAAAGCTACCTAAGAAACATAAATGCGCAGCTTGACTTGGCCGGAGGGCTAAGGAGCAGGGCGACTGCCGGAGCGCTGCCGTGGGCGCATCTCCTTCCTCCGCAAACCTCCTCGAACCTTCAAGGGACCTCCTACTGTCACCAGGATGCACGTTGGGCCGAAGGCGAGGGTTCTAGGGCTTAGGAAATGGCCGAAAAGCTCGGACGAAGGAGATGGAGTTATTTATAAACAAGAGGGGGTGCCCTTATTGACCGGCTAAAATCGAAGAATCTGGGCTATGTACAGACGAATCAACTATGCGGTGAGGATCATGATTCATCTGGGACAAAAATCCGTGAAGGGACCGTTGTCGAAGGAGCGATGGGTCGAGCGGGAAAAATGGAGGAAAATGGGGGAAGGGACATGTCTGACGGGAGTCAGAGGCGCAGGGGGGAGTTGACCGGAGGTCAACACTCCCTGGCCCCTGATTGGTCCACATCAGCCTGGTCTTGACCTGTTTATTACACGTAATAAATGAATTAATTAGGTTTTGCTTAAAAAATAAAAAATGTTTATTAATTAATGTAGTATTTATTTATGATTTTTATTTTTTTTGATGTATTTTATTACGGGTTTATTTTAATAATGTATTTATAAGTATAGTTATATGTATTTATTTTTATTTTGTTTATTTTTATTTTATTATTTTATTTTCTTATTTTATAAATTTATAACTTATTTTGTGATTATAAATATATTTTTATTCAATTTTTATGAGTTTATTTACATTTTTAAATAAATAGGTATAGGTGTATGTAGTTATACTTATAGGTATTTTACCTATATATTATACATACTTTATTTATTTAATGTATTTTATTTGTTTTTATTTTGGATTTGTATTTTTAAGAAATTAGATGTAATATTTACATTATAAAAATATAGATGAATAAAGAATAAAATAATTGAATCCCCTTTTATTTATGTACATGTTGAACATATGTATTTTGCCTATGTATTACATAAGCTTATTTTATTTTACAAATTCTTTTTGGTTTTCTTTTAATTGTAATATGTACATGTATTGTGTACATTATTTTAAAAATATAATTTGGTACAAATAATGAATACTGAATAAATTTAATATTTTAATCAGGCAGACTGTACAATGAGGGTCAAAAACCTAACTTTCACAGATGGGCTCCAAAAATTATGAAACTAATTTCATTAAATAGTTCTTGGAAAGCTATATACAATTAAAGGTGTGTTTGGGTGATTTGGAGTTTTTATTTGCAAGATATGGGTCTGTGAAGTTGAGATTTTGGCTTTTTATTTTGGGTATAAAATGTACATTGAGTATTATTTTTACACAAACTTATTTTTGTATTTTTATTTACATTATTATCTACAACTTTCATGTACAAAGTTTCTTTATTTGATGAATAAATAATTATATACAAAATAGATGTCAAAATTGCATAAATAAATGAATAAATAAATGAGGTATTTATTGTATTCTTGGCCCTTATCTCCTCCTACTTTATTCCTTGTCGACCAATTCCATACTGGCCTTGGTCTCGGGGTTAGGGTCATAAAATATTTGCAATATTTTATTTCTTTTTCTTTTCTTCTCTTTATTCTATAATTTTGGCATTAAAAACCTTATTTAATGTACAATTAATACAATGAATCATGAATTCTATTATATACAAATTAATGCTATTTACATGCATTTGCTGGGGTTTTTAAGGCCAAAATGATAGAATAAAGGTGATGAAATGGAGATTCATCAGGCAGTGAAAGAGGTTTTCTTTAAACTAGATGATGCGGGAGATCAGAGGAAAACCGAATTGGCAGCCTTGGAGGAATTGAGAGATGAAGATTTTACGAGTACCCTGCACTATAAGGAGTGGATGAAAGAGTGGCATGATCTCATATCAACCATAAGAAGTTTGACCCCGATCGTAAAGTTTGGTGATTCCATGCGAAACTAAAACTATTTCCAGGGAAACTTCAGAGCAAGTGGAAAGCTTGTATCTTGTGCGAAAGGTGTACGATAAAGGTAGCATCAACATATTTGAGTTGTCATCTGATTCCACCTTTCAAGTTAATGGTCAGCGGTTAAAACCCTTTCTTGATCACGAGACATCGACCATTGAGGTTGACCCCATTCATTTTGTATGAGATGTGTTCTTCACTCATTTTACTTTGCATCTCATACATGATTTTCAAGATCACTTTGTATAAATTATTGATTTTGTTCTTTCTTTCTTCAGTTTGTCTTACACTCCTAGATTTTGTATAGGATTATTGATATACTTAGGATGTACTTTATCCTAATTATAGGGGGTGTAGACATTATATTGTCCAAATCATTCTGTTTTATTACCCATGTTGTTGCTTATACTTAGGGTGCGCTTTACCCTAAGTATGAGGGGTAATATCGCTCATCTCCTCTTTTGATTGTTATTGATTTTTTATCGTCTGCTCTCTTACTTGTCCATCATCTGTTGATATTCTTTTCTATGATTAGGGATATTCTACCCTAAGTATAGGGGGGACAAGCTGAGTCGTTGATTGTGTACATTCTCTTGACCTCGATCATCTTCGGTTTTGAGTCTGCTACCCTGAGGATTACTGGATCCTAAGTATAGAGAGGATGATTGACTTCTATTCGTTATTCTTTTTGAGTCGTTGTAGTATAGAATTATTTTCACCAATCTATACTTAGCATGAATTATATCTTCCTTTGTCGCTTCTTTGGTCATTATGAGGACATAATTCATGCTAAGTGTAGGAGGTGTCGTATATATATGATATATATACTTTAGAAGCCATAACTTGTACTTTATAATATTTTTAATAATATATCTCTCAAAAAGTATGGGTGAATATTTTGGGTTTTTAAAAGTTGAAAGAAAACTATAAATATAACTTAATAAAAATTGGCTTAAAAATTATAGATAAAATATGTTGTAAAATACTTGGATAAAATCCTTAATTATTTAAAACTTATAAAATCCTTACAAAATCTTTTGTAAAAACCATATATTTTTGTGTGTGTATAAAATTCTTTGTAAAATATAAAAAATTCTTGTAAAATTTGTGAAATTGAATTAATCCACTAACTTGTACAAAAAATCCTAAAAACTAGTAGTTTTAAAATTCAATAAAAATTTGCAAAATTCTTTAAAAATCACTTAAAAAGTTTTAATCCGAAAAATTCACTTCATTGAAAAATTGTTGCATTCATTCGCATTTTCAGAACAAGTCTGATTCTTAAACCGAATGGATCAAAGTCTGGGAGATGGATCTTGGTTTAGGCCTTAATTCTCTTAATTCAAAAAGGGATTTTATTAGGAACTATAATTGAGAATCTTCAAGTCTTTTAGACTTAATTCTTTGTGTTCCATGAGACTGTGTTCGGAATTCAACTTGAATACGCCTAAGTAGGACATCTGGTGTCATCCATTTAACTCTTCTCTATTTGAACCAATTTTGAACTCATGCACTCTGCACTTAACTCAAGTTGCATGCGGTTGCGAAGTGCAACCCATTTCGATGGTGTGTTTCTATCCTTGTTCAGTGGCACTAACGTCTAAAGACAGGAGTGATTGGGGTTGAAATAAAGCTTCGGGTGAGGGAAGGATATGTTGGCACAATTTTTTCAAGACCCCAAAAAATGGACGGAAAGAAAATATGTTATATTCGTCGGGGCATAAAAGATCTATGTAGTGCAATAATATTTTTCTAGCAAAAAGAAGCCATACACCATATACAAATT
The DNA here is from genome assembly GCA_037367405.1 of Ottelia alismoides. Taxonomy (NCBI): domain Eukaryota; kingdom Viridiplantae; phylum Streptophyta; class Magnoliopsida; order Alismatales; family Hydrocharitaceae; genus Ottelia; species Ottelia alismoides. Next base: position 436,746 of record JAZKJV010009751.1, on the reverse strand, counting down.
TGACCATAATGGTCTAAGCTTTTGAAAAGCTGGCATTATCTTAGTGGAGACTTTGCTAAACTAGACAAGATCCACAAGGAGATTTCATTACACTAATCACACTTAGTTCTCTTCTCATTCTTCTTACTTTTTTCTATACTCGATTGTGGACACAGCACGACCTGGCCTTAGAAGGAATTACCCCTTCCTTGAGGATCGAGTTGCTGAATGAGGACCTGATGGGAGTATATTAGTGGGATGGGTGGTTTCTTCGCTTCTCTAAGTAAGAAGAGCTAAAACCTTTCACGCACAGTACTTATTGCTTTCAAAGCCGAAAAGTTTATGTGATGAATGGTTGGATCTGAGCTTGCTGTTGAGATGAACCTAGAAAAGGATTTGTGGAACTTGAGGGTTGTTAAGGCTTAAATCCTAATTCTAATAGAGTCCCGATACACTATTAATTCAAAGGTCTAATCCAAGATCTAAATTTTGGGTGAAGTGAGATTAGGGTTAAAAAACATGCATGTTCTAAGTTCTTTTATTTTTCCTTTTTCTTTTTCATTTTGCTTACACTTATTTATAGAATAAGTGTTTGCTAAGGAACTACCAAAGGTAAAGTATAGGGGAATGATGAATCTATGATTTATTGCCTTTATTCTTTCATTTTGGTTAAAATCCATGGTAAAATACATGTAAATATTCACTAATTCTAATTAATTAACAATCTAACCACACTTTTTACTATTATATATTTAACATTTATTTTATCTAAAATAAAATAATAAAGAGAAAAAGAAAAATGAAAGAAAAAGAAGGATGTATATAAAATATACAGACTGATCCTAACCCGACACCAGTCAGTATTGACTTGATCAACTAAATAAATAAGTCGGCGGAGATAAGGATCCTAACTTATAAAAATATAGGAAAACCGAGACCATAATTGTACACAAATACTTTTTTTACCTTGTAAATATTTCACCTATTTTATTTATCACCAAGAAAATTTCAAACCAAAATACTTACAAAAGTTGTTTAAAAAATACAAATTATTTTATAAAAATATCAGAAAAAATATTTAATATAAAAATAAAATATTACAGTGAACCAAAAAAAACCGTAAATGACGATTACGAGGTTCATAACTATTTATAAAAAAACTCCAAACTGACCAAACTCACTTTTAAACTTCTTTATAGCTAATTTTATTTAATAAAAAATATCAAAAAATATTAGAATAAAACAGTGAGTTTTAGTGTTTGAGCCCCGTTGTCTATATGTAATATACGTAGAAACTTCTTGATTTTCTAATTAATTATTATAACTTCAGTTAACTTAATTTCTTTTACGAAGTGTTTCTAAAAATGAATAGAAAAATATAAAAATATAATTTTTAAGTTAATATGCCAATAAATCCTGAAGCCACAAAGCCATGGCTTAAATTTTCTATACCTTATGGCTCGGCCATATGAACTCTGAATTGGGTAAACTCAATTTTAAAGTTTGGTTTATTTAATTATCTATCAAATGACTCTAATTTCACTCAAATTGAAGTTAATATGCAAAATGTGGATTTTGGGACCATATTGGTATATAATATACAATGTACCTTAATTTATATTATATAATATATGATTTATTATATTTATATACTTTATTAATATTTTTTATTATTAAATTAAATTAAATTAAAATTATTTAATTATTTATTCATTTATTTATTTACATATTTATTACTTAATCATTAAGTATTAATTAATTACTCATTAAGTTGTTTAATTATTTCATTAATTATATTTAATGAAATACTTAACCACTAATTACGTAAGTAATCCTCTAATCATTTCTTAAATTAATAAAAGAATTAAATTATCTAATTATTTAATTTATTATTTATTATTTATTTATTCTTCTTCTTCTCTCTTTCTCCACCATCGCCCTTTCTTCCTCCTCCTTTCTTCATGTGTTGTTATCGCCACCCTCTTCCCTTCTTCCTCTCCTCTCAACCTACCAGTCTCAACGCACCGGTCGTTTGGTCATTTACTGAACTACCTGTGATCACCGAACTGCTACGTCGGTGACCGGAGCCGCATCCTTGTGCCCCACTCCACCTCGCCCATATAAGCCATATACCCCATCATCGCCATTTCGTTCGCCATTAGCTCCCCTTCACCCCTGTTCCGATGGGAGAGCATGTCTCATGATAGGAGACTGTTCGCACTATCGAGCGAGAGCGAGAGAGGGTCGAGGTAGGTACGATCGACATCGGGGAGCCTCTGCTCCACAACGTTCAACCTCTGCAAGCTCCGTCATCGTGTGGAGGCTATGATCGTCAGGAGTTTTTGCTCCAGATTCCATAGGCGAATCAAATCCATCCATTTTTCAGGTTAGATCTGATTCTCTGATCTTCTTCTTCTCCTCCTTTGATTTCTCTTCTCCTCCCAATCTATCTCTTCTCTTTTCTATCTCTATCTTCTCCTTTATTTTATAGACAAATCAATATAAAAAATCACCCCCGATCACTCCATCTCAATCATTTCCTCTTCCTCATGTTCATCCATTGCTGATAATCTTGAGTCATCATAGATCTGAGCTCTCAGGTTACAAATCCCTCACCTCCGTCGGAACCGCCCATCCATGTCCATTAGATTCTATACCTTACATGAAGGTTGAGGACAACATCCTCGAGCCTTAGTTTATACTTTGCTGGTTAGAAATTGAGTCATCAGGCGATAAATACTCTGGATCGGTACCCGCGAACAGTACATAAAGGTTGAACATCGAGATAAATCAACTCTGAAGGTAGAGCAAATTAGAGCTCTTTCACGTCGAGTGCCTGCAGATCAAATCCCCATCATTGAGAAGCACAACTACACATGAGGAACACATGTGAAGCAGACTTTTGAAGCACGATCGAGTATCCAAGCTATGCAATTCAACCTCTGATCTACATTAAATCGATGAAAGCATCGTGAACCATCACTTAGAAATCTGAATACCTGGATTTTTTGCATTTAAGGAAGAACGGGACTAACAAGGCTCGAAGCCAGATTTCCCAGGAGTCTTTGAATCAGATTCGATCCCACGGATATAGTTCTAACACACATCAAGCTAACAATCGTAGATCCGCCCGATCTGATCACATCTAACACATTTGAGACCGCCACGTGTTGCTAGAAAAATAAGTCTGCCGCCCCACAGCTTCCCGAGCTCATGCGTGCCTTGTGTGAGACAACAGATATTTTGGTCGTTTTACACTAACAACCCCTCAGAGTCTCTGTTATTCCACGCAGGACCTGAAAAGCTTAGAACACCTGCCTATGCACGTGTTTACTAGAGTTTTTTTTACAGGGACACCCTCGGTGCATCTAGATATTACGAATAAGTCCTAAGCATGTGGAAGACACATGATTAACACGTGACGTGTAGGTTTTTTACGAACGATACCCCCAAGTTTCTACAGATTTATCACACGCACCTAATACTTCCTATTATTTACACCATTACCCCTATCCAGTATATTATATACTCTAGTATTATAATACATAATAAATAAAAGTAAAATATAATATAAAAATATAATAAAATACATAAAAATACCCTATACTCTATTATATACAATATAAAAATCAGTTTTGAAAAATTAAAAAAATCTATTTTTAAGGTACTGCAAACCCTCCAAGACCGGACGATAGGATCCCTCCTCGATTTTTAGTATTCATCATGTGCCAATCACAATTCTCCACGTGGTAGCCAAGGTTATTGGGAACTGCAAGAGAAGAATAGCTCACTATATATATATATATATATATATATATATATATGTATGGAGGGGCGATCCTATGAGATGGAATTTTGGTGAGATGGTAAGATGGGGCATTCTGGACCACTAGTTCCAACCAGGAGAGAGAAAGGTAGGAGAGAGAATACAGCAACTTGTGGTCCAGAATGTCCCATCTCACCATCTCACAAAATCTCATCTCATAGGATCACTCCTCTATATGTATGTATGTATGTATGTATGCAATGTATAAGTTACATATAATTAATAAGTAAACCTAAATTAAAATAATAATTAAAATAAGAAATATAAGTAATTGAATAAAAATTTTAAATTGATGAAATTTCAATATCAAAATAACTAAACTTGATACTATAATTTATAAGTATGACATAAATATATAATTAATATACATTAATTTAAATTAATGATTTTATTAATAACTTTATATGTATTTTATATTTTATTAACTTAAATATAATTTTAGTGTTTGAGTATATCCTTTTAAAAAAATATTATTTACCGTTACAAATAAATTTATATATTTATTTGTTATATGTCAAATATACTAATGTTAATATTTTATTTATTTAAATCTTTTTAATAAATTTTATTTTTTATTTTCTATTTATTTATAAAGTATAATAGAAAATTATATTTAAAAAATATGAAACAATAAATAATAGGAAATAAATAGAAATGGTTAAAAACATTTGTACAAATATACCAATATGGTCTCAAAATCAAATTTTTACACATCAACTCCGATTTTAGTGAAATTCCTTTTATTCGATAGATAACATTATAACTTCAACTTTAAAAATGAGTTTTCCCAATTTGGAATTGATGTGAATGATATTTAATGTTTAGAAGTTTGAGTTACAACTTTTTTGGTTCTAAGACTTTTATATATTTATGCATAATTATTTTTAGAATATATTTTTCTATTTTCCTCTTGATACATATACATGTTAGAATAGAATTATATGATTTTGAATTAGTGATTAATTTAAAGAAAATGGGAAATTTTATATATAAATGTTTAGTTGTACAATCGAGGAAAAAATTGAAATGCATGACTTTAACCATAGATTTTTAGCATTTTTAAATCGTATCAATTAAATTGAAGTTTGAAGGTAAGTTTGGCCGATTCGAAGTTTCTATAAATAGTTATGAACAAAGGGATTTGTCTTTTATGCCTTTTTAATATAAACTTTCTCCCTCGATTTAAATCCAATTATTTTTCTATAAGTTTCTCTTCAATAATAAATATTATATTAATTTAGGAAAATAATGTTTGAGAAAATATGAACACATGTGATTTGAATAAATAGATGAAGTTTGTATAATGTATAAGTAATGAAAAGTTGGCAATTTTATGTACAAAATTGGTTCTTTTGTAGTTTTCTTTATTTTTTCCTCATTTCTCTTTACTTACTTATTAGTCGACCAAGTTAGCACCGGCTTGGTCTCCGGATTATGCTTAAATCTATACAAATATACATATTTACAACATTCTTTTCTTTTTTTATTCTATTTGCCGCTTTTTATTCGTTTTATGGTATTTTTGAATGTTAATATCATGTATTTATTCATGAAGTGTATAGTTACAAAATTGAAGAATTGTTCAATACTTACATGTTTTTTAGGATTTTTATCGTAAAAATGTATGAAGTAGGTCGATGAGTCCCAGATTCATCAAATGGGAATATAAATTCAAAGAATAAGCACTTAGTAGCCTGGAAAAGATTTCTCAGCCTAATTAGGAAAATGATGGGTGAGGAATTTCTAACTTCAAAAATTTCAACAATTCCATGTTATCTAAAATCATGATAGCCGTTATGGATGGAAAAAAACTCTATCGAGAGACATTATAAATGCATTTTCTCTTCTGAAAAAACCCATACCACTTTATTTGACTAATACTCGTAAATATTCAAATGTATAATGCTAATTAAAATGGTTCAGAGAAAATTAGAGGCGTGTCTCATAAGATATTAAGATCTGGTAAAAATACCTCCTTTTGGCTTGACGGGATAAATGATGAACCTTGTCTTAAGACAAAATTCCTGATCTTTAACACTTTATTTGAAACAAGAAAGACACATGGAACCACATCCTTTCAAAATTTCTGATCTCCGGGATGTTTGTCGGAGACTCAAATGTGGATTTCATAAAATAAAAATCCAGTGTTTTTTTATCAGAATATGGTAACACAAGTGGTTTTTAAACAGTAGTCCCCAGTCCCCAAGTTCACCCTAAAACCTGGGCAGGCTCTTAATAACTTTCGACTATCTTCAAGTATAGAAGTGTAACCGTGTTTCTCTTTAACAAAATTTGCTAACCACTTTGCTGAAATGGCATGTTATTAGTTATAGATTATAAGTGGATACATAAACTTATATGATCTTACAGAGAACTTGGTCCTCAGGTCTTTTTTAATGACCTGCAAGTTTTTCTTCCAGTCTTGGAGATTTAAAGATGAACGCTACCGAGATGCCCTGTCGGCACATAAATCAGGCGATTATATAGTATGGTTGGCAACATATACATACATGTTCGCATGCCATTTATGCAAGATTTTCAATTCGCATGGCTTTGACCGAATGAAAGGCATGGCATGAAGTTCGATATCTGTCATTGGTTGCCGTGGTCAACGCCAACAATTCACCCATGCCGTATTTGGACCACCCAGTGTTCTTAAGACGCGGTTCTTCGATACAGCTATGTCTCGAATCAATAATAGATAATGACATCTTTCTAATATCATCATTATTATATAGTTTGTGGAGTAGGTATTAAAGCGGGTACAATACTGATATATTTATATTTTAAGGGATTTTTACCTCACGAACTTTAAAATTATCCTAAACATCGTTATTATTCCATCGATCCCGTAAACAAGCTAACTCTTACCTCATAAATCATGTGGTTAACTCTCATCCATTTGGTTGTTAAAACTAATCGGATTCCGATAACTTCTTTTACATAATACCCATTTTGTTATCAAAATTACAATGGGTGCTCCTCGCCCTCCTCCTAACCTCTCGTTTCCCACCCAGCACCATCTCCACCACCTCCTCGACCTCCGCCCCTCCTCCACTACGCCAGCCGACCCTCCACCTTCAACCTGGCCGCCCCTCCGAGCTCCTCCCAGACCTGATCCCCTCCCCACTTCAAACCTCCACCCAGACCCCCTCATCCCCTTCACCTCCACCCAGACCCCCCACCTCCCACCCACTTCCTTGCACCACCCCACCTCTCCCACATTGTCCCCGTGTCGCCCCACCTCCCTCACGTTGCCCCGCCTCCCAGTGTCGCCCCGAGCGTCAAGCACTATTCCTCGCACCTCCCGGCCTCCGCCCCGCCTCCTTTGCACCTCCATAGCATGTATGGTTAGACTAGCTCAACATTAACCCAGGTTATTGACTTAAGTAAAAGGGAATAATAATGATGTTTACATGATCGAGAAGGTAATTTACAATGATTCTAGAGTCCGTGCGATAAAAATCCCATATTTTTAACTCTAGAAAGTGCTTGCTAAGCGGATGCAATGCCATGCTATGTCACATGGTGTTGGATAGGTCTTGAGTTTAACCCTGTCTACCAAGCAGAATCCAGCCTTAATTATTTCTCCTTTTAATCACTTTAATATTGATTATTTTTTGAGATTTTAGTCAGATTAAACCTTACGAGAAGGTTTTAACGTAATTTTAACCGGTATAGTTGAGAAAAAACCTCAAGCAAATTAATAGAATCCACTATGATGGAGGGAATATCAGAACCCTAAGCCAGCTATGGTGGATATGATATTTCTTTGGAAATATAAAGTATCTTGAAAAGATGATCCAAAATTCTAGCCTTCCCTCGTATTTGGATCCTCCTAAGCCCAATATAAAAATAATCTGATTTTAAATCATAATAGGATCCAAATCTTAAAATAAAATAGGACTAAAAAATATGTTCAATAAAATAGGATCCAAATCGTAATATGATCCAAACCTTAAAATAGGGTAAAAGGATTCAAGATATGTTCAATAAAATAGGATCCAACTCTCAATATAATTCAAATCCTAAAATAGGATAGAAGGATATATCCAATAAAGTAGAATCCAAATCCCAATCCGGATATTAAAATAGGATGGAAAGATTCAAGGTATATTCAACAAATCTCCACCTTGAATTGAACTCCATGTAGAAGTATAAAATTTTTATATGTTTGTCATCAAGCTTTATCTAACGTATCGGGCTTATAGGTCTCATTTATTATCAAGAAAAATTGGCTCTGACAACTTGTTGGATTTAGGTCCAAGTTGACCCATTAACAACCGCCCTAAATTCTTAAGCCAAAGTCGTCAAGTAGCAATCACCTACTATTATACCCCACTCTCACACATTGTGAGTTTCCGATGTAAGACTATTTTTTGGGATTGCTATAATCTCCCCCACTTATATTTGCAATGTCCTCATTGCAACTTGGGACATCATTTACTCTCAGTGGTGGTTGCATGCTCCCAGCATAGGTCCCATCAGGTAGCTCTTTCCAATATCAGATGGTACCCACTTTGATACCATTTGTAACATTCCGAGCTTAGGTCACCAAATCTTTATCGACAAAAACTAACCATGATAACTTGTTGGGTGGGGTCCGATTGGACCCGCTGGCAACTGCCCAAAATGGTCAAGCCTAAGTTGCTCAAAAAATTGTAAGGGTCAGTTCTCATCGATAACAGTATGGAAACCTAAACCCGAGATGTAACAAATGGTAATAATGTGAGTTTAGGGATTGCGACACTGATGACCGAAAAACCGAGCAACTAAGGTAGATAAATCAAGAAGCGGTCGTTGTGACCTCAGTCGCTTGGGTGGCTCAACGAGAAAATTTATTCGGACCACCAAATAAAGATAAAATACAAGAAACTCAAACTAGCAGTCCTAGCTATAGGATTAACCTGGTATAGCGACCAGGGTCGAACACAAGGAGCACGTGATGGCCTCGCGGCCTACGAAGTAGTCAAAAATAATGAAAAATAAAATAAAGGGATTTTTGGTGGGTTTTTGATAATTTTTATATTTTTTTGGATTTTTTAATTAATAAAGAAAATAAGAAAACAAATAAACAAGCAACTTGGACGAATTATTTAACTACTCAAAATTCACCCAAAAATTCAAACAAAAATGTTTTTATATTTTTTATATTTTTCTATATTTTTGGATAATTTTTGGGGTTTTTCTGATTTTTATGGAATTTTATAAAAATAAAACAAGATAAGAAAAGAGTGCTGCTGTCCAGTCAGACTTGGAGTGCCAAAATAAAATGGATAATGGCCCTATCAAAGTCTGAAGGTAATTTTCCTGTAAAGTGTGTAATGCAAGGAAGATTTAGGCACTGGTTTTATTAATTTTTTATTTTTCAATTATTTATTAGAATTTTTATGGTGTTTTCAATGTTTTCAATTTTTATAGTTTTTATCAATCTAAAAATGACAAAAATTGGTCAGAAAATCAAACAACACAAAACAAACAATATCTAATTTTGTTGTAATTTTTAAATGTGTTTTAATATTTTTTTGTGATTTTTAAAACTGGACAGTAAAGAAAATGCGTGTTTTTGAATTTTTAAAAATAGTAAAAAGGGTCAAAAATGTCTCCAAAATTTAGAGAAAATTTTACACCATGGCAGGAGCCATGTATCCAATTTTCATCGAATTTGGAATAGCTTTGCTATTTTATTAAAAATAAAAAAACCAAGGCACAGTGCATAGGGACCTGAATGCAATTAAAATAAGTTCCAGAGCCCCTTGAGTAACACGGCTGGAAAGTAGAGGGGATAAAGTGTAAAAACCCCGAGACCCATGCACGTAGCACGTGTGTTACACTCGGAGGGGCATAAGTTTCATTCCCATTTTAAAAGATGTAAACAATAACAATCCAAAAGCGCAGGGAAGAACATGAAAATATCCCACCAAAACACGTGACGAAGCACGTGGCCACTATAAGCAAAAGTAAACAAGCAAATAACAGAAACAACAGGGTCCTCGATGCAATATGGCCAAAATAAAAACAACTAAACTTGATATTTACAGTACTAAATATTAACACTAAAAAGATGAGGGCCTAAGGGTGAATTACCCCTTTATTATATGCCGATGGTCGGATGCATGCCACATAGCGGATCGGACGGTTGAGAAGAGGCGCGGCTAAGCAAAGGACTCCTCGGCGCTAATCCAACGGCTGGGGACGCGCCACATGTCTGATCGACGGTCGAGAGGCGTTGGGTCCCCTTCGCTGGATGGAGGGCTGAGAGGAGGCCACGTGTAGATCCGACGGTGGCTGCTGGGTCTCCTCTTAGCCCTGATTGGACGGTCCGCGCATGATCTGGAGCTGGAGGGAGATCGGACGGTCGGGGAGGATGCTCGATGAACTCGACGCCGGCGAGTTTCGCCGGGCTCGTGCGCGTACAGGAGAGCTCCTTGGAGGCTGCTAGAGATCGGAGAAGGAACGCCTGGGCCTCCCGCGTCTGAAGCGCCCCTCCGATGGTGCAACGGAGCTCCGGAGAGCTCAGGCGACCACGGTGGAGCGGAAGCTGCTGCGTCTGAACTTCGAGCCCTCAGATGGGCTCGCTTTGACCTGCAAAGCACGGCAACAAGCTCCTGGGTCGAGGGCAAAGTGCCTCGACCTGATTAGCGGTGGTGGAGGTGAACGGTGCGTCGAGGCAAGCGAGCTCCGGTGGAGCGACGGCGATGAAGCTCGGTTCCAAGTTCCTGTGCGAACGGGGATGAATGGATGGGCGAAGAAGGTACGCGGGAGGAGTGCGAAGATGTGGGTCGACTCTGATGATCGAAAGGTGGGCTAGGGTGGTCGGAATCGGGGCTCGTCGGCGACGGGGTGATTTGGGCGAAAATCTAAATTAGCTAAATAGAAGGAGAACTAGGGGTACTAGATGGATGAGATCGACTGGGGAAGAGCTAGGTAAGCTCCAGGTCCTAGCCTCGAGGGTCGTCGGTGCCCGAGGCTCGAGCACCACGTCTGGGCGGCGCACGGCGGCGTAACGTCGCCGGATCGATGGTCCAGCTGCTCCCTCCTCGCTGCAACATGGCCGGACGCGAGCTGTCACTCAGGCGGTGGCTATGGAGGTCCTAGGGTGGAGAGAACTGATCCAAAGATGAGTGAGGAAGTCGGCGGAGCTGGGACTATATACGCCTAGGGGTCCGGCTAGATGGGAGTCAGGCGTGAAGCTCGGAGCGCGGATCCCAAGGTTGATGTCCGGGCGTGGGTCTCAGATGCCAGAGGAAGAAATGGAGCCCGGAAATATCGGATTTGATGATCGGGTCATGACACAATAATTCCGCGAAGTCGGGTCGGGCGTGCATGACCCGTGGGAAGTGGTCCAAGGGGGGAGTTGACCGGGGGGTCAACATCCCCCGTGGACCAATCAGAAGAGGCTACATCAGAAATCATTGGAAATTAAAAATAAAATAATAAATGGCCGATTTAGGAAAAACTTAAAACATGAAAAATGTTTATTTTATTTTAAACTATTTTTTTGTGATTTTTAATTAATTTTTCGAAATAAAAATAAGGTATTTACAATATAGTGCAATATATAGGTATATACACAATATCGATTTTTAATTTTTAATTTTTGATTTTTAATTAATTATTTTTGTACAATTTTATTTCCATTTTATATTTTATTTATTTATAGCATAAAATTAGGAATAAAAAGGTATTTTTACTTTTTTATTATTTATGTACAAGGGTTAAATAAATAGATATATACATCTATATGCATGGTATATATACAATGTTCTTTTTGGTTTTTATTTTTTTCTTTTTATTTTGTTTTTATGGATTTTATTTTATTCATTTACAACATGAAATATAGAATATATACAATTTTTATGGGATATTTATTTATTTATTTATAAGGTGAAATAAATATATGTGTGGTCTTATGTACATGGTGAATATGTACAAGGGAGGTTATTTTTAGTTTCTTTTTAATTTTTCTATTTTTTTTGATTTTGTATTTACAAATATTTACAAATATATACAATCCCATTTTATTTTGTTTTTAGAGGAAAATATTATTATTTTATTTACAGGTATATTTACACATGAGCTCCCTTATCTCTCTCTACTTTGGCTTTTATGCGGTCAGGCCCATGTTGAGCCCTCCCTTGGGATTAGGTTGCTCAATATTTATTCTAAATATCTCCCTCTTTTTCTTTTAATTCTTTATTCTTTTATTTTTGCACAAAACATGCTAATTATTAGTTTTTACACAATGCATGCACTTTGGTAATTATTTGTATTTACATATATCTACATGTATTTGCAAAGGATTTTATAGCTAAAATATAAGAATAAAGAGTGATGAATGAGTATTCCTCACCCCCCCCCCCATACTTAACTTTGCTAGTCCCTTAGAAAACACTTATTTGAAAAAGAAGTGGAAAAGAAAAAGAAAAGGAAAAAGAGGAGAATGAACATGGATCAAGGTTGATTATTAAACTTGCCTTTATTAAATTGAAATATGGAGCTCGATCAGATCTTTGGATTATTAATGTGTCGGAACCTTATTTGGACTTAAGTTTAAAACTCAACAGCCTCTAAGTTCCACCAATCTATAATCAAGACTCCTCAACAATCCAGATCAGAACAAGTCACCAAACACAAACCCTGAAGACCATGAATCTTTCCTGGTACTGTGAATGTGAAGTATAAGCTCTCCACCTCAGAAATGGCAACTTGACAACCCTCCCCAACAAGGTAACTCTATGACCCCAATCTGGCCACTCTTTCCTCGAGGAGCGGGGTATTCCCTTCTAAGTTCAAGTTCAACCGGCTCAAGAAGAGGGAGAAGAAGAGAATGGACCATGGCCAGTGTAGCCATGTATCCTTGGGAGCTCAACCAGTTTAGCCAAGTCTCCTTGCCGCAAGCTACATAAGGTGGGACATGAATCTCAAGCTTTGCTTATTGCACTATATACATACTCCGGTGGGATTATCATTTTCTATCAGACCCACCACTTTTTTGGAGTTATTTTCCTTTTGCATTTTTTTCAGGTGCATCTATACAACATATACATGTGCAGCATATATACAAGGAGTTTTTCCTCTTGAGCCAGTAGACTATCCCTCTTTTGAAGCATTATTGCAACCCACAACTCCTGTCGTTAGACCTCATGGCAACCAGACCAAGTTGAGACGCACTTCCTTCACTAAAAGAAGAAGAGAGGTTCCGCCTAGAAGTACTACCCTCATATGCTACCCCAAGTCAAGGAAGACTGCCTCCTCACCACCTCATCCGTAGAGAGCTCGGTGCTAAGTGCGGTGTCCAAGTAAAGCCATTGTCTATATGAGTCATGTGTGTGTTGTTAAGTGCTCTACTTAGGCTCATTGAGATGACATGTGATCATAGCCTAGTGGACTCAAAGAATTAAGTCACCATGGATCTGAAAAGCCTTAACCCTAAGCCCTATAAGGTTCCTCTTAGAAATTAGGTGGATTAAGATCTTAATCAATCTCCATTTCCCAATTTAATTCCAGGCTAGTTTAAATGTCAACTATAATCCGGGAAAAACTATATACATATATACAAAGATGCTATTTAAACAATTTTTACAAACATGCAAAAATTTTTGAAAAATGTTTTGAAATCATGGATGTATGCGTGAATGCAAGTTTTGCAAAATATTTACACACATTTACACAAGATTTTTGCAAACTTTTGATTTTCAAATCATTTTGGAAAAATTTTGTACTATATACATAATTTTTATATGAAAATATTTACACAAACTTTACACAAAAAGTTTTTGAAAACATTTTTACAAAAATAATTTGTACAATAGCTATGTATGTGCAGATAAAAGACATAACTCGTGCTATGTATTTTTAATTTTTATGGATTTTTTTTGTTTTTGGATTTTTAGCCATTTTTATTTATTAACACACTCACACAAAGTACGAGTTATGGATAAAGTATATATGAAATATATACACACCCCCCTATACTTAGCTCGAACGATGTCCTCAGAGTCAAGAGCGATGAAGAAGACATAACTCGTGCTATGTATAGGGAAGTGAAAAGGAAGGCTATATACAAAGACGAATGAATGAATAGAAATTAAGAGGATCTCAGCTTTTCCCCCTATACTTAGGATCATATAATCCTAAGTATAGCAGGCTGTACACAAAGGGAAAACCAAGTAGAGAATGTACAGGGTCTACCCCCCTATACTTAGGGTAAAATATCCCTAAGTAAAGGCAGCAAAAACAGGGGCAGAAAGAATCAAAAGAAATACCCAAAGGTCCTACATCCCCCCTATACTTAGGGTAAAGTACACCCTAAGTATAGCATAATCAAAAGATGAAGAAAGGGATGTGGGACTAAAGAATGTAGTGATATGGACATCTGGATCTATACAGGTCGGAAGAACAGTGATAATCAGGCGTGAGATGCAATAGATGTGAGTCAAAAAATCACATCTCACGCAAAATGAATAGGGGCAACATCAACGACATGATCTAGAAATGGCTTGAGCCGCTGGCCGTTCACTCAAAAGGTACTCTCAGAAGACAACTCGGATATGTCAATGCTACCGTTGTCGTGTACCTTTCTCACTAGATATGGGCCCTTCCATTTGCTCTGTAGCTTCCCTGGAAATAGACGAAGCCTAGCATCAAACAGCCATACTCTCTGTCCAGGCTCAAAATGCTTGTGGCTGATGTGAGAATCATGCCACTCCTTCACTCTCTCCTTGTACTGTAGGCTGATTGAGAAGGCGGTATCTCTAAGCTCCTCCAAGGCTGCTAACTCTGCCCTCCTCTGATCTCCTACACTATCTGGATCCATAAGAATGTATGTAACTTCCCAAAGTGACATGTGTCTCAGCTCAACAGGTAAATGGCACGGCTTGCCATATACGAGGTGAAAGGGAGACGTGCCCAATGGTGTCTTGAAAGACGTCCTATATGCCCACAAGACCGAGTCCAAAAGCTATGACCAATCCTTTCTGTCAGGGCGGACGACTTTCTGCAAAATAGTCTTGATCTCCCTATTCGACACCTCGGCCAGACCATTCGTCTGTGGATGGTATGGAGTGGCAATTCGATGGTCTATGCCGAACTCGCTAGCAATGGCCTCCACCCAACGACTCACATAATCAACGGCCAACAGAATGTACTCAAATCCCTGACTCTTAGGGAATGGACCCATGAAATCGATGCCCCATGCGTCAAAAACCTCACAGAAGTGAATGGGTTACATCGGCATCATATCACGCTGTCCACAAGTGCCCATCCTCTGACAGTCAGTACACCTCTTCACGAACTCATCAGAGTCCTTGAAGAGGGTAGGCCACCACAAGCCGGATTGGAGCACTTTCTATGTTGTTCTCCATCCAGAGTGATGTCCTCCTGCCTCAAGCTTGTGGCAGTAAGTGAGGACGCTATGGTGCTCCTCCTGAGGAATGCACCTACGCCAGACGCTATCCCCTCCTTCGTGGTAAAGGATGGGATCCTCCCAGTGGTAGGACTTGGCCTTCGCAAGGAAGGTCTCAAGCCTCTGCCTGGGCCAATCTTGTGGAACTTTCTTAGCAACAAGAAAGTTCACAATATCGGCATACCATGGGAGAGAGGCGATAGCAAGGATCGCCTCATCTAGGAAGGTCTCACAAATAGGGTCAATCAAGTCAGAATCCTCAAGATGCTCTAATCGGGAGAGATGATCCGCCACCACATTCTTGACTCCAGGCTTATCCTTGATCTCTATGTCGAACTCCTGGAGTAGAAGGATTCATCTACTCAGTCTGGCCTTGGCATCCTTCTTTGCCATGAGGTACCTGATGGCGGTATGATTAGTAAACAGGGTCACTCTAGATCCAATAATGTACTATCTGAACTTATCTAGGGCGAAGACTACGGCTAGCATCTCCTTCTCTGTGACTGTGTAGTTCCGCTGTGCGGAATCCAATGTGCGGCTAGCGTAGTGGATAGCAAATGGAACTCCATCCCTCCTCTGTCCCAGCATGGCCCCCACGGCAAAATTGGAGGCATCCGTCATGATCTCGAATGGGAGAGACCAATCAGGTGGCTGGAGAATAGGAGCCTCAACAACACATCTCTTGAGGGTCTCGAAGGACGAAAGACACTTGTCATCGACAAGGAACTCGATGTCTTTCGTCAACAGGTCAGTCAACGATTGGACAATCCTACTGAAATCATGAATGAATCATCGGTAGAAATCGACGTGCCCCAGGAATGACCGTAACTGCCGCAAATTAGACGGCGGTGAGAGTTTTCTAATGGCATCTACCTTGGCCGGATCAACCTCCATGCCCCTGTTGGAGATGATATGGCCAAGCACTGTCCCTTGAGTCACCATGAAGTGACTCTTCTCCCAAGAAAACACCAAGTGAACCTCTATACATCGCTGAAGTACTCGATCTAGGCAGTCAAGACAAGAGTCGAATCTGTCACCGTAAATCGAGAAATCATCCATGAAGACCTCCAAGCACTACCCTACCATGTCCGAAAAGATCAACAGCATGCATCTCTGGAAGGTCGCAGGGGCATTGCACAGCCCGAATGGCATGCATCGGAAGGCGTATGTGCCGAAGGGACAGGTAAAGGTAGTCTTGTCCTGGTCCTCGGGAGCGATGGCCACCTGGTTGTAGCCCGAGTACCCATCCAGAAAACAGTAGTGGCTCTTCCCCGCCAGTCTCTCAATGATCTAATCTATAAAGGGCAGGGGGAAGTGATCCTTCTTGGTGGTTTGGTTGAGTCTCCTGTAATCAACGCAGACCCGCCAAGAAGTGGGTACCCGTGTAGCAATCTCCTCTCCAGACTCACTGACCACTGTAGTGATGCCCGTCTTCTTGGGCACCACATGCAAAGGGCTGACCCTCTTGGAGTCGGAGATGGGGTAGATAAAATCGGCGCTCCACCATTTCGATATCTCCTTCATGACAACCTCTCTCAGACTCGGGTTCAGCCGCCGCTGGAACTCACGTGACGGCTTCGCCTCATCCTCGAGATAGATATGGTGGGTACACAGGGCCGGACTTATCCCCTGGAGATTTGCTACGCTCCATCCAATCGCCTTGCGGTTCTTTTCAAGAACCCCCATCAGACAGGATTCTTGCTCTCTAGTCAAATCAGTGGAGATAATGACTGGGTACATCTCATGCTCACCCGCAAGGAACCTATACTTCAGTGATGTAGGAAGCGGCTTCAGCTCTGGACAACTGGGTGCTGGTGTATCTGGCCTCTAAAAACTCTGCGTGAAAGCTGCCTAATCTGCATGGGAGAACTGAAACTCTCTGTTACTCTCAAAAACTGGAGAAGGTTGCCCTGATGGACTGTCTCTGCTCTGCTCGGCATCTACCTCCTCCCCATCTGCAGGCTCAGTGGAAGTCAGGTCTGGCATGTAATCATCACAATCTGCCCAGTCAGAATCTGACTCCGAGGATCTGCATCATCCAAGGTGGCATCAGCACCACCATCATCACAAGAATCAGTCTCGCGGTCGAGAACCGGCTCTGCTGCCTCAAAAGTATCCTGAACCAGGAATGTGCTCTCCAATATCTCCTCTGCTGTCGTTTCTACATCAGCGGAATCTGAAAGTGAGAGGATGGCATGTGCTGCTGGGTCTGCCCAAACTGCCTCATCGTCTGTGATCACAAAGTCACAGTCTTGGTGGATGTCTAGCCCTGCATCTGTCAGCTGCTCGGTGTCTGAAGTGTTCTCTGAGCATGCTCTGTCTCTGGCTCTGATGTCCTCGACCGTCTCTATTTGTACACTTTCACCCTTGACGCGAAAGTATACCTTCCCGCTATCATGGTCAATCACCGCCTTGGCTATGGCCAAGAAAGTGCGACCGAGAATGATGAAGGTATCGGTCACGGACTCAGGGATCTCCATGTCCAACACTACGAAGTCCACGGGGAATTGTAGGCCCTGAATCGTGATGACAACGTCTGGCAACAACCCCTTCGGCCTCTTGACAGATCGATCAGCAAACTGAAGGACTGTCCTGCTCTGTCTAAGAGTGCCCAACTCGAAGCGGTCGAGAAGGGCTGCCGGAAGGAGGATGATCGACGATCCGTTGTCTAATAGAGTGCGGTCGAACCTCTGCTCTCTGATGTGGCATCTGACATAAGGGGCTCCTGAATCTGGCCTCTTGGCCGGCAGACGGTTCTGTATCGCGAAACAAGTGGCTCTCGTCAGCACATGAATCTCTGAGTGGTGGTTCCTCCTCTTCCTCCTGACTGTGGTCCTGTCTCTAAGTGAACGCTGGAGTAGAGGGATGTGCTGCAAAGCCTCCTGAAGAGTCAGCTGAATGTGGAAACGATCTATCATCTGCTGGCTGAACTCTTCCCGCTCACTCTTTTTGGTATTTTCATTCTTCTTCCCCTTCCCCATCTGAAGGGCTCTAGGGAAGGGGATCACAGGGTCCTTCTCAGATGAAGGACTAGGTAAGGGTCTAGACGGTTCGACGACCGGATCCACACATACATCATGAACCACAGTGGGACCAGAAGAAAATAAACCCTTTCCTTTATTCACAGAAGTGTTCCGAGATACATCAGTAACAGGAAAAAGAACAGGAATCTCAGAAGACTTGGTGGCATCAGCACCACCATCGATTGGTAGACGGGCGGCCTCAGTACCGCGCTCCAGCTCGGCAACATGGGTGGCCTCAGTACCACCTCCTCCAACTGGTGAAACGGCGGCCTCAGTACCGCCAGTGGGATCAGCATCCATGGTGGCATCAGTACCACCATCATCATCTCTAGCAGCCTCAATACCGCTCTCCTCCTCGCCTGGCGCTCTGTATGTATCCTCAGGGTGTCGCTCAGATGAGTCGCCGCCTGCTGGCATCCTACCGCTCCTAAGTGTGACAAAATCGGTATCAAAAAGATATACAGACATATCACCAAAAGTATCACTCGGAGTGGCGTACTCAGTACAAGCTACCTGCTTAGATTTCCTCTTCAGGTTGTTGGGATTCGGCTCAATCTGGGCAGGGATGGAGGCCTTCCCTCTCACGATGTCCCGCATCTCCTGGCTGAACTCATCCATCTCCCATCGAAAAGTAGCCTGCTGGATCTGTGAGAAGGCGGGTTATGTCATCCAAGGCGGGGCTCTCATAGGATGGCCCATGAGAACCCGACGGGTAGACTCTCTGGTAGTGAGGTTGTTGGTGCTGCGACTGAGAGGGGTAAGAATATGGCTGATGTTGCGGCTGGTGAGGCTGATCACGCCTCCAAGGCTATCCCTGCTGATAGGGATAAGGACCATACTGCGACGACTGCTGTTGTTGCTGCTGTGGGTACACTGGGGGCTGCTGCTGCTGGAGATCTCTCTGATGGCCGTACTGGCCACCCTGTCCTGATGGCTGCTGCTGGGGCTGGGTACCTCTGGTCCCCCAACGGAATCCGAGATGGTCTCGCCGGATACCAAGCTGGGGGCGGTCATACCAAATCCCGTTGACATCCATCAACGGCTCTGCATCGTACTGGGATGGCGGGAGTACTGCCAGAGGCTGATCCGGCTGGTATACCACCATCTGCATGTCTGAAGATGGCGGTGACTGGTAGGTGGGTTGCGGCTGCCGGTACGGCTCCGCCTGTACAAGATGAACCTGTCTAGGCTGCTGGTGGGAGATGGAGCGCTGGGACAAGATGCTGCTGCTACTCGGATCGCCTCGTGCCTGAAGACGAGGCTGTGAAGCCGTCTGTGCCTCCTGGAGACACATGAGCTGTGTCTTCATGTCACTCAGAGTCTGTGCCATCTGCTCCATCTGCGTGATGTCTTGGCACTGCTTCTTCTCTATAATCTCCATTCGGTCCAGCTTCTCACTGATAATCCCCATGTCTGTGGCTATACTCTCTGCATGTGCTACTGCCGCGGACGAACTGGAAGGACCGGCATCGACCCGTGCTATCCTTTGGTACTGCACGGTCTGTGGATGTTGGGGTCTGCCCTGAGTGTACAATCGGGTCTGGGACATCACCATATAGTTCTCATCCATCTCCTTGTAGATGGCCCAGACCTGATCGTGATCCTTGGTGAAGTAAGACCCGCCACAAGAAGCGTTCACCAAGCCCTGAAGCTCTGGTGTCAGCCCGCTGAAAAAGCATTGAACAAGGTTCGGCTTGGAAATGTCGTGGTGCGGGCATCTGTCTGTCAGCTCTCGAAACCTCTCCCATGCCTCGTGAAACTGCTCGTTGGGGAGCATGGAGAAGTTGCTGATCAGGGCTCTAGCGGCGTTCGTCTGCCCGAGTGGATAGTACTTGTGTAAGTACTCAGTACGGAGTTGCTCCCATGTGTAGACAAACTTCCCCAAATGCTTCAGCCAGGTGGCTGCTCTGTGAGCTAAGGAGAAGGGGAAGGCAATCATCCTGATGGTATCTTGGTCCACCTGACGGTCATGGACGGTGCTGCAGATCATCAGAAACTCCTGGAGGTGGAGATGGGGCTCCTCAGTGGTGAGCCCGTGGAAATGGGGGAGGAGCTGCAAAGTGTTCGGGGGGAACTTGAAGTCCCCCACGATGGCTGGTAGAACAACCCAATGGGGCATCAGTGTCGATCCGGGGTTTTGTAACTCCCGCATCGGTCTCGATGGATCTGCTGCGGCTGCGGCGGCTGCGGCGGCTGCTGCCGCGGCCTCACTGGGTATCCTCGACCCGTCTCTACGCTGCTCTCGCTCTGCTCTCGCTCTGCTCCATCTCGCGCCTCATATCTAACATGAATGCTCCCTGATCCCTCAACTGCTGCTGCACTGTCTCGAGGAAGGCGATCAAGGTGGAGTTGATCGCACCCTGGTCCAGAACGAAATGCTCATGCTGCGGACCTCTGGTGTGATCATCAGAACTGCCGGCCATAGTCTCTGCAAAATCAAAACATCTCAACTCAGGTGCCGATAAATCATCTGTCAGTCTCTCCTCTGGCACTGGTATCTCGGCCTCAGAAGAAGAAGGGGGTCGAGAGGGAACAAGGTGGAATCATACTCGGGTTTGGAGAGCGGGTCTCGGTTCTCGCGAACCAACCTAGATGAGCGGGTAGACGCGCCCGAAAGCGGTGCAGCCAGAGGCTGCTTAAGAGATCGTCTGCCCATCATCTTGATGTGGCGAGTAAGGCGGATGAGATCTGGAAACAACTATGATCACAAGCAAACCCCCAATTCACCAACACAACGCGAGCTGAAGACCGTAAAGGCTCGGTCAATTATCTTGTCAGTTTTTATTTTGGTGATCAGTCAGGATATCAGAGCGATTACGTGACCTGTTGGGATACCCATATTTTCTCAGCCGACTGTCCCATACAGAAATAGCCGGTAATCAGCCGAGAAGAATATCGGAGGGCTCTACCTAGTGTTCGGGGTCACTCTCTCGCACA
Organism: Ottelia alismoides; assembly: GCA_037367405.1. Classification (NCBI taxonomy): domain Eukaryota; kingdom Viridiplantae; phylum Streptophyta; class Magnoliopsida; order Alismatales; family Hydrocharitaceae; genus Ottelia; species Ottelia alismoides. The sequence continues at coordinate 415,574 of JAZKJV010009751.1, read as the reverse complement.
ATCAAACCAGACAATGAGGGGGTTGCTCTCCCCAAGACAAAATTTTTTTAAGTGAGGTGTCTTTTAGGGTCGATAGTGTTAGCAGTCCCAAATTTTATTGTTTTTCTTTTTAGATATTTTTCAATAAAAACAAAATTGCCTAACGAATTTTTCGGTTCTCCTGATTATTAAGTCAATAACAGGGGGAGAAGAAGAAAAAGCCGATGCGCGATGAAATCAATGATGCATGCAGAGTAAGAAATGCGTACCTTACTCCAGCAGTCTACATGCAATATGATCCGCGCAGAATTGAAAGACAGAAATAAAACTACCAAAATGGTGCAAGCGGAAAAACCGAGTCCCTAAATAGCAACTTCTACTCGAAAGAACCGTCTAGCTGGTCACCAGCCTTCGATCCAAAAGGTCCGGTCTCGATCTACCCCTCCTCCTCCCGACAAATCGGGTTCAGGAGCAGCGCTTGGCAGGGCAGGCTGCGGCACGTAGGCTCGAAGGAAGCAAGTCAGCTATTTTTATTAATCTTTTATTTGTAGGTCCAATTAGCGAACTATAGGCACAAGTAGATAGATTAGGTGTTTGGATCCTACTAGCTACGTCACAATCAACAGAAATTCCTAAGGCTAGGGGCTCGATAAAAACCGCGAGAAATCGTAAAAGGCAGTGAAAAACAAAAGCCGCGTAAAAAGCCGCGAAAAACCAAACTAGCTAACGGGTCCCCCAAGCACACCGATGCTCGGAGAAACAGACCCGAGAGAGTTCAAGTCCAAGCTGTCCCTGTGTTATTACAACAATTCAACTGAAATAAAGTCTAATCTACCCTAAACTAATCCTCTCCCACTTAGCTACTCTCTCACGCTCTCATGCGGCTCCGTGCAGAAGGGAGCCGCCTCCGAACACCTCGGTTGCACCGGCTTCTCTAGAGTCGCCGCCTCGGTCCTCAAGCTCTCGCAAGAAAACAACAGAGTGTTACCAACCAGATAAAATAATCAACTAAAGACAGGAAAAGTGAACAGGGATATATGTGCAAAAATAGAAATAAAATAAAATAAACAAGCAAAAACAAAAATAAAAGAAAAGAAAAGAAAATAAAATAAAACAAAAATAAAAGAAAAATAAAAAGTCGCAAAAAGCCGCGGACTCAGAAAGAGCCGCGGAAAGCCGCAAAAAAGAAAAGAAAAGAAAAATGAAAACTAAAGCGACTACTAAGTCGTGCTCTCTAGCAACGGTGCCATTCTGATGACCGAAAAACCGAGCAACTAAGGTAGATAAATCAAGAAGTGGTCGTTGCGACCTTAGTCGCTCGGGTGGCTCAACGAGAAAAATTATTCGGACCACCAAATAAAGATAAAATACAAGAAACTCAAACTAGCAGTCCTAGCTATAGGATTAACCTGGTATAGCGACCAGGGTCGAACACAAGGAACACGTGATGGCCTCGCGGCCTACGAAGTAGTCAAAAATAATGAAAAATAAAAGAAAAGATTTTTGGTGGGTTTTTGATAATTTTTATATTTTTTGGATTTTTTAATTAATAAAGAAAATAAGAAAACAAATAAACAAGCAACTTGGACGAATTATTTAACTACTCAAAATTCACCCAAAAATTCAAACAAAAATGTTTTTATGTTTTCTATATTTTTCTATGTTTTTGGTTAATTTTTGGGCTGATTTTTATGGAAATTTATAAAAATAAAAGAAGATAAGAAAAGAGTGTTGCTGTCCACTCAGACTTGGAGGGCCAAAATAAAATGGATAATGGCCCTATCAAGGTCAGAAGGTAATTTTCCTGTAAAGTGTGAAATGGAAGGAAAATTTAGGTACTGGTTTTATTAATTTTTTATTTTTCAATTATTTATTAGAATTTTTATGGTGTTTTCAATGTTTTTCAATTTTTATAATTTTTATCAATCTAAAAATGACAAAAATTGGTCAGAAAATCAAACAACACAAAACTAACAATATCTAATTTTTTTGTAATTTTTAAAGTCGTTTTAATATTTTTTGTGATTTTTAAAACTAGACAGTAAAGAAAATGCGTGTTTTTGAATTTTTAAAAATAGTAAAAAGGGTCAAAAATGTCTCCAAATTTTAGAGAAAATTTTACACCATGGCAGGAGCCATGTGTCCAATTTTCATCGAATTTGGAGTAGTTTTGCTATTTTATTAAAAATAAAAAACCAAGGCACAGTGCATAGGGACCTGAATGCAATTAAAATAAGTTCCAGAACCCCTTGAGTAACACGGCTGGAAAGTAGAGGGGTTAAAGTGTAAAAAGCCTCGAGACCCACACGCGTAGCACGTGTGTTACACTCGGAGGGGCATAAGTGCCATTCCCATTTTAAAAGATGTAAACAATAACAGTCCAAAAGCGCATGGAAGAACATGCAAATATCCCACCAAAACACATGACGAAGCACGTGGCCACTATAAGCAAGGGTATACAAGCAAATAACAGAAACAGCAGGGTCCTCGATGCAATATGGCCAAAATAAAAACAACTAAACTTGATATTTACAGGACTAAATATTAACACTAAAAAGATGAGGGCCTAAGGGTGAATTACCCCTTTATTATATGCCGATGGTCGGATGCATGCCACGTAGCGGATCGGACGGTTGAGAAGAGGCGCGACTAAGCAAAGGACTCCTCGGCGCTAATCCAACGGCTGGGGACACGCCACGTGTCTGATCGACGGTCGAGAGGCGCTGGGTCCCCTTCGCTGGATGGAGGGCTGAGAGAAGGCCACGTGTAGATCCGACGGTGGCTGTTGGGCCTCCTCTTAGCCCTGATCGGACGGTCTGCACATGATCTGGAGCTGGAGGGAGATCGGACGGACGGGGAGGATGCTCGATGAACTTGACACCGGCGAGTTTCGTCGGGCTCGTGCGCGTACAGGAGAGCTCCTCGGAGGCTGCTAGAGATCGGAGAAGGAACGCCTGGGCCTCCCATGTCTGAAGCGCCCCTCTGATGGTGCAACGGAGCTGCGGAGAGCTCAGGCGACCACGGCGGAGCGGAAGCTACTGCGTCTGAACGTCGAGCCCTCAGATGAGCTCGCTTTGACCTGCAAAGCACGGCAACAAGCTCCTGGGTCGAGGGCAAAGTGCCTCGACCCGGTTAGTGGTGGTGGAGGTGAACGGTGTGTCGAGGCGAGCGAGCTCCGGCAGAGCGACGGCGATGAAGCTCGGTTCCCAGTTCTTGTGTGAACTGGGATGAATCGATGGGCGAAGAAGGTGCGCGGGAGGAGTGCGAAGATGTGGTTCGACTCCGATGATCGAAAGGTGGGCTAGGGTGGTCGGAATCGGGGCTCGTCGGCGACGGGGTGATTTGGGCGAAAATCTAAATTAGCTAAATAGAAGGAGAACTAGGGGTACCTGATGGATGAGATCGACTAGGGAAGAGCTAGGGAAGCTCCAGGTCCTAGCCTCGAGGGCCGTCGGTGCCTGAGGCTTGAGCACCACGTCTGGGCGGCGCACGGCGGCGTAACGTCGCCAGATCGATGGTCCAGCTGCTCCCTCCTAGCTGCAACACGGTCGGACGTGAGCTGTCACTCAGGCGGTGGCTATGGAGGTCCTAGGGTGGAGAGAACTGATCCAAAGATGAGTGAGGAAGCCGGCGGAGCTGGGACTATATACGCTAAGGGGTCTGGCTAGATGGGAGCCGGGCGTGAAGCTCGGAGCGCGGATCCCAAGGTTGATGTCCGGGCGTGGGTCTCGGATGCCAGAGGAAGAAATGGAGCCCGGAAATATCGGATTTGATGATTGGGTCATGATGCAATAATTCCGCGAAGTCGGGTCGGGCGTGCATGACCCGTGGGAAGTGGTCCAAGGGGGGGAGTTGACCGAGGGGTCAACATCCCCCGTGGACCGATCAGAAGAGGCCACATCAGAAATCATTGGAAATTAAAAATAAAATAATAAATGCTAATTTAGGAAAAACTTAAAACATGAAAATTGTTTATTTTATTTTAAACTATTTTTTTGTTATTTTTAATTAATTTTTCGAAATAAAAATAAGGTATTTACACTATAGTGTTATATATAGGTATATACACAATATTGATTTTTTATTTTTGATTTTTAATTAATTATTTTTGTATAATTTGATTCCCATTTTATATTTTATTTATTTATAGCATAAAATTAGGAATAAAAAGGTATTTTTATTTTATTTTTATTATTTATGTACAAGGGTTAAATAAATAGATATATACATCTATATGCATGGTATATATACAATGTTCTTTTTGGTTTTTATTTTTGTTCTTTTTATTTTGTTTTTATGGCTTTTATTTTATTCATTTACAACATGAAATATATAATATATACAAATTTTATGGTATTTTGATTTATTTATTTATAAGGCGAAATAAATATATGTGTGATCTTATGTACATGGTGAATATTTACAAGAGCGGTTATTTTTAGTTTCTTTTTAATTTTCAATTTTTATTTTTATTTTGTATTTAAAAATATTTACAAATATATACGAGCCCATTTTATTTTGTTTTTAGAGGAAAATATTATTATTTTATTTATAGGTATATATACACATGAGCTCCCTTATCTCTCTCTACTTTGGCTTTTATGCGGTCAGGCCCATGCTGAGCCCTCCCTTGGGATTAGGTTGCTCAATATTTATTCTAAATATCTCCCTCTTTTTCTTTTAATTCTTTATTCTTTTATTTTTTGCACAAAAACATGCTAATTATTAGTTTTTACACAATGCATGCACTTTGGTAATTATTTGTATTTACATATATCTACATGTATTTGCAAAGGTTTTTGTAGCTAAAATATAAGAATAAAGAGTGATGAATGAGTATTCATCAGACACCATTTGAAGGGGGATAGTGGTTCGAGACGCCTTTGAAAATATTTGTAGAATAACTAGGAAGCATAGATAAAATATTCAAGTAGATCAATCAACCCACTTGCACAATATTTTTTACGTAGAAACCGACTTAGGAAAAACACACGACATGATCTTCCAGACTCGAGATTTCCAAATTAACCAAGCTAATCAACTGCTTTACTAAAGCCTGAGACATTTACACGGGTATCTCAACCATTTACAAAGTTGATGCTTCATAATCTTAGATCAAATACCAAGATCAACACTACGAATCAAACATTGTATCCCAGGCAGAAGAATATGCGAGATTTCAACTTTTTCTTGCTTGCTTGGAGGTTTCACATCCAAGAGCTTTCTTTGCACACTTAGGATCATACAACAAATGTTCTACAAAAAGCTGTCAACTGGAAACATGATGTATGATAGTAATAATATCCAGAAAGGATTATCTAAATACATATCACAAAATAATTTTCTAAGCAGTAACAGATGATATCTAGAGATCAACAAAAGTAGTATAAATGCATAGATAATTCACCAAGAATAGCATAAATAATTACATCACAAATATCACAGGTGGATAAGCAATATCAAAAATTAGTAAATATCACCGCGTTGACATGAAGCTGCATAAAGTACTCTAACGGATGCATAATACCTTGAGAGAAGGCTAGTCAATTGAGCACTGTTGAACGAACAAACTCGTTTCACAGCTTTTGCTAAATCACGAATATTCTTCTCAAAATATCGAATGAGTCGAAGTACATGAGAGAGAATATCGAGAGAATCACTCAGAAATAGCTTCTAAGTTTTCTAATGAGAATAGGAGTTAATACTCGAGTGATGCATGTTCCAACAATGGGTATGTATCCTTTATACATGAGATCAAGAAAAATGGTCGTTGGAAATAAAAATGTATGAAATAAAATGGCTATTTTCTGATATGATCAATTACGTTAACAAGTATGATCAATTAACTATAAATGATCAATCCTTTGATGACTATTTGTGTGGTATTCAAATCGATAAGATCAAATTGACATGATCGATAAGGCATGATCGATCATTGGAAATAAATGATTGACAAGGAGTGATCGATCAGTGTGGGAAATATAATCGACTAGTTCATCAAAAACTAACATTCATGAAAAGGAAACTTGTGGTTTGAAACTTGCTGGAGTTACAAAATCCAAACTAAATACAAATAAACTTATTATATATCTTTTGAACAAAGAAACAACAAGACTGAGCAACTGCAATTTGCTTCTTAGTGGATCCAGATCTAGCTGAGATCCTCGTATCAGTCCTGCAATCATAGAAAAATATATAAGAGACAACGATAACATCATGTGTGTGTTATCTTTAAAATTATGGAGAACCAAAGTACTAAAAATCTCCCCCTTTTTAATGATGACAAATCTTTTTCAAAAGCTAAAAAAAGTTGTAAACACTTAAGCATAAGCAATTGTCAAGATAAATTTAAGATATGAAAATTATATTATTAAATAAAAAAATTGAGTTACAAATTCAAGTCTTGATTTTATTTTCCCCCCTTAATAAAAGAATTATAAAACTTTTTTAAGGTGAATAAGAGTTATAAAACTTATTTTATTCTCTCCTTTTAATTCTTTAATTAGTTCTCCCCCATAACTTAGTCATATCATGTTTAAGCTTTAATAAATTATATTCTCCCTTTTTTGTTATCAATAAAAAGATCAAAGAGAATGAACAAAAGCATGCATACTTCAATAATAAGGAGTAAGAATAAATTACAAAAATCTTGTGTGTCACACAAATCGATTCCAATATATAAAGATAAGGAAAACACAGGAACATTCAAAGAAATAAAGAACTACAGGACTAATCAGACAGAGCATAGTCGGAGTCATCAGTAAGGGGTGAAAGACGGGTTCTCTTGCCATGCTCAATAACTCTGTGAGTGTTTAAGTTGTACTCATATTGAGGGTGTCGAACCCAGAATCATCTAATTCAATATCTTCTTCTTCTTTAGGCTCAGGGATCGGAGTCACTATCAGGATCTGATATAAATAGTCAGAGTCGCTGTGACCTGAATAGAGAAATCCTGTCAATCAAGAAAAATATAAGAGCAGACCACCAAATAAAAGAGATAAAACAATAAAATCAGAAAATAGCGGTCCTAGCTATGAGATTAGCCTGGTGTAGCACCCAGTGTCGGACTTAGGGAGCACGAGTAGGCCTCATGGCCAACGAAGTAGTCTCAAAATAAAAGAAAATAATAACAAGTATTTTTGGTGGATTTTTAATTTTTTTATATTTTTTTGGATTTTTAATAATAAAGGAAAATAAGAAAAAGTCAAAACAAGGCAAACTCAACAAATTATTTAATCACTCAAAATGGGTCCAAAAATTCAAACAAAAATTTTTTTATGCTTTTTAAGTTTGTTAATGTTTTTGGTGAACTTTTGAGATTTTTCCAATTTTTATAGAATTTTCTAAAAATCAAAGAAGGCAAAAACAGGAAGTTGTTGTCCAGTCAGGCTTCAAAAATCAATTTAAAATATCAAACTGATTTGTAAAAGCCTGAAGGTAATTTTTATGACAAATATAAACAATAAAGAAAATTCAGAAAAAAAAGTTTGTATTTTTTTGGTTTTCTATCATTTTTTAGAATTTTTATAAGTTTTTTATGGTTTTTTTATTTTTAAGGTTTTTGTATATCCAAAAATAGCCAAAAATGCACAGAAAATATAACACACCAAAATTCATAAATACTAATTTTTTTTAGAATTTTTCAAATAGTTTTTATATTTTTTATGATTTTCTAATTCAGACAGACACAAAAACCACTGTTTTTGAATTTTTAAAATATGAAAAAGCCTCAAAATTGTACCAAATATTTATGGAAATTTTTACACAGTGGCAGGAGCCACGTATCCAAATTTCACACAATTTGGATTTAATTTGCTATTTTATTTAATTAAAAATAAGGCTCACAGTGCACAAGGACCTAGATGTAAAGAAAATAAATTTTAGGGACCAAAAAGTAACACGAGTAAAAAGCTCAGGGTCCAAACATGCAAAAAGCCCAAACTGCTCGCGTGGGGCACGTGAACCAGGCACGGAAGGACCTACTTGTAATTCCTATTTTATAACATTCAAACAATAACACAAAGAAACTACAGGGTATATATTGCAAAAGTTCCCAGTCCTCACGTGTCAAAGCATGTGGCCCACATATAGAAGGACTAAAATGCAAATAGAAAAATCAAAGAGGTCCGATATGCAATTTTTACAAAATAAAAACACTGACTAAAATATTTACAGGGCTAACTATTAAATCTCAAAAAGACAGGGGCCTAAGGGATATTTACCCCTTATTATCAGAGGGTCGAGGAGACGCCACGTGGATGATCGACGGCTCTGGATGGGGGCGCCTCTTCGTCTGGATGGACGGCTCGGCTCAAGCCCTAAATGAATCGGGCGGTCGCTGCAGCTCCTCAGATGAATGGCTGGGATCACGTCTGGAGCTAAGGGCTGATCCAACGGCGGAGAAGGATCCTCCAAGAACAGCTCGCCGGAGAGCTTTGCCAGCTCCGTGTTCGCGTCGAGGTCCTCCTCTACTGCTGCTGAGATATGGAAAAGATCTGCGAAGGTGTTCCGCAGCTAAAGAGCCCCTCCGATGAGGTCGGGAAGCTTCAAGGAGCTCCGACAATGAAGGAAGAGCTGGGCCTCTGTGCTCGAACTAGAAGACCCTCAGATGGGTCGCATTGGCCTGCAAAGAAGCATCAGAAGCATCCTGGGTCGAGGGAAAAATGCCTCGACCCGGTTAGGGGTGGAATGGCGGTCGGGCGAGGTGAGGTGGATGACCTCCGGCGAGGTGACGGCGGTGGAGATCGATTCTTGGCTTCAGGGCGAGCCAAGTTGAGCGAATGGGCGAAGAATATGGAGAGAAGTCTCGCGAAGATGTTGTTCGGGTCGGATGATCGATTAGGTGATCGGAGTAGACGGAATCGATGAGAGATGGCGGCGGAGCGAATTAGGCGTAACGAGAAATTAAGGAAAACTAGAAAGAATCGGGTCTACCTGGCGGATGCAATTGACTGGAGAAGAGCTCAAGAAGCTCTGGGTCAAGCCTCGAAGGGACGTTGATGCCCGAGGCTCGGGCGCACCTCGCGGCAGCGCACGGCGGTAGATGTCGCCGGATTAGTGGCGACGGGCTTCCTCTCCTCTCTTCGACACTCGCCTCTCTCAGCTGTCACTCTGGGGAGTCTAGTGGAGGTCCTGGGACGAAGGAGCAGCGCCAAAGATGAGTGAAAAGGTGCTGTGGAGGTGGCTTATGTACTGCTAGGGGTTCGAGAAGAAGGAGGTCGGGCGAGTCGGTCGGAGCTCGGATCCCTAGGTAGATGATCGAGCGAGGGTCTCGGATATGTCTATTGTAATTAGGACCATGGGTTTAGGCAAATGGAGGTCGGGTTAGATGGGGAATAATGGAAGAAGTCGGGTCGGTCGTGAGATCCGCGGGGGAAGAGGTCTGCGGGGGAGAGTTGACCGGGGGTCAACAATCCCCCGTGGACCAATGGGAGGCCTCCATTGAAAATTATTTTGAAAATTAAAAACAAAATAGCAAATGTGATTATTTCGAAAAACTTAAAACATGAAAATGTTTATTTATTTTTAAATTTTTTTTTTGTGATTGTTATTTATTTTTTTGAAAAATAATTTATGTATTTACAAAATATTATTATTATATACATGTATATACATATGTATTTTTTATTTTTAAATATTTATTTTTATAAAGTTTATTCCAATTTTATATTTTATTTATTTATAGAATAAAATTTGGAATAAAAGGGTATTTTTATTTGATTTTTATTATTTATTTACATAGGTTAAATAAATACTTTTATTTACATACATACATGGTATATATACAAGGTGGATTTGGATTTTATTTTATTTCTTTTTATTTTTCTAATTTTTACTTTATCTATTTACATCATGAAATGTGGAATATGAACATATTTTTATTGGATTTTTATTTATTTATTTACAAGGGGAAATAAATAGATATGTTATTTCTATGTACATGGTTTATATACAATGATGAAGGGAATTTTATTTCTTTTTTATTTTTATTTTATTTTTCCCATTTTTATTTTAATTTTATATTTACAAATATGTACAAATTAATAAACCACGCAATTTTATTTTTATTAAGAGGAAAATAATTTTTATTTATTTACATAGGTATATGTACACACATGAGATTGACCCTATCTCCCTCTACTTGGGTTCTTTTGCAGTCAGGCCCATGTTGAGCCTTCCCTTGGGATTAGGTCGCTCAATATTTATTCTAAATATCTCCCTCTTTTTCTTTTATTTCTTTATTCTTTTATTTATGCACGAAAACATGCTAATTATTGTAATTTACAAAATGCATGCTAAATGGTAATTCATGCTATTTACATGAATATACATGTGTTTTGCATAGGTTTTGTAGCTAAAATAAAAGAATAAAGAGTGATGAATTGGTATTCATCATGGGCATATGGACTCTCTTGCCTGGTCTGGAGGAGGATGCACAAGGAGTAGAAGGTCGAGGTGAAGATGAGGAGTAGGGGCTCACTGAGGTGCTGAACGGTGAGTTTGGGCATGGGTGCATGGAGTCTGGGTGTTGTAGGTGCTGGCGTAGAAGAGAACTACTAGATATGCATTGGATGCATCCCGTTGAACATGCAATACGACATCTTAGAGTCATCATTCTCAAATTGTATGTAACTGGTGGAGAATGATGCCATCCCCCACTGAAAACTCAGCACTATGCCAGCTGTCTCTTGGATTTGTCGGAACTCGAGAGAGTGGGCGTCAATGATGGCATGCTGACTGAGTTTCTCCTCGAGGCCTAAACTGTATTCTAGATATGCCCAAGTGGAATCAAAGGCTAAGGATCTAGGCATACGAATGAATCTTGAGAAGTGAAGGGTCGGAGTAGGAAGAACATGTGTGTCTCCATAGGTGGTGACAGTCGGCTCTACTTCAGTTTCTTCAACCTTAGTGGTGAAGAGCATCAACTCTACACTGAAGGGGCAGACTCGAAGGATGCAAGCTAGGTCACGAGGGATGAAGACTCCAATGTGTTGAAGAACATGAGCAGATAAAAATCATAATGAGGTATGGGCTCTAAGTGGTAGAGAGAGAAAGTGACATAGATAGTGGGACCAATTGAATGTTCAGACTTGAACAAAGACAAAGATGAGGGCTTGGACCTCTAAGGTGACATGGGTCAGATTTGACTTCTGATTACGAAAGCACTAGGAGAAGACAGTTGAGGGACCTAGGGATGGGCTTGAGGTTCATGGATGGCAAGGGCTTGGTGAAGTTGAGAACGAGCATCAAGACTTCCCTAAGTTGGTCTTGGGTCATTCTATAAAAAAACTCAAAATTTGTCGGGTCTGTGTCCGAGCAACCTAGAATAGACAAGATGATCGAAGGGTCAACAACAAATATGGTCCTATTGACCGTACTTATGATGGTTATGGTTGACATTGCCAATGTCCTCGAGGTTCGCATAAAACTTGATGATGTCATCATGAGAGATAGATTCTATGAGTGAATAGGGATTACATGGAAACATCATAGGATCGAATAGGGTCCTGATCCTATTCATGCTAAAGATCCTAGTGAACTCCAAGAAATGGTTATTGAAAATGGTCTAGGAGGTCAATCGAGAGATCATTAAGTAAATACAGGAGTAAAGAAAGATCTGGTCTTCGATAGAGGCAAAATAGGAGGAGGATGTGCCTTTCAATCTCTTGGGAGCTAATGAATCTCATATTCATCATATTAAAATCCACATATTAATCTACAAGCTTAAACAATTCAATAAAAACTACTAGAAATTCATTAATATTTACTTGTATTATACTGTGTATATTCTGTGTATAATGAACCTATAAATAACTCTAAATAGCTAACTATATTTATTGTATTTAATTACTAACATTTCTTCTTTATTTTATTAAAATTCCTAAAAATTAGCATAATATTATCTATAATTGTTTTGACTTTTAAAAGAAATTAAAAATACAAAAAAATCGCAAAACCTCAAAATCAGTGTTTGTACCTATTAAAAATACTCCCAAAAATATACTTTTGTACAAGTGACCTCCTTTGACTTTTTGTTCAACATGAAACTTGTATATCCCATCGAGATCTACAATTTCATGTTTTGACTTTTCTAATTTTGCTTCCTTTTATTTCTTTTTAATTTTTCTTTATTTTTTTGATTTCTAAATTATCTAATTAGGCCACGTGGCCCCCTTCTTTTCCCTCCGCCCACCACATTCCTCAGCCTTTGGATCCGCCTCCAAGCGCCTTCATCATGGGCGTTCATCTCCCCTCGAGTCTCCACTGTTGATCTTCACCCCCAGATCCAATCTGAGCCACAACCTCCTGTTGTTTTCTAGACCACATGATCGCCCTCCTATCCAATGATTGTCCTCGCTCCACGTCACCACTTCTTCCTTCACCCTTGGATCATACCCCACTTCCATCAGAACCGCACACTCACGCTAGTCCCCCTATCGTTTGATTAGATCATATGTATATGATCTCTGCCCTCCTTCTGCGCCCCTACCTGGACCATTGGATCACAATATCTAACGGTCCTCGGTTCATCTTCCTCCTCCCACACGCCCAGCCCCCATCCATTACACCTCGCCACCACCTCAACCCCTTCCTATTTTAACCATCTCCTCCAATCATCCCTCCACAACCTAACGGCCCCTCCATGTAACCCGTTGCTCTGCCTTCCTCGTGATACCACCAACGCCTCCCTCCATCAATCCACACCATCACTACAGACATTGCAAAACCTCACCATCATCACATGAAATCGCCACCTCCTCCTATAAATCGATCACCAGCACCACCTCCATTCATCGTCCACCACTTCACGACGCTCCCTCCTAGCCACCCTCCCCGCCTCGTGACAGGAGGAGGTAGAGTTGGCTGGCGATAATAGTTGGAGAGCCAGGTGTCGACCATCGGCATCTCCGGCTAAGTAATGTGGTTCTGTCACCGCTGAGTACCAAAGATTGGCTGACTTCGTCGTGCGACGACCCGATCTTCGCAAGAAGCTCAACACAAGCCTCCTCCTCTGCCAACTTCCTATCCCAACCAGTTCTGATCTCCCCTCCTTTTATTCAACTTTTCTTTCATTTATTCCACCGCTCCTGATGCACCTCACCTCCACCTGATCATCTCCGAAACTCCACCGTACATCCCTCATGTTTGCGTTACCATCCGATCATGCCTTCCTTTCTCCATAACCTGATCACCATTGCCCCCCTTCTTCTCAGACTCGTTGGAGAAGAAGACCTAGCCCCCCATCCCTCTGCCTGATAAGGACTCCATCCCTTCGCTTGATAAGGATTCCATTCCACTCACTCTCGCACGTACATTTAGTCGTTTCAGCTATATAAAATGCTTGAAGGTAATCATCTCATCAATGGTTGGAGCTAGCGCCTATGCTCCGTTCTCGTACCTCGCCACCGGTCGTGCCTCATTGACCTACCCCTCCATTTGTTTCCAGACCCTCGTTGCACCTCCTATTCCTTCACCCGCATCTTAGCAAGCTTCCTCGACCTTTAGGTGAGCGAACAAAGCATGGTCGAGCTTTAGGGAAGTCACCGGAGCCAAGTCCCCTTGTCGTCGTGCGTGACGGACCTCTGGTGAAGAACAAAGAGCAGGTGTCGTCCGAACCCCACGATCAGACGGTCCAGATGGAGCCAGGTGTCTACTCGAGCCTTCATACCTAGCCTCCAGGCTCGGGCTACCTGAGCCAAGGACCAAAGCACCAGAAAGCACCACGTATCATCCCAAGCCTTGTCGCCTTCCGAGCCTAGCCCCTCACGAGAATTGCATGAAAGACCCTGGAATGTTCAGAAATTACAATTAGGTCCTCCAGTCGTGTGGCTTACATGCGTGCCTAGGGTATTTTATAGGGAGGCCCTCGCGGCTTTTGGAAATTATAAAATGGTCCCTACGTGCAATGGAGAAACTACAGAAGGGCCCCTCCAAGTTTTGGTATATGCAAATGGGTCCCTCCAGGGAATGATTTGCAATATTTATCTTTCTTTTCCATGCACTTTTATTACATTTATGCCTTTTGAAATGTTTTGAGCATATCTTGTGCGTTTTAGATCCAAACTGAGTGATTTCAGTTTCATTTTGATGCTCTTTTCATTATCTTTATAATGGCATTATTACTTTCCTGCTTTGACACTAAATTAAATGTGATGAATTATGACAACTTATAGTGTATATTGCTCTATAAATCCTCACCATTATTAGATACTCGTTCTTGATTTTGATGATCGATTTGACTCTGAAATTAAATTTCTCATTGGCTTGATATTCTGTAGGGCATATTTGTAGATAGTTTTGCATGCTTGTACTTTGCATTTAATCATGCCTTATATTCATGCATCATCTTTTAATTGCATTGAAAATCAAATAAGAAGACATGCATCATTCCTCACATTGTTTTATCTGCATTTTATTGTGCATTTGCATGAAGACCTAAAACGAGAAGATACTCACTCTTGAATTAATCGATGATTTTTGATAAATAGATAAAGAGGATCGTGTCCATGAGTTCGACCTTGGTATATTTTTAAAGTAAAATAACTCCACATATTCGAAGGTGTGGTTTTTACTAAATCAAAGATCATCTCCTATACTAAAAAATTCATGAATATTGAAGAGGCAGATTTTGCGTTCATCAAATGGCATCATTTCCAGGGACATGGCTCACCTTCATTTATTCGTTGAATTTTATTGAACTATTTTTGCCATAAATATTTTCAAAATTGTAGTTCTTTTCATCATATTATTTTTGCTTCATTTCATGATCATTTTTCTTGATATTTTTTTCTAACATTATTCTTTTGTGATGGGACTCATGGAAATCGAAGACGCTTGAGATCCATGGAGGCGTGGAGTTGGGAGCTCCCGCTGTGAGGAGCTACAAAAGAAAATTGAGAAAGATTCGAGGAACTATAGTCACCATTTTATTCTTGCATTATGTTGTAAAAAAATGTATCATGTGAATTTCTAGTTCCTCGTTCAAGGACTCACGCGTGTGTCAAAAAAACAAAAGAAAAAAAAGATTACTAGATAATCTACCCTCCCCCTTCACGCACACACGTGCATGTATCCATATATGTATATTCACTCACATCCCCCCCCCCATCTTTCTATATATTCGCACACACACACCCTCACGCATCCAGATGTTCATCTATGAAAATTCACCCTTCCATCTCCTACATCATTTCATCTGTATAAACGCATCCTCTAATCCTAACAGCCACAGGTCATCAGCCCAAAAAATTCTACATCTGTTACTTAGGCTATTTTTAGCCTAAGTATCGAGGGACCCGACTAAATCCATATTACCTCTATCTGTCTTCTTATACTTAGGTCATTTTTGACTTAAGTATAGGGGGATCCTCTGACTCAGTTCTGTTATATCACCTTATATTTAACTGGAGTTATGGCTTCATATCAATTGGGGACATAGAAAAAGTTAAGTATAGGGGGATATTCCCTATATTACTGTATATATATACTTTAGCCATAGATAGTGTTTTAAAATTTTTGAAAACTTTTTAGGCTTGGTTTAAGTTTGACCTGTGAACCAATTTTTGTAAAAAAATTGATGTAAAAATCTTTTAAAATTGATGGATTAACCTTTGTAAATAATTAACCTATTTCAAAAACTCCAAAAAAATCTGAAAATTAAAAAAAAATCTTTTGTAGAGGCTCTGACTACTAGGCTTCAAAATGAGTAGCTACTCTTTAGTGAGGTAACTTCGGTCTCCCTTAGCAGAGTAGGTGGTTTAGAGAACATTGTCTATGGCTCCATCCTCAAGTAACATGGGTCTGTCTAACGATCCGTATACACCCATACTGGCTGAAGTAGATTCAACTACTCATATGAGAATGGGCCAATTAGTATCTCTTTGAAGAGTTAAAAAATTGAAAAAAAAAATAAAATTAAAATTCACGAAAATTTACAAAAGATAAAAATCACAAAAATTCACGAACTGGGGAGTTGGTGTATTCCTGACACATTCACGTTCACTCAAGGCTTGAGGATTTGAGGACACTTGATTTCTGAGATCTTGAGAGTCTAAGTTAGCCAGCCTTAGTCATTAGGGTTTTGAACTTAATAATCCACACTTCCCTAGTATGAAATATCTGAACGCTATATTGCACTCTTCATCTCTACCTTCTAAAGAATATGTTCAGCACAACACATTCACAACTGCATGATTGATGAGATGGGTTGAGTTATCACTTGAGGAACTAGGACTGGTGATTTGAGTCTAGACCTGATTTAATGATACCTGAGGATGGGATAAAGATAATGAAGGCTTCAAGAAACATGAGTGTCAGCAAAATCCTAGCCAGTATGTGAACAAGTTCGCATGTTATCTCTTGAAATCTACCTATGTATCATGGTGTGATGAATCATAATTAATTGTTGATCAATATACACCAACTCTTGGTATAAGCAGAGGAGATAGCCAAAAAGAAAAGAAAAGAAAGAAATATTCAAAGAAAAGCTATATCATCACAAGTCAAATTCAAAAGAGCTTCTACCAAAGGCGAGCGCTCCTAACCTTTTTCAAAGTGTCCCCTTAGACCAAACGCCATTTGGACCAAGGAGTCAGGCTATCAACATAAAAGGGCTCTGCATCGTATAGTGATACAAGTCTGGGTATCGAAGGTATCTCAAAAGAGACACTCCCCGGTGTACTCCCAAAAAACAACTGCAGATGACTCCAAATTCTCTTGACGGACACATTGATAAACAAAATAAAAATATACAAGTGTTGAGTGATAAGGCACTTGAGAGGCCCCTTGTTCTATTGTAAGGGGGAGAGAAATAGACACAATCATATACCCTCTACCATCTGACCGTCCATCTAAACTTTCAAGTTTGGCAAATTAATGAGGCGGTTGACTGAAGCAAGAATAGACTTATTCCATAGTGTTGAAGATTAGGTCTAGAGGAGAGTCTCCTAGGCTAGAACTTTGGGTGATGTCTCGACTCGAGTCTCATGAATGCAGTACACTAAAAGTCATATCCTTGTATTATATGTACAAACAGAGAGTCTAATAATTAGAGAAGTTGGATTCCTTTTGACTAAAGCACGGTTGAGCACAGAATTTTAGAATCGCTTAAATTCAGTGTCTTCGACGAATTGAGCCTTGAAATTTTTCACATGCACTGTCAGGAATTAATATGACTACTTCATTCTTTAGATGCTCAGGAATGAGCATAGTTTAAGTATAGGGATATGATGAATCTCATATTCATCATATTAAAACCACATATTAATCCCAAAGCTTAAAAAAAGCAATAAAACCACTAATAATTCATTAATATTAACTTGTATTATACTTGTATATATTTTGTGTATAATTAACTATAAATAACTCTGAATAGCTAATATTATTTATTGTATTTAATTACTAACATTTCTTCTTTTTTTATTAAACCCTCCTAAAAATTAGGATAATATTATCTATAATTGTTTTGGTTTTTAAAAGAAAATAAAAATACAAAAAAATCTCAAAACCTCAACATCAGTGTTTTTACCCATTAAAAATGCTCCCAAAAATACACTTTTGTACAAATGACCCTCATTGACTTTTCTTTCAATATGAAACTTGTAGATCTCATCAAGATCTACGATTTCATGTTTTGACATATTTCATAATTTTGCTTCCTTCTATTTCTTTTTAATTTTTCTAAATTGTTCTGAGTTCTGAATTTTCTGATTGGGCCACGTGGTGCCATTGACGAATCCTAAAATGCCCTACTTAAGCTACGTGAATTATCATTTAAATTTGTCGTCTCGTTGAAGGCGGGAATTCAGAATAAGTCAAGAAATAACCACAGTTAATTATTCAATTTTTAATCAGCGAGGTTTTATAATTATTTTACTTGGGCCAGTCTCAAGGTTGAACTCAAGGAGGCAAAGGAACAGCCTAGAATTATGTCTATCAAAATTCCCGTACAGTTTTCGAGGCGGTATTTTTATGATATTTTTAATGCAATTTTAGGATGAAAACGTAAATGAGGCTAATTTTTAGGGACTAAAATACGATTTTCAATCAAATGATGTCCATAAATTACGAAATTTGGCAGAGATGTCAATTATAATGAAATGAAGACACTATAATTTTTTATAATTTTTGGATGCAAGATGAATATTTAAAGAGTTTATGAATGTAAACTTTGTGTTTTTCAATAATTAATTATAAAAAATATTAAAAATAATTGTTTTCAGGAAATAAAATCATCTAAGATATAACAATAAATGCAATATCCTAGAAAAATCTTAAACCCTAAAAATGACGAGTTTAATACTTATTAAAAATCAATTATTGAAATACACAAAATAATTATTATTTAGCAAACTATGCATGCAAATGCAATTCTTTTGGGCACAGTGCTAAATACAATGAATTCTACAATCTACAAATTTTCGGTAACTTTTCGGGCTATGGTCAATTAAGTATGAATTTCCAAGTATAGATTGAGTAAAATATATAATTTTCATAAGAATATTAATTATTAAGTAACCATAAGAAATAAAAATATGATGACATGCTAAAATGTATAGAATTAATTATAGAACATCATGCTATTTTTGAATAATGAAATGATGCGAAAAAACGGTTCAAAATAAAGGGAAAATATAGGGGTATCAATGCAAAACTACAATAATTAAGTAATGAAGAAAATGCAGAACATGGGTTAAACTTAAATTACCTTAACCCTCGGGGTTTAACTGCAAAATTACCAGAGGGTCACGTGCTAAGTACATGCCCCCCGATGGATGGATCTGGGCGCGAAGAGGTGGATCTCTAGGATTTTGATTGCAAATTGTCTAGGTGGAGACGTGCTAAGGACATGCCCCATGGAGGCGGGGATCTTCTGGCCAATGGCGGATATTCCGGGGGTTCGTTTGCAAATTCACCAGGAGAGGGTTGCGTAAAACACATGCACCCCCTTGTAGTTTACACGAGAGACGGTTGAACACAGACAGTCGATTGTCCGTCGATTGGGGATCCAGCCTTTGGTGCTGCTGGTGGTCGATATCGGATAACCGCAGTGCTCCGTTATGAAGATGTTGATAGCGATCAGCGGTGAATCCTAGTGGAGCGAGTCCAGGACGTAAAGGCAATGGCTCTGTTGCAGATGTCTCCAGGTGGTGTTATGAGTAGACCTAGAAGCATCTCCAGGTGCAAGCAGAGCCTTGGATGCCGGAGATGATGAGGCTCGGTTGAAGCACCGAAGGCGTCTGGTGGAGCTGTCGGTCGATGTTGGCAAACACTTCTGGAGCGAATGAGCGTCTGGGAGGTGGCAGAAGAGTGATAAGTGGCGGAGGAGTTGTTCGGGGATGAGGGTATCGATGGTGGATTTGATGGTGTGGAGGCTCAACGGCTGGGAGCTCCCAGTGGTTGAGGATGAAGTTGCGGTGATGGAGAGTCGAAGGTGGAGTAGATCGACGACGTAAAGAGGTCAGAGCGGGCAGAGGTAGTGGAGAGGGGCTTTGCAATGAGGTGTCAACCTTGGATCTCGCCCGGAGAAGAAGGTGGTGATGTCCCCGCCAACCTAGGACCCCTCTTGATGAAACGGTGGATGAAGTCATGGAGGGGAGGCAGTTGAGGTTAAATAGAAATGGAGGGCTCGATTGGAATGGAAGTAGGCGACGGTTGATGAGGGTGCAATTTGGAAGGGATTGAGGATTTGGGAGGCGGTGCAACTATTCGGGAAGGGGAGATCAGGAATTGAAGATACGGGGGAAGGATTTGATTAGATTCGTGAGGTTGATGAAGGAGTGGAGATGGCGGCCAGCGATCTTGTGGATTTGGTGATTTATCAGAGGGGGAGACAGAAGGATGGCGGTGGTGGTAGTTGATTCTGATGAGGATACGGAGAGGAGATCGGGGGATTTGGCTGGCGGTGTGTGAGATTCGCAGGCCGTCGGCGAGACTTACAGGGGACGGCGGCGCCGTCGGAGAAGGGCAGTGTCGGCTTGATTTGGAAGGTGGTTGGTGGTGGCGGGTATATCGGAATGGTGGTCGGACACACGGGTGGCGATGCCCATGAGCTCCTGATTGGGAAAGGAGGTGGGAGGAAGAAAGAAGCAGCGGTCATCCAATCAGACGAGATCGGACGGCCCGGATGCTACCACGTGGCAGCGATTTTTTTTACTTTTATTATTTTTTATTAATTTTTTAATTATTTTTTTATCAAATTAATAAAATGAATTTAAATATATATATAAGAGCCAAAAATGGGTGACACATGGCAGCTCCAGGAGCTGCCATGTGTCATCGCTAGAAAATTCGAAAAAATAAAAGAAAAAGACAAATCAAAAATAAATAGCAAATGACCTCAGATTAAAAAAGTTTCTTCAAAAAGTCGCTCGTCTCGATGAGATCTACAACATTCATGAAGGTATTAAACCCAAAATCGATCATTTGTGCAAAGTGATATTTTTGGGGTATCCCATGTACATAGAATGCATTTATTTTTGGGTATTCTAATTTTCGTTATTTTTAATCCAGATAAAAATTTGAAAAAAAATATATGATAAAATAAAAGATAAATATTTACACATTTATATATTTTTTTGAATTTTTATTAAGTAAAAAAAGAAATAAATTATGAAAACTACAACTAGTGTACATACTGTTAGTGAAGACTCGGACTATGATAGTTTCTTTCATATCAAGCTCATTTTGGATTTGGATTTTTGTGCATTTTAATAAAACTTTCATCAAAGACAATAAATTAAAAGGAAATAAAATAATAGGTCAAAATCAGATAAAATACAAATTGTACAAAAGAGGCCCAAAACCCAACTTCCACATATGAGCTCCGATTCACTTAAACTGGGTCTTCTTTTGAAGGTAATTGAATGTACATTAGTTCAAAAGTAAGTAGGATCAAATCGGACACTGTATGAAGAAGAAATCAATGTTTTAGTCTGACTATCCTGCAACTAGGGTTTGGGTTTTTGGTCCACTTATTTCAGTTAGTGTTTTTTTTTGTATTTTTCACTTATTCTTGTTAGTAATATGTATACAATGGAGGTGGTTTCAAGTAATGTGAGGTTAGCATACATCAGTTAAAAATCAGGGTAGTTAGGATATTTTACAGGTCAATTGGACTGAGATTTTTGGATTCTTATTTTATGCAATTATGAGTGATAAAATGCAATTCTTATTATTACATGCATGAATGCTAATTATGCAGAATAATGGATAAAATGCAGATGAATTTTGAGTATTTGAGCTTAATTAGTCATTTTTAGAGCGATGACCATGCCCATCCCTGAGCATCAAAAGAAATGCAATGAGGTGAAATGAGATTGGGTTCCATACCAAGACCATGAGCTGAAGGTGAAAATGGAACTAAACTCGACCTTTAAATGATTAGTTTGGCAGAACTTCTGTGAGACTTAGAATTTTAAAATCAACATCCTTCAAGTTCTACACATCATTGTTACAGTTTCGACACAGAAGTCATCTTAGATCAATCCTCCACCCAAAGCATACCCCATGAACATTGAACAATCGACTCATATGTCTGAAAGGTTTTAGCTCTTCCCATCTAGAATGCCAGACTACCAAGAAAACCTCCTCTCCAGTAACTCGTCCTCGAGGAGTCAGGTATTTCCTTCTAAGGTCTATCGCGATGTGTTCACAATTGTATAGAGGGAGAAGTTAGAAGAAGGAGAAAAGAACTGGAGGGTGACCAGTGTAGTCACCTCTCCTTGTGAAGCCGGCCAGTTTAACCAAGTCTCCACCAAGATCTACAGGTTTCCTTGTAGCTTTGACCTTTTTGGTCAAATGTTTATTTGGTAGTAGGCTTCTTTGTATTTGGATTTTTGGAAGCTCTGCATGGATCTTGTTGTGCCCCTATGGATATGAAATCTTTTTTTTATGTACATATTTTGGGGTCCTAGAAAAAATCGTGCCCAACCGTTCATCCATTTTCTAAAGCTTTATTTCAACTCGTGTTCCGATCTTTAGATGTCCACGCTACCAGAAAAGAAACCCACACAGTCTTCCAACACCCCGTCTGAGTTGAGCTAAGTGCATAGTGCGAGAGTACAAATTAATTCCATATTCCAGAGTCGTACCCAGAATGAAGAGACCGAGTTAGACACTAAGAGTCAAACGTTGTACGTTGTCATGTGAAACTCGAAGAATTAAGTCATAGAGCTGAAGTTTCTAAAATCCTATTTCTCGGTGAAGTTCCTCTGAAAATTAGGTGGTTTAAGGTCAAGTCCAGACCACACTCATTTTCTTGCTCATAACTCGGTCAGAACCCAAGGGCTTTTCACAAATGCAAATGCATGTGATGCTGGATGAAGTGCAGGTGTGTGAAATGCAGACACACATTTTCTTGTGATTTTTTAAGAGAATGATTTGATTTTTTAGAGATATATTTTTTTAATGCAAGAGTTTTTGCAAAAATGAATAAGTAGCTTTTTTTAAATTTTTTGTTGGACACAATCAGTGTTAGTAGAAAACCTTCATTTTTTGTTTTTTTCAAGTTAGTTGCCCACCCCATAAATACATATATACTTATGATAAAGTACGAGCTATGGGTAAAATATATATATATATATACGCACTCTCCTATACTTAGTGAGTGTTATGTCCTCAGAGAACAAGAAGCGTAGAGAATACATAGATCGGGCTAAGCCTAAGAGAGTGAAAAAGAAACAGAAAAATAGAGATCGGCTCACCCCCCTATACTTAGGTTGTGAACAATAAAAGTATAAAAGAGGGCGAAAAATGATGTGGATGGGAAATGTGAATTAGGACAATATATATAGATGGGCATCAGTTCCCCCTATACGTAGGCTCTGGTCAACCTAAGTACGGAAGAAGGGTGGAAATGGGGCGACTGTGAGAAGGAGTGGATAAGGAGAATGGTACTTATAGATGGCATCGGTCCCTCCTATACTTAGGCATTGGCCTACGTAGAGGAAGAATATGTACAAGGGAACCGATGGGATCGGGAGGGAGGGAGGGTAGTCGATGATTAAGGCGGTTTTTGGCCGATCTTTTTATGATCCTGTGGTGGGAGATCGTAATGATAAGAATAAGATGCAGCATATGATTCCCAACCATTGTTAGTGATGTCCTCAGAAAAATCATGCTGGAGAGTAGATGAAGCATTTGAATCAGATGATATCCAGCCATCATCGGAGTTATCCTTAGAGGAATAGTA
Source organism: Ottelia alismoides (assembly GCA_037367405.1). Taxonomy (NCBI): domain Eukaryota; kingdom Viridiplantae; phylum Streptophyta; class Magnoliopsida; order Alismatales; family Hydrocharitaceae; genus Ottelia; species Ottelia alismoides. The sequence goes on along the minus strand of JAZKJV010009751.1, from coordinate 392,404 downwards.
TTTAAAAGTGGAGGCACTCCAGATATTCTTGTTCTTTAGCTGCTTTAGTTGTTTTCTCAGAATTTGCTCCTTTTTGTGATCAATTTGTTCGTCCTCGGATGATGAATACTCTAAAGCACCAGTCTGTAATGTGACCAGGAGAATCGGCTTTGGATGAGTAATAGTGAGGAACAGGAGTCGTCCAATGAGAATCGAAATTTGGATCCTTACGTAGATTAGGTTTTAGAACTGCCAAATAGACCTCACACATGTGGATTACCCTTTCCGGACCTGATGAGGAATCATCAGATGATTCCGTTTTCGATATGTCAAAGGTGACTTTCTTTTTAGATGAAGGAGCAGTTATTTTGTTTTGTGTTATCTGTAAAGGTCCTGGTCCTGGGAGTGAGGTGTTGACAATTGAGTCTCCAGAGGAATATCCATTGAGATCTTTCTCCTTGGTCAGCGTGTGTCCCGTGTATTTGTTCTTGGTTGTCTTAATGTTGGTGCACTCCTGAGTTGGATTGATTTGGTCAAGGTTATCAAAGAAGATTTCGACCAACTCAGGATGCATCATATGTCTCAGGATCATAATAGAAGTCATTTCCCATGGTGAGAGCAGCGGGAAATGGAACAGTAGGGGGAGTCTCTAAACTATTGGTTAGTGCATGTTCAGCATATTCGTTTTCAATTGACTTGATGTTGGTGCATTCCTGTGTCAGTTTGATTTGATCAAAGTGGTCAGATGAGATTTCAGCCGACTTAGGATGCATCCATGCATATGTATCAGGATCACAATAGAAGTCATTTCCCATGGTGAGAGAAGTGGGAAATGGAACAGTGGGGAGAGTTTGTAACCTAATAGTCTCCTCAACCGTCGTTATCTCAGATGTAGTAACGGGGTAGGGCTCATCTACAGCTTGATGGTTACGGTTGTTGACGGCTTCATGGGTTGCCTCAGGATATTGTGTTTCCTCAAAGACTGGGTGAGATCGAAGTGCTCCCAATGCTATAAAATTGATTTCCCGAGTTTCGCATTCAATAATTGCCTTGGACAATGCCTTTTCAAGAATGATTGGAGAATGGGTGAATTCTCCTTGATGCTTAATATCAATGATTGTGAAGTTCACTTTGAGCGAAGCACCTTGGAATGTAACGATGATGGAAATTGTTCCTCCCGACCACTTTATCTATCGATCATCCACTTGAACGATATCTCTTATCTTCCTGATAGGTTTCAGTTTGAGTTTGTCAAATACAGAGGTCGGGAGGATATTGATTGGTGAGTCGTCATGGATTCGGGCATGGGAAAATGTCGAGTCTTTGATTCCACAGTCAAATCTAGGCAACCGCTTCACTATGCGGCTCTTGGTTTTTCTCGTCAACATCAAGGAGGTGGCCATTGACAAGATATGTCTTTCAGTCTTTGTTTTCGTCCTGTCCGACTTTTTCATCATTAATTTTCTCATTACAAATCCTTTAAGGTCAGGGAAGTGTTCAATAGCCTGTATCAAGGGAAGTTCAAAAATCAATCTTTTCTCCAGTGCTTCCCTTAGAGCATGATCCAAATTCTTCAAATTATCTTCAGTTTCAATTTTTATGAATTTTTCTGGCTTTTCGATTTTTTTGGTGTTTTCGGTGTGGTGTGTAGATGAGTTGTGTTCCTGAGATGAGAAGGAGCTTAGATACGCATAGTCATATTCAGAATTGTTTCTAGGGGAGTAGCAGGCGGAGGTATCGCTATCAGGGTCGTCCCTAGGGTGATCATAGTCTCTGTGTTTCTGAATATCCTCAGAATTTTCAACAAGAGATCCAAGCTTTTCGTCATCCATTTTTATATCCGAGCTACCAAAAAATAAAATTAGTCAGTCTGTGAACTTTCTAAATTTATCCACCATTAATTCAAATCTCCCAGTAATCCTCGAGATGATATCCTCTAAAAACTTTTCATGATCAATCATGAGAACAGTCGGTGTGTGTTCTCATTTTTAAATTTGAGATCCAGTAATTTCATCTTCCATTTTTTTGTATGAGCTGGGAGAAGATTCTCTTGGAAAATCCAATATATGGTTGTTATTTTCTGAAAATTTCTCCTACAAAATTATGGAAGGACTCTGCTTAGTGGAAGGATTTTACGGGAATATGTAGGTCTCATACTCAGCATGCCGTGACTCAGGCATGCAATATTAGTTTGAGTAGAGTCTACTTCTATGATCATGATTGATCGTCTCCCCAAACAATGGAGTCATAAAGGGTTCATATGTGTCGATATCATCCGTTTGGTCCTCTGTATGTGTGGTTGTCCGAAAGAGTGGTATTCTGGTTGGTCAATAGAGATGTGATTGTTATGGTTAATCCAACACTAATGATCATTGATTGCAGACCTCTCCTTGTGGTTTGATCAGTCCATCATATTATTCTCTACGATCCAGTTCGAATGTATTTATGTGAGATGTGGACATGTCCCAACAAGATTGTGAGGAAAGAATGAAGGCGGTTGGGTTTGGTGTCTCGACCAGTCATGAGTCTTAAAAGTGATTTGATCTTGAAATGGTTCATTAGTTTCAGCGAGAAATGAGGAATAAGTCGGGTCATTCAAAAATGGCAGTTGATCATGTGTGGTCACAGGTGGTGGAGGTGAAAAATATGATGTGGTGGTGACTTTTATCGGATGATTCGAGTAGAATGTTTTGAAATTCATTGAGTGGGTTGGATTCACCCGAGAGTGAAAGTCCCCCGCAAATGTTGGAGGATTCTTGACAAAAGAGGCTTTAGATGCTTTGGGTCTAATTGAGACAAATTCATTTTCATAGTATAGATCAGTAGATGGGTACTCAGACCATTGTCCCGTCTTTGCCAAAGGGGGTTGATGATGAATCAATATGGTTGATCTCAGTGTAAGTACACAGGATACTCACAAGAAGAAAAAACAATATTTTATCAAGGAGAGTGATGGCACAAGTGTGCAGTTTTTTATCTTTGAAGTCGGTTCACGCACACCAATGCAAACACAAATCAAACCCCAATTTCACCAACTCACACAATGAAGTCGCAAGAGTTCAGCAAATTATCTTTCCAATTTTAGTTGATGATAAATTCAATCTTGGCAAAAAATTAGCGAGTTGTAAGGTGCTGAAAATTTTCTTAAAGATTGGTCCGAATTCTTATGACTAATTGCGTCCACTTTCAACCAGTATGGATGTAAGTACAAACCATAAAATGACTACCCATGTTACTTAAGGACGGAGCCTTACACAATGTCCTTTAAACCATCCACTCTGCTAAGGAAATCCGGACTGTTTACCGATTAACCATTATTTCCTCACTGAGAAGTAGTAAATCGTTTTAGAATTAGTAGTCTAAGTGAAGATTTCATAGCTAGGATCTAACCTTAAGTGTCGTCTCTCACTCACTCGGACAAATAAATGAATCCAAGGTCGGGGTTGCTCTCCTATAAAAATCCTTGATTTTATGGGTAAATTAATGTTGGCTATATTTAATAGTCTCAATTTTAATTAGGCGATCACTGAAAAGTTAGGTGAGCACAAATACATGTCTACCGTCCAATCCCAATTTCCTTTAAAATTATGTGACAAAACGGGAGGGAGAAATTCAGGAAAAGTCGATGCACGTAAAACAATGATGTATGCTCAGATAGAAGACTTACAGTGATTCCTCGTAATATCCATGTGGGATGCAATACAAGAATTGAACATTATTCTAGATGAATGCAAGCTGATAGAAACCACATCTATCAGAAAGTTCTATTAGTCAGAAAGAATTGATTTAAAAATTTTGACCAAGTTGAATGATCTAATGTGTGTCTCAATTAATGTGAAGTGTGGACCTAGGTTCTACGAGCATAAAAATAAATCTTAGAAGCTCTAATAGTCGTATGTGCAGGTCTAACCTACGAGCCACTCAAGTCAGGCCCCACCCTCATCGGAGAGTGAAACAGGCCACGACACACCACAGAGAAAGTTCAAGGTCTTGTTACACACGCGAGAGTCCAAACGAACACCGCTATAAATGTGCAATTAATTACAAAAATTAAACTTGCAGAAAATAAATCATAAACTCTATGCTCTCTCACGACTTGACTCGATCTTAATTTTAATGCGGACGAAAGTCGGTGAATATGCATCGGTTTCTAAAAATCGCTCCACATACGTCGGGTACCTCACAAGAAAAATAAGAGAGAGTGTAAGAGAGTGAGATAAAATTTAATAAATGCTGGAAATAAAATAAAAATAAATGCAGAAAAAATGGAAAATATAGAGTAGAAATTCGGGGGTCAGAGTACCCGAATAAGGAAAATCAAATACTAAAATTTTTCAGACAAAATCTAAGCTGTTTGCCTCCCCGGCAATGACACCATCTCACAAATCTAAAATACCCTAGTTAATCCACGTGAATTATTGTTTAAATTTTTCGTTTCGTTGTAGGCGGGAATTCGGAATGAGTCAAGAAAAAACCACATTTAATTGATAAATTTTTAATCGACGTGGTTTTATGTTTATTTTACTTGGGCAAGTCCCAAGGTCGGACTCAAGGAGGCAAAGGAACAACCTAGAATTATGTCTATCAACGTTCGTGCACGATTTTCGAGGTGGTATTTTTTTGGTATTTTTAATGTATTTTTGGGATGCAAATGTAAATGTGGCCAATTTTTAGGGACTAAAATGCGATTTTCAATCAAATGATACCCAAAAATTACTAAATTTGGCTGAGATGTCAATTATAATGAAATGAACACAAAATTTTTTGGAATTTTTGGATGCAAGATGAATATTTAAAGAATTATGAATGCAAATTGTGCATTTATCAAAAATTAATTAAATAAATATTAAAACTACTTATTTTCAGGAAATATAATTATCTAAGATATAACAATAAATGCAATATCGTCGAAAAATCTTAAACTCTAAAAATGGTGAGTTTAATACTTATTAAAAATCAATACTAAAATACACAAAACAATTTTTATTGAGAAAACTATGCATGCAAATACAATTCCTTTTGGCACAATGTTAAATAATTAATTCTACAATCTATGGATTTTCAGCAATTGTTTGGGCTATGCTCAATTAAGTATGAATTTTCAAGTACAGATTGGGTAAAATATTCAATTTATCATAAGAATATTAAGTATTAATTAACTGTAAGTAATAAAAATATGACGGGCATGCCAAAATGTAGAGAATTACTTGAGAACTTCATGCTATTTTTGAATAATAAAATGATGCGAAAAGGCGGTTCAAAATAAATGGGGAATACAGGGATCTTACTACAAAATTACAATAATTAAGTAATGAAGAAAATACAGAATAGGGGCTAAACTGAAATTACCTAAACCATCATGGTTTAACTGAATAATTACCGGAGGATCACGTGATGCGCACGTGCCCCCTGGTGGCTAGATCTGGGTGTGAATAGGTGGATCTCCAGGATTTTGATTGCAAATTGTTCAGGTGGACACGTGTTGAGCACGTGCCCCTTGGAGACGGGGAGTTGCTGGCCAATGACGGTAATTCCGGGGGTTTGTTTGCAAATTCACCAGGAGGGGGTTGCGTAAAACATGTGTGCCCCCTTATACTTCACGCCCTGGCAGAGAGATGGCTGAACACATGCAGAGGATCGCCCATCAGTCTGGGCTCCAGCCTCTGGTGCTGGTGGTGGTCGATATCGGATTAATCGCAGTGCTCTGGTTCAAAGATGTTGATGGCGATCAACGGTGAATCCTGGAGAAGCGAGTAAAGGACGTAAAGGCAGTGGTTCCGATGTAGATCTCTCCAGGTGGTGTATTGAGTAGACCTAGAAGAATCTCCAAGTGCAAGTGGAGCCTTGCATGCTGGAGACGATGAGGCCCGGTTGAAACATCGAAGGCATCTAGTGGAGGTGTTGATCGATGTTGGTGAACACTTCTGGAGTGAATGAGCATCTGGGAGGTGGCGGAAGAGTGATAAGTGGTGGAGGAGTTGTTCATGGATGAGGGTATCGATGGCGGAGTTGATGGTGTGGAGGCTTAACGGTTGGGAGCTCCGGTGGCTGAGGATGAAGTTGCGATGATGGAGAGTCGATGGTAGAGTAGCTCGATAGTGCGAAGAGGCTGGAGCAAGCAGAGGTGGTGGAGCGGGGCTTGATGACATGAAAATCGATGAGGTCGAGATGGATTAATATCACAATGTCGTTGTTTTCAACCACTCGAATCGGTCAACGAGAAAAATATTTTTAACCACTTAATAAAAGAAATATGAAACAATCAAAGTGCAAATGTAAGCGATTCTGCTATTCTATTTACCTGATATAGCGACCAGGGTCAAACACAAGGAGCACGATTTAAAAACTATGTTGTCAAATTTTCGAAAATTATTTTTAGTAGTTTTTTGAATTTTTATTTTTTTATTTTTCGAATAAGGCACAAAGGATAAAAATACACAACACCACACTTTTTTGTATTTTTCATACTAATCAAAAATACTCAGAAAATTTAAAAGAAAATGTTTTTGTGTTATATATTAAAATATTTTTGTCAATTTTTTCAAAATTTTCTAATGTTTTTATGATTTTCTAAAAATCAAACAGTGAAAAATATATAAAATAGTGGACAACTAAGAATATTTTGCAACTTAAAAATACTTTAAGTGCCCAATATTCCTAGAAATTATTTTAATAAAAAATAAAATGAAATATCTACAAACAGAGACCAAGATCAGATTTTTTGAATTTTCTACAATTTTCTACAAATTTTTTAAGAATTTTATTTTTTCATAATATTGGTTTTTATAAAGATTTAATGCATAAAAATTGGTCACAAATTAAAAGACGCCAAAATACACCTACACTGATTTTTTTGGAATTTTAAAGCAATATTTCGAATTGTTGTGAATTTTCAAATTTTGGACAGACAAAAAGACATTGTTTTTTATTTTTTAAAAATAGAAAATGAAAGTAAAATATAATGAAATTTATGTATAATGTAGAGGAATACAGCAGGAATACACACAAGGTTTTGTAGAATTTTTTAGCAACAAAAGGTTTATTTCAATGCAAAGAAAAGCCAATAAATAGTCTGGAAAATAGGGACTGAAAAGTAATTATTTAAAGTTTTTACAATAATATTTAGCAAGAAATAAACTAAGGTCGAAAACGGTAATTTACCCAATGGAGATAGTGCCCTACATGTGATGTGCTGGAGGCGGGGACGTTATTTCTATTTTTGAAAGCTATAGGGGCTTCAGCGTAATTTTTCCAAAATTCTTTTTTTAAAAATACGTTCTAGGGATTCTTCCTCTTCGTTTCCTCAAGCAAACCAAAGGGTACTTGTGTTTGGTTGCCGCCGCCACAGATGGATGAGAAGGCGGAGGGCTACGCGCGGGGGGGCAGATCGGCGCTGGCGGAGGGCTAAACGCCTGGCGGCGGTAGAGCGAGAGGGCGCCTGTGCGCGGGCGGTGAAAGGGCAGTGAACAAGGGAGAGCTGCTGTGGAGGACCGAGGTAGGCGCGGGTAGGGACGCGCGTGGCACCGCACGCAGGCGATAGGGGTACGACGGTGCGGGGGACTCGCGGAGTCGAGCAAGGCTGTGGCGCGGAGGTCGGGTCGAGGCAGCATTGTCGCCTGGCTGGGTTGCGGGCGAGCGGTGGACGGCGGGGGACGCACCTGGGGTTGTAGGTCTGTGCTTGGAAGGGCTGCAGTGCGGAGTCGCGCCTGAACGGAGATCCGCCGCGCAGCTCGCGCTAGCAGGAGGCGGTGGCAGTCGCTGGGAGCCGGGGGTCGCGCTTACAGTGGCTGGAGGACGGCCGGGATGGGGCAAGCCGCTGGAGGGGGCTCACGCGGACGGAGGGCTGGCGGCGATGTGATAAAAATATTTTTTTGTTGTTTATATTATCTTTATGTACAGAAATGATAATAAAGAAAAAAATGTTTTTTTATTTTTTTAATCAGGAAATGTAAACCGAAATAAAAATAGATTTTTTTTACTTTTTTTATGCTTAATTTTTTATTTGATCATGTAAAACAGAGGTGAGAGACAAAAACAAATATATTTTTTATTTTTTTATTTATTTACGTACAATAATTGGATGTGTGAACGGCTTTGGATCTTGCAAGATGATGGATAGATCCGTGACTCTGGTCACCGTGCGTGACTGGAGGTGATAGGTCGTGTGAGGTAGAACTTGAAAATAAAGAGATCATGAGATAATGAGATGGAAAATTGGTGTCGGACGTGGAAAAGTGTGATATGGAAATTTTTTTGGGATTTTAGGATCTAAATTCTAATCATGATATCGATGCAAAAAATTAAATCTAAGATTTATCTAGGAAAAATGATGGAAAAGAAAAATGGATCTCACCTCAGGATTGGACACATCATGATGGCCTCGACGTGGACTGAACGAATCGTTGTCACCGATCGGATCAGAGGTTGGGCACCCTTCTGCGAAGATATGCTCTCGGAGATTGGGCTCCTCTCCACCAAAGATTGGTCAAGAGGCAAATGAGGAGGAGGAAGCCAATAAAAAGAGAAAAAAACAAAAAAGGAAGGAATATACAAAAGAAGAAGGTTTTTAATGGTTAAATAAATAAATAAAGTAATAAAGTAATTAATTAAATAAAAACAAAATTCGGAATTAAATAAAATAATTAAAATAACTAATTTACAAAAATTAATTAGCCACCTTAATGGTGGCTATTAAAGGTATGGAATAATATCTAATATACATGGTAGGTTATAAAATCAAAATGAGTTAAATATCTAAATCTAAATACAATTTTCATAATTAAATTAAATTAATTAATTAATGTTAGATATATTATTTTTTTGATGATTTCTATAAAAAGGAAGTTAGTTGTATACACATATTATGTACATATAATGCAATATACACATGTACAAATAAGGAAATAATTTTTATAACACATTTTTTATTAATTTTTTATTTGTATTTTTTCTTTTTATTTTTAACGAAAATAATATTTACAAATATTTACATTATGTACAAAAATAAATATGAAAATATGTACAATAAATAATGGTGAAACTGCACAAAACACCCCAGAAACCCAACTTTTTAACCGTAACTCCAAAAATTATGAAATCACTGCTTTTTGAAAGATAATTTGATTAAGAGTATAATGGAAGTGAGTTTGGTTCAATTTGAGTTCGTATGGAGCCGGAATTAATATTTCAATGATCACTTTACGCCTTTTTCCGAGGGTGATAATTAGTAATATGTACATTATTTTTCTTTACATATATTTTTATTATTTACAACACATTTTTATTTACAACTTTTGTTTACAAAAATAATTAATTTGCGGTCAAATTATGTACAAATAAAATAATGCAAGTTTTGTACAAATATACAAGAAAAATATTTATAAAATATTTTTGGATTTTAGACAGCAGACCCTATCTCCCCTTACTTTATTCCTAGTCGATCAGATCAAGTCTTGACCTTCTCTCGGGGTTCAAGTCAGTATGTATTTATTGCATAAACGCATCCTTTCTTTTCTTTTTCTTTTCTTCTTTATTCTTTTATTTTTGATTGGAAAATGTGTTAAAATGCATATTTAACAAATGCATACAAAATGGTATTTTTATGAAATTAGTAGGTATTTACAGGTGTTTGACTACTTTAATGAGGCTAAAATAAAAGAATAAAGGCGATGAATCATGGATTCATCATTCCCCTATACTTTACCTTTGCTAGTCCCTTAGCAAACACTTATTTGGAAAATAATTGAAAACAAAAATAAAGAAAAGAAAAAGGAAAGAAAGAACAATGTTGACTTTTAAACTTATCTTCATAAAATTGCAGTATGGAGCTCTGTCGGACCTTTGGATTATTAGTGTGTCGGAACCTTAATGGGAAATGGAATTAAAACCTAACAGCCTCTAAGTTCCACAAGACTCCTATTCAGGTCTCCTCAACAGTCAGATCAGAACAAGTCTACATACACAAATTCTTATGACTATGAATTCTTACTTGTACGGTGTCAGTGAAATATAGCTCCTCATCTCAAAAGTAGCAAAGAAACAGCCTCTCAACAAGGTAGCTCTAATCCCCTGGTCTGGCAACTCTTTCCTCGAGGAGCGGGGATATTCCCTTCTAAGTTCAAGCACATCCAGCTCAAGAAGAGGGGATGAAGAAGAGAATGGACGGTAACGAGTGTACCTATCCTTGGATGCACTGGTAATCGAAAATTTGACTACATAGTTTTTAAATTGTGCTCCTTATGTTCGACCCTGGTCGCTATACCAGGTAAATAGAATAGCGAAACCGCTTACATTTGTACTTTGATTGTTTCATATTTCTCTTATTAAGTGGTTAAAAATATTTTTCTCATTGATCGATTCGAGTGGTTGAGAACAACGACATTGTGATATTAATCCATCTCGACCTCGTCGATTTTTGTGTCATCAGAATGGTGTCGTTGCTGGGGCTGGGGTCTGTGCTCGGAAGGGCAGCAACGTGGAGTCGCGCCTGGACGGAGATCCGTCGTGCGGCTCGCGCTGGCTGGAGGCGGTGGCAGTTGCTGGGAGCGCGGGGGTCGCGCCCACGGTGGCTGGAGGACGACCGGGATGGAGCAAGCCGCTGGAAGGGACTCGCGCAGACGGAGGGCTGGCGGCGCTACGACAAAAATATTTTTTTGTTTTTTTATTTTTTTTGTTTTTATCTTTATGTACAGAAATGATAATAAAGAAAAAATGTTTTTTTTTATTTTTGTAATCAGGAAATGTAAACAGAAATAAAAATAGATTTTATGCTTATTGATCCTGCAAAACAGAGGTTAGGGATAAAAAGAAATATATTTTTTTTATTTTTTTATTTATTTACGCACAATAATTGGATGTGTGAACGGCTTTGGATCTTGCGAGATGATGGATAGATCTGTGACTCCGGTGTGACCGAAGGTGATAGGTCGTGTGAGGTAGAACTTGAAAATGAAGAGATCGCGAGATAATGATATGGAAAATCGGTGTCGGATGCGGAAAAGTTGATATGGACTTTTTTGGGATTTTAGGATCTAAATTCTAATCATGATATCGACGTAAAAATTAAATCTAAGATTTATATAGGAAAAATAATGAAAAAGAAAATGGATCTCACCTCGAGATTGGACATGCCATGATGGCCTCAACGAGGACCGAATCGCTGTCACCGATCGGATCGGAGGTTGGGCACCCTTCTGTGACAAGATGCTCTTGGAGATTGGGCTCCTCTCCGTCAAAGATTGATCGAGAGGCAAATGAGGAGGAGGAAGCCAATAAAAAAAGAAGAAAAACAAAAAAAAAGGAAGGAATGTACAAAAGAAGAAGGTTTTAAATGATTAATTAAATAAATAAATTGATAAAATAAAATAAATAATTAAATAAAAATAAAATTCGGAATTAAATAAAATAATTAAAATAATTAATTTATAAAAATTAATTAGCCACCTTAATGGTGGCTATTAAAGGTATGGAATAATATCTAATATATATGGTAGGTTATAAAATCAAATAATGAGTTAAATATCTAAACCTAAATACAATTTTCGTAATTAAATTAAATTAATTAATTAGTGTGAGATATTTTATTTTTTGATGATTTTTATAAAAAGAAGTTAGTTGTATACACATATTATGTACATATAATGCAATATACACATGTACAAATAAGGAAATATTTTTTATGACACAATTTTTATTAATTTTATCATTTGTATTTTTTCTTTTTATTTTAACGAAAATAATATTTACAAATATTTACATTATGTACAAAAATAAATATGAAATTATATACAATAAATAATGGTGAAACTGCACAATACACCCCAGAAAATCGACTTTTTAATCGTAACTCCAAAAATTATGAAATCATAGCCATTTGAAAGATAATTTGATTTAGAGTATAATGGAAGTGAGTTTGGTTCAATTTGGGTTCGTATGGATCCGGAATTAATATTCCAATGATCACTTTACAGTTTTTTCCGAGGGTAGTTATTAGTAATATGTGCATTATTTTTCTTTACAGTTATTTTTTTATTTACAACACATTTTTATTTACAACTTTTGTTTACAAAAAAAAATTAATCTGAGGTCAAATTATGTACAAATAAAATAATGTAAGTTTTGTACAAATATATAGGAAAAATATTTACAAAATATTTTTGGATTTTTGATAGAAGACCATATCTCCCCCTACTTTATTCCTAGTCGATCAGGTTAAGTCTTGACCTTCACTTGGGGTTCGAGTCAGTCTGTATTTATTGCATAAACACATCCTTTCTTTACTTTTCTTTTCTTTTCTTCTTTATTCTTTTATTTTAGTTGGAAAAGGTGTTAAAATGCATATTTAACAAATGCATGCAAAATGGTAATTTTATGAAATTAGAACGTATCACAAGTGTTAGACTACAGAAATGAGGCTAAAATAAAAGAATGAAGGCGATGAATCGTGGATTCATCAGGGCTCTACAATGAGGTGTCAACCTCGAATCTCGCCCGGAGAAGAAGGGTGGCGCTTTCACTGCCAACCTGGGACCCCTCTCGATGAAACGGCGGATGAAGTCAAGGAGGGGCGGCGGTTGAGGTTAAATAGAAATAGAGGGCTCGGGATGGAAGTAGGCAGCGGTTGACGAGGGTGCGATTTGGAAGGGATTGAGGATTTGGGCAGTAGTGCAGCTATTCGGGAAGGGGAAATCAGGAATTGAAGATACGGGGGACTTGATTTGATTAGATTCGCGAGGTTGATGAAGGAGCGGAGATGGCGGCCAATGATCTTGTGGATCTGGTGATTGAACAGAGGGGGATAGAAGGAAGGCGGCGGTGATAATTGATTCTGATGAGGATATAGAGAGGAGATCAGGGGATTTGGCTAGTGGTGTTCGAGATTCGTGGGGTATAGGGGACGGTGGCGCCGTCGGAGAAGGACGGTGTTAGCTTGATTTGGAATGTGGCTGGTGGCAGCGGGAATCGTAGAAAGGTGGTCGGAGACGCGGGTGGCTATACCCATGAGCTCCTGATAGGGAAGGGAGGTGGGAGGAAGAAGAGAAGCAACGGTCGTCCGATCAGCCGAGATGGGACGGCCCGGATGCTGCCACGCGGCAGCAATTTATTTTTTTATTTATTTTTTATTATTTTTTATTATTTTTTTTTTAAAATTTAATAAAACGAATTTAAATATATAAAAGAGATAAAAATGGGTGACACACAGCGGCTCCATGAGCTGCAACATGTCACCACCATAAAATTCGAAAAAATAAAAGAAAAAGATAAATCAAAAATAAATAGCAAATGACCTCGGATTAAAAAAAATTTCTATTAAAGTTGCTCGTCTCGATGAGATCTACAACTTTCATGAAGGGGTCAAAAACAAAATCGATCATTTTTGCAAAGTGATATTTTCGGGGTATCCCATGTACATGGAATACCTTGATTTTTGGGTTTTCTATTTTTTGTAATTTTAAACCAGATAAAAATCTGGAAAAAATATGACAAAATCGAAGATAAATATTTACACATAATCTATTTTTTGAATTTTATTAAGTACAAAAAAGAAATAAAATATGAAAACGATAATTTTTGTATAGAATGTTAGTTAAGACTCGGACTATGTTAGTTTCTTTAATTTAAAACTCATTTTGGATTTGGATTTTTACGCATTGTAATAAAACTTTCATCAAAGACAATAAATGAAAAATAAATAAAATAAAATGAGTTAATTATGTACATAAAATAATAGATCAAAATCAGGTAAAATACAAATTGTACAAAAGAGGTCCAAAACCCAACTTTCACATATGAGCTCCGATTCACTTGAACTTGGTCTTGTTTTGAAGGTAGTTGAATGTACATTAGTTCAAAAGTGAGTAAGATCAAGTCGGACACTGTATGAGGAAGATATTAATATTTTACTCTAACAATCCTGTAACTAGGGTTTGGGTTTTTGGTCCACTTATTTCAGTTAGTGATTTTTTTGTATTTTTCATTTATTCTTGTTAGTAATATGTACACATTGGAGGTAGTTTCAAGTCATTTGAAGTAGCATGAATTAGTTAAAAATCAGGGAAGTTAGGCTTTTTTACAGGTCAATTGGACTGAGATTTTTGTCTTATTATTTTATGCAATTATGAGTGATAAAACACAATTCTTATCATTACATACATGAATGCTAATTATGCAGAATAATGGATAAAATGCAGATAAATTTTGGGGATATGAGTTTAATTAGTCATTTTTAGAGCGATGAATCTGAGATTCATCATCCCTCTTGGTTACCCACATGGCCCCCTTCTTTTCCCTCCACCCGCCACATTCCTCAGTCGTTGGATCCGCCTCCAAGTGCCTTCATCCTAGTTGTTTATCTCCTCTCAAGTCTCCACCGTTGATCTTCACCCCCATATCCAATTTAAGCCACAGCCTTCCGCCCTCTTCTTGACCACACGATCGCCATCCTATCCAATGATTATCCTCACTCCATGTCGCCACTTCTTTCTTCACCTTTGGATCATGCCCCACTTCCATTAGAACCACACACTTAGGTAGTCCCCCTACTGTTCGATCAGATCCTAAGGATCTGATCTCTGCCCTCCTTTCGTGCCCCTACCTTGACCATTGGATCACAAGATCCAATGCTCCTTGGTTCGTCTTCCTCTTCCCATATGCCCAGCCCCCATTCGTTACACCTCTCCACTACCTCGACCCCTTCCTATTTTAACCATTTCGGACCCTCTACATAACCCTTTGCTCCGCCTTCCTCATGCTACCACCAATGCTTCCATCCATCACTCCATGTCATCACTAAAGACGTTGCAAAACCTCGCCATCATCACCTGAAATTGCCACCTCCTCCCATAAATAGATTGCCACCTCCACTCATAGTCCAACCTTCATGATGCTCCCTCCTAGATGCCCTTCCCTCCTCGTCACAAGAGGAGGTGGAGTTGGCTGGCAATAATGGCCGGAGCGCCAGGTGTTGACCCATGGCATCTTCGGCTGAGTAACAGTGGTTCCTCCACTGCTGAGCATCGAAGGCTGGTGATAATCTCGGAATTCGATGTGGTTATGTCGACTCACAAGGCGAGTCAACAGTCGGTGTTTGACCACACAAATCCTGAAATTAATCAACAATCAACCCACACTAAGATCAATAATTAGAAAGAAATGTGGAGTTAAAATTTATTTTTAACTCTGCACAAATGGTGTATAGTGTCAAGTATGCAGAGAGTTCGAACACAGGGAGCAAACAAGGTAGTTCAAGCAAATGTGAGCACAAGTGTGAATGTGTGTAGTGTCTACACTAAGCAAGCAAACAAAAGAAATGTTTTCGTGGGTTTTGAATTTTAAAAATTTTTTTTTAATTTAATTTTTAATTTTGTATTTTGATTTTTAATTTTCTGATTTTTATATTTTATATTTTATATTTTTGTATTTCTTTTTTTTCAATATTGGAAAGGAAAGACAATATAAGAAAAGGCAAAGTAAAATATTTATAAAAATACACAAAAATGCTCAAAAATTCAGAAATAAAATGTTTTTGGTATTTTTAAGGTTTTCTACTGTTTTTGTGATTTTTGAGGGTTTTTCAAGATGTTTTTGATATTTTTAATTACTGAAATAAGAGAAAACAGTGGAAATAATGCTGGCTGTGACAAAAATAAGATTTAAAAATATCAACCAGTAGCTCAAAATTTTCACACTATTTTTTCAAATAAAAAGAACAAAATAAGGGACAAACAGAAGCTGAGTTTGTATTTTTTTGATTTTTATACTATTTTATATATTTTTTTGAAGTTTTTGAGTGTTTTTAAATTTTTAGTGTTTTTCTTTTGAAATTTTTAATGATTTTTGGACTGACACTAAAATATGATAAAATAGACACTAGGTGATTTTTTTGGGATTTTTGGAGGTGTTTTGATATTTTTTTTGGTATTTTCTAAGCTAGACAGTGCACAAAATAGATGTTTTTGATTTTTAATAAATATGAAAATAAAATAAAATCAAAAACTAAATATGTGGCGTTAAAGTACACGTGTCCAGTAGCCTAAGTCTATTTTTGTGGAATTTTTGGAGTTAAAATGATATATGAAATAAATACAACAAGCATCCAATTCAAAATCAAGCCTGACAGGGGTATATGTGCAATATCTCAAATATCCAGGGGCAAACATGCAATTTCCACAAAAATATAAAGCTGAATATTTAATTTAAAGCACCAAAAAGCAATTACAATAACCGCCTGGGCACGCTCACAATTTACCTACCAGGGCGCGTGACTAGCACGCGCCTAGGAAGGACTGGAATGCAATATCTCAAAACTTTAGGGGTCGACGTGCAAAATACCCAAAAATATTACACTTCATACGAAAGTTTTGGGACTAAACTGAAATACACAAAAGTCCGAGGGGTCCTCTGCAAAATGCCCACACCTCACGTGAACTGGTCACGTGAGGTGACGTGGCGGAGGACCTAAGTGCAAATAAATAAAACCTAGGGGTCTTTTTGCAAATATTACAAAATATTTAAACTACAGATAAAAGTTTAAAGACTAAAAAGTAAATACAAAAGGCGCGAGGGTGGGGGTGCAAAATACCCTCGCTCAGGCACTCTGCAAGTGACGCGTGGCGCGCATCCAACGGCTGGCGGCGATGGACGATCCAACGGCGGGAAGCGGGCCACTTATCCACGTGGCAGCACGAGAGCGGTCGATGACGGTTGGCTTGTGCGGCTGAGATTAGAACTCCTTCGACGATCGGACGGTGGGCACGTGGGGAGATCTAACGGCTGCAGCACGATCTGGGCGCTCCTCGTTAATCCGACGGCTACGGAGGCAAAGGGAAGAACACGGAGGAGCTCCGGTTGGGCGAACTTCTCCGAGCTCCTCCGTCCAGCTACGGTGACGATCGGGCTTGCAAATCGGTCGAGGACGCTCCTGCAGGTGTCAGCTGACGTCTGGGAGCAACAAAAGCCACCGGCGGTCGCCGGTGCTCTCGCACGGAGGTGGCGGAGCTGCAAGGCCCCAGGTGCTCCGGCGAGGGAGCAAAATTTGCTCCAGACCCTTCGATAGGCTTCAATACCTGCACCAAAAAGTTAGAGAGGTCGAGGGCAAAATGCCTCGACCTCTGGGGGCTCTCGAAAAGGAACGAAAGGCGAGATGGCGGCTCGCCGGAGTTGCGCTCCGGCGAGGTGATCTGTGGAAGGATGCGATGAAGGATTTGACGATGGATTTAAGGGCGAACTGATCCTAACACTAACAGGAAGAAAATGACGATAAAAATGGGACAAATGGCAGCCTCAATAGCCAAAGGCCAGAGGGTGAATACCTCACGGGGGTACCCGCCGGTGGTGATGGTGGAACACGCCCAGCTCGCGTGCCTCCGCCTCTTCGAAGGTGCAGACGAAGAGCTGTCACCTCCACGTTGCTGAGCGACTCCAAAGAGGGGGGAAAACTGGATGAAATGCGGTTCGAATTCAAAGGGAGGTCAAGGAGGACCTTAAGTATGGTTGACGATGGAGGTTGAAAGAACGAGGCGGCTGGCTCGATTCAGAGGCTCTCAGCCCAAGACGATCCTTGGGCGAGCAAGAGGGATAGTAGGTGAAAAAGTTTGCAGAAGGACTCGAGCTCAAAGGGTGAAAGAACGCGCCTCGAAAATTTGGTGAACATGGGGTCAAAGATGGTTCTAACAAAGGCTACAGGGTGTAGGTCAGACTGTTGACCTAGGTCAACAGTCCTGGCCTCTTGGTTGGTCCACGTGGACCAACCAGGAAAAACCCTGGAAAAAAGTCTTATTAAATCAATTTAAAATATTAAATGGCCGAATTAAATAAAAGTTATAAAATAAAAAATGTTCAAAATTTTATGTAGTATTTAATTCTGATTTTTATTTATTTTTATGACTTATATTTTTACAAGTTACCTTTTTAACCCTATATAGGTATAATACCTATGTATTTTAATATTTTATTTTATTTTATGTATTTTTAATCTTATTATTTTTATTTATGATTTTGTAAAATTATAACATACTTTTATATACATAAGTATATTTTTATTTTATTTTTCTGAGATGTTTTATATATTTAATAAAATACAAGTGTATTTTATATAGGTATAAGTAGATGCAGTACACCTATGTAGTCTTTATACAAGTATTTTTATTTTTAATTTTCTTTGCATTTTATTTCAATTTTAATGCACATATATATTATAAGTAATATTTACAAAATTATAAAAATATAAAAAATGAATAAATAATGAATAAAGAATAAATTGAATATTTTATTCAGTACAAGTATACAATGAGGGTCCAAAACTCAACTTTCAAACCGGAGCTCCGCCAAATGCAAAACCACCGCCATTGGATAGATTATTTTATTCTATATACAATTAAAGGTGAGTTTGCTATACTTGGAGTTGTCAGTTGTGAGATACGGGTCTGGGAAGTTGGGATTTTGGATTCTTATTCAGACCATAT
Organism: Ottelia alismoides; assembly: GCA_037367405.1. Lineage (NCBI taxonomy): Eukaryota > Viridiplantae > Streptophyta > Magnoliopsida > Alismatales > Hydrocharitaceae > Ottelia > Ottelia alismoides. The sequence continues at coordinate 373,964 of JAZKJV010009751.1, read as the reverse complement.
CTTTTTGTCTGTATATGATTTTTCTGTGAAATCAATTTTGTATTTTTCTTTATCAAATTATCTACAACTTTCATGTACAAAGTTTCTTTATTTGATGTATAAAAAGTGGAACCAAAAATAGGTCCCAAAATGAATAAAGAATGAATAGAATGAATAGGTATTTTGACTGTATTTCTGACCTTATCTCCCCCTACTTTATTCCTTGTCGACCTATTCATCAAGATGCCTAGGTCTCGGGGGTTTTGGGTCATAAAATATTTACAATATTTTATTCTTTTTCTTTTCTTTATTTATTCTATAATTTTGGCCTTAATTACAGTAATTTATACACTGTTTAGATGCACATGCATGAATGCTAAGATGCTCTATTTAAGGCTATTTACAGGCATTTGCTAGGGTTTTAGGTGCCAAAATGATAGAATAAAGATGATGAAATGTGGATTCATCAGCTGGCTGACTTCATCGTGCGACAACTGGAGCTTCGCAAGAAGCTCAGCACAAGCCTCCTCCTCCGCCAACTTTCTATCCCAACCAGGTCTTATCTCTCCTCCTTCTTTTCTTCAACTTTTCTTTCATTTATTCCACTGTACATGATGCATCTCACCTCCACCTGATCATCTCCGAAACTCCACCGTACATCCATCATGTTTGTGCTACCATCCGATCATACCTTCCTTTCTCCATAACCTGATCACCATCGCCCCCCTTCTTCTCAGACTTACCGGAGAAGAAGACCTAGAACTCTATTCCTTCGCCCGATAAGGACTCCATTCCACTCACTCTCGCAACTTTGTCGCTTCGTCTATATCAATGCTTGCAGGTAATCATCTCATCAATGGCTGGAGCTCACGCCTATGCTTTGTTTTCGTACCTCACCTCCGACCGGGCCTCATAGACCAACCCCTCCAGTCATTCCCAGACCATCGTCGTACCTCTTTCTCCTTCGCCCATGCCTCAGCAAGCTTTCTCGACCTCCAGGCCAGTGAACGGAGCACGGTGGAGCTCGGAGGAAGTCACCGCATCCAAGTCCCCTTATCGTCGCGCGCGGCAGACCTCTGGGGAAGAACGAAGAGCATGCGCCGTCCGATCCTCACGTTCGGATGGTCTAGATGAAGCCACGCATCTACCCGAGCCTCCATGCCTAGCCTCCAGGCTCGGGCTACCTGAGACAAGGACCAAAGAACCAGAGAGCACCACATATCAGCCCGAGCCTCGTCGCCTTCCGAGCCTGGCCCCTCGCAAGCTCTGCATGTGAGGGTTAGGTAAATTGCATGAAAGACCCTGGAATGTTCAGAAATTGTAGTTAGGTCCTCCAGGCACATGCCTCACGTGCGTGCCTGAGATATTTTATAGGGTGGCCCTGCGGCTTTTGAAAATTACAAAATGGTCCCTCCACACAATGGAGAAATTACAAAAGGGATCCACTAGGTTTTGGTAGGGATGAGCATTGGGTTGGGCTGGCCCGTCCCAAGCCCAAACAAATATTGGGCCGAGCTTGGGCCCAACATTTAGGCCCAAAATGTTTTGGGTCAGTTTCGGACTTGGCTCGATCCAGCCTGACCAGGCCTAAGGGCCCGGCCCGAAGAGGGCCCGAACCCTTCCCATATCCTACATGCCTAGAAACTCTCACCTATTGCATGCATACTATGTTCACGTATCATGTATTCATACAATGTTTATAAATCAAGAAAGTCTTCTGTGGGGCATATGAGTTGATGATCGTAGTATTTCAATTCGGAATTAACTTTCCTTAATTAGTCTATGGTTTAGATTCTACTGGTTATTCTTGAATTTGTTAGTGTTTATTTTTTCCCATCAGAATATTTTCTATTATTGAACATTTATTCAATATGGGCGTTATGCCTATTTTTTAATGTACAGTGCCTGGTGCACCTGTTGTTGTTAACTGTGTAAGTTTTGTTCACTCTTTCTTTTATGTAATGAGAAACGTTTATGATATCTAACATTGAGTGCACTTGTATAAAATGAGAAATCATCTTCGGTAGAATTGAGTTTTAGTTGTTTCACAATTATTATCACTACAGGAATTGCCCCATTTAGGGACGGCAACTAGCGACGGTTTTTGAACGACCGTCCCTAATGCCTCTTTTTAGGGACGGTCATCAAACAACCGTCCCCAATAACCAAGTCAATGGGGATGGTCCCTAATGACCGTCTCCTCTGCCTTGAGTCATGCCACTGGACGTTTTCGACCCTTCTGGAAGGGCTTTGGGGACGGTCCTGACCGTCCCCATTGTGCCTCTGTTGGCGTCGCCTCTAGCGATTGGACCATAGAGGTCGACCAAAGGGGACGGTCGTCGGTGACCGTCCCTTCAGGTTGGACCAGGCTACTGGACGTTATCGACCTTCCTGTAAGGGCTTTGGGGACGGTCATGACCGTCCCCATTATTCCTCTGTTGGCATCGCCTCAGCGATTGGACCAAAGAGGTCGACCAGTGGGGACGGTCACAGATGACCGTCGCCTCTGGTTTGAGCAGGACACTGGACATTTTCGGCCCTTCTGAAAGGGCATTGGGGACGGTCCTGACCGTCCCCATTGGTCCTCTGTTGGCGTCGCTTCTAGCGATCGGACCAAAGAGGTCGACCATAGGGGACGGTTATATTGACCGTCCCCTCTGCCTAGACCACGCTACTGGATGTTCTTGGCCTCCTGCAAGGGCTTTGGGGACGGTCCTGACCGTCCCCTTTATTCCTCTGTTGGCGTCGCCTCTGACGATGGACCAAAGTGGTCGTCCAGAGGGGATGGTTTTTATTGACCGTCCCCTCTTCCTTATCAAAGGAGACGGTCTTTAGTGAACCATCGCCGATCGTCACCAATGGAAACGGTCATTACGACCGTCCCCATTGGTCAGATCGAAAAAAACCCCTTCGACCTGCGTTTTCATCCCATTCTCCCATCTCCAAAGCCGCCGCCCCAAGTTCGCCCTCTCCGCCCCGGCGTCGCCTCCGGCTCCTCCTTGCTTTCCGAGCTCGTTAATCTTCATTTCAGGTAACTATCAACACTCCTTTGCTTTTATTCTTGTTTATTTTACTTGATAATCTTGTTAGAGTTGTTTTTCCCCATTGGATTTAGTTGTTTTGGTTATATACTTAGGTTTGCTTGATTTGTTTAGTATATAATATATATGATTTGTCTAGGTTTGCTTGATGATATGCTTAGGTTTGCTTGTTTCCCCTAGTTATGATTTGTTTGGTTGATAAGCCTAGGTTTTCTCCCTAGGTTGTGTATACAATAGGTTAGGCATAATGATTTGGATATACCATAGGTTTATCTCTTAGCCTTTGTGCCACAGCGAGCCCCGCAAAGTGCTTTCTCCTAAGCTCAAGTGTGTTGAGCACAGAGGAGGGGTGAGCCAAGACTGGACTTTTTGAGGCTAGAGATGAATGAGAGATTTGTGGTGCTTCACGATAAGCCTAGGTTTTCTCCCTAGGTTGTGTATACAATAGATTAGGCATAATAATTTGTTTATACAATAGATATCCTAAAATGATAGTGAAATCATATAATAGATACCCCCATAATGATTTGGGTATACCATATATATGCCCATAGTGATTTGTGTATACAAAACATATACCCATAATGATTTGTGTGTACCTTCGCCATAGGAGTTGCTTGCTCGTAGAGTTAGGTCCAAACACCATAATTGATTTGCATGTACCTATAGTCCGCTTTGGACCTAGATCAAACTCTAAACAGCCGATCATTTATCTCTTAGCCTCCGTGCCACAGCGAGCCCCGCAAAGCGCTTTCTCCTAAGCTCAAGTGTGTTGAGCACAGAGGAGGGGTGAGCCAAGACCGGACTTTTTGAGGCTAGAGATGAATGAGAGACTTGTGGTGCTTCACGATAAGCCTAGGTTTTCTCCCTATGTTGTGTATACAATAGATTAGGCATAATAATTTGTGTATACAATAGATATCCTAATCACTTCATTATGGTTTAGGGTAGAAAACTTGTTGTCTATAATAACACAATGGTGGATTTTATTATGATTGTGCAGTAAAATGGATAAATCATGGATGGATAAGAGATACGATGATTTTCAACAATATAAGAGAGGAGTGATTGCGTTCTTGGATTGGGCATTTCAAATAGAGAGAGTTGATAAGAAATTTGGTGGTCTAAAGATTTATTGTCCATGTGTGAGATGCAAGATTATTAAATGGGATGTTAGAGAGGCAGTGTATAACCATCTCATCCTCAACGGATTTTGGTTACATTACTCTATTTGGACAGAACATGGAGAGGGTTTAGATGTGCGAATGGATGAGGATATGGGCGTTGATGCAGGAGTGACTACCCAAACCTTGAATAATGTTGATCACGAGTTATTTGAACTAATAGACAATTTAAGAAGACCTGAGGCACAAGACATTGGTTCAGATGATAGGTTCTCGAGCAGTTGGCCAGATGCAGAAGATATATTGGCTACTGGGGTGGAAATGACGCGTTTGCAGTTTTTGTTAGAGCTGTTTAAGATGAAAGTAAGGAACGGATCAACTGCAGCTATGATGACAGATGTGTTGGGTTTAATACGAAAGTTATTAAATAATCCTCAGAATTATCCTAAAGATTGGAAAGAGGCGAAGCAACGATTCCGATCGCTTGGTCTGAAATACGAGAAGATAGATGCTTGTGTTAATGACTGTATGCTTTTCCGATGAGAGAATTCAGATCTAGTTCTTTGTCCATATTGTAATGCTTCTCGGTATAAAGAAAAAAATGATTTAAAGAGAAAGAAGAAGTCGGTGAAAATTTTACGGTACTTCCCATTAATTCCAAGACTAAAACGTCTCTTCATGTCTGAAAAAACTGCAAAGTGGATGACCTGGCATTCTCGTTCAAATAAACGAGATGCTAATGGAGCTATGAGACATCCATCCGATGCAGAAGAATGGATAAAATTTGATCAAAGATATCTGCAGTTCTCTAATGATGAGAGAAATGTTCGTTTGGGATTAGCCTCAGATGGTTTCAATCCGTTTGGTAATATGAGTCTGAGTTACAGCATTTGGCCCGTGATTCTGATTGTTTACAATCTACCACCATGGATGTCAATGAGTTCATCATTTATGATGATGACGCTACTAATTCCTGGTCCTAAAGGTCCTGGCAACGCAATTGATGTGTACCTAGAACCGTTAATGGATGAACTAAAAGTCTTATGGACTACTGGAATACCTACATATGATGCATGTAGGAAAGAGATATTTAAATTACAAGCTGCACTATTGTGGACTATAAATGACTTTCCCGTGTACGCAAATTTGTCTGGTTGGAGTACCAAGGGAAAACTCGCATGTCCGGTCTGTTTTGAAAAAACACATTCGACATGGCTGTCTGGAAGTATGAAGCATTGCTATTTGGGTCATCGTCGATTCCTTCCACCAAAGCATAGATGGCAAAGGGCAGATAATAATAAGAAATTCGACGGGACACCTTATGGACAACGAGTTGACTTAGCTCGTGTGAATGGCAACATTATTTGGGAACAGCAATTACTTGTACGAAGCAGTTGCCTAGGACGGACAAACAAGAAAAGTGCAGCCGGCGGTTGGAAGAAGCAAAGTATTTTTTCCAGAGAGTTACCATATTGGAAACACTTACAGCTTCGTCATAATTTGGATGTCATGCATATTGAGAAGAATGTATTGGAAAATATTTTGGGAATGTTAGATCTTTCGGGTCAATCAAAAGATAATTTAAGGACGAGACGAGACGAGATCTTTCGGGTCAATCAAAACACTTACACCTTATCGTTAGCGACGGATGTTGACCGTCGCCTGTTCTAATCTTTCTTGTAGTGTTTTAAACAATTTTGGCTCGTCTAACTTGAATTGAGATTGAATTTAAACAAAAACTCAAAGTAAATAATCTATAATGGGTGGAGATAGGCCGGCCCGACCCAAGCCTGGCCCATAGGAATTAGGTCGGGCTTGGGCTTGGGTTGAACCAAAGAAAATTTTGTGGGCCTAGGTCTGGCCCAAGGCCCGAAGTTTTTAACTGAGCTTGAGCCTGGGCCCTTCAGGGCCTGGCCCATGCTCCACCCTGGGTTTTGGTATTTGCAAATGGGTCCCTCCAGTGACCAATTTGCGATATTTATATTTCTTTTCCATGTATTTTTATTACCCTTATGCCCTTCGCGCTGTTTTGAGAATATCTTGAGCATTTTAGATCCAAATTGAGTGATTTCATTTTCGTTTTGATGCTCTTTTCATTATCTTTATAATAGCATTAGTACTTTCCTGATTTGATACTAAATTAAATGTGATGAATTCTGACGACTTATAATGTCTCTTGCTCTATAAATCATCACCATTATTAGATACCCGTTCTTGATTTTGACGCTTGATTTGACTATGACATTAAACCATAATTTGTGCACATTGATTTGATATTCTGCAGGGCATATTTATAGATAGTCTTTTGCATGCATGTCCTTTGCATTTAATCATGCATTATGTTTATGCATCATCTTTTAATTGCATTGAAAAATCAAATAATAAGACATGCATCATTCCTCACATTATTTTATGTGCATTTTATTGTGCATTTGCAAGAAGACCTAAAATGAGAAGATACACACTCTTGAATTAATCGATGATTTTTGATAAATAGATGAAGAGGCCCGTGTCCCTAAGTTCGAACTTGGGATACTTGCCAAGTAAAATAACTTCTACATATTCAAAGGTGTGGTTTTTGCATGATCAAAATCTTTCTCCTATACTACGATAATTCGACATTATAAAAGAGGCAGATTTACGCTCATCAAATGGGAGCCATTGGAGAGAGAGAGAGAGATAGAGAGAGCACACGTTCATGTGAACAAAAGTGATCTTAGAAATAAGTGGGATCTAAGAAAAGAGGAGAAATGGAATAAACAGAGGTTCTAGCTTACAGATGAGATCAAGGGTTGTTATATGATTGATCAGGGGTGATCAATCAAGCTCTGTCTGATGATCAGTCAAGCCTACATTAGGGATTTAGAAAACTTCCTCTTTTGGTGGTTTGAGAGTGTGTGACAAGTAAGGATGGCTTGAAAAACCACACCTAATCAGCTTCTCTATTCCTGCAAAGAGAAAATAGAAGAATTTGTGGTTGTTGTATCGACCAGGTGAATTTTAGCAGAAAAGATTAATCTTTGATCAATCTTTTTTTATTTTATTTATACTCCTAAACTTAAGTATATAGTAGTTAAGCATGGGAGTGCCGAACAGGGAGGCAAACTGTTGATAACTAGGGTTAAACTATAGACAAACTAAGGTAAACGGTTTCCTAATTTTTATTTTATTTTAGAGAATTTTTTAATTTTTATTCGATTGATTTTTATTTTATTACTTTTTGTTTATTTTGTTGTCCTTTTTTATGTATTTTTAAAAGGTATTTATTATTTTTATAGACTTAGTTATATTTTTAATATTCAAACAATATAAGTATTGAAAACAAATTCGTATTTTTGATTTTTTTTAAACCAAAATAGTATGAAAATATTTTTATTTTATTTTTATTAGAAAGTAGATGAAATTATCTTGAAAATGATATATTGTGCATTTTTAGGTGATTTGTATTTATTTAGTTATGAATTGTTGAAGTTTTATGTATTTTATATTTTTTGTTGATTTTAATATTCAATTTTTATTTTATTTTTACTTATTATAGAAAATATAGTAAAAATATATTATAGATAATTTTTGTAGGATTTTTAGAGTATTTTTATATTTTATAAATTTTTAAAAGTTTGTATTTTTTAGTGTTTTAATGATTTACTTAAAGCTAAAAGTATTTTTATTTTTCAAAATTTATTTAATACTGTATATATGGTATTTATGGGTATTAATACGTATTTTTATTATATTTTTGTATTTTAAGATTTTATTGATGATGTATATAGTATGTATGGTAGTTATATACAGTTCGGGGGTACGGATGTAATTATATGGAAAGATAGGGGCATGCACGTAATAAGCATAAAAGGAGGGTGTTATGCGCAAAAAGTCCAGTGATGCATGTGTTGTGTCACATGTTTATTCTATTTAGGGACTTATCACGCAAATTGCCCAAAAGCTCGTGTTTGGGCACGTGACCTTATCCGGAGTGGGACCTGCTTAAAAAAGTCATAGAAGATGGGGGTCCGTGCAATTTCGCCAAAAAAGACCCGGCTAACACGCGCGCGGTCACGTGCTTCCCATGGGGTGGTGCTGTCGATTTAGCATCACGCATGGCTTGATTTCGCACGTTCGATCGAAGGTCGGAATGTATGGTTCTACTTCAATCTGCTGGTCGACCCATGTTCCTCCCCAATCTGTAGATTGCGGCAGCGATCAGATCTTCCCAATCGCGATGCTCTTCTATACATTTCTATTGCAGGTGATCTATTTCGGTGTAGTTCAGATAAGGAGCTTTGCTCGATGGCATGATCCGGTCGGCTGAAGCGGTGGCGCTGCTCCTTGTCCGATCGGAACAGCTCTCCAGTGAGCGAATTGGTCTGAAGGTGCGGGCGGAAGCTGATTCAACGATACAGAAACTCGACGCAATGTCTTCGTTGTCGAGCTCGATTCTCAGGATGAACTCCGGAAGATGAAAAATCCTAGAAATAGCGAATGCGACTTGAGGATAAATCCTCGATCCAAATAAAATAGGGAAAGTGAGTGGATGGAATGGGGCGATCCTGGGTGGAAATGGAAGGTGAAGATCGTAGGTAAAAATTGCTAGAAATCAGAGATAATCAGATAATGAAATTGGAGAGAGAGAGAGAGAGACGAGAGAAGTGATAGATCGAGAAGAGACGGAGGAGAAGGTAGATAAGAGGAAGAGATCAGGAAGGACAATTGACCTAAATCGGTGAACAGAATCGCCAGGAAAGGAGGTTGCGATCCTCCTCGTCGTCACCTTTGACACGGTGATGAATCCACATTTCATCATCTTTATTCTATCATTTTGGCCTCAAAAACCCTAGCAAATGCGTGTAAATACCCTTAATTAGAGCATCTTAGCATCCATGCATGTGCATGTAAATAGTGTATAAAATACTGTAATTAAAGCCAAAATCATAGAATAAATAAAAGAAAAGAAAAAGAATAAAATATTGTAAATATTTTATGACCCGAAACCCCGAGACCTAGGCATCTTGATGAATAGATCGACAAGGAATAAAGTAGGGGGAGATAAGGGCCAAATACCTATTCATTTCATTAATTCTTTATTCATTTTGGGACCTATTTTTGGTTCCACTTTTTATACCTAAAATAAAGAAATTTTGTACATTAAAGTTTTAGATAATTAAATAAATAAAAATACAATATTAATTTCACTGAAAAATAATGTACAGATAAAAAGTTATGGTCTAAATAAAAATCCAGAATCCCAACTTCCCAGATATGTATCTCACAAATGAAAACTTCAAATGCATCAAATTCACCTTTAATTGTATATAGTTCAAAATAAGCTATTTAATGGTGGTGGTTTCGCATTTGGCGGAGCTACGGTTTGAAAGTTGAGTTTTGGACCCCCATTGTATAATTGTACAGATTAAAATATTCATTTTATTATTTATTCATTATTTTTATAATTTTATATATTTATAATTTTGTAAATATTGTTTATAATATGTTTGTGTATTAAAATCAGAATAAAAACTCAAAGAAAACTCAAAATAAAATACCTGTAATATAATACATAGGTATAATACCTATACATAGACCTGTACAATTTATACTTTTATTTTATTAAATGTATAAAACACATCAAAAAAATAAAATAAAAATATATTTAAGTGTATAAAAGTATTCTATAATTTTATAAAATAATAAACATAATTAAATAAGTTAAAAATACAAAATAAAAATAAATTAAAAAATATGTAGATAATATACCTATAAAAGATATAAAAGTGAACTTGTAAAAATATACCTCATAAAAATAGTTAAAAATCACCATAAAATAGTTCATAAAATTATAAACATTTTTTATTTTATAACCTAAAAATAATATAATCATTTTTTATTTTTAAATGATTTAATAATTTTTTCCAGGGGTTTTTCCTGGTTGGTCCACGTGGACCAACCAGGTGCTGGCCCAGTTGACCCCGGTCAACTGGTCGTCCTCCACCTCTGTAGCTGTGTCAGAACTAGGTTTTGACCCCAGTTCTCGGCTTTTTCGAGGATGTATCTTGCATCTTCTTGGGATGATTCCTTCTGCAAATCTTCTCCTCGTTCATCCACCTTACTCGCCCAGTGATTGTCTTGGGCTTTGAATCGTTGTGCGAGGCGTTTCTCATCGTTCTTTGAGCCTCTTCATCACAGAGTCAAACCACATAAAATGGAGCCCTTCTTCCCTTTTGAATTTGAACCCCTCATTCCATAGGTTAGCTCCCCCTCTTGCTCCCAACAGCTCGAGGAAGGTGACAGCTTCCTCTCGAGACCTTTGGGTGGGTCGAGCAGCACCTGAGGCGGCTCCACAACCTCCCCCTTCGCCGGCGGTCGAGGTACCCCTTCCCTCTGGCTCCGGCCATCGAGGCAGCCCCTTTTCCCCTATTTTTCATTTGCATTTTGTTCGCCGTAGTCTTAGGATCAAAAGCCCTCAAGAAATTTCCACTTTCATCGATCAAATCATCCTCCATATCAACCTCGCCGGAGCGCTCCTCCGGCCGACCACCTCCTCGCTGCTTCGTGCCTCCATTTCGCCACTGCGAGACCCGGGCATTTTGCCCTGGGTTCTCTCACTTGTTTTTGCAGGTCAAAGAAGTTTGACTTGAGCCTGGGGCTCATTTTGCGAATCGCCGGTCTAGTGGAGCATCACAGCTCCGCCGCCCTCTCTCGCGAGCCTCAGCCACCGCCGAGTTGTTCTGGAGCCATCAAGAGATACCCCAGACCGTCAGGAGCCTCCAGCCGTCTTTTGAAGCCCTGAAGTTCGCCGGAGAAGGAGCAGGAGCTCGAAGAAGGTCACCTCGCCAGCGCTCCTGCGCTGTTCTTGCTCCGATCTTCGGAGCCGTTGGATCAAGGCGGAGCTCCAGATCGCCCAGCCACCGTTGGATTGCGCCAAGCTCTGATCATCAGATCTTCAGTTGAAGATCTAATCTTCGCTGTCCATCGCCGAAGCGTCATCGCGCAAGGAGGAGCTGACACGTATTTAAGTGAATGCATCAGGATCGTCCGCTTCCGCGCAGGCGTGGGTATTTTGCATATTATCCCCCGCAAGTTTTGTAATATTTATTTAGTCCAAAAACTTTCATTGGTAGTTTAATATTTTTTGTAATATTTGCAAGTAGCCCCTGGACCTTTTTGTATATTGCATTCCAGACCAAGCCACGTCACCTCACGTGACCAGTTCATGTGAGGCGCGGGGCATTTTGCATAGGACCCCCTGTGGGTTTGGATATTTAGTTTCAGTCCAAGGATTTAAATATTAAGTGTAAAACTTTTGGTTATTTTGCATTAAGGCCCCTGGATTTTTGGATATTACAGATAGGTCCCTCCCAGGGTTGGGTATTTTGCAGGTGTACCCCCGCGGGTTTGGTTATTTGTATTTGGTCCATTAAATGCAATATCCAGTATTATATTTTGTATGAAATTTGCACCTTGGCCCTTGGATGTTTGTCTATTTGCACTTATGCCCCTGTCAGGCCTTGTATTTTTGTATGCTTCCCCTATTTATTTAGTACATCAATTTAACTCGAAAAATCTCAACAAAATACCATAGGCTCCTGTTTTCTTGCTGATTCACGCATATTTTTGCATTGCATTTTTATTGCATTTTAATATTTATGAAATGTCAAAAACATGCATTTTCAGTACTGCCTATCTTAGAAAACCCATAAAAATTAGCAAAACACCTAGAAAAATTCCAAAAAAATTACCTAAGGTCTATTTTAGTTTATTCTAGTGTCAGTCCAAAAATCACTAAAAAATCAAAAAAAACCTTAAAAATTAGAAAACCCTGAAAATCTTCAAAAAAATATAAAAATCCTAGAAAATTCCTAAAAATATAAACACAGTTTCTATAGTTTCTCTATTTTATTATCTTTATTTTAAAATTAATTTGGGAAAATTTTGTTACGGTTTGCTATTTTTCATTCCTATTTTAATCTCAGCCAGCACCTTTGTTCACTGTTTTCTTGTATTTTCACATTTAAAAAGACCAAAAAATTAGGAAAAATCTAGAAAAAACACAAAAACATTAGAAAAATATAAAAAGACCAAAAATATTTTATTCTCTAATTTTTGAGTATTTTTCCTTATTTTTATAAATACATTATCCCCTCTTTTCTTATATTGTATATATACTCTATTATAAAATATATATATATAATATAAAAAGAAAATATAAAATCGGAAAACTAAAAACAGAATACAAAATTAAAAATTAAATAAAAAATTAAAAACCCACAAAAAAATTGCATCTTTGTAGACACTTAATCACATTCACATTTTTGCACTTGCTTGATCTATCCTGCCTTGCTCCCTGAGTTCGACCTCTACATACTTACACCTATACATCTTTTATGTAGAGCTAATAATAATTTTGACTCCACATTTGTTTTTCATAGCTTGATTAATATTGTTGTGGGTTCATTGTTGATTAAATTCGGATTTCTTAGCGGTCACCGCAGCGACTTCTGTGTTCCCATCTTGTGTGGAATACACGGCCGTTAGAAATTTGGGTTTATCACACGGCAGTGATGAACCGCGGAGGCTCTAGCACGGCGGAGGAGAAGCTACGACGCCAGCATGTGATCTCGTTGTTCCTCCTTTCTCTCTCGCTCGACGGACAAGGAAGACTCTGAGATTGTCACTCTTGAACTCTCACCGGAACTTGGAAGTTGGGAGAAGCAAAATGGCATATACCCGCTGGAAGGAGGGTTGACGGGGTTTATATAGGTGAGGGTGGATACTGTCACCGCCGCGGGGTGTGGGCACCAGCACGGTTAGGCAAACGGCCAGTCGTTGGAGGCGGTTGGATGGCGAGGAGAGGAAGAAGCAGGAGATGACGGGTAACGGGGAAGAAGACATCGGGGGAGAAGAAGAGGGAAATGGGAAAGTAAGAGAGAGGAAGAAAAAGAGAAATGAAATAAAAATAATTATTTAATAAAAGTTAGATAAGATATAATTCATATATGTAATAACGTTATTAATTAAAGAATTAATAAATTAAATAAATAATTGATTATTGATATAATAAATAATTAATAAATATTTAGATACTAATTAATATATAAAGTAATTAATAATTAAATAAATAAATACATTATTATTTAAATTTTAAGAATGAAGTATTAAAAGATTAAATAATAATATAAATTACAGTACATTGTACAATATACCGATATGGACCCGAAAACCGCGTTTTTCGCATTAACTCTGATTTTAGTGAAACTAATGTCATTTTGTAGATAATTGAATAATATGAATCTTAGGACTGAGTAGGCCCAATTCGGAGTTCATACGGCCGAGTTATGAGGTCCAAAAAATTTAGGTAGCAGCTTCGAGGCTTCGGGTTTTATTGGTATTTTAACATGGTTATATTTTTTATATATTTTTAGAAGATTTTAGGAAAAGAAATTAAGTTAATCGGATTTATGGTTATTTAATTAAAAATCCAGAAAGATTCTATATATAGTACATATATATAACGGTTCCCAAACGCCAAAACTCATCGGTTTTATACGAATATTTTTTTTAATATTTTTAATAAATAGTATTAAGTAGAAAAACGGATTTTAAAAGTGAGTTTGCTCTATTTGGAGTTTTCTATAAATAGTTATGAACCTTGGAAGTCAGCTTGCGGCTTTTGTGGCTTTTACGGTTCATTTCGGTTAAGTATTTTTGTAATGAAATATTTTTCTGATATTTTTATAAAATAATATTTATTTTTATGAACAACTTCTATAAAAGGAGTGTGTTAGTTTGAAGTTGTCTTGATGATAAGTAAAATAGGTGAAATATTAACATCGTGTAAAATGGGTAAATTATATTTTGGTCTTGAGTTTCTTGATATTTTTATAAGTTGGGATCCTTATCTCGCCCTACTTATTTATTTTGTCAACTCGGTCAATATTGATTTGGTCTCGTGGTTAGGAGTAGTATGTATATATTAGATATTTACGACCTTTTTCCTTTTTTTAGTTTTTATCTTTATTCTTTTATTGTAGGTAAAATAATTGTTAATTATATAATATTAATATTTGTGTTTAGAATGATAATTAGTTAGAATTAGTAGATATTTACATGTATTTTACCAAAGATTTTAGTCAAATTGAAATAATAAAGGCGATGAATTATGGATTCATCATTCCCCTATACTTTACCTTTGCTAGTCCCTTAGCAAACACTTATTCTATAAATAAGTGCAAGAAAAAGAAAAATAAAAATGAAAATAAAAGAACTTAGAACATGATTGTTTCTTTAAACCGAATCTCACTTCACCCAAAATCTGGAGCTTGGATTCTGACCTTTGGATTAATATGTGTTGAGAATCTATTAGAATTAAGATTTAAGCATCGATAGCCCTCAAGTTCCACAAATCCTTATCCAAATTCACCCCAACAGCCAGCTCAGATCCACCTATTCATCGCGCAAACTTTTCATCTTTGAAATCAATTTTTAATGTGTATGAAAGGTTTTAGCTCTTCCCGCTTAAAGAAGCAAAGAAGCTGCCCATCCAGTTATGCACTTCCATTAGCCCTTATCCAGCAGCTCAATCCTCAAGGAGGGAGGTATTTCCTTCTAAGGTCAGGTCGTGTTGTCTCCACAATCGAGTATAGAAAGAAGATAGAAGAATTGAGAAGAGAACTAGAGTGTGATCGGTGTAATCACATCTCCTGTGAAGCCTGCCCAGTTTAGCCAAGTGTCCACTAAGACATGCACGCTTTTCTTAAGCTCGGACCATTATGGTCATTTTTGGTATTTGGTGTATTTGGCTTCTTTTTGGTAGAGATAATTGTTGTACTGCATAGATCTTTTATGCCCTGGCGGATATAGCATCTTTTCATTTCGTCCATTTTTTGGGGTCTTGGAAAAATTGTGCCAGCAGATCCTTCCCTCATCTGAAGCTTTATTTCAACCCAAATCTCTCCCGTCTTTAGACATCATCACAACCAGACAAGGATGGAAATACACCACCGAAATGGATTGCCCTTCACAGCCCCATGCAAGTCAAGTTAAGTGCAAAGTGCATGAGTTCAAAATCGGTTCAAATGGAGAAGAGTTAAATGGATGACACCAGGTGTCCTACTTAGACACTTTCAAGTTGAATCTTGAACATGGTCTCATTGAACCCAAAGAATTAAGTCTAAAAGATCTGAAGAGTCTCAATTCCAGTTCCTAATAAAGTCCCTTTAGAATTAAGTAGATTAAGGCCTAAATTAAACTCCATCTCTCGGACTTAGATCCATTCAGTTCAAGAATCAGACTTGTTCTGAAAATACGAATGAATGCAATGAGGTAAAATTTTCGGATTAAGCGTTCTAAGTGATTTTTTAAAGACTTTTGCAATTTTTATTGAATTTTAAACTTTTCCATTTTTAGGGGTCTTTTTGAAAGAGTTAGTGGATTAATTCAATTTACATAAATTTTACACGGATTTTGTATATTTTACAAAGGATTTTATACAAGTTTTATATATAAATTTATACAGTTTTTATACAGATTTTACAAGGATTTTTTTACAATTTTTTAAGGAATTTATCAAACAATTTTACAATATTTTTTAATATATAAATTTTTAATCATTTTTAATAAATCATATTTACGGTTTTCTTGCGGCTTTTTAAAAATCCAAAATATACACTCATACTTTTAGAGAGCCATATTATTAAAAATATGATAAAGTACGAGTTATGTCTTCTAAAGTATATATAGCATATATATGACACCCCCCTATACTTAACGTGAACTATGTCCTCATAATGACCAAAGAAGCGGTAAGGGAAGACATACTCGGGCTAAGTATACATCGGTGAAAAGAATTCTATACTACAATGACTCAAAAGAATAATGAATAAATGAATAGAAGTCGATCATGTCCTCTATACTTAGGATCAAATAATCCTAAGAATAGCATATTCAAAATCGAAGATGATCGAGGTTAAGAGAATGTACACACTCAAAGGCTCGGCTTGTTGATGAGCGGCCTGAGCGAGTAAGGTTAACTGATATAAAAGGTCGTTGCGACCTCAACCACTCGAACCGAGATCAACAAGAAAAAGTAGACCACCAACGAAATCAGTCAAACATAAAAATCAAGGCAAGCGGTCTTGCTACTTATTTAACTTGGTATAGCCACCAGGGTCGAACACAAGGAGCACGGAATGAAACCTATGAAGTAGTCAGGTAATCAAGAAAATAAAGAAATTTTTGGTGGTTTTTAATTTGTTTAAATTATTATTTTTTTTGTGATTTTCTATTAAGAAAATGAAGAAAAAGAAAAAATCACACTCATGCAATTATTTAAATGTCCAAAATGACTAAAAAATTCAAAACAAAAATATTTTTATATTTTTAAAATATTCAGATGTTTTAGAGAATTTTATGGTGTTTTTCTGATTTTTTTTAATTTTCTAAAAATGAAAGAAGGCCAAAAATAGCAAGCAATGTATAGCCTGGATATAAAAGCAAATTAATATTATTTAAAATGCCTATAAAATCCTAGCAGCAATTTTATCTAAAAGTATAAAATGAATGGTACCTACAGAAACTGAAAACTATTTTTTTTATTTTAAATGAATTTTTAATAATTTTTATAAAGTTTTCAGTCTTTTCAATTTTTAGGTGTTTTATAAAAGGGAATAAATGAAAATCACAAAGAAATTAAAGCACGGTAAAACAAACACACACTAATTTTTTTGTAATTTTTAACAGTATTTTTATATTTTTAATTGATTTTTCAAAACAGCCAGAGACACTTTTTAGGGTTTCTGAATTTTGGAAAATATTAAATAAAATCAAAATGTGTCACAAAAATTACCAAAAATACTACACAATAGCGAGAGCTACATGTAAAATTTTTAGAATTTTTGGAGTAGTTTTGATATTTATTTGATTAAAAATAAGGCACACAGGTTATAGGAACCTAAATGCAAATATCAAAAAGTTAAAAGCCAAAATGTAACACGTGTAAATAGTTCAGGGATGAAGTTGCAAAACGTCCAAGTTCACACGTGAATAACACGTGAATCAGGTACTCAGTGTATAAATGCAATTCCTATTAATAAACATTCATTCATGAACAACAATAAAATCCAGGATTCATATTGCAAATAACCTACAAGGTCACATGACACTTCACGTGATCCACTAAAGGAAGTACTGAAATGCAAATATTAAAAACACAAGGTCCTAAATGCAAAAAGGTTCACCTATAACTTTATTTTACAGACTAAAGCATAAAGTGAAATAAACGTAGGGTAGAAAAAGCAATATACCCTTGGCGCACGTGAGAGGCACGTGAGGACACGTGGCGGCCGCTGAAACGGTGAGGGCATGTGGCTCTGATGGCGTCAGGGGTCAAATCTGACGCTCTAGAAAGAGTCAGATCATGGGGCGTAGATGGAGGCTAGGTCTAGCATCTAACGGTCGAGAAAGGTTGTTGTGTCAGTGGTCTGGATGCTATCTGGAAGAACTGGTTGATCCAACGGTGTAGAAGTAGCATGGATGAACAGCTCGAGGGCAAACTTCACCGGACCACCGGAGGTGTTCCTTAGCTTCGATGGCCGATCGGAAAGCATCGGATGAGTCGTGGAAGGCTTCTATGTTGACTGAGCAGACCTGATGGAGCAGCTATCGGTCGGATAGGTGTGACGACGAAGGGGACCTGGGACTACTCCGGCGAGTCTCAGATGGCTGGAATCGGGGGTCTTCAGCGTGCTCTTTCACCAGCAAAGGGTAGTTGGGACTCGGGCAATGCTCCGATCCAGGTTATTTGGACTCCAAACAAAAGAAGCGGAAGGAAGCGGGTGTTGATCTCCGGCGAAGATGGTAGGGGAGACCTAAGTCTTAATCTTGATGTGATGATCGAGGCTCAGGGTGATCAGGTTGCGGAGATAGATGGGAGGCGAGTGTATGGATCGATGGGAGCAGTTGGATGCGGGTGACTGAGCTCCGACCGGTCGATCGGAGCTAGCGGATCTACGGTGACGTACAGATGAAAGATTGATCAAATGACGATCTAGGAAGGGCTAAAGGGATACCTGAAGATCCGAACACATTCCTTAGCTCCAGGCGAGGTGATTGGTGAGGTTATGGCCTTGACTAAGTGGCAGCAAGCGAGGGAGGTTTCTCGCGACGGAGGTCCAGCCACGAAGAGGGAGCATCGGCTACACAGCACCAAATCGACCATCGAAGGGCTCCTTCGGCGGTTGTCACCATGCTGAAGGGTTCTAGGGTATCGAGAAGGGGTGCGGCACGAGCTCTCGACCTAGGGAGGCGGATAAGTTCTCTTATAGAGCTCCCACGTAGCTGGAGAGACCGGGTCGAAGTGCGCGAACCAAGGAAGATCCACACCTTCCTAGGGATCCGTGAGAGTCACTGATCCACGGGGAAGGTGCGGGCGAAGATTCGGAGCATGGGGATGCAAGATCTACCTGGGATAAATGGGAGAAGGAGGTCTGGCGGAGCAGTCGGGTCGGGTCAATCTCTGGAAGAGGGGATTGACCCGAGTCAACGGTCCACCGTGGACCACTCAGAAAATTAGATTTATAAAAATATTTACAAATTTAATAAAAAAATAATAAATGATTTTAAATTAAAAAGTGTATAAAATGAAAAATGTTTGTCATTTTTGAAACTATTTTTCTGTGATTTTTATTTATTTTTATGAAAAATAAATTATTGTATATACACTATAATGTATTATATACAGGTATAGTATACCTATGTGTTTTGTACAATTATTTTTATTTTATTATTTTTACAAAAATACCCCAATTTTATATGTTATTTATTTACAAAATAATTTTGAAGTATAAAATAATTTTTGTTTTATTTTTATTATTTATTTACAAGTATAAAATAAATAGGGAAGAAGACCTATATACAAGTATTATGACAAGTGAGAGAGAATTTTATTTTTTTTATTTTTTTTCTTATTTTTATTTTATTTTTAGAAATATATACAAGGAAGTAAAAACATATTTTTATTTAAATTTTGGCAAAAATAATTTATGTACACAAATGAGATATAAATACAAGCTGTAGTGGCCCTATCTCTCTCTACTTATTTTATTTGGCGATCAGGCCAATGCTTGGCCCTCTCTTGGGGTTCGGGTCACTCAGTATTTATTCCAACTACTTTCTTCTTTTTTCTTTTTATTCTTTATTCTTTTATTTTTGCACAAATACATGCTAATTATGAGATATTAACACATGCATGCCTATTGCTAAGTTATTGTATTTACACCTATTTACATGATGCTTTGCCAAGATAATTAGCTAAAATAAAATATTAAAGAGTGATGAATAGGGATTCATCACATGTTCTCCCTATACTTAGGGTAAAATATCCCTAAGTATAGAGAAGAAAATCAAAAGATGAGGGACAAACGAGGGAGAAGACGAGACAAAAATGCTGACAATCAGAAGGGGAAATGAGCGATATTCCCCCCCCCATACTTAGGGTAAAGTACACCCTAAGTATAGGTAACGAAAGGAGTAATAGAACAGAACGAGATGAACACAACGGTATCTACACCCTTTATACTTAGGATAAAGCACATCCTAAGTATAGAAAATTTTTAGTTGAACCTAAGGGTGTAAGACTAATAGAAGGAGGAAAGAGTAAAATCAAAAATATATACAAGTGATCTGGAAAATCAGGTATGAGATGCATAATGTAAGAGTGAAAAGATCATATCATACAAAATAGATGGGGGCAACTTCAGCGGTCTATGGTTCATGATCGAGAAAGGATTTCAACCGTTGACCCGAAAGGTGGAATCAGACGAAAACTCAGATATATCAATGCTACTGTTGCCGTACACCTTTCGCACAAGATAGGGGCCTTTCCATTTACTTTGAAGTTTCCCTGGAAATAGCTTGAGTCTTGCATCTAATAGCCATACTTTCTAATTCGGCTCAATTTGCTTGTGGCTGATGTGGGAATCATGCCACTCTTTCATCCGCTCTTTATAATGAAGGCTACTCATGAAGGCTTCGTCTCGTAACTCTTCCAGGGTGCCAGTTCAGTCTGCCTTTGATCTCCTGAATCATCCAAGCCAAAGATCACTTCTTTCACTGCACATAAGGATTTGTGCTTGATTTCCACAGGTAAGTGTCATGACTTGCCATAAACGAGCCGAAAGGCAGACGTGCCCAATGGAGTTTTGAAGGATGTTCTATAGGCCCAAAGAACCTAGTTCAAAAGCTACGACCAGTTCTTTCAGTCTGGGCAAACAACCTTCTCCAAGATTGTCCTAATCTCCATATTCGAGACCTTGGCTAGACCATTTGTCTGAGGATGAAACGGAATAGCAACCCGATTATCTATATCGAACTCGTTAGCAAGTGCTCTTACCTTATCGTTGATGAAGTGGCTACCCCCATCTAATATCAGAACACGAGGGACCCTGAACCGCATAGTGATATGCTTTCTCAGGAACTTGCAAACTGTATTCGCATCAGCGGCTCGGGCAGGAATAACCTCTACCCAACGACTCAAATAATCCACAGCAAGAAGGATATACTCGAACCCCTAACTTTTAGGAAACGGGCCCATAAAGTCGATACCCCATGCATCAAACACTTCACAACAGTGAATCGGTTACATAGGCATCATATCTCTTTGTCCACAAGTGCCCATTTTCTGGCAGTCAGCACATCTCTTTACGAATGTGTGGGCATCTGCAACGAGAGTAGGCCACCAAAGCCCGGATTGGAGCATATTCTGTGATGTCCTCTTCCCTGAATGGTGTCCTCCAACTTCTAATTGATGATAATACATGAGGACACTATGGTATTCCTCCTGAGGAATACACCGACGCCAGATGGAATCTGCTCATTCATGATAAAGGACCAGATCCTCCCACTGGTAAGACTTGGCTTTCGTAAGGAAAGTCTCAAGTCTCTGTCTAGACCAACCTTGTGGGACTTTCTTAGCAACAATAAAGTTCCCAATGTCGGCATACCATGGCAGCGAGGCGACAGCAAGAATTGCCTCATCGGGGAAGGTCTCAATTATTGGTATATCAAATTCAAAAATCTTGGGTGTTTCTAGTCGGGAGAGGTGATCCACCACCACATTCTTGACTCCAGGCTAATTCTTTATAACAACATCAAACTCCTAGAGTAGAAGGATCCATCTAGTCAGACAGGCTTCGAATTCTTCTTGTCCATTAGATAAAGGATGGCAGTATGATCAGTGAAGATTGTGACCTTCGATCCTAAGATGTGGGATCTAAATTTATCTAAGGTAAATACTACGGCTAGCATTTCTTTTTCTGTAACCGTGTAATTTCGTAGCGTGGAATCCAAAGTTTTACTAGCGTAGAGTATGGCAAATGGAAGCCCATCCCTCCTCTGTCCCAACACAGCCCCAACGGTAAAATCGGAGGCGTCCGTCATGGTCTCGAATGGGAGAGACTAATCGGGTGGCTGAAGGACAGGAGCATCTACAACCATATTATTAAGATTTTCAAACGTCGAAAGACACTTATCATCGACGATAAACTCAGTGTCTTTTGCAAGAAGATCAGACAACGGCCGGGTAATTTTACTGAAGTCTCGTATGAAATGTCGGTAGAAGCCGACGTGCCTGAGGAAAGATCGTAGCTGCTTCAGATTGGACGGTGGATTGAGTTTCTTAATGATATCCACCTTGGTCGGGTCTACCTCCATGCCCCTGATGGAAATAACGTGACCAAGGATCGTCCCCTGAGTTATCATAAAATGACTCTTCTCCTAAGAAAGTATGAGGTTAACCTCCGTGCACCTCTGAAGCATGCGGTCTAGGATAGAAAAGTAGGAATAAAAATCATCACCATAGACCAAGAAATCATCCATGAAGAACTCCAAGATATCTCCTACCATGCCTGTGAATATCGAAAGCATGCACCTCTGGAATGTAGCCAGAGCATTACATAATCCAAAGAGCATCTATTTGAAAGCATACGTTCCGAACGGATAGGTGAATGTCATCTTTTCTTGGTCTTATGGAGTAATGGCCACTTGATTATATCCCGAGTACCCGTCGAGAAAGCAACAATGGCTCTTCTCGACTAACCGTTCGATGATCTGATCAATAAATGGTAATGGGAAGTGATCCTTCTTGATCTCCTGATTCAAACGTCTATAGTCCATACAGACATGCCCATAAGTCAGTACTCGGGTAGCAATCTCCTCTCCGTCCTCATTGGTCACTGTAGTGATACCCGTCTTCTTGGGTACCACATGCAAAGGACTAAGCCATTTCGAGTCGGAGATGGGATAGATAAAATTGGCGCTCCACCATTGGATATTTCCTTCATAACCACCTCTCAAAGATTCAGATTCAGTCTGCACTAAAACTCACGAGATGGTTTGGCATCACAAAGACGGACTAATCCCATGGAGATCAGCTATTGACCACCCGATCACCTTGCGGTTCTTTTCAAGAATCTCCATTAGACGGGATTCCTGATCTTCGGTCAGATTGGAAGAGATGATGACCGGAAACAGTTTAGATTCGCCAGCAAGGAATCAGTATTTCATGCTCTGAGGCATTGAGCTCAGGGGGAGAAGGAACATGAAGAGTGGATTTGATTAGGGCCTGAGTATAGGCTACTAGATCGATATGCATGAGCTCTACCTGCTCTAACTCAGAAAGAACTAGAGATTGTTGGATATTCTGGTCTGATTCGATCTCCAGACTGGTTGTAGGCTCTGTTGATGAAGTATTAAATGATAGGAATTCGGTGAAGCACTACCAATCAGCATCATCGGAATCTGACTTCTCTAAAGATAATTGATAGTTTTGATCATTCACTTCTGACTCGGGGGGATATATAATATCTGAATGATCTGAAAAATTCTCAGAATCGTCCATCAAGATTCTCGTTACGCAGTTCTAGATTTGTGCTCTCCAATCTCCCATCCTCGGATATATGAATCTTAGCTTCGACTAAAGGTGTGATGAAAGATTGAATGTTGGGTTCGACCCAGACAGCCTCATCATATATTTGTACAAAGTCACAATCCTGATGATTGTCGAGTTCGTCATCAGATGCTCGCTCTGATTCAGATGATCTATAGTTTGGTCTTGGATCGTCTCTATATGTTTACTTTCGCCCTGGACGCGAAAGTATTCCTTCCCGGTACCATAGTCGGAAATGGCCTTTGTTGTCGCCAGAAAAGGACATCCTAGTATGATCGGGGTATCGGTCATGCATTCACAGACTACCATGTCCAACATGATGAAGTCCACGGGAAATTGCAAACCCTGAATGGTGACAATAACATCTTTGATTAAACCCTTAGGTCTCTTGACCGATCTATCAGCAAACTGCAAGACCGTTCGGCTTGGTCGAAGAGGCCCGAACACGAACTTGTCGAGCAGGGAAGAAGGAAGGAGATTAATCGAAGATCTGCTATCTAATAGAGTTCGATCAAAAGTATGATCGAGGATCTCGCATCTGACATACGATTCTCCCGAATCTGATATCTTGGTTGGGAGTTGATTCTGAATAGCATGGCATGTTTCCTTGGTCAGCACATGGATCTCAGAACAGTGATTGCGCTACCTCTTCTTTCTGTGGACTGTGGTTCGTTCTTTAAGACCTTTCTACAGAAGAGGGATGTGTGCCAAGGCTTCCGAAAGAGTGAGTTGGATCGTGAACTTGTTGATCATCTCTTTCGTCAGATCATTCATTTGGATTTTTTTGGTGTTTCTTTTTTCTCGCCTTTTCCTAAGCAGAGAGCTTTGGGAAAAGGAATGTGAACATCCTATTGGTTAGTCTGTACAATCGGAGGATCAGAAGAAGTAGAAGGAAAAGTTTTTGTAAAACTGGGACTTGCTTTCTGCGAATCATTAGAAAGAGAGGAAGATTGATCAATTGTTTCTTATTTCTTTTTCATATTCTTCTCTTTTGTATGTTTTTTTGTGATTTGCTCTCATCATCACTATATATAAAGAACGGTTCAGCAGTTGTATCAACGTTCGAATCTTGTTGTTCTTCAGACTTGGTGGCCTCAGCACCACTATCTTCATCGTCAAAGGGTGCGGCTTCAGTACCGCCATCAATGTCTTCTACAGGCTTGCTTGTGTTATCTAGAGTATCCTCCTCGAGCCTAGTAGAGTCTCCGCCTACTGGCATCCTACCGCTCCTAAGATAAATGAAGTCAGCATCATTACAGTAAAGATAGTCATCGAAGAATACATGTAATTGGAGGGTGGGCTCGGTCAAATCTACCTGCTTTGATTTTCGCTTAAAATTATTCAGATTAGGCTCTATCTGGGCAGGAAAGGCGGACTTTCCTTTTACCAAATCTGTGACATGGATTTTAAACTCATCCATTTCTCGCCTAAAAGATGCTTGTTGATTTGTGATCAGGTTGGCGAGGTATTCTAATGATGGGTTGTCATGGAAAGGCCCATGAGACCTGGATGAGTTGCCTCGATGATATTGAGGATGTTGCTGAGCCGGCTACTGTTGTGGAGGATAATGTTGTTGATACCGAGGTTGGCATGTGCTCTGCCTCCATTGAGGTTGCTGGAAAAGATGAGGATTGAAATGTTGTTGCTCTCTGCTCTTCCCCGTCAGTGCATGCGGTGGCTGCTGGGAAGACACACCTCTTGTTGACCAACGGAAACCAGGGTGATCGCGACAGATCCCTGGTTGTTATAGTTAGTTGTACCATATCCCATTGACCTCAGTCAAGCTCAGGCATCTTAGAGTATGTTGGAGGCATAGATGCCAAGGGCCGATCGCTCTGATACACCACCATCTGAGTGTCAGATGATGATACCTGTTGGAATTGCGGATACACCGAGGGCTGATGAGTCGGCTTAGATTACACATGGTATATGTGTTGTACTGGAGGCCTAGGAAGTATACCTCGATCTCGGCTTCCTGAGTCAGCTTGTGATTTGGAAGACATGTTCGAATCAGCTTGTATTTCTCGAAGGTACATAATCATTCTTCAGATCACTCAGGAATCTCTCAATCTTGTCAATCTTATCGAGCTTGTCTAAGTTCTAGCACTTTTTCTCAATTATTTCCATACGATCCAACTTCTGACAAATAATACATGTATCGGCTGATGGGGATTTGATTGGAATCGAGACAGCAGAAGACGGATTCCCTTCAATTTGTGCCACTCGGGAATGCTGGGGATATGTAGGTGGCTTTGTCTGATTGTAAACTCAAGTCTGGAACATCATGGTGTAGTTCTCTGCCATTTTCTCATAAATAGCTCAGACTCGATCTTCGTGCATTGAAAAATAAGATCCACCACAAGTTGCGTTCACCAGTACCTGTAACTATGGTGTCAGCCCACTGAAGAAACTACGTACTAGAGTTATCTTGGAAAGTTCATGATGGGGACACCAATCATTGAGCTCTCGAAAATGATCCCATGCCTCTTGGAACTGTTTGTTCCCGATCATGGTGAAATTACTGATCATGGCTCTAGCAGCATTCGTTCGACCAAGAGGGTAATATTTGTTTAGATAGGCAGCTCGTAACTACTCCCACGTCGAAACATATCTCCATAAGTGTTTCAGCCAGTAGGCTGCTTG
The DNA here is from genome assembly GCA_037367405.1 of Ottelia alismoides. Classification (NCBI taxonomy): domain Eukaryota; kingdom Viridiplantae; phylum Streptophyta; class Magnoliopsida; order Alismatales; family Hydrocharitaceae; genus Ottelia; species Ottelia alismoides. Next base: position 348,243 of record JAZKJV010009751.1, on the reverse strand, counting down.
ATCAACAAGGGAGAAAGGAAAAGTGATGAACTTGATTGTATCCTCGTTCACATGCACATCATGCACTATACTGCAAATCAGCTCGAACTCCTAAAGGTGTGAGGTGCAGCTCCTTAGTAGAAAGCCCGTGAAACTTGTGCAGCATCTGGATTGTCTGAGAAAGGAACTCAAAGTTCCCGTGAATGACAGGGAGACTGATCCACCGATGAGTCGTAGTAGCTCCAAGGTTGTAGAGTTATTGCATTGTACGGTTTGATCCTAGTGGAGGTCTCTCTGCTCCATCTGGTTGCTCCTGATCCTCAGTTCTTAGATGATCAGCTCTTGGGTTCTCAGCATCAGGATTGTAGTGTTGGACTCGCAGCTGAGTCAGCTCGGCTCTGACATCATTCATTAGTCTACCTTGCTTCCTAATCTGGTTATGCATTATCTCAAGGGAAGCAAGTAGACCGTTGTTGATCGCAGCCTGATCAATGACTACAGAGGTGGTATGTGGTCCTTTTCCAGCTATGTCTTCTGGAAAGGAGAAAGAATCTAAGTCAGGCTTTGCCAAATCAATATGTAACTGTTGATGTTGATCTTGAGCTGGAAGTGATGATAGAGAATGAGAATGAGAAGAAATTGACGATGAGATTTCAGGGTTAGAGTCATGCCTGGAAGTAGTAACACGAGTGGATTTCGGTTTGGGACGAGAGATATCCCGAATCGATCTTGATGAATGGTTAAGTTTGCGAGAGAGTAGATCGATCGGAGTCGACCGAAGCGATCGCCTTCCCATCATCTTGTTGATTTTAGTTGATCAATATCTTAAAAGATTAGACTCACACCGCAACCAAATGCAAAGCAAACCCTGAGTTCACCAACTCAACCCTGGTGATGACCGTAAGAATTCGATCGTTTATCCTTTCAATTTAAGGGTGTTTGGTAAGCAAATCTTTTCACAGATTAGCGATATCAGATAGGTGCCCGAAACTTCTACGGCGTACTATCCCGAGTTCTCACCAGAAATCACTTAGTCTCAGCCAGTATGGGAGTAAGTACGGACCGTTGCCGGCTACCCGTGTTACTTGAGGACGGAGCCTTATGCAGTGTCCTCTAAACCTCCCACTCTGCTAAGTACACCCGGACTGTTTCTGGCTACCCAAGAGTACCCATTGAAGATAAAGTGATTAAAAGCATGAACTAAGTAGTACTTCAGAAGAAGCCTAGACTCTGACTCTACCTTACATGTCATCTCTCACTCACAAAATCTGGAGAGTGTACCTGCGATGCGATTTCGGTTGTTGCTCTCCCCAAGACAAGTGGAGTCTTTATGTTTATTTTTAAGTCTGATATAATTAGCAGTCCCTATTTTATTTTTCAATTATCACTTATTTGGGTATTTTCAAACAATCGTCTAATGTATTTTTGTCTTTTGGATATGGTCCTAGATACAAGAAACTAGGTGTTTCAACCTAAGCAAGCATCTAGCTATGGTTGCGCAGAGAAGGGAAAATCGAGGAATCCTAAGAAGCACCTATCTCGAAAAGCCGCGGAAAACCGTCGAGAAAAATCACGATCGAAAAAGCCACGGTGGGTGCCCTGCTCCCCTAGGAGTACAGCCCTGGTGAAACAGACCCTGAGAAAAAAGTACAAATAGGGATACCCTGAAGGGGCCCCTTCCTATTAACAATGCTTTTATTACAAGAAATTACAAGAAAATCAGCTTTGTGGTTTTGTCTCGTGCAGTTCAACCTGTACTGCACAAATCAAAAATAAAAAGTTGTGAGGTTAGAAAAAGATCTAAAATGTCTAAAAGAGAAAACCTAAACCTAGGTCTACGGCATGCCTTAACGTTGCCTCCCCAGCAATGGTGCCATCTGAAAAACCACACCTGATCAGCTTCTATATTCCTACAAAGAGAAAATAGAAGAATTTGCAGTCGTTGTATCGACCTGGTGAGTTTTAGCAGAAAATAGTGATTTTTGGTTAATCTTCTTTTATTTTATTTATACTCCTAAACTTAAGTGTATAGCGGTTAAGCATGGGAGTGTCGAATTCAGGGAGGCAAACTATTGATAATTAGGGTTAAACTATAGACAAACTAAGATAAATGGTTTCCTAATTTTTATTTTATTTTAGGGAATTTTTTGAATTTTTATTTGATTGATTTTTATTTTATTATTTTTATGTTTATTTTGTTTTCCTTTTTTATGGATTTTAAAAGGTATTATTATTTTTATAGATTTTGTTATATTTTTAATGTTGAAAACAGTATAAGTATTGAAAACAGATTCATATTTTTTTATTTTTAAAATACAAAACAATGAGAAAATATTTTTATTTTATTTTTATTTGAAAGCAGATGAAATTATCTTTAAAATGACATATTGTATGTTTTTAGGTGATTTGTATTTATTTAGTTACGAATTTTTGAAGTTTTTATGAATTTTGTATTTTTTATTGAATTTAATAATTAATTTTTATTTTGGTTTTTGGTTTATTATGTAAAATATAGTAAAATAAATTATAGGTAATTTTTGTAGGACTTTTAGAATATTTTTATATTTTTTATGAATTTTGAAAGTATATTATATTTTTTGATATTTTAAGGATTTACTCAATGCTAAAAAGTATTTTTTATGTATGGTGGTTATATACAGTTTGGGGGTACGGATGTAATTATATGGAAAGATAGGGATGTGCGCGTAATAAGCATAAAAGGAGGGTGTTATGCGCAAAAATTCCAGCGTTGCATGTGTTGCGTCACATGCTTCTGCTATTTAGGGACCTGCCACGCAAATTGCCCAAAAGCTTGTGTTTGGGCACGTGACCTTATCTGGAGCGGGACCTGCTTAAAAAAGTCACGAAAGATGGGGGGATCGCGCAATTTCGCCAAAAAAGATCTGGCTAACACACGCGCGGTCACGTGATTCCCATGGGGCGCTACGACCAATTTAGCATCGACGCATGGCTTGATTTCGCATGTTCGATCGGAGCTCGGAACATACGGTTCTGCTTCAATCTGTTGGTCGGCCCATGTTCCTCCCCAATCTGTAGATTGCGGCAACGATCGGACATTCCTGATCGCGATGCTCTTCGATGTGGTTCTATTGCAGGTGATCTGTTTAGGTGTAGTTCAGATAGGGATCTTTTCTCAATGGTGTGATCAGGTCGGCTGAAGCAGTGGCAATGCTCCGTGTTCGATCAAAACAGATCTCCAGTGAGCGGATTTATCTGAAGGCGTCGACAGAAGCTGATTCAAGGATACGGAAACTCGATGCAATGTCTTCATTGCCAAGCTCGATTCTCAGGATGAACTCCAGAGGATGAACAATCCTAGAAATAACGAATGCGACTCGAGGATAAATCCTCGATCCAAATAAAATAGGGAAAGTGAATGGATGGAATGGGGTAATCCTGGGCGAAAATGGAAGGTGAAGATCGTAGGTAAAAATGGCTCAAAATCACAGATAATCAGAGAATGAAATTGGAGAGAGAGATTAGAGAAGTGATAGATCGAGAAGAGATGGAGGAGAAGGAAGATAAGAGGAAGAGATCAGGGAAGGACAAATGACCTAAATCGGTGAACGAAATCACCTTAGAAGGAGGTTGCGATCCTCCTTGTCGTCGCCTCTGGCACGACAGCGACGAACCGTGGAGGCTCTAGCACGACGGAGGAGAAGCTATGACGCTGACATGCGATCTCGTCGTTCCTCCTTTCTCTCTCGCTCGACGGACAAGGAAGACTCCGAGACTGTCACTCTCGAACCCTCACCGGAACTTGGAAGTTAGGAGAAGCAAAATGGTGGATACCCGTCAGAAGGAGGGTCGATGGGGTTTATATAAGCGAGGGTGGATACCATCACCGCCACGGGGTGCGAGCACCGGCACGGTTAGGCAAACCGTCGGCTAACGGTCGATCGTTGGAGGCAGTTGGACGGCAAGGAGAGGAAGAAGCAGGAGACAATGGGTAAAGGGGAAGAAGATATCAGGGGAGAAGAAGAGGGAAATGGGAAAGTAAGAGAGAGGAAAAAAGAGAGAAATGAAATAAAAAATAATTAATTAATATTTAGATAAGATATAATTCGTATATGTAATAACGTTATTAATTAAAAAATTAATTAATTAAATAATTAATTAGTTATTGATATAATAAAATAAATAATTAATAATAAAATACTAATTAATAAATAAAGTAAATAATAAATAAATAAATACATTATTTTTTAAATTTTAAAAATTAAGTATTAAAAGATTAAATAATAATATAAATTACGGTACATTGTACAATATACCAATATGGACCCGAAAACTACATTTTTTGCATTAACTCTGATTTTAGAGAAAGTAATGTCATTTTGTGGATAATTGAACAATATGAATTTTAGGACTGAGTTGGTCCAATTCGGAGTTCATACGGCCGAGTTATGAGGTCCGGTAAATTTAGGTAGCGGCTTCGAAGCTTCGGATTTTATTGGTATTTTAACTTGATTGTATTTTTATATTTTTCTATACATTTTAGAAGATTTTAGGAAAAGAAATTAAGTTAATTGTATTTATGGTTATTTAATTTAAAATCCGGAAAGATTCTACATATAGTATATATATACAAAGGGTCCCAAACGCCAAAACTCGTCGATTTTATTCGAATATTTTTTTGATATTTTTAATAAATAGTATTAAGTATAAAACGGATTTTAAAATGAGTTTGGTATGTTTGGAATTTTCTATAAATAGTTATGAACCTTGGAAGTCGGCTTTTGCGGCTTTTACGGTTCATTTCGGATAATTATTTTTGTGATGAAATATTTTCCTGATATTTTTATAAAATAATATATATTTTTATGAACAACTTTTATAAAAGGAATATGTTAGTTTGAAGTTGTCTTGATGATAAATAAAATAGGTGAAATATTAACATTGTCTAAAATAGGTAAATTATATTTTTGGTCTTGAGTTTCTTGATATTTTTATAAGTTAGGATCCTTATCTCCCCCTACTTATTTATTTTGTTAACCCATCTTGGGGTTAAGATCAGTCTGTATATATTACATATTTACAGCTTTATTTTCTTTTATTTATCTTTTTTATCTATATTCTTTTATTTTGGGTAAAATAATTGTTAATTATATAATATTAATATGTGTGGTTAGAATGATAATTAGTTGGAATTAGTGGATATTTAGATGTATTTTACCAAGGATTTTAGTCAAAATGAAAGAATAAAGGTGATGAATTATGGATTCATCGGGTCCCAATTTAACGATGAGAGCGAGCAATTGGATGACAACAAATGTGGATATCTAAGGATTTCTAGATATCATTCTATCCCAAAGTAAAATGATGCGTCCTCTATTAGGAAGGGCTTGTTTCAACTAAGTCTGAAGAGGAAGGTTATTTTGGCTCATAGATGGCCTTTCCAAAGGTAGAGGGGAGTCAAAAATTGAAATTTAGAAATTCAAATTCGCGTAGTTGATCGATCAGTTACCTCTACATAATCGATTAGGGGTGATTAATCAATGCTTAACTGATGGTTAATCATAGGTGATCGACCAACCTACTTCAAATGGTCGATCAATTGTGCCCTAAATGAGTTCCTTTTTTGAATATTAAATTCAACAATCATCACTTAATTTACACAATCCTAATTCTCTTTTAAGGTTGAAGGCAAGTGCTTGCAGCACCCAATCCTGTAAGAGTTGGACCTGGAGACTTAGGGCACAAGTCCAGGGATTTGAGCTCTGACCTTAGTCCGTATGTCCTCACCCACTCTGTCTGGAGGTAAGTACTTGCATACAATGATGGGGTTGCTCTCTCAAAAATAAAGGTTAATTTAGTCATTTTTTGGTCAATTCTACTTAGAAGTCTTGATTTTAAGTTAGATTATCACTTGATTAAATCCACCAAATATGGCACGTCTAATGATCAGTCCCAATTTTTGTTTATCCTAAGTTGTAAAACCAATGGGAAGGGAGTCGAGAAAAATCGATGCAATCGATAAAATCAATGATGCATGCCTAATCTAGAATACTTATAGTGGTCATCATTCTCTACTTACAGGATTTAATACATAATTGAAATTTTTTTCTTGCTAAATGTACTGCAAGCGATGAAATTGTACCTAACAGGAACTTCTATTAGTCAGGAAGAATGTGAATTTAATTAGACTAAGTAGAACTTTTTTAAGATGCGTATTATTAAGTGTGGACAGTATGATACTAAATTAAAAGAGCACAAGCAAAGGATAAATGACCTATGTAAAGCTCTAAGAGTCGCAAGTGTGGGTCTAACGTACGAGCCAATCAAGTCGAGCCCCACCCTCAACACGGGACTGAAACAGGTCTCGACACACCACAGGAATAAATGTTCAAAGTCTAGTTTATACGCATGAGATCCTAAATGGTACTCGTTGTAAATATGTAATTATTACAGATTATTACAAAAGTAAATAAATGCATAAATATAACCTAAGGTCTCTACTCTCTCTCACGACTGGAATCGATCTTAATTTTTAATGTGTCCTTTCAATTGGCTTGCTTCCTGAAAGAGCCACCCTCTAATGCACCTAAGTTGCTCAGCTTCCTAAGCAGTCGCTCTAGTCGCGTCGGGTCCCTCGCACAAAAAATAAGATGGTGGTCAGAGTGATGACTCAAATAAAATAAAGAAATAAATAAATAAAATACGAGGAAAATAAATAGAGCAATAATTACATGAAAGCCCAAGGGTAAGACCTACATGAGAGATGGAAAATCTAATTTCTAAATTTTCTAAAAATCAACCTAAGCTGTGCATCCTCGGTAAAGGTGTCGTCTGACAAACCTGGAATTACCCTTTGCTAATTACGTAGAATTAACGTTATGTTCATTATAGGCGACCAAATTCAGATTAATCAAAATGACGCTTAATTAATTTTTCAATTCAATATGAGCGGTCAAATTACTTGTGTAAGACCAAGGTTGAACTCGGGGAGGCCACAATCTCTGTAGGTCATTTTTTGAATAATAAAGATGCTAGGTTTTAAGGAGAATATTTTTGGTAATTTTTTCTGATGAAAATGAATGATTAAATGTGAATGCAAGATGCCAATTTCAAGTTTAAATTAGCCTATGTTGAAACATCCAAAATAATTATCATAATATCTCACAAATCTAAAAGGTTAAATTTCCTTAATTATTTATGCAATGAAGAATACATGACATATTTTTTATTTCTCTGATGTAAAATGCATGCATGAAAATGGACATTTTTTATTTCTATAATTTTCATGCAAATGATGTGCAAAAATTATGATAAATTGTTAGGAGGTTAAAATTGTGAAACTAATCTATTGCGAATTTTTGGGATTTTTCTAATGCAAATAAAGTATGGCGACTTAAATATGTAGACAAAGTTATTTTCAGTGGATTAATTTTGATAAATAACAAACTCAATTAATTTTTAGATTAAATTTACCCAAGATGCATCCAAGAAAAATTATAACTCCTAAAAATAATGAACTTGTAGGGAATTAAAAATTAATTACATGAATTACAACATAATTTATTTTAACCTAAATATGCATGCAAATGAAGCAATTTTTGGGCACCTGTAGAACATAATTAATACTACAGAATGTGAATTTTGAGAAATTTCATAACAATGGTTGATTTATTATGAATTTCCAACAAACAAGGCAAAATATGACAATTTTTACCACAATAATTATAATGAATCAATCGCATCTCACAAAATGGAATCAATCATCCATAAGATAAAGGGTTAATTATTCTACATTATATACTTTTTTAAATTAAAATATGATATGAAAAAAGAACTTAAATTAAGGTACAAATGCAGGGTCCTATGTGCAATATAGAATCAAATGAAATAAATGCTAAAAGGGACTAAAATGCCATTACCCTGACCAGGAGTGATCTTGTGCAAATTTCCCACGCGTGCACGTGTGTTGCGCATGCCCACTAGCTTGTGAGGGCCCATGCACATTATTCTGGAACGCAGGGTTTTCTCAGCAATTTCCTGTGGTCACGCGTGCGTCGTGCGTGTGGGGTCGAGGTTCGAGTCGGGACAGAGGCTTGGCTTCCCAAGCCAACACGTGTTGCTCTTTGATCGCTTTGGGTGTCCCGAAGCTGCTAGCTCGGGAAGGGGGTGGTGTGACGAGACAGTGGCAAGGTGGTGGAGCGACTGTGATGGCTAGAGGCTCCACGTGCAACTCGATGGTGCAAATTGGGGTGTAAACGAGCCGAACCTGAGCAAACCAACCAAGGTTCGGTTCGACTCGTTTAGCATACTTTCATGCTCGGGTTCGGTTCGGCTCGATAAATGAAAACTTTAACTCAGGTTCGGTTTGGCTCGAGTAAGGTTTGTAAGGGTTTGGTAGCTCGTTAAAGTTCGTTTAAGAATAAATGTTGTGTAGATGTTTCTATTCAAAGGGAAAAATCGTAGTTGCATGAGAGGGTTTTGTAGGGTCTCGAGAAAAGAGAGTAGGGACTTAGGGAGTGATGACTGGATGGATTTGGAAAAATAAGTGAATGCCTTTATGTTAATATAAAATGTATTTTCCCTTATATATATACATATACATATGCATGTATATATGCTTTTATGTATGTATGTATGTGTGTGTGTGTATTCGAACTTTTAGCGAACCGAAATTGAGGAAACCTATGTTTTTGAGGTTCGGTTCGTTTATTTATTCGAGCCCAAACTTCTGTTCAGGTTCAGTTCGTTTATTTTCGAATCGAATCTGAATCGAACTTTTAGCGACCCGAATCTAGGTGAATGTCGAACTTGAGAATTTTCTGACAACCATAGGTGCAAAGTCTTCAGTTAAGGGCAATTGGTGGTGGCGTGTCAACGGTGTGAATGAAGGGTGAGGCGAAGCTAGAGTGAAGGCAGACAGTGGTGATGTAGTGGTTGTCGGCGATGCGATGCAGCGGAAGGTGGAGTGTCGCATCCGTAATGGAGGGCAACCAGCTAGGTGGTGAGGGTGAAGGCGAGCGGCCGATGGCACGGGCGAGAGTAGCAATGCAAGCAAATACCACTAGGGTTAAGGTACAAGAGATGATCGATGTAGAAGAAGAGGAAAGAAACGGAGAGGAGAAGAGGAATAAAGAGGAAGGAAGGAAGGGGTTTTACTTGAGAGGGTCGCTTGGGAGTAGCGAAGGTCGAAGGACCTTCAACATATCGTGGTCACAAAACCTCGATCGATTCTTGCCTCGATCCGATTAGCGAGGGTGATCAAAGAAGCTTGGGAGTCGGTGACGGAACTGCTGCAACAGTGGATTGGTGCCCATTGGATCTTGTTGTAGAGGATGGATGATGTTGTCGTCGTCTCCTAAAGAGAAACCCTCATTGTCAGTGGGACTTCCTCAAAGCTGGTAGCACACACCTCGCGAATGGCGGATGATTGTCGGTCGGCGGACGAGGAAGCCCTTTTAAGGGCAGTTAGGCCGAGCAAGAAGGTCGGGAGAGATGGGGCGAGAGGGAAGGATATAGGATCAAGGGGCGTGGATGTGGTTAGTGGCTCGACCGCAGGTGATGAGGTGGAGGAGATCGTAGAGATGTAGCTGTGAAGAAGGCAGAGAAAGCAGGCGATGGTTGGGCGAGCTTCGCAGGTGCGGCGAAGGAGAGGAGCAGGTGCGTCGGCGGATGCGGAGGGAGAAGGAGAGGGTCCTCATGGTTCGATCAGTCAAGATCGAATGACTAGGAGTACGCCACATGCCATGGAAAATAAAAGAAATTAAAATAAAATAAAATAATAAAATAAAGGGGGTAAAGGGAGGTGACACATGATGGCTCCATGAGCGACCACTTGTCGCTCCCATAAAATTCAGAACAAAAAAACAATGAAAATCAATAAAAAATAGAAAATAAGGTTTAAATCGATAAAAATAGAAAATTAAGTCAAATAAAAAATGGTCCTCGTGAGAGCTGCTCGTCTCGATGAGATCTACAACTTTCATGAAGGGAACAAAACCAAAAGAGACCATTTGTACAAAATGTATTTAATGGCACTCTATAGATATAAAATACATGTATTTTCTTTTTGGATTTTTTTTATAATTAAGAAAATAAAGAAATATACTAAAAGGAACATATATAAAGACTATATATATAATCAGAGTGATTTATTTCTTTGATTTTTACTTCAATTTTGATTCAGAATTTTGCATATTTTATTAAAGCGTAAAGTAAAGAAAATAAATGGAAATAAATAAATCAAAAAGAGTTATTTTTGTACATAAAATAATAGGATCAAAATCAGGCAATATGTACAATATACAATGAGGTCCTAAAGCCCATGTTCACATATGAACTCTGATTCTTTTGAATTTGATCATGTTTTGTATATAATTAAATGTACATTAATTCAAAAGTGGGTAAGGGTTCATAGGATATTGTATGAGATAAATATTCACATTTATGCTTTTTTGTTTATAAACTAGGGTTTGAGTTTATTGAGCAAATATACATGTTCGTATTTTTTTTGTTTTTCCTTATTTAAGGTTTGTAATATGTACACAATAAAGTAATTTATTTGGAGTTAGTGAAAAATAATTAAAAATAATGGAGTTGTGGTAATACACAGGTGATAATGTACCATATTTTTGGCTTCTTTTTAAATGCAATTATGCATGCTAAAATATGAATATTAATTGCATATGTATGAATGATAAAAATACAATTCAAATGGATAAATGCAATTAATTACTTTTGAACGGAGATTTATTTTCATCTTTTAGAATGATAAGTCACATATTCAACACTTATCAAGCTAGGAATAATTGTATTTCCTATCTCGAACTCTTTGCGCAATAGCAAGTGGCCCACTTATAGTCCTTTTCTTTTTCTTTTTCCATGGAGGAACGGTCCCCAAAACTACCAAAGGTGGTCGATCTGCCTTCAACACAAAGAAAAGCCCACTGCAATCAGGGGCCAGAAAGAAATGAGGGTTGGTTGCTGTTCTTAGGAGAATGTGGAGCATAAGGTAAGTAAATAGACCTAGGAAGAACATCCTGTAACTATATAATGCAGCTCGATGAAGCTTATTTATATCTAATTAGTGAATGATAACAAATAAAGACTCGAAAAGCCAACTTTTACCTTCTTTGGACTCATTGAAGCCTAGTTCCAGATGCCAATCACCTAGTTTTCCAAGAATTTCTAACCTTCTCTCAATCGAGAATTGAGTCGACCCTGAATGGTCCGGGGTTGTCTCCCCATCTCTAGCTAAAAACGAGACGGTCACGAAGAACCCCCCCCCCCCCCCCCTTTATTCAAAACCCATTTAAAATGAAAAAAAAAGTGTGGTCTCGGGTTGGAAATGATTTTTACGAAAAATATAGCCATCATTCTCTCTGCAAAGCTACAAGGAATATGCTTTATTTGAAGAAACATACGAAGAAGTAGTGCACTCCTTGAAGACAAAGTAGGAATAGAGGAAGTTGCATGAAAAAACATGTGATCTCCGTGACTATTTTAAATGTAATTACAAATATCCTTATGATGATATTAGGGTTCATCTACCTAATTCTTTCAATTTTTCCTAAAATCCTTTAAAAAATGCATGTCAATAACTATAAATATCAATCCTTTTAAATACTTTCCTAAAAATATGCATATGTGTACATAAGAAAATATGAAATTGTGGGTCTCAAATGATAGAGTATTGTAGTGTTATTGTAACTACAAAGTCATTTTTACAAACAATTCTATAAATTTTATTTTCTAACCTGGCATATCTTCTAAGATCGAACTTTATGAAGTGTGTAGTTAGGTTTAGATGCTAAAGTGAAAATATGTTCAGAACTTGAGTTTTTTGTTTTTTAAGAGTTATTTTTATTTGATTTTATATTTTTTATCTTTATTATAATTTTAAATTTTCATCTATGTTTTAATTGAAGAACTAAGAAAACTAGGTCATAAAGTTGAAGGCTTAAGTTTCTACTGGCTGGAAAACAACTAGATGTAATATCTAAATATATTAATATGTTTATTAGAAAATGTAGGTAAAATGGAATCAAATATAATTTTACTTTGAATATTTATGAATTTTTATGTGTTCTTAATGAATTTCGAAAATTTTATGATGTTTTTGGGTTTTAAGGTTCAAAACATAATAGTTGGCTATGAATGTATTGTTATAAGTGATATACAATTCTTTATTTGATTTTAAATTGTTTGATAAATTTAAGATTTATATCATACTATATATAAAGACTCGTATCAAAGTAAATAGATATTTTTATTTGGGTTAAGTCGTAAGGTCGAGCTCAAAGAAGCAACTGGTTTGAATTTGAGTTGTGCTTAAAGTGTATGTAAAGCTGCAATGGATAGGCGTATATTTTTTATTTATGTATTTTTACTTTTGGGTTATGCTTAAAAAGGTCCTTTTTTAGAAAGATGGCCAATTCATTCTTTCAAAATTTTAGAAAGATGGCCAATTCATTCATTCAAAATAAGCATGGTGAATGACTACATAACGCTTACATATTGTAGTTCTACGTAAAAGACAAAGAAATTGTGCAACACCTAAGTCTAAGTCGCTGGACTCCTCTCATCGCCCCACCCACCACCCCCACCCCACCCGAACGTCGGCATTTTGATAATCCCAAACCTCATTGTTGTTAGAATTTCAAATGTAGCACGAGATTCATGACATCAAACAAATTATTTTCCATATTTTACTTATGGTAAGTCCAAGGTCGAACTCAAGAGGTAATAATGCAACTAGCATGAAGTCAAGAGTATTACACCTAGGTGGGTCCATTTACACGCTTTTAGGATATTTGATGTACTTTTGTATTTTTTTGGATTTTTATCAGTTTTTAAGTATTTCAGTTCTTCTTCTTGTACTTATAAATAGTGTAATATATGCATTTTTATGGATGTGTAAACTTTAAGTTTTCAAATGCACATTATGTTTTCTTTTTAAGTTTAATTTTTTTATTTTTTAAAGTTTTAAATATATATATAATATGATTATGGAGTTAAAACATTTAGAAATTTAATGCATTTTATTTTATAAAAAGATGATTAAAAATCAAAAAAGTAATGGAAAATTGCTATGGTTGTTCATGTGTTTTTTAGGATTTTTAAGTTATAAAATAATTTATATAAGCATATACTCATAGGGGTTTATGGGTTTGTGATAATAAAATTAGATATAAGATAAGATATGGCATAAATGGCCTTACATATTGTTAACCATAATGACGGATAGTTTTACTAACAAAAAGTGGAGCTAATATGCTACACAATAAGCTAAGTTTTTGCTGTTTTTAAATTTTTTGTGATTTTGTACGATTTTACGTAAATCTTCAATATTTTGTTATTTTTGGATGATAGATATTGTATCTTCTAAGGATTTTAGGTATGATAACGTATAGGTAAAAATACACAAAGTGCAATTTTTTGTATGTTCAATTTTAATATTTCTGAAGTCCAAAACACGATTTTGGGGTTTTTTTCTTTTTTTTGTAAAATCAAAGGAAGTTCTCATAAACATCCCTAAATATCCAAGTCAATGCGAATACCATGCTTGACTTGTACATTTTGACCCTAAACTCACGAGTTTCCATTTAAAAATGCTGATTGGGTACCCGCTATGTCATGACACATGCTCAATTAAAAATCCAAGTGGAATAACGGGTACCTGCGGTTACCCCTTTGGAAATTTCCACTTACACGCTGATTCAAAAGAATGCAAAAGTTTAAATATGGTATAATATAGTTTTGTATTATGGATATCTATTTTGTAATAAGAATATAGTTATAAATACGGAAATCAATAAATATGAAAAACGTAAGAACATACACTAAAAACGAATACGAATATGAAATTAATCAGAATTGATGGGGTTATTAGAAGAAATATAAATAGATTATCTTATATGTAAGTGCAAATGGAAATATTCATATCTATATCAGTATCCATTTTGAAATGGATATAGAGTAAATACCAAAATATGAATAAACAAATAGGGTAGTAGTTGGATACTCGATCCTACATGTTAGTGGATATAAATAATTATACTATATGAATAATAATAATATTTCAATTGAACACTCTTATAATAAAATATAAATAAACACATACGGTTATAAATCGCACAGTCGAGACTAAACGTGCAAGACATAAATAATTTCACCGTATAACTTATAATATCAATTGAACACTTTTGCATGAAATTATAATAAGTGGATACTGTGATAAATCGAGTATGAGGCTACACATCTGCGGATATAATGATTTTACCGTGGAAATCATTAATAATATTTCAATTGAACATTCTTGCAATAAATTATGAATAAAGATACGGAAATGAATTGGAATCTCGAGCATACATATCTGCGAATATGAAAAATTTTGCCATAGAAATCACTGATGATGTTTCAATTGGATGCTCTTGCAATTGACCTATAATCAAATGTATAATTAATCTCCTCTTAACTAGGTACTTATGTAATCTCATTCATGCACCTTTTATTTTTTATTTCTACACATTTATTAAAATTATCGAATAATAAAAGAATATAATGTTTGATTTTATAATTACCTTACCAACTTAATTATGTTTCGTTCCTATAATTGTAAATAGATAGATGATGTGTGGATCATTTCTTCTTGGAAGAGATAATCCATGGGTACCTCCACCAGTTACACATTCAAATAAACCGAGTATTCAATAGATATGGGTACTCGCTAGAATGGGCCGGGTCGACCCGTAATCCGATAATAATGAGACATGGCGGGAAAATGAGCAAACACGTTGGGTACCCGCCCTGTGAATACCCTTGTTAAATGATGGAAATTTTATTAAAAAAAAAGAACCAAAATTACTGGAAGTTCTCATAAGTAATGGGTTCCTATTGTATATTCTTATTTCAACAAAAACGTGTGAATAATGTTAGATAATTCAAGCATGACATATCTTAGAAAAAAATCATAAAGCATAGGAATTAATATCTTGCAAAAAATATTAGGCAGGAAGTAAGACGTAGCAATGAACTATCAGCATGTCAAGAAGTAGAATAAAATTTCAAGTATATACTCTATTAGCAATTAATTAAGCAATAATAGGCACTTTCCATCAATTAATTCCCATACATCCAATTTAGCTCACGAGTTCACAGGTTAATGCAGAAGCTAAAGCCAAAAAATATCAAACATCCATAAAAAAAGTTCCAACTTTAAAACATGAAAAGACGTAAGAGTTATTAAAGCTCAAATATATAGTTATCAAATACAATTGTCCCAATTTAAATAATTCTGATAAACAGTTTAAGGGTGAAGTAGCACACTCAGGGAAATTCAGGGGCACAACTGCAAACATTCAAAGGCACGCAGCAACCCACATGATCTTGGTTAGGCGGAGGTTACTTGGTTATTTGAGGAAGTTCGAAGGTGGTCATCACAAAAGCTCTACCGCTTGGCTTCAACGATCGAGATTAGAACTTCATAATGGTCGTTCATCCAGTGGCATGGCCGGGCTTCTACTTCCTTGATCTCGAGCATCGCCTGATGTTCTTCGCCGGCCTTTAAGTCTGAACTGTTGGGATATGACCTGTCAGTATTATTCCTGTTCGGATACCGGTTGAATCATCAGAGACCACCTTATACGAATACCTTATACGAATGTGGATGCAGAAGCGCAATCATTTACCAACTCAGAAGCGCATGAAAAAAAGAACAACCAGATATAACGGTGATCAGTCATCTCTCACGATCACCGGAGAAGAAAGATCATCATAAATTAGAACGAGTTCAACTCTTTCTGTTCTCTTGCTCTTTCATCTCTTTCTTCTTTTTCTCTCCTCGTCTCTAGGGGTTGCATTCTTTCTGTAGTGGTGTTAAGGCAAAGCATCCACTCTCCTCTATATATAGCTCAGCTATAACTCCATGGTCATATTCTCAATAGGACTATAAATAGAATACAAGTCAACTACTATTATGATTAGAAGTCACATCTCATTAGGATTCATAATCATATTATGACTCTAATTTTAACATGAACATTGTTCAAGGGTTGGGTCAATTCAGGTGTTCCAGATCATGATCTTGACTCTAGGTTAGGTTGATGTTAGCTCGTAGTACCAGGAACCGAACCAATGCTTCTATCTCTCTTCGGTGTTCTATCAACTCAGACCTGGGAAGAAAACTTCGTATCGACATATCAACAAAGCAAACATGATATCCTTCGATGTAAAATTATCTTATATTTAACAAGCAGCATTATTAAATATTGAAGGAAAGAATTCAAGGAGTGGTCTGGTGACAGTGCACTACGCCTATATTTTAAAGGATCTGGATTCGAATCTTAAGGGAGACGCTTTTGACCCCCGAAATTACTGGACCTACTATTAAAAAATAAATCTATTTTTCAGTGAACATTTATCATGAAATATTCGACCTATCCCGCCATTCGTAAAAAAAGGTAAAATGGGGTTGCCCCATAGGGGAGCTAACTTGGCTCCCCCCGCCCCATTTCACCCGATTTTTTTATTTTTTTTGAAAATTTTCTTCTGTGGATTTTCATCAATATATCAATATATTATGTCATTAAAATTTCATGTGAAACAGAGACTCCTGCGGCCTCCATCAGACGGGGTCATTTTTAGTAATTTTGTTACCGTTAAAAAAGGATTGTCTAGATGGAGGCCGTAGGACTCTCTGTTTCGCACGAAATTTTAATGACATAATATAGAGATATAATGATGAAATTCTACTGAAGAAATTTTTGAAAAAAAATAAAAAAAACTGGACGAAATGGGGCGGGGAGAGCCAAGTTAGCTCCCCCAGAGGACAGCCCCATTTAACCCAAAAAAAATGTCCCGAAAGATGAGAAAAAATCTCGCCCCTGAATAAATATCGATTTTAAGAAACTGTCTAATAAGTAAATATTGATAATTTGATTAGCTAAATATCTTTTTAGAAGGGTTAAACACGAGGAGTCTACAAAGAGAGAAATTACTCAAATTGTTACATTCACCCACTAGAATACAAAACTTCCAGAAACGGGTGAGGACGCAGATGCAGATGAGTCCACTACGCCATACTTTCGAATGGCGGTAATCGTGATACATGTCTTAAAACATTACCTCACAGAGATCGTCGATCCGACTCATGGGGGTAACTTTTTCCAAATGCACGCATCAACAATCCCATATGCAGCAATTTCCGTGACCATCCCCACAAGCTATATTAATACTACTCTCCTTGAAACATGGAATCAAGAGACGATTACGCATACTTTTGAACAAGGAACGGAACGAGGGTTTCTGCCAGATTAGACGAATCCCACTAATCCATCCCAGACTATTTTTGCTGCTTCTGCTTTGTCTATATCTCGACGACACCCATCAATGGTAGAATCGTGACATCACGCTCAACCGTCTAAAGGCTATGCGTGTCACCCATCGAATGCTCTGCCGTGGCATCCGGGATCATCTCAGGTAAATAAAGAAAAAGGTAGGAGTGGTGCAGCCTGTTTGCGTTGTGTAGTCACGTAGCACCACCTAATGCGGCGAAAGGGATTCGACCTACTGGTATTGGCTCTGACCCCCATCGCCGGTTTACGTGTCTCGATCGGATTGGATCAGCCTCGTCGGGATCAAGCGGACACTTGTCGAGATTGTCCTTGGTCTGAGACGAGGGGAATGTTATATATTTGTTTGTCCCCTTACACGTATCATGCGCGATTTTTATGAATAATAATTAATGCGGGGGGTCCTTCCAAGGGGAACTACCCGTTCCCGTTCCCGTTACCTTTCTTACCTGTTGCCACGTCAGCATCCTGCTGCTGCAGCGTCACTGAAACAAAATTGAATGAACGGACACTTCTGTACTGGATAATTAGATCTGATTGTATTGGGAGTATTATATAAATTTTTTGAGTTAGTTTTTTTATATAATTAATGAATGTCATATTCATTGCTAAAGGTCATATAATAATGATGTATCTGGTAGTTTATTCGTTAAAATTTATATGAATTATTGTTAAATTTATCAACGATTAGAAAAAAATATCAACCGATAACTGTTGTTATGTGATTCCTTCCTATAAATATATAACAGCGAGTACAATAATCATTATGAGTTTAAAGAAGCAAGTAACGAATATTATTTATTGTTATATAATTAACTACGAGCGATAGGGCAAGGAATGATGAATTATCCGTTCCCTTAGGTCAATTCTGTTATAGTGGTATTTTCACTATACTTTGTGTTCTCTCTTCTCTACTTATAGTGAAGTTGACGGCCGTCGCTTGCGGATGTAGCTCATTTACGGGTGAATCTTGTAAATCTGCGTGCGTGTATATTTTTCTAATAGTTAATGGGGGGTGGGGGGTTAAACATTAGTCCTTTAAAGTGGGAGCCACTTCTTCTACCACCGGACCATTAGAGAGATACGATGTGCACATGGATTTGCCTGTTTGGTTTATGCTTTTTTGCTTCCGTTGAATTGATTATAATAACAAATTAATATTACATGTTACTTGGTTATTTGTATTCGCGGTGTAAATCCTACTCATTAGTGTATTCTTAACAATGATTATATATTGACTTTTTCCTTAATCATTGTCAAGTTTAGCGACGATTGATATAAATTTTAATAAATAAGTCAACGGATAAATTATCACTATGGTGACTTTTAATAATAATTACGACATTTACTAATACAATAAAAAACAGTTTTGTGATAAATACTATTATTCATTTTTATATTTTTAAAATGGAATAATAAGACAAATAAGTATTTAAATTATTTGTTACCACGTATTAAAATTTACGGAAGTTTGGGATGTCCACATCAGCCATACTTGTATAAATTCCCACCCTATAGTTACTTTTTTTTAGCAATGTCATGTAAGTGATAAATATGGGTGTCAGAAAATTCTCAAGTTCGATATTCGCTAAAGTTCAGCTTGATAAAAGTTCGATTCAGATTCGGTAACCTAAACAGGTTTAGGCTCGATTTAATAAACAAATCGAACCTAAAAATTATAGATTCGCTCAGGCTCGATTCGTTAAAAGCTCGATAAATACACACACTTGTATATTTACATATTTACAAATCATTATCCTCGTAAGTGGATCTTATTTCGAGAGAAGTGGATTTTGTCTCAGGATAGGTGATTTTTTTCTAAAGATAACTAAATATTTATGGGATAAGTAGGTTTTATCTCTGTATAAACTATCCCAAAATAAATATTCACATCGTGGTTACAACATCCATCATCTATGTGTCTAGTACTTTTTCCTTCTTTATCCTCAAATCAACCAAACAAGTATAAACTTTACTTATCGTATATCTCCACATTATATTTTTTTTCAAAGAGACGAATCCTTATTAATTTACCTTTTTCAAAAGATGTAGAAGAGTTAGATAAATGAACAAAATTAAATGAATGTTTACTATTTCTTTTTTTATTTCCTCTTATCAGAAAATTCTCAAGTTCGATATTCACTTGGATTCGATTCGATTAAAAAGATGTTTGATTCAGATTTGATTCAAAAATAAATAAATCGAACATGAATACAAGTTTAGGCTCGATTAAATAAACGAACCGAACCTAAAAAATGTACCTAAAAATGTAGGTTCATTCATGTTTGATCTGTTTACACCCCAGTGATAAATGATTAATTTTGGATGAAATTTAAAATGATCAGATTATTGAAAATTTATTAATATACTTGAGAGCTACAAACTGAAAATTTAATATCACCCAAAGATTCCTTTCAAGAAAATATTAAAAAAAAGAGTAAAAGGATGGATGTAAATAGGAATTTTTTATCCAGCAGACCTTATAATTTTTGTCAATTACCTCTACGATCTTTGAAACATCGTAATTCCTCCCTCACCCGCGTAAACTTGCTCCGTCTTACCCGGCGAACCTTACCGTTAAATTGACACATCTAGAGTTAACTTCCTTGAGTTAGAAACGAGTTAATCTAACCAACCCATGATCGGACGGCTAGAATTAACCAATAAAAGTAAAAAAATCTTTCCTCCTCGAACAGCTTTCCCTCCCATTGCACCGTCGAAGATGGGGGCTCGACTGGAGGAGGCTGATGGGGATCGAGGGAGCCAGCCGACCTACTAGAGAAGAGCAGGAGCTTGCGATCGGGAGTCAGGGGGAATGGGGGGGCTTGCAGGGGGAGGCAGCAGGTACCGGGGGGCTTTGCATGGGGAGGTGACGGGTACGGGGGGCTTTGCAGTGGAGTCAGTGGGAACCGGGGGCGCTTGCAAGGGGAAGCGGCGGGTATCGGGGGGCTTTTCAAGGGGAGGCGACGGGTACCGGGGGGAGGGGCTTTGCAGGGGGAGGCGGCGAGACAGGGACCAGGGGGTCTTTGCAGTGGAGGCGACGAGGGGGGCTTTGCAGGGGGAGGCGGATCGAGGGGGTTTTGCAGGGGAGGCGGCGGCTTAGAGGGGAAGGGGGTCGAGCAGGGGACAGGGGGAGGTGGTGGGCACGGGCTTCGACTAGTGGTGTGTGGGAGGGGCTTCAAGCAGGAGCATGGTGACCGGGGGACAGCCTTCGAGCAGGAGCCTGGTGACGGGAGGAGGGGCTTCGAGCGGCGTTTGCGGCTTCGAGCAGGATCCTGGTGACCGGGGGAGGGGCTTCAAGCGCCGGTAGGGGGGTCGAGCAGGGGAGGTCGGCTGATGGGGGAGGGGGCTTCGAGCAGGGGCGGCAGTGGGCCGGGGGAGGAGAGGCGACGTCTTCAACTGGAGGTGGACGGTGGGAGGGAGGGGCGGCTGGAGGTGGAGGGTGGGGGCTATGACACTTCTAGTAAATTTGATAAATAAATTGGGTATAATATAAAAGAAGATAACAGAATTCGTTTGATTTTAACGGTTAGAGGGATGGAGGTTAACCACAAGGACTGTAGGATAAAGGTTAACAAGTTTACAGGGTTGCGAGAGGAATTACGATGTTTCAAAGGTCGTAGAGGTCATTGACAAAGATTATAAGGTCTGCCGGGTAAAAATCCCATGTAATAAGTAGCTAGCTTTTCCCAAATAAATAAAGCATTGTAGTGTTGTCGTACTCCAATATGGACAGGATGAGTGTCTCTTGCTGCGTCTTCTCACTACGGGAGAAGATTTTGGACGACGTTACTTTCCCTGCGTCTCAATCAAGAACGGTCTCGCGTCAAAGACGGCAGTAAAAGCCTTGCAAATAAATCATGTGACCAGTTGATCATCATCCTCCGCGTCATCTAAAGTTCATACGATGAATTAACGTGGAATCCGTGGTTTCCCCTCCACTTTGGTTCTGGAAGACGTGAGCCTGTAAGCCGTAGAAAAAAAGAAGAGATGGTCAAGTGGTTGGGAGCCATGCACGCAGATGCTATCATGGAATCTTATGTTCCAGAGAAGCTTTTGGTTAAAGGCATTCCAGTTTAACTTCTCTTCTTCTCTGCCACCCAATTGTCGGAATCTGCTAAAAAAGCTTTCCCTTGCCGACACGCTCCGAAATCATTAGTATTTATTATACTATAATTTAAATTAAGGAGGGAAAGTGAACGATAAAGCAATCTCGATGGCGGCTTAGCCGGGTGCCTTGTCTTCTGGAAGAAAGAAGAAGACAGGAACGATTAGACCGAGATGATACATACGACTAGGGTTTTTATAATTTGATTCTTTATTTATTAGTTATAACAACGACGCATATCTATGTAATTTCTTTTTTACTCTTTTATGTATGTACCATTCCATAGTCGGGACTTCGGTTATGGATAATGTTGATGAGTATTCGCCTTTATTTGTATTGTATCATCGTAACAGAGATTAGGATATATCCCAGAATTTAAAATAACAAGATCTTATTTCGATTTTATATTTAACTAGAATAGTCTTAAGTTTAAATACTCGTGTGGCTTGGTACTTTCCAGTTTTCCACTGCAACTATACATCAGCTGTGCATCTGGGAATTAGCGGCGGACAAAAATCACCCACCACTGTCTAAATTTGAACTCGGGTTTAATAATATCAAGAAAAATCCCAATAAAAATCTAGTTGGACTATTTGCAAAAATAATATGGTCCTCTTTCTCTCTCTCTCTTTCTGTATGATTTGCCCGAGGGTAGCCAATGCTTATTCCTCTACACTGTATCTAAGAAAGCTGGTCAAATTAGCGGCCTTGTTTAAAAGGAGCACAAGAAATTTTTTTACAAAGTTGACTAACAAGTCAACTCTGACCCCTACTTACTATCAAATTACTGGAAGTTTCATAAGAGGAGAAAGCCCGCCCAATCACACCATGCTACGAGCCACCCTTTTAACTTTTAAGGGGGTGGGATGGGCATAATAATAGGATTTGTTTTTCGTCGTTTGAGAAACTCAAATCATAGTGAAATCGATAGCGCATCTGAGACCTGTGATGAATCAATCAACCCTCTAATCTATTACTTCGACCTCTCTCGGGCTTTTCGAGAATCTTACATTTTGCCTATGGCATTAAGACTGTGCAGCTTCGAGTCTTCTTGCTTTAGATAGAGAGGAATGAATGTTGGCTGAGATGCTAGACCATAAGGCTATGGGTTAGCCTGATCATGAGCAACAAAATAAGTTTTATTTCTATTCCTGAGGAAATGCATGAGCAAATCAAATTACAAAGCATACAATGGGTATGAGTTCCATTTTTTAGGTAAAGCAATGGGTTGGTGAGACTTTTCTGAAGTTTTCTTGCTTCTTTTATCTCCGGTACTATATTTCCAGCTACTTAATATCTTCAGGAAAATAAATGAAAAATAAATTTAGACTACCAACTTGCCACAATGGTTATCAACTTATCTTGTTGGGGCTATAACCAATTCCAAAGTAGAAATTTCATCGAGGTGCCAAACTATATATAATTTCGTTTATTGTAAAGTACTTTACTCATAGTATAAATCTGTTAAGATAGCCATTGTATTTATGTATATATCTCGATATATACTTTTGAAAAAAAATCAATCAAATCTCACAAATAATATGAAATATCCACTGTCAACTACTTAAATGAAATGTTCAAAAATTATCTCAAGATCAATTTTGATCTTTATCTTTTTAACCTTCGTCAAAATAAAAAAGTTATATTTGTTATCATACATTTTGTGAATAAGTTTCGTTATATCATCATTTATAAATAGAATCACACAATTGTGTTGTTTATAAAATTAAAATAAAATGCATTTTTTCACTAAATATATATTATATACATTTGTCATGTATATTATAATAACCACTGCAATAAAGTGGAGCTATCGCAATGAATAATTTAATAACTTATTGACATATCTTTTGATATTATATCGATAAACATTTTTTACTTTCTTAAATTAATTTAATAACTAATTGGCATATCTTTTGATATTATATCGATAAACATTTTTTACTTTCTTAAATTCGCAAAGAATGTCATATTCGTTGCAATAATGCTAGTAATACAATTGTAAAGCAACAAATTTTTAATAATTTTCGTCAGAAAATTTCTTCTAATTCATTGTATAATTAACAATAAAAATTAAATAATAATAATAAATGGTGAGTTAATATCATCATATGAATTGTTAACATTAAATATTATATCCATTGTGAATTACTAAAATAAAAGATAATTTTGCTTCAATCATACGATAGGATACTTAAAAAAATATTTAGAAGTTTATCATATACATGAAATTGTACATTTATATCGAAGTAAATTAAGATCCTTCCAATATTCTATATAGTTTCAATGGGATCCCGCTCAACTATAGTTAGTAAAAAGTAGTTATTGACATATCCGTGATGTCAATGGCATGACCGATTTTTTTATTAAAACATGGATGAATCCCAATCACATACCTAGGATTTTTACTGGCACCTAAAAAACTAAATTCGACATGTAGGTTTTCAGTAATAAATATCTTCGCTTGAAAAATAAGTGATTGGAAGGCATGCATGCATGTTCTACCTGTTAGTGTCACACTCTCAAGCTTGACTCCACTAATATTTCATTCATTGTCAAACCTAAAATTGCCTAAATTTGTCAATGACAAAATTAGGTGAGATTTTCTTTGGAATGGAAATAAGAACGCTAAGAATAAACACCCGGTCGCTTGGAAAAAGATGTGTAGAGCGATAGAATATGATTGGTGGGGCATTCTTGACCTGCAATAACTACAAGAAACACGGGGATTTGCATCAAAAAAATGATCCCAAAATGGATACAAAGTGGTCCCTAAGTGATCGTAAGTAGTGTTTGCAGTCACAGGTGGTCGCAAGCACTGTGCTCGCATGTCAAGCCCCGCAAATCCATCTGCAACCAAGTTGTGGTCGCGGTATGGTCCCCAGGCACGACCACAATGGTCCCAAGTAGTCACACCCTGGGCTCGTCTTGAAAAAAAAGACGGCTTTTTTTCTCCAGAAGGGGGACCATCTGTGGACGTAAAACCTGATCATAACAGAAAAAAATGAAATACATGGTTGTATTACCTAGTCGAGCATCGCTCCATCGTGCTTACAATGGTCTCCTCCTCCCCAATCTTATTCTTCCTTCTCCTCTTCCCCGCAATCTCCTTCTTTCTTATTCTTCCCTTTCCTCATCCCCTCAATGTACTTCTTCTTCAATCTCACTCTAGTCTCTTCTCACTCCATCTACTTGTGCTCATCTCCTTTCTTCCTCATCTCCACATCCCCATCCTCCTCCACACCCTCCTCTTCTTCATGCTCCTCATATTCGTCTTGATCCTCTTCTTGTTCCACCTTCTCCTTTTTCTTCTTCTCGTCGCACCCCTACTCCATCTTCTTCTTACCTATATGATTCATCTTCTCGATCCCCATCATGTTCCTCCTTCCTATGATCTACTCCTCAACCTCCTCCTCCTACTCCATCTCCTTATCATCCATGTACTTCTCCTTACACTTGTCCAATTTGGGCCAGTGCGAGCTGCAACATCATACTTGATGAATCTTTGATTCTCATTCTTTATTCTTTTATTTTAGCTTTATCTTTTAGAAAAAATATCTATAAATATGTATAAATACAATAAATTATCACTGTGCATGTCATTGTTAATATTGCATAATTAACACATATTTTTCAAAAATAAAATAATAAAGAGAAAAGAAAAGGAAAAGAAGGATGTAATTATGAAATAAGTACAGACTGACCCAAACCTCGAGAGAAGGTCAATCATTGACTTGATCGACAAGGAATAAAGTAGGGGGAAATAGGGTCCTTGTACATTCTTCACTACGCATTACATGTACATATTGCTTCTCCTATTTTATTCATCAATAAAAAGACCTCAAATCAAATTATTTTCTTAATAAACGTTGTACATAAAAATGTTTTCTAAATGATACAAAAACTTGTAAAATAAATTGTTGTACATAATACAAATAATATCACTCATAAAAAACCATACAACAATAATTTAAAAGATCAATTCCGGCTCCATATGAACTCAAATTCTTCCAAAATCACATTTATTGGATTCTAAATTAAATTATCATTCAAATGATGGTGGTTCCATAAATTTTGGAGTTATGAGGTAAAAATTGGCTTTTTGGGTGCATTGTATAGTCATATGCTACATATATTTGTAAATATCTAATTTAATTTATAATTTATACATATAATATTTTTAACACTTGTGCATATTACTGAAAATAAAATAAAAATTAGAAAATACAAAATAAAATAATAATAAAAAAAATCTATTGTACAAAAGTTACACTTATGTATATTTGTATACAATACCTATGAAGGATATGGGGAGATCCTCAAGCACATCATGGAAGCGTGTGGATCGCATCGAATGCGATCAAGAGCGACTAGTCGCACTAGTTGCTCCGGGCAGTGGAATTTAAACTTTTTAAATGATGAAACCACATGATCCAAGAACCTTTCTCGGATCTTTTCATCTAAACCACAATTAGGTATAAGGTTTACCTCTTGAAGCGTGGTTGCGATCGAGTCTCTAAACCAAGAGACCTCCTGTCTCAAGTCCAATCCGACGGAGGAGACGCTTGCGAGCGCGTTGATGAGACACGTCCTTCTTGCAATCCATGTTGATGATTGATGAATCCACATTTCATCATCTTTATTCTATCATTTTGGCACCAAAAACCCTAGCAAATGCCTGTAAATAGCATTAAAATCATCATCTTAACATCCATGCATGTGCATCTAAATAGTGTATAAATTACTGTAATTAAAGCCAAAATATAGAATAAATAAAAGAAAAGAAAAAGAATAAAATATTGTAAATATTTTATGACCCGAAACCCCGAGACCTAGGCATCTTGATGAATAGGTCGACAAGGAATAAAGTAGGGGGAGATAAGGGCCAAAATATAGATAAAATACATATACCTTTTATTCATTCTTTATTCAGTTTGGGACCTATTTTTGGTTCCACTTTTTATTAATCAAATAAAGAAACTTTGTACATGAAAGTTGTAGATAATAAAATAAAGAAAAATACAAAATTGATTTCACAGAAAAACAATACACAGATAAGAAGTTATGGTCTGAATAAAAATCCAGAATCCCAACTTCCCAGACCCGTATCTCACAACTGACAACTCCAAATGCATCAACTCACCTTTAATTGTATATAGAATAAAATAATCTTTTTAATGGTGGTGGTTTCGCATTTGGCGGGGCTACGGTTTGAAAGTTGAGTTTTGGACCCACATTGTATACCTGTACATATTAAAATATTCAATTTATTATTTATTTATTATTTTATATTTTTAATATTTTTATAATTATGTAAATATTACTTATAATAACTTTATGCATTAAAATCAGAATAAAAATGTAAAGAAAACTCAAAATAAAAATAAACATATATAGATCATACAGGTATTATACCTATATTTATACCTATACATTTTATACCTATATTTTATTCAACATACAGAATACATCAGAAAAATAAAACAAAAATATATTTGTGTATATAAAAATATTTTATAGATTTATAAAATAAGAAATAAAAATAATAAAATTTAAATTACAAAATAAAAATCAAATAATCAAATATATAGTTAATATACCTATATAGGGGTATAAAAGCAACTTGTAAAAATACATCTCATAAAAAAATTAAAAATCACTATAAAATAGTTTATAAAATTTTAAAAACTTTTTATTTTATAACATAATTAAAATAATATTGTTTGTTATTTTTAATTGATTTTACAAGGGGCTTTTCCTGGTTGGTCCACGTGGACCAACCAGGTTGGTCTGATAGTTGACCTCCGGTCAACTGTCTGACCTCCCCCCTGTAGCCTTGTTAGAAGCATGTTTTTGGGCCATTTTCTCAATTTTTTCGAGGCTCGTACGTTCCTCGTTTCACTCCAAAGTCTTCTAGACTTTTGTTCATCGTGCGTCGAGGATGCTCGCCCATATCTTCTCTTGGGCTTTGGATCATCACGTCGCTCGATGCAACTCGATTTGCGAGCGCTCTCAACCATCCTTCAAAATCGCGCCTCTTTTCCCCTTTTGATTTTTGAACCGCTTTAGCTTGAGCTACTCCCTCCGAGGGCTTGCGACGGGATCCCATGTGACAGAGGGAAGATCCTTTACCTTGTCGAGGTGATCCACCAGTTCGGCGGCGTGTTCCAAGACACCTCCGGCCTCTTAGCCGTCGAGGTTTATTCCTTGGGCTCCCCAGCCCTTGAGGTCTTTATTCCTTCTTCTTCTTGCGTAGTTTAATTCCTGGTAGCAGTAGGACCCTTCTCCATCCTTCCATTTCGACTCCAGCTCCACCCATCGTCCACTCCAGCCCTCGCTGGAGCTTGTTCCGGCGAGTTTCATCACGGCCACCCGTCACATTTCAACCACCTCGCTACGGGGTCGGGGCAGTTTGCCCCCGACCCTATCATCATTTTTATTGCAGTTACAGGCATCGAAGGAGCGAAGAGACCCCTTCCTAGGGTCGTTTTTGACGCTGGCCGGACCCCCTGGAGTTCGTCCACCTTCCTCATCGCTGTGGCGGTGCTCCGGCGGGCTTTCCGCCATTTTGAAGCCGCTGCTCGCTCAAGGACGCTCCCAGGAACCGACTGGGCCTTTCTGAAGCGGAGGAGGAGGTCGAGGCAGCGACGACTAGCCGATCGAAGGTCCTCCGGGCTGTGTTCCTCTTGTGTTCTTCCTCCGCGCCCAATCGCCGTCCGTTCGCCCCCAACTCTTCGTGGGCTACAGCAGTCGTAGGATCTCCCCCAAGTGCCGCCGTTCGATCTTCAGGAGGAGATCTAATCACAGCCCTCAGATCCGAAGGGGTATCGGCGCGCCAGGGATTGACACGTGGTTATGTGGGGTTAATCCCACCGTTCGTTGCCGCCGAAGGCTTGGGTAATTTGCGATTCAACCCCGGCCGATTTTGGATTTAGTATTTCAGTTTAAAAATTTTAGTCTGCTGCTTAAAACTTTTGAAACATTTGCATTGTACCCCTTGGGTCTTTGTAATATTACAATTCAACCCTTGCCAGACTCACGTGCTCAGCGTGTGAATTGAGGCGTTTTTGCAGGTTTAACCTTAGCGTTTTGGGAAATTGTAGTTAATCGGTGAATTATTTTATTCAGTAGAAATTTTTGTGGAAATTTTGCATCCGCGCCCCTGCTTGTTTGCTTATTTGCACTTATGCCCCTCCCATGCGTGCGTACGACTCACGTGGGCCTGGGACTTTTGCATTAAAGCCCTTGCGGCTTTTAGTTTTGATATTCATTCCACAAAATTTTTATTTCAGTTCAAAATTTTGGTGAAAATTGCAGAAGTGTCTCTGAGGTTTTGCCTATTTACAGAAACGCCCCTGCTAGGCCTTTACTTCTTGCTCACTTGATCTAATTATTTGGAGCCTCATTTGAATCCCAAAAATTCTAAAAATTTGAACTTAAGCTCTTGGTTACTTGTACTTCCACGCCATAATTTTAGTTTTTGATTTTATATCATTTTAATATTTATTAAAAATAAAAAACATGCTTTTTATGCACTGTCTAGCTTAGAAAATGCCAAAAAATATTAAAATATCTCGAAAAATTCCAAAAAAATCCCTAGTGTCTATTTTACCATTTTTTCGTGTCAGTCCAAAAATCACTAAAAATCTCAAAAGAAAAGCCTTAAAAATTCAAAAATACATAAAAACTTCAAAAAAATAAATAAAATCAAAGCAAATTCAAAAAAATACAAACTTAGTTTCTATTTGTTCTATATTTCATTCTCTTTATTTGAAAATTAGTGTGAAAAAGTTTGGTTGCTGTTTGCTAATTTTAACTCCCATTTTACTCACAGCCAGCACATATTTCACTGTTTCCCTTATTTCAGTATTTAAAAATACTAAAACAGTTTGAAAAATACCCAAAAATCACAAAAACAGTAAAAAATCCTAAAATATCAAAAACATTTTATTCCTGAATTTTTGGTTATTTTTGCACATTTTTTTAAATACTTTACCTTGTCTTTTATTACATTGTTTTTATATTCCAATATCAAAAAAAACAAAAAGAAAAAAATATAAATTATAAAATTATAAAATTAGAACATTAAAAATCAAAATACAAAAAAATAGAATTTAAAAACCCACAAAAATATCTTTGCGTGCTTGCTTAGTGTAGACACTTGACACATTCACTCACTTGTGCACATTTATTTGAATTACCCTGTTTGCTCCCTGTGTTTGAACTCTCTGCATTCTTGTCCCTATACATCATTTGTGCAGAGTTAAAAATAAATTTTAACTCCACATTTATTTCTAATTATTGATCTTTAGTGTGGGTTAATTGTTGATTTTAGTCCAGAATTTACCGTGAGTCGTCACAGCGACGGTTGTCTCTGCCTTGTGTGAGATACCATTTTAGACTCCGTGAATTTTGGCTAAATCAATGATCCAAGCGATGAATCTCCTGATCTTGTCACACGAGATCCGATATCTTCTTCACAAGCGAGGTGCACCGAAGGAGACGGAGATCCACGAGCAAATACTCCGACAGCATATCGATGATGTTGCGGCGATGACGACTCTCTCAATGGCTCCATGGTGGACGACCATAAGAGAGAGAGGGAGAGAGGCACATGATGTGCAGAGAGAGAGGAAAAGAACATTCATTGTTTTTGAAAACTTGTCTTGAAGAGCAAGGGGTGCCTCTTCTTATATAGAGTTTTGGGAGTCCATGGATCTCAATCCATGGACAACACGCAATCAATGGTAGAGATTGATTTGTGTTTCTTTCAATGGCTAAGATGTTGTTGTAAAAATACAACAACATTTGATTTAATTTGAATTAATAATTAATCCCAAAATTAAATCACTTTGACTGGTCTTGGATATAATGAGATAGAATGAGTCTATCTCCTTAAAAACTCATGAGATCTCATTATCTCATGAGATCTCCAAGATTTACAACAACATTTGTTGCAAATTATTTTACAAAAATAATTCATAATTATCTTGTGAACATTGCAATCATGTTATTGGAAAAATGTGAATCACATTCACATCCCAAAACAAAATGTAAATTATATTTTTCAATTAATCATCCAATGTGAATTAAATTCACATCAATAATTAATTAACAAATATAAATCACAATATGCTCTCTTTAGTATATTATAAACCTCATTTATAATATACCTGAATAATATGGATAGTGTTATCCACATTATTCTTATCTATGATAAAATAAATCACATTTAATCATCTCGGATCTCAATTCTCATGTGCCCAAATAATATGAATCACATTCACATTGTTCACATCTTAGATAATTAAATCACAGTTAATTATCTTAGATAACTCTCCTAATAATATGAATCAAATTCATATTATCCATGATAATTAAATCACATTTAATTATCCATTTTCTCAATGCTCAGATACATATATCAAGAATGAAATTATCCATGAACTCTTTCAAGGATAATACGCTTTCTCTGTGGATACTTGGAGATAAGGACAGGGCGATTGTATTGTTCCACATATAGTGACTTGGATGTTGACATCAAATCTCAAATCCAGATTTTGCAGACCTCCCATAGATGCTTGATTAAATCAAGACCGCATATCTAATCTTCTCATTACATATGAATCACATTCAAATCAATGTCCAACATTTGGACTAAGATCGGATTACCTCTCTATGAGAGGAGTGATGAATCCACATTTCATCATCTTTATTCTATCATTTTGGCCTCAAAAACCCTAGCAAATTCCTGTAAATAGCATTAATTACAGCATCTTAGCATGCATGCATGTACCTGTAAATAGTATATAAAATACTGTAATTAAAGTCAAAATTATAGAATAAATAAAAGAAAAGAAAAAGAATAAAATATTGTAAATATTTTATTACCCAAAACCCCCGAGACCTAGGCATCTTGATGAATAGGTCGACAAGGAATAAAGTAGGGGGAGATAAGGGTCGGATACCTATACCTTTTCATTCATTCTTTATTCATTTTGGGACCTATTTTTGGTTCCACTTTTTATACATCAAATAAAGAAACTTTGTACATGAAAGTTGTAGATAACTTAATAAAGAAAAATACAAAATTGATTTCACTGAAAAATAATGTACAAATAAAAAGTTATGGTCTGAATAAAAATCCAGAATCCCAACTTCCCAGACCCGTATCTCACAACTGAAAACTCCAAATGCACCAAACTCATCTTTAATTGTATATAGAATAAAATAATCTATTTAATAGCGGTGGTTTCGCATTTGGCGGAGCTACGGTTTAAAAGTTGAGTTTTGGACCCACATTGTATACTTGTACAGCTTAAAATATTCATTTTATTATTTATTCATTATCTTTATATTTTTATATTTTTATAATTACGTAGATATTACTTATAATAATTATATACATTAAAATCAGAATAAAAACCTAAATAAAATACAAAATAAAAATACTTGTATATTTGATACATAGGTATACTACCTATATTTATACCTATACAATACATACCTATATTTTATTAAATATACAAAACATATCAGAAAAATAAAACAAAAATATATTTGTGTGTATAAAAGTATTTTATGATTTTATAAAATACTAAATAAAAATAATAAAATTAAAATACACAAAATAAAAATAAAAGAATAAACTATATAGATATTATACCTATAAGGGCTATAAAAGGTAAGTTGTAAAAATATACCTCATAAAAATAATTAAAAATCAGAATAAAATACTACATAAAATAATAAACATTTTTTATTTTATACAAAAAAATTAATAAAATCATTCTTTATTTTTAATTGAATTTCTAAATTTTTTTCCCAACGATTTTTCTAGTTGGTCCACGTGGACCAACCAGATTCCATCGTTGGTTGACCTCGGTCAACTCTCTGACCGAGGTCTGCCAGGGCGCCAGAAGTGGTTTTTGTCCTCTTTTGCAGATTTTTCCAGGACGCCTCGTATCTCCTTTCATGATTCGGTCTTCATGACTTTTGTAGCCCTTCTACCCATGATACACGCCCGTAGCTCTCCTCGAGCGTTGGATCATCGAGCTACCCGCCATCGCCTCGTTTATCACGCCAATCGACCACTCCGTTCAAAACAACCCCAAAGTCTTCCATCCTTCCTTGAACCGCCTTTGGCCAGTGCCAGAACCTCCGAGGGCTATCTGGTGGATCCCCGGTGACAGGGGGTGATCCCCGACCACGTTAAGGTGTAGCCTAGGCGCTCCTGGGCGTGTTCCAACCCATCTCCGGCGGCTGCGCCACCGTGAGGTCAACCTCAGGTGCTTCTGCCCCTTTGAGATCCATTTCAGTATCGTCTTCTTGCATTTGTTTGAATGTTACAATTTTAGTATCCAAGACCATATCATTTCCCTTCACCGCCTCAACTCGCCGGAGTACGCTCCGGCGAGCATCATCTCCGCACCATACGCCGCCCAATCGTCTCGTCTCTGTCTTGGGACCATCTACTGGGTTTGTTGTGTTTACTTGCAGGTCCCAAGGTTAGAGAGACTCCAGCTAGAGTCAAGTTTTGTTCAAGTCAAGGTACCTGGCGGCCGCAACTTCCCCTCGACCCCTCGGTGGCCCACCAGCGCTTACCCGCCATCTTGACGTCGTCGATCGTTAGAGGAACTCCCCAGAACACTTCTCGGTCATTTTGAAGCCGCATCGAGCCGCGGGAGAGGTGTTGGACATGCGAGCCCACGGCGAGCCATTATGCAATAAATGTTATTGCAATTCACTCCTTAATCTGAAATAAAGAGTACATAGTTTGCATAATAGGTCCCTTAGTGCAATTAGGGTTATGCACCATGGCCATCTTAATGATCATACAGCTGTTGATTCAATTATTGAATCATAGAG
This sequence comes from Ottelia alismoides, assembly GCA_037367405.1. Taxonomy (NCBI): domain Eukaryota; kingdom Viridiplantae; phylum Streptophyta; class Magnoliopsida; order Alismatales; family Hydrocharitaceae; genus Ottelia; species Ottelia alismoides. The sequence continues at coordinate 314,961 of JAZKJV010009751.1, read as the reverse complement.
GCTGGTGCTTAGATGAATATCTAATGAGCTAGATTGAGGACTCATCAAGCATCGTCAAATGATTATTAAGAGATGATCTCCAGCATGAGTAGGAGATGGCAATCCTTTCTCAGTTAGGCTGATATCTGACCGACTTCTTGATGCAGGCCTTCTGCATAGGAATAGAGATTCGGAGGTGTCAGATTAGTTAGGTCAAAGAGTTGACTTAACGAGATCGAGATAACCAAAGTCCTATATCATATGTTGTCATGATATAAGCACACATCCTCTGACCAGAGACAGATGTGTTACTATATGTCTGAGTATGTACATTTGGCAGACCAATAGGTTGATGGCCTAATCAAGGTCTATACACCGGCGCGCTGGTGTGCATATAAGGGCATATGAGTAATATGATCTCTCAAAGGGATCATACAGGTTCACTACTGAACCGGAAGACATGAGCTCACTCATTAGATATTGGGAAGAATCAAATTCCGTACGCACGGTCGTCTCGCTTTGGAAGCTTGACTGAATTTGTTGGTTTGATATATACTTTTGGAAAGTATATGATCAAGACCTAGGTATGATATATGCTTTTGGAAAGTATATGATCAATACCGACTCCCAATGATCGAATGAGAAACTACTGATAAAACCATGAAGTAGACAGTATAAAGCTGATCCAATACTTCGGGTTTAATCTGAGTCTTCCAGTATGCAGGATGTACAGGTATTAGGAATACTTGAGGGTGATGTGATCATAAACGATTGTATAACCATGACGCTTCCATTCCTAGGGAGTGATGAAACGGGTCTGCATTTTAGTGACTCCTCTCAGTAGAGAAGTAATCTAATCTTAGTCCAAATATTGGACATTGATCTGAATGTGATTCAGATGCAATGAGAAGATTAGATTTGCGGTCTTGATTTAATCAAGCATCTATGGGAGGCCCGCGATCTGGATTTGAGATATGATCTCAATGTCCATGTCACTATACATGGAACAATACAATCGCCCTGTCCTTATGTCCAAGTATTCGCGGAGAAAGCGCATTATCCTTGAAAGAGTTCATGGATAATTCTGTTGTTGATATATGTATTCGAGCATTGGGAAAATGGATAATTAAATGTGATTTAATTATCAAGATTAATATGTATTTGATTCATATTATAAAGAGAGTTATCTTAGATAATTAAATGTGATTTGATTATCAAAAATGTGAATAATGTGAATGTGATTCATATTATTTGAACACATGAGATAAAGAGATCCAAGATGATTAAATATGATTTAATTATCAAGGATAAGAATAATATGGATAGTAATATCCAATTATTCATAATATATTATAAATATGATTTATAATGTATTAGAGAGAGTTAAATATAATTTATATTAGTAGATTAATTATTAATGTGTATTGGATATACATTGTCTAATTAATTGAAAATGTAAATTACATTTTATTTTGGGTTGTGAATATGACTCACAATATTCCAATGTCAAGATTGCAATATTCCCAAAATTAATTAAGAATTGTTTTGGTGAATTAAAATACCAACAAATTGTTGTTGGAAAATAAGTAGAGAGAAATTCAAGGAGATGTGCAATCTCATGGATTGCCATGAGATTGCCCTCCCTTTTGGAAAGAGGGGGCGACACCAATTTCCTTGTGAAATTGGTGGTCGTCCCCCCTTCCAAAGAGGAAGGTTGATCTCTCTCTATTCCTCTCTCCTTATTTGATTGATTTAATATGGTATTAATATTTATTTGATTTATCAAATATATTTTTATCAAATTAAATCACAAGTTGTTGGTTTTTACCAACAACAATTTTGACCATTGGATTGACATAAATCAATCTCATCCATTGATTTTATATGTCACATGGATTGAGATCCATGGATCCCAAAACCCTATAAATAGAGAGGCATACCATGCTCTCTATTTTACACACAATGCTTGAGAAGCATCTCTCTCTCTCTTTCTCTCTAGACGTCAGTCCTCTCTCTCCCTCTCATGGCCGTCCACCATGGATGCCATGGAGAGGTTCTCCATCGCCGCGGCATCGTCGTTATGCTGCCCGTTCTTCTGCTCGTGGATCTCCGTCTCCTTCGGTGTGCCTCGCTCATGAAGAAGACGTCGGATCTCGTGTGTCGAGATCAGGAGATCCGTCGCTTGGATCATCAACATGGATTGCAAGAAGCACGCGGTTCATCCCCGCGCTCGCAAGCGTCTCCTCCATCGGATCGGACTTGAGACAGGAGGTCTCTTCGTTTAGAGACTCGATCGCAACCATGCTTCAAGAGGTAATCCTATTACTTGTTTGTGGTTTAGACGAAACGATTCGAGAAGTGTTCTTGGATCATGTGGTTTCGTCGTATAAAATTTTTTAAATTCCACTGCATCGAGCAACTAGTCCGACTAGTCGCTCCTCGTCGTATTCGATACGATGCTCACGCTTCCGTGATGCGCTTGAGGATCATACCATATCCTTCAAGAGGTGCACCGGAGGTGGAGAAGCTCGCCCAGTCGGAGCAGCATCCCCGTTCGTCTTGTGCGTCTCGCCGCCGTTAGATCAGACCAGTTCTTGACGCGCTACAACAGCCCTTGGATTACCCCCACGCCCAGCCGTTCGATCGAGCTCCGCCATCTAATCTGGGTCGTGGATTTTGAAGGGGTATCGGGCTCTGCGAGGCCGCCACGTGTCATAAGTGAAAGATCAAACACCGTCGGATCAACCCCCGCCTGGGTAATTTTGCTATATACCCTCGCGTGTTTTGTATTTATTTCTTCGGACTTAATCTTTCATCTGCATGCATATATGTTATGTAATAATTTTAAGTAGGTCCCTAGCTTTTTGAATATTACGAAATAGTCCCCGCCAAGCGCGTGCGTTGCACGTGCTGCTTGGCGTTTTTGCATACACATCCTCGGATTATTTGGCATTTATATTCAATTCGCAAACTTTTTAAATCAGTTATAAATTTCTGTGAACTTTACGTGTGGCCCCCTGAAGTCTGCGCATTTTGCTTATATAGCCCTGTCAGGCGCACGTGCGTGGTGCGTGAGCCTTGGACATTTTGCGGGTTTAGCCCTGACATTTTTGATATTTGTTTTCAGTCCGCAATTTTTGTTAATTGGTTATAACTTTCTGGGATAATTACATTCAGGCCCTCGAATTTCTGCCTTATTACAAAATAGCCCCTTGCCTGCACCTAGCGTCTTGTTGTTGTTCCTAATTTTTGCATGCATCTATAAAACTCCAAAAATCCTCCAAAAATCAATTTAAGCTCCTGCTACATTGCATTTGCACAGCATATTTTTATTTTCCATTTTCATTGCATTTTCATATTTAATAAAAATTAAAAACATGCATTTTTGCTACTGTCTAGCTTAGAAAATACCAAAAAATATTAAAATACCTCGAAAAATTCCAAAAAAATCACCTACTATGTATTTTAACCTATTTTAGTGTTAATCCAAAAATCACTAAAAATTTCAAAAGAAAAACCTTAAAAATTCGAAAATACACAAAAACTTCAAAAAATATATATATAATCATAGAAAAATGAGAAAAATAGAAACTCATTCTGTAGGTTTCTTATTTTGTTCTCTTTAATTTAAAATCAGTTTGGGAAAATTTTGTGGTTGTTTGCTATTTTTAATTTCTATTTTACCTTCAACCAGTAGCTTATTCACTGTTTTCATTTATTTTGTCTTTTAAAAATACCAAAAACATTCTGAAAAATACCCAAAAGTCACAAAAATAGTAAAAAAAATCATAAAAATACCAAAAAGATTTTATTCCTGAATTTTTGAGTATTTTTGCATATTTTTATAAATATTCTATCATCCCTTTTATTATAAGCTTATATATTCCAATATTGAAAAAATATATATATAATATAAAATAAATAAAAATCAGAAAATTAAAAATTAAAATATAAAATTAAAAATTAAAATAAAAAATATTAAAAAAATTAAAACCCACAAAAATCTTTGCTTTGCATAGTGTAGACAACATTTCACATTCACACACACACACACACCTGCTTGATTTACCCTGTTTGCTCCCGGTGTTCGAACTCTCTGCATACTTGCTCTATACACCATTTATGTAGAGTTAAAAATAAATTTTAGCTCCACCATTTATTTCTTATTGCTTGATCTATAGTGTGGGTTAATTGTTGATTAAATACGGGATTCTGTAGTGGTCACGACACCGAGTGTTGACTCTCCTTGTGAGTCAATACGACTGCTCTTAATTCTGTGTTTATCAAATGGCGCCGTTGCTGGGGAGCAACAGCGCGTAGATCTTATTTTTGTTGTGTTGTGATCATTTGTCTGCATTTCGTGGCTTTTATTTCTATTTGAATTATTTCTGATATATCTGTTGAATTGTCTAACCACTCTCCTTGTTTGGATTCCGTGCGAGGTACGCGGATCGAGGGAGGAGCCCCTCTTGGAGCACCATCGCACCCACGTGAAGCGGCTTTAGCCTAGCACGAAGAAGGACTTGGAGGATTTTGCAAGACAACTTCTTAGCATTCATTTTCTTGTATTGTATTTATTTTGTAATTTAAGTGAGAGAGACTCCAATTTTTGTAATAATACAGGTACCCCCGGACACTTGGACATTCGGGCCTAATTTCCAAGTGAATGTTCACTTGGGGGCTCGCCGCGGTTTTTGTCCGCTTTCTTCGCATTCTTTTTATTTTATTTTGTTTTTCGATTTTATTTATTTTATGTGATTGAGCCCCTAGTTTTAGGATTGCTTACGATAGACTAAGGCCAAACACTTATTATTTTACATGCACCTATAGTCTCGTTTGGACTTAATCAAATTTTAAACAGTTGATCATCATCTTCAATCCATCGCACCGCGAGCTCTCCCTGCCAAGCGCTTCTCCTGAACTCAATTTGTCGAGAGGAGGAGGGGTGAGCCTAGACCGGACTCTAGGGTTGAGGATTGGTGGTCAGCTTGTGGTTCTTCACGATAATAGTAATTTCTGAAACTTAGGGCAATTTCATTGGCTTTTGCATTTGCATATAGATAGGTTTCAATTCTGCTGAGCATCTTTGCATGTAGAGTGCTGGAGGCAAGGTGAGCATTTTTCTTTAGCATTCATCATTGATTTGCCGCTTGCATTGCTTTTCCGACTCTCCCTCTGATTTTCGCCAACCTAGGTGCTAAGTAAAATTGACTCCTCGTTAGGCTCGTGTATTTTTATTAAAAATCCAAAAAAAATGATAATCAATAAAATTGGGACTGCTAATATTACTTGGCCCTAAAATCCACCAAAAAGAAAATCTTGTATTGGGGCGAGTAATCCCCTCATTGTCTTCGTTTTACTTGCTTGCGCACACACTAAGGTTAGTGCCCAAATCCCATATTCAGCCTCCTAAGAGTGTGTGCTACTTTTGGACTTCTCACCTAACTCTAAAACAGACAAGATAAAAAGACCGATTTTTTCGGTCTCTACCGAGTGAGTAGGTGAATTGAGGGTTTGCATTATTTTCATTTTTGTTTGTGATTGCTTTGTGTGTGTCCTAGATCATCTCTGCACATTTGTGCCTTTTCTTCACTCTCTTGACTTGACCATCGTGCTCGCCCGATTATTTTCCTTTTGATTTCGAGATGGACCCCTGGAGTGCATTTTATCCGGACTTTGCGGATCCCTCACTCGCCCCAGCCGGTCCACCTCCCTTTTATCAGGAGGATCCTCCTCCTACTTTTCTGATTTTTGTACATATCTGCCTCAGCTGTAGTATCAGACCCCGGACTTCTACCCACCCCCACCTATGTATTATCCACCTCCACCTTCACATCCACCCAAGTCTGACCTGTTGGAGTCACCTCCCTCGATCTCTGTGAGTGATATCTTGAATCGAATGACAAAGCGCATTGATTTGATGAATGATGATCTTGCTTTCTTGAGGAAGAATCAGATTAATGCTCCTTTCGTCAGGGATACGGCTTCACTTGTAGGTGATCATGGGAGCTTGCAATCGCCAAAAATACAAAAAAAATGAGAAAATTGTAAAAACACAAAAAGAGTTCAGGAGACAGTTGGTCGATTCATACCGTGAGGAGAGAGTCCACTTGCTAGAGCCCTTGACCACACATCCATTCACACATAGTCCCACCTTTGACTTCGAGGATGCCGTTGTACAGACTGCTCTTGGCATGCCTCGTGTATACGCTGATTCCGACTTCCTCCCTTGTATGGAGGAAGCCCAAAAATTCAAAAAAATGCTATCTGACCCCGAAGTGGTGGCTGCTATCCATGAGATTATCCGTGCCCCACTTCAGCAGGCCATGACCAATTTATCTGCTCCTCTTCCCAAGAAGAGAAAGTGGAGGAGCAGATCTGAGCGTCATATTCTGACCATGGCCACTACCCTCGCCATCACACATCATCCCATTCCCAAGAAGAAGAACACAGCTACACCTTTCATCACTTGCACCATCTCTGACTACACTTGTGATCGCACTCTCGTAGACGGCGGTGCTTCGATTAGCATACTATCCTTCTCGTTGGTACAGTCTCTTCACTTAGAGCCTCTCAAGAAGACCAGGATGATCGTTCAGTTTGCTGATGGATCCATCAAGAGGCCGAAGGGTATCCTTAAAAATGCCATCATTTCTATTCAGGGCACGAGCCACCATGTTGATTTTGTCGTGTTGCCCATGGAGACCTCCACATGGGAGCCCTCTCCAATCATCCTGGGACGACCATTCCTCGCCTCTGCAAGGGTCGTTATTGATTATGGATTAGGAGAGGTTCGCTTCCATCTTGTTGACGAAAGCGAAGTATTGATCACCGCACCCACCGTGGACCAGAGACCTCCACCTGATGCACCCTCACCGATTATAGCTGACTTCGAGGCTTGTGACCGATCTGATGATATTAGAGATGTTTGCTTAGCGAAACCAAATGAGACCCGACGAATCCCCCGAAAGGGGAGGAAATCGGAAAGCATAGACCTCGCAGTTCCTCCTTCTGGTGTGTGGCGATGTGTTGATGAAATCCAAAGCATTTATGTGATTGATCCCATTGAGCGGCGGGCAGATAGCAAGACTAGACAGGACGGACCTAGTTTGACTACTTCCACTGATAAGTCCGTGCCTGGCCCTTCATAAGTAAAGATGATTGAGGTCGGTTATGATGCTGCCATTTATTTTGATAGATTCAGGCCTCTAGATGGAAATGATTCAGGTGAAACTCTTGAGGACGATCTGAGTTCATATACTTCCACTGATGAATTCGTTCCTTTTGACTTCGACCTGGACGACAATTCGCAGGATGACTCCGATTACACTTCTCCCGAGGATGATGAGTTTGTCCCATTCCACTTTGATATCGGTGAGACTTCCAAGGCCAGACCTGACCACACTTCTTCCACTCACCAGTATGTGCCTTCACACCATAGGATCACCAAGGGAGAACCTAGCCATACTGCTTCCATTGACCAGTTCGTCCCTTTCCGATTTGACTCCACTGAGGGCCTTCATCGTGTCGACCCTGATCGGCTTCCGTCCACTGTGGACCCCAATGTCGACATACACCACACCAGATCTATCCCTCAGCGGTCCCGCAAGAAGGTTTGCTTTCCACCTTCTTATGATCGTCCATTTATGTTGTAGATTCTCTCCCATGACTCTCTTTCCATCTCCCGTTTTTGCTCGTCCACCCATTCTCGTGTTTTCCTTGCTTAGGACGCACTTTGTCCTAAGTATAGGAGGGGTGGACGAGCCGAGTGTTCTTTCTTCGTCAGTGTCATCAATCCTGTTGTTGCCTATACGTAGGGCTTCTTTTACCCTAAGTATAGGGGGAGCGATGTGTATATCCTCTAATCTCGCATTCCATCTTCAGATCTCTTTTCTTCTTTTCTTCTTTTCTTCTTTTCCTTTTCTATTTTCTGTATCTATCCAAAAGGTGTCTCCCTTGTAGACAGTTCTCCATACTTAGGACGTACTTTGTCCTAAGTATAGGGGGGTGTGCACCCCGAGTTTCTCTATTTTTCGATCCTCTCCATTGTCTCCTCTTCTTGTCTATACTTAGGGATATTTTACCCTAAGTATAGGGGGAGACAATCTGAGTATGATCTGTTCATTCCCACCCTTGACCCTCCCTGCATTGTGTACAGTCTGCTATACTTAGGATTATTTGATCCTAAGTATAGGGGGGACGGTCAACTTCTTATTGGTTCATTCATTTCTTCTTTAGACTTGTTTATACTTAGTACGAGTTATGTCTTCTCTTTTCTCTCCGATCTATGAGGACATAGCTCAAGCTAAGTATAGGGGATTGTATATACTATATATATACTTTAGCCATAACTCGTACTTTCGTATTTTCCTAATAATAAGGCTAATAATTCTTTAAAATTCATTAAAAATTCTTAATAAAAAGGTGTTTTTTTCCTCAAATTCTTCTTGTATTTACTGATTAATAAATCAGGTGGAAATGTTTTTTGCAAAATGTTTGAAAAATAGTTTGAAAAATCTGTGTGAACATTTATTGAAAATTATTTTGAAAATATTTTGTTACATGTTTCAACCTTTGTAAAAATGTATGATCTGAAAAATTTCTTTTCTTTGTGTGAAATAAAGTGTTTGAAAAATGATTTGCAAATGGTTTGAAAAATGGTTGCAAAAATATTTTGAAAAATCTATATATACTGTTTTGAAAACCTTTGCAAAATGAGTTTCAAATATGTGTACATGTTTGTAAAAATTATTTTGGACTATAGTTTTCAAAATTGTTTGAAAAACTTGTGTCAAATAAGTTTGAGGAATACATACATCGCACCAAAATCCCTTATATATGTATAAAATTGATCACTTACCCTTGTATATTCTTAAAATCCACTTTTTGTATAAATAAGAAGCATCCCCGTGTAAATATTTGTACCTAGTTTTTATCCAAAAACTTTTGTTTTCAAAAATCCCAAAAACATTTGCAAAAGTAAAATCCAAAAACATTTGAAAAATCTTTTGAAAAATACAAAAAAATGCATAGGCATCATCATCATCTTTTCAAAAATCCATAAAAAGTTCAAAATCTTTGAAAATTGCATCACAAAAATATTTTCTGCATTGCATTGCATAGCATGAGCATTTTTCGGATTGAGTTTGATAGTATAACAAGTCTAAGTAAAATCCGGAGATTGGAGCTTGATTGGACCTTAAAATCTACCTAATAACTGGAACCTTATAGGAACTGGGTATGAGGTACTTCAGGTCTAGTTGACTTAATTCTTTGAGGATCACGGGACTTGGTTCAATGGATTCTTGACTGCCTAAGTAGAGTATTTCGGAGCACACGCACGACTCTTGTTGATAATGACCTAACTTGGACACCTTCACCTTTCACATGGCTCAACTCAGTTGGAGTGGTGAGGGGATTGGATTTGCCGGTATGAGACGCACACAAGTGGAAACATTTGTCCTCCTCTAGGGAGGGAAGTGCACCCCAACCCGTCCAGTGATAAGGAAGTCTAAAGACAGGAGATTGTGGGTTGCGATAAAGCTTCAAAAGAGGGATAGTCTACTGGCTCAAGAGGAAAAGCTCCTTATATAAATGTTGTTGTATATAGTATTCAAAAAAAAGTTCAGGCATGTACAAAAATAAAAAGCCTGCAAAGTATGTACAAATGTGCAAATTCAATAAGCAAGCTTGAGTACCAAAGTCAAATATGTGAGCCTGCAGCAGGATGACTTGACTATACTGGTCTTGCATCCCAGGATAGGTAGCTACACTGGCTACCGTCCATTCTTCTCTTCACCCCCTCCTCTTGAGCTGGTTGCCACTTGAACTTAGAAGGGAATACCCCGCTCCTCGAGGATGGAGTTATTGGATTGGGGAATCATTGGGTTGTCTTACTGGAGAAGTCAGTTTCTTTGTCATTTCAGTTGGGGAGAGCCACCATCACTTACACTGTACGAGTCAGACTCATAGTCGTAAGAGTTGGCGTATGAATTGAAATAATTCTGACCTGGCTATTGAGGAGACTTGAGCAGAGTTTTGGGATTCTCAAGGACTGTTGGATTTCAAATTCAGTTCTCATTAAGGTTCCGCCCGCACTAAAATTCCAAAGGTCCGACTTAAGCTCCAAACTTTGATTTTGTGAAGACAAGTTTGATAATTAAACTAAATCCAAGTTCTTCTTTTTCTTTTCTTTCTTTTTCTTTTTGCACTTATTGCATAAGTGTTTGCTAGGGACTAGCAAAGGTAAAGTATAGGGGGATGATGAATCCATATTTCATCATCTTTATTCTATCATTTTGGCCACAAAAACGCTAGCAAATGCCTGTAAATAGCATTAATTACAGCATCTTAGCATGCATGCATGTAACTGTAAATAGTATATAAAATACTGTAATTAAATCCAAAATTATAGAATAAATAAAAGAAAAGAAAATGAATAAAATATTGTAAATATTTTATGACCCAAAACCCCTGAGACCTAGGCATCTTGATGAATAGGTTGACAAGGAATAAAGTAGGGGGAGATAAGGGTCAGATACCTATACCTTTTCATTCATTCTTTATTCATTTTGGGACCTATTTTTGGTTCTACTTTTTATACATCAAATAAATAAACTTTGTACAAGAAAGTTGTAGATAATTTAATAAAGAAAAATACAAAATTGATTTCACTGAAAAATAATGTATAGATAAAAAGTTATGGTCTGAATAAAAATCCAGAATCCCAACTTCCCAGACCCGTATCTCACAACTGAAAACTCCAAATGCATCAAACTCACCTTTAATTGTATATAGAATAAAATAATCTATTTAATGGCGGTGGTTTCGCATTTGGCGGAGCTACGGTTTAAAAGTTGAGTTTTGGACACACATTGTATACTTGTACAGCTTAAAATATTCATTTTATTATTTATTCATTATCTTTATCTTTTTATATTTTTATAATTATGTAGATATTACTTATAATAATTATGTACATTAAAATCAGAATAAAAACCTAAATAAAATACAAAATAAAAATACTTGTATATTTGATACATAGGTATACTACCTATATTTATACCTATACAATACATACCTATATTTTATTAAATATAAAAAACATATGAGAAAAATAAAACAAAAATATATTTGTGTGTATAAAAGTATTTTATGATTTTATAAAATACTAAATAAAAATAATAAAATTAAAATACACAAAATAAAAATAAAAGAATAAAATATATAGATATTATACCTATAAGGGCTATAAAAAGTAAGTTGTAAAAATATACCTCATAAAATAATTAAAAATCAGAATAAAATACTACATAAAGTAATAAACATTTTTTATTTTATACATAAAAATTAATAAAATCATTCTTTATTTTTAATCGAATTTCTAAATTTTTTTCAACGATTTTTCTGGTTGGTCCACGTGGACCAACCAGATTCTATCGTTGGTTGACCTCGGTCAACTCTCTGACCGAGGTCTGCCAGGGCGTCAGAAGTGGTTTTTGTCCTCTTTCACGGATTTTTCCAGGACGCCTCGTATCTCCTTTCATGATTCGGTCTTCATGACTTTTGTTGCCCTTCTACCCATGATACACGCCCGTAGCTCTCCTCGAGCGTTGGATCATCGAGCCACCTGCCATCGCCTCGTTTATCAGCCAGTCGACCACTCCGTTCAAAACAACCCCAAAGTCTTCCATCCTTCCTTGAACCTCCTTTGGCTAGTGCCAGAACCTCCGAGGGCTATCTGGTGGATCCCCGGTGATAGGGGGTGATCCCCGACCACGTTGAGGTGTAGCCCAGGCGCCCCTGGGCGTGTTCCAACCCATCTCCGGCGGCTGCGCCACCGTGAGGTCAACCTCAGGTGCTTCTGCCTCTTTGAGGTCCATTTCAGTATCGTCTTCTTGCATTTGTTTGAATGTTGCAATTTTAGGATCCAAGACCATATCCTTTCCCTTCACCGCCTCAACTCGCCGGAGTACGCTCCGGCGAGCTTCATCTCTGCGCCATACGCCGCCCAATCATCTCGTCTCTGTCTTGGGACCATCTACTAGGTTTGTTGTGTTTACTTTCAGGTCCCAAGGTTAGAGAGACTCCAGTTGGAGTCGAGTTTTGTTCAAGTCAAGGTACCTGGCAGCCGCAACTTCCCCTCGACCCCTCGGTGGCCCACCGGCGCTTACCCGCCATCTTGACGTCGTCGATCGTTAGAGGAACTCCCCAGGACACTTCTCGGTCATTTTGAAGCCGCATCGAGCCGCGGGAGAGGTGCATCGGAGGTGGAGAAGCTCGCTCAGCCGGAGCAGCATCCTCGTTCGTCATGTACGTCTCGACGTCGTTAGATCAGACCAGTTCTTGACGCGCTACAGCAGCCCTTGGATTACCCCCACACCCAGCCGTTCGATCGAGCTCCGCCATCTAATCTGGGCCGTGGATTTTGAAGGGGTATTGGGCTCTGCGAGGCCGCCACGTGTCATAAGTGAAAGATCAAACATCGTCGGATCAACCCCCGCCTGGGTAATTTTGCTATATACCCTCGCGTGTTTTGTATTTATTTCTTCGGACTTAATCTTTCATCTGCAGGCATATATGTTTTGTAATAATTTTAAGTAGGTCCCTAGCTTTTTGAATATTACGAAATAGTCCCCGCCAGGCGCGTGCGTCGCACATGCTGCTTGGCGTTTTTGCAGACACATCCTCGGATTATTTGGCATTTATATTCAGTTTGCAAACTTTTTAAATCAGTTATAAATTTCTGTGAACTTTACATGTGGCCCCCTGAAGTCTGCGCATTTTGCTTATATAGCCCTGCCAAGCGGACGTGCGTGGTGCGTGAGCCTTGGACATTTTGCGGGTTTAGCCCTGACATTTTTGATATTTGTCTTCAGTCCACAATTTTTGTTAATTGGTTATAACTTTCTGGGATAATTACATTCAGGCCCTTGAATTTCTGCCTTATTACAAAATAGCCCCTTACCTGCACATAGTGTCTTGTTGTTGTTCCTAATTTTTGCATGCATCTATAAAACTTCAAAAATCCTCCAAAAATCAATTTAAGCTCTTGCTACATTGAATTTGCACGACATATTTTTATTTTCCATTTTCATTGCATTTTCATATTTATTAAAAATCAAAAACATGCATTTTTGCTATTGTCTAGCTTAGAAAATACCAAAAAAATTAAAATACATTGAAAAATTCCAAAAAAATCACCTAATGTGTATTTTAACCTATTTTAGTGTCAGTCCAAAAATCACTAAAAATTTCAAAAGAAAAACCTTAAAAATTCGAAAATACATAAAAACTTCAAAAAAAAATAAAATCATAGAAAAATCAGAAAAATTGAAACTCAAGTTCTGTAGGTTTCTTATTTTGTTCTCTTTAATTTAAAATCAGTTTGGGAAAATTTTGTGGTTGTTTGCTATTTTAAATTTCTATTTTACCTTCAGCCAGTAGCTTATTCACTGTTTTCATTTATTTTGTCTTTTAAAAATACCAAAAACATTCTGAAAAATACCCGAAAGTCAGAAAAACAGTAAAAAATCATAACAATACCAAAAAGATTTTATTCCTAAATTTTTGAGTATTTTTGCATGTTTTTATAAATATTCTATCCTCTCTTTTATTATATAGCTTATATATTCCAATATTGAAAAAAATATATAAAATATAAAATAAATAAAAATCAGAAAATTAAAAATCAAAATACAAAATTATAAATTAAAATAAAAAAATATTAAAAAAATTTAAAACCCACAAAAATCTTTGCTTTGCATAGTGTAGACAACATTTCACATTCACACACACACACACCTGCTTGATCTACCATGTTTGCTCCCTGTGTTCGAACTCTCTGCATACTTGCTCTGTACACCATTTATGTAGAGTTAAAAATAAATTTTAGCTCCACCATTTATTTCTTATTGCTTGATCTATAGTGTGGGTTAATTGTTGATTTTATACGAGATTCATTTGAGGGTCGCCACAGCAACGGTCGTCTCCGCCTTGTGTGAGACACTATTTAGACCCCCCGTGATTTTCGTGTAAATCAAGGAGTCACTAAAATCTAGACATGTTTCATCACTCCCTCAGAATGGAAGAATCATAGTTATACAATCGTTTATGATCACATCACCCTCAGGTATTCCCAATACATGTACATTCTGCATACTGGAAGACCCAGAATAAACTCGAAGTATAAGATCAATTTTACACTATCTACTTCAGAGTTTTATCATCAAATTTCTCATTTGATCATTGGGAGTCGGTATCGATCATATGCTTTCCAAAAGCATATATCATACCCAAGTGCTGATCATATACTTTTCCAAAGTATATATCAAACCTACAAGTTCAGTCAAGCTTCCAAAGCTAGACGACCGTGCACGGAATTTGATTTCCCAATATCTCTTGAGTGAGCTCATGTCTTCCGGTTCAGTGGGGAACCTGTATGATCCCTTTGAGAGATCGTATTACTCATATGCCCTTATATGCACACCAGCGCACCGGTGTATAGACCTTGATTAGGTCATCAACCTATTGGTCTGCCAAATGTACACACTCAGACATATAGTAACACATCTGTCTCCGATCAGAGGATGCATGCCTATATCGTGACAGCAAACGAAATAGGACTTTTGTTATCTCGATCTCGTTAAGTCAACTCTTTAACCTAACTAATCTGACACCTCCGAATCTCTATTCATATGTAGAGGACCTGCATCAAGAGGTCAGTCAGATATCAGCCTATATGAGAAAGGATTGACATCTCCTACTGATGAATCTCCATTTCATCACCTTTATTCTATCATTTTGGCCTTAAAAACCCCAGCAAATGCATGTAAATAGCATTATTTTGTACATAATAGCATTCATTAGTTATTGTATTTATTGTACATAAAATAAGGTTTTTAATGCCAAAATTATAGAATAAAGAGAAGAAAAGAAAAAGGAATAAAATATTGCAAATATTTTATGACCCGAACCCCGAGACCAAGGCCAGCATGGAATTGGTCGACAAGGAATAAAGTAGGGGGAGATAAGGGCCAGTATACAATAAATACCTCATTTATTTATTCATTTATTTATGCATTTTTGACACCTATTTTGCATATAATTATTCATTCATCAAATAAAGAAACTTTGTACACGAAAGTTGTAGATAAAAATGTAAATATAATTACAAAATTGAGTTTGTGTAAAAATAATACTCAGTGTACATTTTATACACAGAATAAAAAGCCAAAATCTCAACTTCACAGACCCATATCTTGCAAATAAAAACTCCAAATCATCCAAACTCACTTTAATTGTATATAGCTTTTCAAGAACTATTTTATAAATCAGGTTTCATAATTTTTGGATTTCATCTGTAAAAGTTAGGTTTTTGGCCTTTATTGTGCATAATACCTGATTAAAATATTCATTTTATTCAATATTTATTATTTCTATAAATTGATATTTTTAAAATCTTGTAAATAATATAAGTAATACATATACATATTGAAATTAGAATAAAACTCAAAAATAAGTTGTAAAATAAAATAAGCTTATGCAATACATAGGCAAAATACCTATGTTGAGTATGTACATAAATAAAAGGGGATTTAATTATTTTATTCTTTATTCATCTATATTTTTATAATAATGTACATATTACATATAACTTATTAAAAATACAAATTCAAAATAAAAACAAATAAAATATACTAAATAAATAAAGTATACATAGTATATAGGTAAAATACCTATAAGTATAACTACATATACCTATTTATTTAAAAATGTAAATAAACTCATAAAAATTAATAAAAATATATTTATACTCATAAAAATAAGTTATAAATTTATAAAATAAGAAAATAAAATAATAAAATATAAATAAACAAAGTAAAAATAAATACATATAAATATACTTATAAATTCATTATTAAAATAAAAGCAAAATAAAATACATCAAAAAATAAATAAAAATCATAAAAAATACTACATTATTTAATAAACATTTTTTATGTAATAAGCAAAACCTAATTAATTCATTTATTACGTGTAATAAATAGGTCATTATTTGGCCGACGTGGACCAATCAGAGGTCAGGGAAGGTTGGCCTCTGGTTAACTCCCCCCTGCGCCTCTGACTCCCGTCAGACCTGTCCAGTCCCCCGTTTTCCTCCTTTTTTCCCGCTCGATCTATCGCTCTTTTGACAACGATCCCTTCACGGAATTTCCTCCCAGAACCATCATGATCCTCGCCGCACATTTTATTTGCGTGTACAAAGCCTAGATTCTCCCAGATTTGCTGATCAACAAGGGTGCCCCCTCCTGTTTATAAATAACCCCATCTTCTTCTTCTGAGTTTTTTGGCCATTTCCCGAGCCCCAGAGCCCTAGCCTTCGGCCAAGAGCGCATCCAGGTAACAGCCGGAGGTCCCCTGAAGGTTGAGGAAGCTTGTGGAGGAAGGAGATGCGCCCACGGCGGCGCTTTGGCAGTCGTCCTGCTCCTTGGCTCTCCAGCAAAGTTCGAGCTGCGCATTTATTTTCGTAGGTAGATTTTTATCCCCGCTTTTCATTCCTGTCGTTTATTTTGCATTTAGATCATTAGAATAGCGTAAGTTAGCTAATCAGCCACCTCTGCTCCGACGACTTCTTCACCGTACCCCCGACTGTTTTCCGACCGCTACACCCACCCCATTTTACTCCCTTCCAGTTCTTCGCCTCTCAGCCACCTTTGTCCCACTGGATCCCTCCCTGGATCCGCGAATCAAAGCTTCAACTCCGCCGCTCGCCAGAAGCTTCGCCACCTCACCCATTTTTGTGCTAACAGCTTCAACTCCAGGTCGAGGGTGAAGCCCTCGAGCCATGTGGCCTTTCTGTGCAGGTCTAGTGCGCCAAGATGCACCAGGAGACGAAGTACACGCCGGCGGAGGTACCTGGAGCACCTTGCCTTTTTCGACCTATGTAAATATCAAAATCCGTTGTAAATATCACGTAAATAGCACGTGTAAATATCAAAATCCGTTGGAAATAGCAACACATGTAAATATCAAAATCCGTGTAAATATCAAGGCGAGCAATTTTACCTCAAATGGCGCCGTTGCCGGGGATTATGGGACTTAATTTTGACTATATATACATCAAATAGTAACACGTTTAAATATCAAAATCCGTTGTAAATAGCAAAGAATATACACATGTAAATAGCAAAGAATTAAATGAATAAACAATCATCTTTAGTCATTTTGATATATATTTATGTATATATATATGTCAAAATCCGTTGCCTCCCCGGCAACAGCGCCATTTTCTGACCTCGCGTGGGCACTCCAGTCGTTTAGTCACAGATGGCCACCAGGCACCTTGCCTTTTCCAACCTCGCAAATGGCGATGTTGCCCTACGTTGTTTAGTCATCAAATGGCGCCGTTGCCGGGGAGGCAACAGATTTTGTATGATTTTGTATGTTTGTTTATTCATTTAATTCTTTGCTCATGTCCATGATTCATTTCTTTATTTGTTTTTTTATTGAGATTATTGATCGACTGCTCTGACCCATCTTCTTTCTTTGTTGATGATGCAAGGGACCGCCAAGCAAAGGAGGACCTTCTAGGAGGACCTATGCACCCAAGCAAGGCGGAGTTGGCTCTTCTACACCAGCCAACAGGAGAGAGCATCAATAGCAGATGAAGGAGAATTTTTGGATGGCAAACTCATTTCATGCATTTCATTTCAATATGTATATTTATGTGAGAGAGTGACACTTAAATTTTGTAATAATACAGGACTCTCACAGGTACACTTTGACTCTCGAGGTCCATTGCCCGAGGGATTGTTCCCTTGGGGGCCTTGATGGTTTTGACGCTTTTCCGTTCTTTATTTTATTTTTGTTATTTTGTGTGAATGAGCCTTAGCTATAGGAGTTGCTTGTTCGTAGAGTTAGGTCCAAACACCCCAATACATATTTGCATGTACCTATAGTTCGCTTTGGACCTAGATAAAACTCTAAACAGTCGCCTTGCTATCTCTTAGCCCTTGTGCCACAGTGAGCCCCGCAAAGCGCTATCTCCTAAACTAAAGTTTGTTGAGAAGAGGAGGGGTGAGCCAAGACCGTACTTTTGGGGCTAAAGATGACGAGCGACTTGTGGTGCTTCACGATAATAGCAATTTCTGAACCTAAGGCGATTTCTTCGGATTGCATTTGCATATAGCATAGGTTTCAAAATTTATTATTCATCCCGCATGGAGAGAGCTGGGAGGCACTGTAAGTCTTCTTACTTGGCATGCATCATCATTTTCCGACTTGCATGGCTTTTCCGATCTTCTCCCTCTATTTTGCCAACCTAGGATGATTAAGGGAAATTGGAACCTCGATAGGCATGTGCATTGAAAATACCCAAAAAAGTGATAACCTAAATAAAATAGGGACTGCTAACTCTATTGGACCTAAAAAATAAAACGTAATGGATTCCTTGTCTTGGGGAGCGCAACCCCCTCATTGTATGCGTTTTAAATTGCTCACGTACACACTAAGGAGTAGAGCCCAAATCCCATCAAGCCTCCTAAGTGTTTGTACAACTTTGTGATTCTCACCTCACTCTAAAACTAAAAAGATAAATGACCGTCACCTGACGGTCTTCACTGTGTTGAGTAGGTGAAT
This sequence comes from Ottelia alismoides, assembly GCA_037367405.1. Classification (NCBI taxonomy): domain Eukaryota; kingdom Viridiplantae; phylum Streptophyta; class Magnoliopsida; order Alismatales; family Hydrocharitaceae; genus Ottelia; species Ottelia alismoides. Next base: position 296,343 of record JAZKJV010009751.1, on the reverse strand, counting down.
TGGGGGTTTGCCTTGTGTCTTGATTGTGACTTGGAATCCATTAGCCGTTTCTTTTATTAGAGTAGTGGGTCCCGTCCGTGTGAGTCATGCATTTTTCATCTTTGAGTCTCTCTACCCCTCTTATACATATATCTCTTCATTTTGCATTGAGTCATGATATTGGCGCTTGTGCTCAATCATTTCTTCACCAAGCCCTTCGTTTCCCTCTTCTTCACCATCTTCTTCGTATCCACTGTATCATCCCCATCTTCTCCGATTCGAGGAGAACCTGCTCTTCGAATCACCATTTTGACGGTGTTCTCGCCCTGTGTGGAACACTCAATTTTGTCTGTCTCGATCTTCTCACCCGCCCTCCTCGTTCCCTCTGTATCACCCTTCTAGCTCCCATGATATTGGCACGCACGCTCAATCAGCTTCTCCACCCCATTGTGTACCCTGCTTATCTATCTTCTTCGTGTACCCCGTATCACCCCCTCCCTTTACCCGAGAATGATGTGCACATCGATAGCCCGCATCGAGGATTCCATGATCACCTTGATTATCTGTGTAAGACGGGCCAACGATGTTGAGGATGCTGAGATTGATTTGGTGGATTTGACTTTGGATACATGCATACGAGCGTATTGAGGATTTTTGATGATGCATAGAGCATAGGTGTGATGCATTATTGAGGAATTTTAGTTCTCGCACACCGGATTGAGGATGTGATATGATGCGATGACTTGGTGATGATTTCATGAGTGTTGATTGATCTATCTATTTTGATGTTCCACCCATCTTGATTTTGAGGATTGAATGATTATTCTGACTTGGAGTACCTGATAAAGGTGTGTGGATCCTACATGATCTCTCATCTTCCTGATTAAACCCTCCTTGATCTCCTGACTCTTTGATCCACCTATGGCACATTGAGGATTTCCGATAATATTGTGCCATCTCAGCCAGATTGGATTGACCCAAGGGATGTTTTGTGATTGACCTGATGATTTTCTCCCTCATTGATCTTATGCCCTCCGGATGATTGAATGATTGAATGCTTTTGAGGACCTGAGATGACTTGCCAGCATTCCCTTGACCTACATTGATCTAACTCGTATTACTCCCCGAGGACTATCTGCGGGAGAATGCGACAATTCTAGGACTATGGTTTCATCCACTGCTTGGGTCGCCATTGTCATAGAACCCGGAACCGAGTCTAAAGATATGCTTGATTGGCCTCTAGCCTGCTTGCGTACCCGACTTGTCGGTACATGAGGCCAACTGACTGATTGCTCTCCTTGACGGTCCTCGCAAGGATGAGCCTTGATCTTGCAATTATTCACTGCCTAGTTCATAGCTCTCCGAGGGTTATCTGCGAGAAGCTATGACACATTATAGCTATGATGGTCTCCTCTACTGATAGACGGTCTGCCGTCTTTCGAGACCACATTATCTGTGGATCCGTCTGAATCCGGCTCCTTTGAGCCGCTTTCTCTCCTTGACGACCCTCGCAAGGATGAGAGGTACTCTGATTATTCACTGTCTAGCTCACATCACTTCCCGAGGACTATCTGCGGAAGGATGTGACACTTTCTTTACGACCAGCTTCTCTCACTTTTGTTGCCCCGATCTCCAGGGCACGAAGCCGATTCCTCCGATATGGACAGTTGGTCTCCCGTTCTGATTATGCGCCCGATCTGTTGGGGCATGAGATCGACTTGATTAGACTCCTTTGAGTCCGCTCTCCTTGACGGTCCTCGCAAGGATGAGCTCTTTTCTGATTATTCCTTGACTAGCTCGTAGCCCCCCGAGGGTTATCTGCGGGAGACTACGACATATTTCTGATCTGATGGTCTCCTCTGTTGATAGACGGTCTGCCGTCTTTCGAGTTCACATTATCTGTGGATCCGTCTGAATTTGGCTCCTTCGAGCCCTTCTCTCTCCTTGACGACCCTCGCAAGGTAGAGACACATTCTGACTATTCCTTGCCTAGATCGCAGTACTCTCCGAGGACTATCTGTGGGAGACTGCGACACTCTCTTTACGCTCGGTTCCCACTGGTGTTGTGTCTCCGATCTGCGGAGCACGGAATCGAGTCGTCTGATATACTTGATTTTTGGTCCCATCTTGAGTTGCCTGTCCGATTTGTGGATCATGGGAACCATCTGATTACACTCCTTTGAGTCTGCTCGCATTGACGGTACTCGCAAGGATGAGCTCCTGATATCTGCTATTTCCATGCCTAGTTGGCAGCACGTTCCCCGAGGGTTGTCTGCGGGACACTACCACAATCTTTAGACTTTCGGATCTCGTCTGCTGGTAGCCGATATGTCATCTACCGAGACCGTACCTGATGATCCGTCTGATGGATCAGGCTCCTTCGAGCCCGCTCACCTTGACGACCCTCGCAAGGGTGAGATTCTGTCTGATTATTCATTGCCTAGCATGTACTACTCCTCGAGGGTTATCTGCGGGAGAGTGCTTCATTTTCTAGGTACTCGGCTTCATTTCTGGTGTCTCCCATTTGGTAGAGCATGAAGCCGGGTCTTCTGACTTGTGTACTCGGTCTCCTCCCTGGTTATGTCTCCTGTCTCTTGGAGCACGGAGCCGAGTACTCTGATTATCCTCTGATTATGCTCACCTTGAGGACCCTCGCAAGGTTGAGCCATGACTTGCGGTATTCGGTGTATCTCTTGTGATCTTCCGACCTCATGACCACCGAATGCCACGATGTCTCTTGCTCTTTACCTTTCCATATCTTATTGAGACTATGATTGACCGGAGGGCTCTGTACTGTTCTTTCGTCCTCCCGGTCTTACGGTATCGGCTCCATTACCTCATGCTGACCCTATGAGCCGATTGACTGCTTCATGCTACCGAACCCGATATCTATCCTTTCAATCTGTTTGTCCCCGGTAGCCGACACCCACCTGACGGCATATCAGGGTGTCTTTTCACCTTCTGACTACGTCCTCGTTCTCACAGGGAGATGATGAGGCTAAAAATCGATTTCGCAGCTTTTTTTATTATTGATGAAAGTGGTCGATGTAGCCAAAAGCCGCGAAACAAATTCGATTTTTAAACCTATCAAACAATTGTGGTTCTCCTTTGGAAAATCGTCACTAATATTTTACCAGGCAAGTGTTCCTGGGTCGAACTCAAGGAGGCAGAATAGGTTCCTTAGATTTTTCTCTTTGTAATCTTATCTTTAATTCTTCTCTAAGTTGTCAAGTCAAAACACTCTTTTTTATTGATTTTTGTTTTTATGATTTTTATTTGATTTTATTATTTTCCATTTTTTATTTAATTTTCAAAAAGGGATATTTTTCAAAAAGATTTATTTATTATATAATAGGTGGATACTAGATAGGTGATACAATATAGTAGGGTGATCGGGGTTCGAGCCGCGAGCTCGAACATCTCAAGAAAACAAAACAAAACAAGACGAATTTCAAAGAATCAAAACACGTCGAAAACTCGTCAAAATCCCACGAAAACTTTATACTAAGTAGATAGGGTAGTTGTGTAACTACCCTCAAGAAATTGTAAAAAATCGAAGTCAAACGAGATCCGAATAGCCCCTACAGCCCAGGGGCATAAGCGCAAAAGAAAGCTAATTAAAATGTTCTCAAAAAGGTCCTCAGGGACTGTTCTGTAGAAAAAAATACAAATGTTTACATTTAGGTCCCTGTGGAGGGACCTAAATGTAAATAGTGAAAACCTAGGGGGCAGAGATGAATTTCTGGAAGCTGCTGGATTTATTTCACAATATTTCCACCGTTTCGCATTCAACGGCCACGATTAGAAAATTCTGGCGCTGATCGGACGTCGCTGCGGCTGCCACGTGTCACGATTCTGCACTCCTCTTGTTCTTGAGCGGTTGGACTTCTGACGCACAGGCCTTTCTTCTCGGAATTTTTACGGCCAACCGGCGAAGGCTTGGGCACGCCGGCGGGGCCAGAGGGGTGGCGCCTCCACCCCTCGAGCTCGCCCATGGAAGAGTGGTGGCGGATGTTGCTCCAAGCGGCGGAGAGGCAACGGTGAAGACGGTGGTCTCAGCTCCCTGGAGATTGATCAGACCTGACGAGGCTCCATGGAGATGGATTCTGAAGAAGATGGGAGCCTTCCAGATCCGAAGCAACTGGCTCGCGATGATGTAGAACCTGCAGTTGAAGGATGCCTTGCTCGATTCTCCAAGGAATCGGCCGACGAATGATATAATATGGATCAAAACATGGCGAAAATCTTTGTTTCCAGCTGAACTTAGGAGATGCGTGAGAACAACGGTGGATTTGAAGCGTGATTTGATGCGATTTGGAAACGAATCGAAATGGAAATCGAAAGGGCGTCGATCTAAGATGGTTTAGCTATCTAAATCGCGGATTAACCACGCTAATTGTGGCACGAAGATCAAGGAGAAAAATCGAGAAAATGGATGAAGAGGTCTGGGAGAGTCTAGGTATATTACCTGGACGCAGTGCTCGACGGTGACCTTTAACCGGAGCGGTACGCGGCGAAGCGCGGCGATGCAAGGCTCGACTCGGCCTTGGAACGATCTCCGACGTCTCCTCCTCCTCGCTGGCGTGTCCACGGTGCTGTCACCACCTCCGGCTGGCCGAGATGAGGCTTGGAAGTAGGGGGTCGGGCTTCTGGAACTGGAGGGTTTCAGAGAGCTTGGAAAGTTGTTATTAATGGCGGACCTTGAGGCCTTTATATAGGGAGTTTACTTGGGCTCCACGCCCAGATCTAGGGCTGGCGATGGAGGTGGTTGTTAGGAGGAGAGGATCGACGGTTGAGATCGGTCAAAAGGTTCAAGATGGGCACGGGAAAAATGGTTGAATGTGGCCGGTCAGAGCAGGTTCTGGTAGAACTACTTCTTGAAGAAGATGACCCCGGGTGCTGACAAGTGTCAGCACCTGGTTTGTCCAGAGGCTGAAATACTTTGTAAAATAGATAATAATTAGTATATAAGGTTATTTTAATTAGGTATAAATACAAGAAAGTTAAAAAAATTAATTATCTAATTTATGGAATAGTTACCTTTAATAAATAATAAATATTATTCAATATATAAATATTATATTAATAAATACGTATTTATAAATAGGTCTTAGATTTTTAATTTAATAAATAAATAAATAAAAATTAATTTTATATTTTCTTAATTATTAGAATATTAAATAAGGTTTATACGAATTTTTATGGATTTTATTAAATTAATTTGTATATTTTAATAAATAAAGTTAATATCTAAGTAGGTCATTTATACCTATATTTTGGGGGTTTTGATTTTATTAAAATAATAAATATGATCCAAAATTTATGAAATAATTTATGGTGAAACTACAAGATCATGAAATAATTTAAAAATTATAAAATTAAGAAAATGATAAATAATGTGTGTTACAGAAAATAAATAGCCCAGAAACCATGTTGTCTTTTGGTCCCAAAACCAACTTTTTGCAAACGGACTCCGAATTCGATGAAACCACTTTATTAATTAGAGAATATTATTTTATGAACTGTAAAGGTGAGTAGAGTGAAATTAGAGTTCGTATGAGGAAGTTATGATGTTTGGAAGTTGAGATTTTGACAATTTACAGGCTGGGTTTCTTGGCATATGTACAGGGTAATATTTTTAACTTATTTTTATATTTTTATATACATTTTTAGAAATAATTAGGAGAAGAGTTTAGTGAAAAATATGTTCATATGGATTAATTAAAATTCTTTGAAGTTTTGTATTTATTGTATAAATAGTGAAAGGTGTATATGTGTGTGTTAATTTATTTTTTTATGTTTTCTTTCCTTATCTTCCCCTACTTATTGGTTTGTCGACCAATCCATGCTGACTTGGTCTCGGGGGTTGGGCTATAAATATATCTTACAGATATATTTATATTTTAAGTCATATTGTATATATATACATATATATTCAATATTCCTTTTTGTTCTTTTCTTGTTCTTTATTTATTTACATGATTTTAGTAGTTAAAAGTGAATATTTACACATGAATGGTGATTTGTTAAAAGATGAGAATTAATGGATATTTACATGTATTTGTTAAGGGTTTTAAGACAAAATGCGACAGAAAAGTTAATGAATCATGGATTCATCAACCCCCTATACTTAAACTTTGCTAGTCCCTTAGCAAACACTTATTTTGAAAAAGTAAGTGAAAAAGAAAGAAAGTTAGAATGAATTTGTTATCCTGAACTAATTCATGAGAACAGACAAAGGACAGAGCTCGATCGGGCCTGAAACAAGCATTTTGTCGGATCCTTAACTAGGATTAGGATTTTATCCTCAACAGTCTTCAAGTTCCATAATCCTTACTCAAGATCACTTCATCGGCTAGTTCAGACTCATCTATTCATATCGCAAACTCTATCATCCTTGAAGTCAACTTGTACAGTGTGTGAATTGATTTAGCTCTTCTTGCTTAGAGAACCGAAGAAACCGTCCATCCCAGCTATACACTCTTATGGCTTCCTCATCTCGCTACTCTTTCCTCAGAGAGGGAGGTATTCCCTTCTGAGTTCAGTTCTGCTATGTCCACAATCGAATATAGGGAGAAGTTAGAAGAATGAGAAAAGAAGTGGAGTGCGACCAGTGTAGACGCATCTCCTTGTGAAGCCCAACCGGTGTAGCTGAGTCTCCACTAAGATGTGCAGGCATATTTGGTGGAAGCTTGGACCATTGTGGTCTTATTTGATGGCTTCTGTATTACTTTGACTTTGTAATTTGCTTGCACTGCATTCATCTTTTTGTGCCTCGACGGATATAGCATCTTTTAAGTCCGTCCCTTTTTTGAGGTCTTAGAAAACTTGTGTCAGCAGATCCTTCCCTCATCCGAAGCAACTATCGCAACCCCAATCTCTCCCGTCTTTAGACGCCAATGCCGCAAAGATAAGGATAGGAACGCACTACCAAGGTGTACTGCCCTTCGGAACTCCATGCGAGTTGAGCTAAGTGCAGAGTGCATGTGTTCAAGATTGGTTCACTGGTGTAGAGTTGTACGGATGACTCCAAATGGTCTACTTAAGCTCAGATGACTTGATTTCCCGAATATGGTCTTACGGAACCCAAAGATTTAAGTCACAAGACCTGAAGAGTCTAAATTCCAGATCCTAGTCAGGCTCCTTACAATGAACGTTAAAGGCCGTAATCAAGCTCCATCCTTTAGACTAGACTCAGTCCTTAGTTCTGGAAATCAAACTTATTCTGAAAAATGCGAATGCAAATGCAACCATGTTTTTGTGAAGTGTATTTTCCGAATTTTACTCATTTTTATGGATTTTAAGGATTTTGTAATTTTTATGAATTTTAAGACTTTGTATTTTTTATGGATTTTTATGATTTTTATAAACAATATTTTATTCATAAATTTTACAAGATATATTTTATTCGATTTAAATGTCTAATGTATTTTACAAATTTTATCTACAAAGTATTTTACAAGGGTTGAATGATTTTTACACAAGTTTTAATAAATAAGATTTTGAATAAGTATTATACATATTTTAAGGACAAATTTTAAATACAAATTTTAATTACAAGTTTTAATACAAGATTTTAAGCATATTTTACTTATTTACAAGGATTTTATAAATAATAGATAAATATAAGAGTGGATTTTAAATTAACCCGTACTCACTTTTTAGGGATTTTATAGATATAGAAAATACATAAAAGTACGAGTTATGGACGAAAGTATATATACAATATATACGCACCCCCCTATACTTAGCTTGTGCTATGTCCTCATAGCGTCAAAAGAGAAAAAGGAGGACATAACTCGTGCTACGTAAAAGTGGGTGAAAAAGAATAGAATGTACAAGTTAGTCAACCCCCCCTATACTTACGATCAGGTCATCGTAAGTATCACGGGAGAGCAAAAACGGGATGACTGAATGAAAAGAATAAATAACGAAAGTTCAAAAGAAAAAGAATATGAACTCATCGAAATCACTCGGTCCCCCCTATACTTAGGATAAGGCATGCTAAGTATAGAAAAGAGTGTAGCCAAAAATTGGGGACCAGTGATTCGTGAAAAAGAATGGCTATACAAAAGCATCAGTACAAAAAAATAAAACGTAAATCAGCGGGCAATCGGTCCCCCCTATACTTAGGATCTGGTATCTTAAGCATAGAAGACGAGCAAAAACGGGGACGATTGTGGTCTACAAAGAATATACAAGTGTTGTGAATCTCCAGAAAAGAATGGCTCAAAAGAATTTGTACAGGAAGAAGTGAAGGAATGATCATGATTCCTGTACAAAATAGATCACTTCAATGCGGGCCAGATGATCAGTAGTCTCTACAAAGTGCTTCAGCATCTGCCCGTTAACCACGAACGGCTCTGCACCAGGTGACACATCTGATATTGCAATACTGCCATTGTCGTGCACCGTTCTGACTATGTACGGTCCTTCCCACTTGCTTTTCAATTTGTTGGGAAAATTCTCAACCTTGCATTGAACAACCAGACTTTCTGCCCAGGGACAAAGCTCTTGTGCCGAATATGTCTGTCATGCCATTTCTTCACTTTGTCCTTATAGATGAGTGTGTTCTCGAATGCTTGATTTCGAATTTCTACCAGTTCATTCAGATCTATCTTTCTCTTGGCCCCTGCTTTCTGTATATCCATCAGTATTTCTCGAATTGCCCATTCAGATTTATGCATGATCTCTACGGGCAAGTGGCACAGCTTTCCATAAACTAGCCTGAATGGTGAAGTACCTAAGGGAGTCTTATACGCAGTACGATATGCCCAAAGAACTTGATCAAGAAGAAGTGACCAGTTCTTCCTATCCGGTCATACTAACTTCTGGAGAATTAATTTCACCTCCCTATTTGAAACTTCAGCCATGTCATTCGTCAGCGGGTGGTAAGGAGAAGCTACTCTGTGATCGATGCTGTATTGTTTCACTAGCTTTTTCACCTCCTTATTAATGAAATGGCTACCCCCATCAGAGATTAGAATACGAGGGATCCCGAACCGCGAAATGATGTGTTCCCTTAGGAACTTGCAAACGGTCTTATTGTCTGCGGTTCGTGCGGGTATAGCCTCCACCCATCTTCTAACATAGTCTACAGCGAGAAGAATGTACTCAAAGCCGCTGCTAGAAGGGAACGGTCCCATAAAATCTATGCCCCATGCGTCAAAGATTTCGCAAATAATGACGGGCCGCATTGGCATTGCATCTCTGGCACTGACTGTCCCTACATCTCTCTGACAATCTGGGCAACTCTTCACGAATGTGCAGGCATCTCTGGTAAGAGTCGCCACCATAATTCGCTCTGTAGTACCTTCTGCATTGTCCTCTTCCCTGAATGATGTCCTCTTGATTCTAAAGAATAACACAATGTGAGGACACTATTATATTCCTCCTGAGGAATACATCACCTGTAAACGCAATCCGGTCCTTCACGAAAAAGAATCGGATCCTCCCAATGGTAGTATCGTGCCTCAGAAACTAGTTTCTCAACTCGGTTCTTTGGCCAACCCTGAGGACTTTTCTGTGTGACCAGAAAGTTCACTATGTCTGCATACCACGGGAAGTTCTGTAACTGCAAAGATGCTCTCGTCAGGAAATCTCTCTGCGATCGCTGGCGTGTACTCATCTGAAGGATGATCTGTCTGTATTCGGGAGAGGTGATCAGCTACCACATTCTTTACTCCAGGTTTATCTTTGATATCCAGATCGAATTCCTGAAGTAAGAGAATCCATCTAAGAAGGTGTGCCTTGGCATCCTTCTTTTCCATTAAAAATCTGATAGCTGAGTGATCGGTGTATACTGTGATTTTTGAGCCAAGCAGATATGATCGAAACTTGTCTAATGCAAACACTACGGCCAACATCTCCTTTTCTGTCACTGTGTAATTTCTCTGAGCATCATCTAAGGTTTTGCTGGCATAGTGAATGGCAACGGGAAGTCCATTCCTCCTCTGCCCTAATACAGCCCTAACCGCAAAATCTGACGCATCCGTCATGATCTCGAAGGGTAGAGACCAATCAGGCGGCTGTAGGACAGTAGCACTGATTATTTTCTCTTTCAATGTGAGGAAGGCATTAAGACATTTATCATTTAAAACGAACTCGATGTCTTTGCCTAGCAATTCAGTTAACGGTCGGGCAATTTTGGAGAAATCTTGGATAAACCTTCGGTAAAAGCCGACGTGCCCCAGAAATGACCGTAACTGTTTGATGTTGGATGGTGGCTCGAGTTTCTTGATGACGTCCACCTTGGCAGGGTCAACCTCCATGCCTCGCTGGGAGATGACGTGCCCAACACGATCCCGTGAGTAACCATAAAATGTCTCTTTTCCCAGGACAGAACGAGATCTACCTCACAACACTTTTTCAGAACCTGGTCTAGGTGCGCTAAACAATCGTCAAAGGACTCACCATAGATCGAAAAATCATCCATAAAAACCTCTAAAAATCACCGACCATGTCCGCAAAATAGCAAGCATGCACCTCTGGAAAGTCGCAGGAGCGTTGCACAATCCAAAGGGCATCCGTCTAAAGGCATACGTGTCGAACGGACAAGTAAAGGTGGTTTTCTCCTAGTCTTCAGGAGCAATTGATACCTGGTTATATTCGGAGTAACCGTCAAGTAAACAGAAGTACCCCTTCCCTGCCAACTGTTCTATGACCTGGTCTATGAAAGGCAAAGGGAAGTGGTCCTTCTTCATCGCGATGTTTAGCTTTCTGTAATCAACAATACTCGCCACGATGTGGTTACTCTCTTTGGAATCTCCTCTCCACTCTCGTTTTTCACCATCTGAATTCCCGACTTCTTCGAGACAACATGTAATGGGCTAACCCATTCGGAGTTGGAGATGGGATAAATGAACCCTGCGTCGCACCATTTCGTGATCTCTTTCTTGACAACTTCTCGTAAAACCAGATTCAGCCTACGCTGAAACTCTCTGTAGGGTTTGCTGTCATGATCGAGATAGATATGATGTGAACACAAAGCAGGATTAATCCCGCGGAGGTCGGATACAGTCCACCCAATGGCCTTGCAGTTTCTTTCTAGAATCTCCATCAGATGAGATTCTTGATCATAGGTCAAAGTTGAGCTGATAATGACCGGAAACTGTTGATGTGGACCCGCCAAGGAAGGCATATTTCATGTTTGGTGGCAAAGTTTTAAGTTCTGGCAAGGTAGTATCTGTATCTGTCGAAACATCCTCTGTGTGTGTACTGGGATCTGTATCGGTTGTGGATTTGTCGGCATTCTGATTATTCACCATCTCTATGTGCTCTAGAGTCGGACTACAGAAGATGTTCAAGACATCATCCGACTCCTCAGAATGATCAGATGAGAATAAATCAGCTAGATAAAATTCTGCATCATCCGAGACGGAGGAATTGTGTAGTGTTTCTGATTCTGAAAGATCTGCATTGATTTCGTCAGAAGTCTGATCCCTTTGCTTCTCATCATCCAGACTAAAATATAAGGTTCCGTCGGAAGAATTACCCTCTAAGTCTCGGACCCGTCCTCTGTTAAACATTCTTGGGTCTCTACCTGATACCTTTCGAGGTCGTTAAGACGGACCTCATCCATGTAATCGCAGGAGGCTAAAGAGCTCAGAAAGTCTGAAGATGCATCACTGAAAGTGTTTGATTCTCTCGCCATCTCTATATGTACATTTTCACCCTTGGCGCGAAAAGATACCTTCCCTGTATCATAATCGAAGAGGGCCTTTGCGGTCTCTAGAAAAGGCCTCCTGAGAATGATCAGGGTAAGGTGTAACTGTGCAGGGCAATTCATATCTAGTACCGTAAAGTCCACTGGAAATTGCAGACCCTGCACGGTTACGATAACGTTCCTAAGTATACCCTTAGGTCTCTTTACGGATCTATCAGCAAACTGAAGGATCGCGCGAGATTTGTAAAGAGGACCTAGCTCGAGCTTCTCGAGTAAGGAGGCGGGTATCAGATTGATCGAGGAACCGTTATCTAATAGAGTGCGATCGAACTCGGCTTTTGCGATCTCGCACCTGACATAATGTGCACCTGAATCTTTCTTCTTCTTTGGTAACTTATTCTGTATCGCACAGGATGTAGCCTTAGTCAATACATGTTTTTCTATTTGGGATCTCTTTTTCCTACGCGTAGTGCATCTGTTTTTCAATTGATTTTTGAGCGTAGGAAACTGATCTAAGGCATCATGGAGAGGGATCTTCAGAAAGATGTGATCTTTGAGTAGTTTTTCAATCTGTGGAGATTCAGGATTATTTTTGGTCTTTTTCTTTCCTTTTCCAAACAAAGTATCGGGAAAAGGAATAAAATCAGAAGTCAGAAAATCAGCATTTTTATTCAAACCGGAATCAGCGTTTACATCGAGAGTCTCAGAATTATTTACAAAACTCTCTAAAACAGGAGAAGAGATATTTTTGTCGGGGCTCTCTGCCTGATCTGGCGTGATGTCATCATCTGAGTCGTCAGTGTCCATATCTGAAGTGTTGGCATTGCTCCCGTCTCTTGAATCTGCGTACTGGTCCCCATCCTCTTGTGGTTTCTCCTCCTCGGCATCAGGATCATGGTTCAGCTCGTGCTTCTCTGGTGCCCTCTACTCTTCTCCAGCAGGTGTTTGTGGTGATCTACCGCTCCTGAGACGAATGAAGTTAGATAAAAATTCAGGAAATGAGATCGTACCTGTAATATCTACCTGCTCTGGATGCCTCCTCTTGTTGTTCGGGTTCATCTGAGGCTGGGCTGGGAGAGTGGTCTTCGGCACGGTTAACTCGTCCAGACGACGGTTAACCTGCTCCATCTCAGTCTTGTGCGCCATATGGAGCATACTCAGCATATCCATGATCTGGTTGAGCGCCTGGGCCTGTGAAGACATCTCCGGTTCGGTGTGATGGCCCTGGCTTGCTCCTCCCTCCTGCCTTGGCGTGAAATGCTGAGAGGTGGAAGGCTGGGAGTAGCGCTGAGGTGTGGAGGAAGACTGTTGCGGCTGCTGAAAAGAATAATTCGGTGAAAACTGGGCAGGGTGCTGATATGAAGGTTGCGGTCTCTGATAGTAGACATTCGGATGAGACTGCTGCGGCGTGAAGCTCTGGCGGTGCTGATATTGCGGACGTAAATGCTGCGGATGACCGTACGGTTGTTGCTGCTGCTGATTCGGTATACTCGGTTGCTGCACCGGAGTATATCAAATCCCGTTGATCTCGAGAGTGGCCTGCGGCTCCACCTCCATCTCTGCAGTGCTGATGATCTGGCCGGAATTGGCATGAGACTGGTCCTAATGCCAATCAATATGCGGAATCTCGGGCTCTCTCTAGATATAGAGTATCTGACGGGTGGGTGGAGCGGGTGCGATCCTCTGTGCTGATGGCGCGTTCGAAGAAGTTTGGCTCTGCTGGTACTGGATCTGAAGATCAGCAACCTTCTTCGATAGATCACTCAGCTGCTGAGGTAGAGATGAGAGTTTCTCCAACTCTCGCAGCGGCTGTAGGTCTTGGACCTGCTTATGAATCACGTCCACCAACGTCAATTTTTCACTAATAAATCCCATGCTGGTATTGGATTCAGAGTCCGAGATATTTGCCACCTTGTGATGTTCTCGGTGATGTGGTGGCTGTGGGGCTTTCTGAAATGCCCGAGTAGAGTCTACGACTCTCGAGTTCTCGGCCATCCCTTCGAAGATGGCCCAGACCGACTCGGCGTCCTTGTTCAAGTAACTGCCGCCACATGCGGCACTGACTAGCCCCTGAACTTCCGGCTTGAGTCCTCCGAAATAGTTCTGTACGAGCACCTTCATCAGGATCTCATGATGCGGGCATCTCTCCGTCAGGTCCTTGAATCGATCCCATGCCGCATGGAATGATTCGTGCGGCAGTTGCGTAAAATTGGAGATCTGGCTCCTCATCATGTTTGTCCTTCCTAGAGGAAAATACTTGCACAGGAAGGTGGACTTCAGGTCATCCCACGTAGAAATTTCCCTTTCCAAATGACTCAGCCAATAAAGGGCCTTATCGGCTAAGGCAAAGGGAAAGGCCTTGAGGCGCACGGCTTCCTGCGTCACTCCTGGATAACAAACCGTTCCGCAGATCATCTCAAACTGTTGTAAGAACGTGAACGGATCCTCTGTGGCATTCCCATAGAACTTGGGAAGCAAGGAGATGAAGGACGGTCAAAGTTTGTATGGCCCTTGATTCGGTGATAGCTGAATCCAGTGATGGAGCGTTCGAGCGCCCGGGTCATACTCGTCCCGTAAAGTTGCGGGAACCGCAGGCGGTAAATGGTTCCCGGCCCCTGCTCTCAGCGCGGCTATTTCAGCCCGTAGTTCAGTCTGAACTCTATACTGTTCTCAAATCTGCAAGTTCATCTGCTGTAATGTATCGAGAATACCTGTCGTGACATCTGCGTTCAGCTCTGGTCTTCCCTCCTGATGATCCCCAGCTGGTGGCCTCTCGTCTGATGCTGGTCCTTTCCCGCGAGCCATCTGATCGTCTGTAAAGTAAAAACTCTCGTAAGAACTCAGCGAAAAGTACTCAGGAGATCTAGATGATGTATTGAGGCAAGAGTCTGCCTCAATGATCTGGCCCAGAGGCGAAGGAGTCTAGGTCTGACTCACCTCGAGATCTGATGGGACCGGCTCGGAAAGAGGGTCATCCCGAGCCTGTGAAGACATACGCTCGATGGTGAACGGTCGAAAGCTCACAGAGTCTGAGCCGAAAAGCCCTCGAGACGTCATCTTCGATTTCAAGAGAAAGTCGGGAGAGCACGTTTTACGATTCAAATGATGGAGAAATGCGAAAGCTGCGGAAACTCACGCCCCGCAAACAAACACAAAGCAAACTTCTTTTTCACCAACTCAACCCTGATGAAGACCGTAAGAGTTCGATCTTTTTATCTTTTCATTTTTAGGGTTGTGATTAGCAATCGTTTCGATTACGCGGGCTGAGCAAGCCAATAGGTGCCCGATAGTTTCCCCGAAACACTGGCCCGAATCCTTACGCGAGACCACTCGCACTCAGCCAGTATGGGAGTAAGTACGGACCATTTTCGGCTACCCGTGTTACTTGAGGACGGAGCCTTGCGCAATGTCCTCTAAACCTCCCACTCTGCTAAGTAAACCCGGACCGTTTCTGGCTACCCGAGCTTACCCACTGAGGAACAGTGATCAGGTGTATGAACCCAGTAGTATTTCACGAGAAATACGGGGTTTGGGCTCTATCCTTAAGTGTTGGCTCTCGAGCTCGCGCACTCTGAGAAATGTGTGGGGTTACTCTCCCAAATCACTTGAGTCGATTTACGGTTTTTTAGTCAGATAGATTTAGCAGTTCCGATTTTAGTTTTGCGGTTTTTATGGTTTTTTCAATCAATTGTCTATCGAATTTTTTTCTTTTTAAAAACCCTAAAGCATGCACCTAGGTTGCGAGTCCTAAGACTAACTACGCGGCACAAGCAGATAGAGTAAAAAACCTAAACAAGCATCTAGAAAAACCGCGGAAAACCGATGAGCGATAAAAAGCCGCGGTGGGTGCCCTAATCCTTGGATACACGGTATCCGGCGAATTAGGACCCGAAAAAAATGGGGGGGTTTGTTTATTATATATTACAACTCTCTCCCTTTCTCTCTCTTTTACAAAAAGATATGCTAACTACTCTGCTTCTCTGCAACCGACTCGTGAAGAACGAGCCGACCTCTGCTCTTTCAACTGGCTCGGCTTCCGAAGAAGCCGGTTGATCCTACAGGCCCTGCAAAGACGGTTAGCAAGTAAAACCGATCGAGAAAACCGAGAAAGCCGTAAGAAAACAAAAGAAAGACTCAGAAAACAGAACACGAAAAAGCCGACCGTACGAAAAACGAAACAAAGAGAAGAGAAAAAATAAAATCACGAAGAAATGAAAAATCAAAAAGAATCTAATGCCTCCCCGGCAACAGCGCCATTTTGATGAGGCTAAAAATCGATTTCACGGTATTTTTTTATTGACGAAAGTGGTCGATGTATCCAAAAAGCCGCGAAACAAATTCGATTTTTAAACCTATCAAACAATTTCGGTTCTCCTTTGGAAAACAGTCACTAATATTTTACCAGGCAAGTGTTCTTGGGTCGAACTCAAGGAGGCAGAATAGGTTCCTTAGATTTTTATCTTTGTAATCTTATTTTTAATTCTTCTCTAAGTTGTCAAGTCAAAACATTCTTTTTATTGATTTTTATTTTTATGATTTTTATTTGATTTTATTATTTTTCAATTTTTATTTAATTTTCAAAAAGGGATATTTTTCAAAAAGATTTATTTATTATATAATAGGTGGATACTAGACAGGTGATACAATATAGTAGGGTGATCGGGGTTCGAGCCGCGAGCTTGAACAACTCAAGAAAACAAAACAAAACAAGACGAATTTCAAAGAATCAAAACACATCGAAAACTCGTCAAAATCCCACGAAAACTTTATACTAAGTAGATAGGGTAGTTGTGTAACTACCCTCAAGAAACCGTCAAAAATCGAAGTCAAACGAGATCCAAATAGCCACTACAGCCCAGGGGCATAAGCGCAAAAGAAAGCTAATTAAAATGTTCTCAAAAAGGTCCTCAGGGATGGTTCTATAGAAAAAAAATACAAATGTTTACATTTAGGTCCCTGCGGAGGGACCTAAATGTAAATAGTGAAAACCTGGGGGGTGGAGATCAATTTCTGGAAGCTGCTGGATTTATTTCGCAATATTTCCACCGTTTCGCATTCAACGACCATGATTAGAACATTCTGGCGTTGATCGGACGTCGCTGCGGCTGCCACGTGTCACGATTCTGCACTCCTCTTGTTCTTGAGCGGTTGGACTTCTGACGCACAAGCCTTTCTTCTCGGAATTTTTACGGCCAACCGGCGAAGGCTTGGGCACGCCGGCGGGGCCAGAGGGGTGGCGCCTCCACCCCTCGAACTCGCCCGCGAAAGAGTGGTGGCGGAGGTTGCTCCGAGCGGCGGAGAGGCAACGGTGAAGACGGCGGTCTCAGCTCCCTGGAGATTGATCAGACCTGACGAGGCTCCATGGAGATGGATTCTGAAGAAGATGGGAGCCTTCCAGATCCGAAGCAACTGGCTCGCGATGATGTAGAACCTGCAGTTGAAGGATGCCTTGCTCGATTCTCCAAGGAATCGGCCGATGAATGATATAATATGGATCAAAACATGGCGAAAATCTTTGTTTCCAGCTGAACTTAGGAGATGCGTGAGAAAGACGGCGGATTTGAAGCGCGATTTGATGCGATTTGGAAACGAATTGAAATGGAAATCGAAAGGGCGTCGATCTAAGATAGTTTAGCTATCTAAATCGCGGATTAGCCACGCTAATCGTGGCAGAAGATCAAGGAGAAAAATCGAGAAAATGGATGAAGAGGTCTGGGAGAGTCTAGGTATATTACCTTGACGGAGTGCTCGACGGCGACCTTTGACCGGAGCGGTACGCGGCGAAGCGCGGCGATGCAAGGCTCGACTCGGCCTTGGAACGATCTCCGGCGTCTCCTCCTCCTCGCTGGCGTGTCCACGGTGCTGTCACCACCTCCGGCTGGCCGAGACGAGGCTTGGAAGTAGGGGGTCGGGCTTCTGGAACTGGAGGGTTTCAGAGAGCTTGGAAAGTTGTTATTAATGGCGGACCTTGAGGCCTTTATATAGGGAGTTTACTTGGGCTCCACGCCCAGATCTAGGGCTGGCGATGGAGGTGGTTGTTAGGAGGAGAGGATCGACGGTTGAGATCGGTCAGAAGGTTCGAGATGGGCGCGGGAAAAATGGTTGAATGTGGCCGGTCAGAGCAGGTTCTGTTAGAACTACTTCTTGAAGAAGATGACCCCGGGTGCTGACAAGTGTCAGCACCTGGTTTGTCCAGAGGCTGAAATACTTTGTAAAATAGATAATAATTAGTATATAAGGTTATTTTAATTAGGTATAAATACAAGAAAGTTAAATAAATTAATTATCTAATTTATGGAATAGTTACCTTTAATAAATAATAAATATTATTCAATATATAAATATTATATTAATAAATACGTATTTATAAATAGGTCTTAGATTTTTAATTTAATAAATAAATAAATAAAAATAAATTTTATATTTTTTTAATTATTAGAATATTAAATAAGGTTTATACGAATTTTTATGGATTTTAATAAATAATTTGTATATTTTAATAAATAAAGTTAGTATCTAAGTAGGTCATTTATACCTATATTTTGGGGTTTTTGATTTTATTAAAATAATAAATATGATCCAAAAATTATGAAATAATTTATGGTGAAACTACAAGATCATGAAATAATTTAAAAATTATAAAATTAAGAAAATGATAAATAATGTGTGTTACAGAAAATAAATAGCCCAGAAACCCTGTTGTCTTTTGGTCCCAAAACCGACTTTTTGCAAACGGACTCCGAATTCGATGAAACCACCTTTATTAATTAGAGAATATTATTTTATGAACTTTAAAGGTGAGTAGAGTGAAATTGGAGTTCGTATGAGGAAGTTATGATGTTCGGAAGTTGAGATTTTGACAATTTACAGGCTGGGTTTCTTGGCATATGTACAGGGCAATATTTTTACCTTATTTTTATATTTTTATATACATTTTTAGAAATAATTAGGAGAAGAGTTTAGTGAAAAATATGTTCATATGGATTAATTAAAATTCTTTGAAGTTTTGTATTTATTGTATAAATAGTGAAAGTTGTATATGTGTGTGTTAATTTATTTTTTTATGTTTTCTTTCCTTATCTCCCCCTACTTCTTGGTTTGTCGACCAATCCATGCTGACTTGGTCTCGGGGGTTGGGCTATAAATATATCTTACAGCTATATTTATATTTTAAGTCATATTGTATATATATACATATATTCAATCTGCCTTTTTGTTCTTTTCTTGTTCTTTATTTATTTACATGATTTTAGTAGTTAAAAGTGAATATTTACACATGAATGGTGATTTGTTAAAAGATGAGAATTAATGGATATTTACATGTATTTGTTAAGGGTTTTAAGACAAAATGCGACAGAAAAGTTAATGAATCATGGATTCATCAGGAGACGACGACGAGAGTACGGTATTCACTTGTCAGATACCGTCCTGTACTCCACCAGTTTTTCACCACTTGTATATATGTGTTTTGTCTATTCCTTCTTTCTCCCGTATGTTTTAGTGTGCCCCAGATCTATCGCCATATCTTTGTGTCTACACTTAGGACATACCTTGTCCTAAGTATAGGGGGTACACATCGCGTTGTTCTTTCCTTGTTCAGTTTTGTCACTCCTGTTGTTGCCTATACTTAGGGATATCTCACCCTAAGTATAGGGGGAGTGATGCGTATATTCTCCACGATCTTTTTATCAATCTGTTTATATCTATCTTTTCTTCTTTTCTTTTTTTCTTCTTTTCCTTTTCATATTTCTTTATCTAAATAAAAAGTGTCTCCCCTTTGTGTCAGTTTCCTGTACTTAGGACGTACTTTGTCCTAAGTATGGGGGGTCTACCCCTGATTTGTTCATCTGTTTATTCCCACCCTTGACCCTCCATGATTTGTGTACAGTCTACTATACTTAGGATTACTTGATCCTAAGTATAGGGGGGACGGTCAACTTCTCTTTCCTTCATTTCTTATTCGTATATTCTTTAGACTGTCTATACTCAGTACGAGTTATGTCTTCTCTTTCTCTTTTCCGATCTATGAGGACATAGCTCAAGCTCAGTATAGGGGGGTTGTATATACTCTGTATATACTTTAGCCATAACTCGTACTTTGTAATAATATGGTTGATAATTCTCTAAAAGCCCTTATTAAAAAGATGTGATTATTCCTCAAATTCTTTTTGTATATAAATCAGGTGAAAATGTTTTTTGCAAAATGTTTGAAAAATAGTTTGAAAATCTTTGTGAAAATCTTTTGAAAACTATTTTGAAAATGTTTTGTTACATGTTTTCAACCTTTGTAAAAACATTTTGGTTTGTAAAGTTTTTTTCCTTTGTGTGAAATAAAATGTTTGAAAAATTGTTTGCAAACGGTTTGAAAAATGGTTGCAAAAATATTTTGAAAAATCTATATATACTGTTTGAAAAACCTTTGCAAAATGATTTTCAAATATGTGTACATGTTTGTAAAAATGTTTGTAAAAATTATTTTGGACTATAGTTTTTCAATATTGTTTGAAAATGATTTTCAAATAAGTTTGAGGAATATATACATCAAATCATTAATAAATATAATAAAAATAAATAACACAAAATTCTTTAATAAGTATACATATATGCCTATAAATAAAAATTAAATTGTAAATCCTGAATTCTTTGTAAATAAGACGGCACGCCCGTGTAAATAGCTGTATATATTTATACTTTGGATGCCAAAATTCTTTCAATGTGTAAAAATTTCTCTTTTTGTTTTCACAATCTTTTGAAAAAATTGCATTATTCTTTGCATATTTGTAAATAGCATTTGCATAGCATTTATATTCTTTCATTGAGTTTGATGATTGAACTAGTCCAATAAAGTCGAAGATTGGAGCTTGGTTGGACCTTACCGCACCTAATTGCATTGGAATCTTATGGGAACTAGATTTAAGGTACTTCATGTCTATTCAGCCTTAATTCTTTGAGAAATCAGGGCTGGGTTCAAGTCACCTCAGTGGACTAACTAGAACTTTTCGAAACACACGTATGACTCTTGTCGGTTGTGATCTAACTTGGACACTTGCACCTTTCACTTGGCTCAACTCAGTTGGAGTGGTGAGGGTGTTGGATTTGCCTTTCTGAGACGCACATGGTTGGAAACATTCGTCCTCGTCTAGGGAGGGAAGTGCACCCCAACCTGGTCCAGTAGCCATGAGGTCTAACGATAGGAGAGTGTGGGTTGCAATAATACTTCAAAAGAGGGATAGTCTTCTGACTCAAGAGGAAAAACTCCTTATGTAAATGTTGTTGTATATAGTGTGTTGAAAAAAAATCTCCAAAAAAGTGGACATGCTTGAAAATAAAATAAAGTGCCTGCCGGAGAATGTACATATGTTGTATAGAAAATAAGCAAGCTTGAGCATGAAAGTTATACCATGTGAGCCTGCAGCTGGATGACTTGAATACACTGGTCTTGCATCCTAGGATAGGTAGCTACACTGGCTACCGCCCATTCTTTTCTCTACCTCCTCCTCTTGAGTTGGATGCCACTTGAACTTAGAAGGGAATACCCCGCTCCTCGAGGAAAGAGCTGTTGGATTGGGGAATCATTGGATTGTCATTCTGGAGAAGCTAGTCTCTTTGTCATTTCAGTTGGGGAGAGCCACTATCACTTACACCGTACAAGTCAGCTTCATAGTCATAAGGGTTTGCGTATGATGTAGGCTAGTTCTGACCTGGCTATTGAGGTGATTTGAACCAAGTTCTGTGACTCTCGGAGGCTGTTGTGTTTTAAATTTGGTTCCCAACCAGGTTCCACACACATTTTCACACCAAGGTCTAACCTGAGCTCCAAACTTTGATTTTGTACAGATAAGTTTAATAATCACGATCAATTCAATTTATTCTTTAAATTCTTTATTTTTGCTTTTTCTTTTCTTCTTATTCTTTGTTCTTTTTGAACTTATTGCATAAATATTTGCTAGGGACTAGCAAAGGCAAGTATAGAGGGTGATGAATCTCCATTTCATCACCTTTATTCTATCATTTTGGCCTTAAAAACCCCAGCAAATGCATGTAAATAGAATTAATTTGTACATAATAGCATTCATTAGTTATTGTATATATTGTACATAAAATAAGATTTTTAATGCAAAATTATAGAATAAAGAGAAGAAAAGAAAAAGGAATAAAATATTGCAAATATTTTATGACCCGAACCCCGAGACCAAGGCCAGCATGGAATTGATCGACAAGGAATAAAGTAGGGGGAGATAAGGGCCAATATACAATAAATACCTCATTTATTTATTCATCTATTTATGCATTTTTTGACACCTATTTTGCATATAATTATTCATTCATCAAATGAAGAAACTTTGTACATGAAATTTGTAGATAAAAATGTAAATAAAAATACAAAATTGAGTTTGTGTAAAAATAATACTCAGTGTACATTTTATACACAGAATAAAAAGCCAAAATCTCAACTTCACATACCCATATCTTGCAAATAAAAACTCCAAATCACCCAAACTCACCTTTAATTGTATATAGCTTTCCAAGAACTATTTTATAAAATTGGTTTCATAAATTTTGGAGTTCATATGTAAAAGTTAGGTTTTTGGCCTTTATTGTGCATAATACCTGATTAAAATATTCATTTTATTCAATATTTATTATTTCTATAAATTGATATTTTTAAAATCTTGTAAATAATATAAGTAATACATATACATATTGAAATTAGAATAAAACTCAAAAAGAAGTTGTAAAATAAAATAAGTTTATGCAATACATAGGCAAAATACCTATGTTGAGTATGTACATAAATAAAAGGGGATTTAATTATTTTATTCTTTAGTCATCTATATTTTTATAATAATGTACATATTACATATAACTTATTAAAATACAAATTCAAAATAAAAACAAATAAAATATATTAAATAAATAAAGTATACATAATATATAGGTAAAATACCTATAAGTATAACTACATATACCTATTTATTTAAAAATGTAAATAAACTCATAAAAATTAAATAAAAATATATTTATACTCATAAAAATAAGTTATAAATTTATAAAAAAAGAAAATAAAATAATAAAATACAAATAAACAAAATAAAAATAAATACATATAAATATACTTATAAATTCATTATTAAAATAAAAGCATAATAAAATACATCAAAAAATAAATAAAAATCATAAATAAATATTACATTTTTTAATAAACATTTTTATTTAATAAGAAAAACCTAATTAATTCATTTATTACGTGTAATAAATAGGTCAATATTTGGCCGACGTGGACCAATCAAAGGTCAGGGAAGGTTGACCTCCGGTCAACTCCCCCCTGCACCTCTGACTCCCGTCAGACATGTCCAGTCCCCCGTTTTCCTCCTTTTTTTCCCGCTCGATCTACCGCTCTTTTGACAACGATCCCTTCGTAGAATTTCCTCCCAGAACCATCATGATTCTTGTCGCACATTTTATTTGCGTGTACATAGCCTAGATTCTCCCAGATTTGTTGATCAATAAGGGTGCCCCCTCCTGTTTATAAATAACCCCATCTTCTTCTTCCGAGTTTTTTGGCCATTTCCCGAGCCCCAGAGCCCTAGCCTTCGGCCAAAAGCGCATCCAGGTGACAGCTGGAGGTCCCCTGAAGGTTGAGGAAGCTTGTGGAGGAAGGAGATGTGCCCACGGCGACGCTCCGGCAGTCATCCTGCTCCTTGGCTCTCCAGCCAAGTTCGAGCTGCGATAGGTACATTTTTATCCCTGCTTTTCATTCATGTTGTTTATTTTGCATTTAGATCATTAGAATGGCGTAATTTAGCTAATTCGAAGTTCGTCGGAGCTCTGCTCCGGCGACTTCTTCACCGTACCCCCGACTGTTTTCCGACCGCTACACCCACCCCATTTCACTCCCTTCCAGTTCTTCGCCTCTCAGCCACCTCTGTCCCACCAGATCCCTCCCTGGATCCGTGAATCGAAGCTTCAACTCCGCCGCTCGCCGGAAGCTTTGCCACCTCACCCATTTTTGTGCTAACAGCTTCAACTCCATGTCAAGGGTGAAGCCCTCGAGCCATGTGGTCTTTCTGTGCAGGTCTAGTGCGCCAAGATGCACCAGGAGACGAAGTACACAACGGCGGAGGTACCTGGAGCACCCTGCCTTTTCCGACCTCGTAAGGACGCTCCAGTCGTCCTCTGGAGGATCTGAAGCCTCCAGCAGATAGAGTGGAGCACCTACGACGTGTGGGGACCTTTGGGAGCGGCAACGAGCGTCGGGGAGGAGAGATCTCACCGGGAGAAGCTTGCCAGTTGCGAGTTCCTCCCCTTGTTCTTCCAGCACCTCTCCTCGTCGTTAGATGAAGACGAAGGCCACAGTTCGAGCGACAGCCGTCCGATGGAGCAGCGCTCAGACCATCAGATCACCTCGGGTGATCTAATCCTCACCGCTCATCATCGATGCGGCATCGGCAGACGTGGAGGCGACGCGTGTCAAGTGGACGAAGATCAGCCGTTGGATCGCGCGCCTTTGGGGGGTAAATTTCAGATATATCCCCCGCATTTTTGTATTTATATTTTAATTCCATAAATAAAATTTCCCGTTGTAAATAAATTGTAATATTTGCAATAGGACCCCTGTATTTTATATAATTGTATTTTGGTCCTCCCGTGCCTCACGTGCAGTCCCACGTGAGGCGCGTGAATTTTGCACTTTCACCCTGGTGGGTTTTGTAAATTGTAAAATAGCCCCAAAAATTTAAATAAATGTTTATTTCTGTAGTAATTTTTGCACTTATGCCCCTGAGAGTTATTTTATTTGCAAAAATGCCCCTGCCAGGCTGTTTAATTTTTGTGTCTTTTATCTATTTATTAAATGGTGCTCCTAAAATTTCAGAAAAATTAGGATAGGTGCTTCATGTAGTGTTCTTTCATGACTATATTTTATTTTGCATTTTTTGCATTTTACCTAATTATTAAAAATGAAAAAGGAGCCCTTTTGTACTATTTAAATTAGAAAATACCAAAAAAATATAAAATGTTTTTCAAAAATTACAAAAATATATATATAGTGTATTTATATATATATATATATATTGAGCCCAGAAATGAAAAAAAACCTAAAAACAAGAAAAAGAAAAATAAAAAAATCAGAAAGCTCCAAAGTCCAACAAAAAAAATAGAAAAACCCTTAAAAAATCCCAAAAATATATTTTTCTCTTTTATAATTATCTATATATTATTATTAATGTATTAAAATTAATTTGGGTAATTTTGGGAATTATTCCATATTTTTTTTAAAACCCAAATTAATTTCAGCTAGTTAATTAGTCCATATTGTGGACAGTTTTGGAATAAAAAAAGTAAGAAATACATGGAAATTAGAAATATTTCAGAAAAAATTAGAAAAACATAAAACAAAAAAATAATTGTAATATATTATATCTACATATTTTAAGCATTCATCTCTATGTATATGTGTATCCATATATTGTATTACTTTTCTCTCTCCTCTTATATATACCTCTATACATATACATAAATATATATCTATGTATATTTTATAATTACAATTTTAGTAGAAAATTAAAAAATATAAAATATAAAAACAAAATAAAAATTCTAAAAACAAAAATACAAAAAAATTATATAAAATTAAAAACCCACAAAAACAATAAAAAAATTGGACATGAACAATGAATTGAATAATTATACAACACCTACATCCATTCGCCTCCCAGTGTTCGACCTCTACTTGTGCTTACACCTATACACACTTGCATGTAGAGTTATAATAAATTTGAACTCCACATTTTTGGGAAATTCATTTCATACTTTTATTGTGGGTTAATTGTTGATTGATCTGGGTATTTTGGAGCGGTCGACTCAGCGACTGGATCTCTCACCTTGTGAGACATCTAGACCCTTTGAAAAACTCAGTCATCACCTACTCAGGCTGGAGATCATTCTCTTAACAATCATTTGGCAATACTTGATGAGTCCTCGATCTAACTCTTTAGGTATTCATCCAAGAACCAGCCTCTATGATTCAATACTTGAATCAACAGATGTATGATCATTAAGATGGTCATGGTACATAATTGTAATTTACTAAGGGACATATTATGCAAATTAATTATTCTTCATTTCAGATCAGGGAATGATATTCGCAATAACATTTATTGCATAATGGCTCGACGTGGGCTCGCATGTCCAACAGCCTATTTATTTATTGTAAAAATCATTTTATATTCCTCGAATATATTTATAAATAAATAAAATATAAAATAAAGGATTTGTTTATAAAAATAGTAAAATAAAAATATAAGAATAAAATACATAGGTATAGTATAATTGTACATAATACCCCATACTGTATATATTATATATATGATGTCATAAAAATAATTAAAAATTATAGAAAAATAGTTTGGAAAATAATAACCATTTTTTATTTTATTTTGTCGCGTAGCATATTTTGTCTCCATTCGATGCCGCTTCATGTTGGTCCAGCAGGGATTGTTGACTCCAGCCAACAGGTCCCCCCCTTCTTCCTTTCCGCAAGACGGGTTCAGCATTGTCTTTGCCCATTTTTCACGAGCCGACCCAAACGACTGTGCCCTCGCTCCCTTGCCCCGATTGAGCATCGTGGATCCCTAATCTTCGCCTGAACATCACCCTCATGATCTGCATCTCGGTTCGCACGCTCTCGGTCGATCCTTCTCGAACCTGGAACGTCTATAAAACCCCATGCACCTCTTATGTCTCTGCCATCTTTGGCTGCTCAATCACCTCTGTTGCGTCTAACCCCTTTCCCAGAGTGACAACAGAGCGAGAGAGGCAGCAGGGAAGGCTTGGAAGCCAGCGTGCCCTAGGTCCGGCGGCATCTCCGTCGTGCTCCGCCACAAGGAGCTTAACCTCTGTTCGTGTTGTCCATCGAGGCTACGACCCCGGAGATTCTTCGTCTCCACCCCAGGAGACATCACACACCTGTAGGTACCAGTTACAGCTTATGATTTCTCGTTTTACACTTGATTCTTCCATTCTAAGTAAAGCATCACTTTTCATCTCGTTCACCTGATCGACTATCCGCTCCGACTCGACATTCACCTCACTCACCTCGCACTTTACTTCTCCATCTTGCTACGCATCCTAACCATCGACCCAACCACCGGGATGGATCGATTCTTAGGTCGACTCCTCCACTCGACGCAGAACCTGACCCATCCACACCCCCTTTTCGCTCGTTTGGTACTTTAACCCTTCGCTGGAGTTCTCTCTCTGAGCCAACCATTTTCATACAGGACCAGGACCGAAGGCCATTCCCCTTCGAGGATAACTCGTACCTGCTCTTTAGTTCATGAAGCTCCAGGAACTCTACGCACCTCTAGTACTTGTCTTGAGGTTCTGGACCCTATCGAGCATTCTAGTAGCTGCAGACAGACACCAGCTTCACTTTCCCCATTTGAGCAGCCTTGGAGGACGACGGGAGCTCACGTAATCATTGTTCAAAACTCGCCGGAGGCGAGTTCTTCCATGTTCGTCCTGACGTTCTCCACACCATTGGATCAGTGGGTCTTCATGATCTAATCTCAAGCGCATGTTTTAGAGACCCCCTTGATCGCCCGGTCATCAGAAGGAGTGATTCCCAACCACACATCGTCTAAGTGGTATCACTAGATCTTGACCGATCATCATAAGTGGGGTCTCCTCAGCCGTCCATACGAGCAGAGCCCGAACCGTCAGATCAGATCCGCACCACATGTTGATGCCCCTTAATAGGGTATATTTCCTTCTTGCCGTTGCCTTTTACTTTATTTTGCTTTAGCCTAATAAATGTATTAAGCAGTTAAAAATATTTTGCATTTAGGACACTATAGTTTGATTATTTTCACTTTAGTCCCTCTGAGTTATAGTCACATGTAGTGTCACATGTTTGCTGGTGTATTTACATATTTTCCCATGTACTTTGAACTTGTTGTGGAATGAACTAAATGTTTAGAGCTATTGCACTTATACCCCTATTTGTCTGGATTCACGTGATGTGCATGTGCTTGTTGGATTAATTATGTAAAGGCCCCCAAACTTCTATTACTTGTTATTTGCAAGGTCCTAAAACTTAAATTATTTGCAGTTTGGTCCATGTGCATTATTTTTAATTATAATCTTTTATTAATTGTAATAAATAACCTATTAACTCCAAAAATAACCAAAAAATTATATGTGATTCCTGATTGTATGTATTATTCATGGTAACTTTTGGTAGTTAATTTTTGTTGATTTTCTATTATCAAAAATTCAAAAACACCTTAAAAAGTTTTGGTTTGTTTTGGAAAATCCATAAAAATTCGAAAAATAATTTACAAATTCTATAAAAAATTAATGTATTGTATTTTATCACCTTTTAGCTTTTGTATAAGTTTTGTTGAAAAATATCATATAAAAAACCTAAAAATTGTAAAAGACTTAAAAACTTCTAAAAATCATATAAAATTAACAAAAAAATCCAAAAATTGTGATTTCAATTTATGTTTGTAGATATTTACTTCTAGTTTATCATAAAAATCACTTCCAGGAATTTTAACCTTTTTACCTATTTTTAATTTGAAAAATTTCCCTGGTTGTACACTGTTTACTCATTTTGTCACTGTTTGACTTTTAGAAAATCATGAAAACATCTGAAAATATCCAAAAATTACCAAAAATACTATAAAATATATAAAAACCAAAAATATTTTTACATTAATTTACTGAGTATTTTTGACTCATTTGAAAAATATAAAAAGATTGCTTGTATGTGATTTTATCTTTTGTACGTACTTTTATTTTGAAAAATTAAAATTTTGAAAAATTAAAAAGCACTAAAAAATATTGAAAATCCTTTGATTTTGAAATCAAGTACTCAGTGTATAATTGTTCTCCTTGATTTCGACCTTGGTCACTATACCAGGTTAATAAAAGTAGTGAGACGCTCGATTTCTCTATTTGATCTATTAGCGGTTTATTTTCTCATTAATTGTATTGATTGATTGGGTCACAACAATAGCTTAATTCTCTATTTAACACCAGTCAGTCTTTGCAGTTACTAGAATAGCGTCGTTGCCAGGGAGCACGGCTAAGTAGTTGGGATTTTCTTTGATTCGGTTTTCTATTTTATTTTCTTCTCTCTTTTAAATTGTTTCTGACCATCTTCTGTTTTGCTTTTTGTGCGAGGGACCTCTTAGAGGACGACTCGCTTCTCTTTAAAGGGACCCGCACCTGAGGAGGAACAGAATGAGCAAAGGCAGTTATATTAGATAGAATTAGTTTAATTTTATTTTTGTAAAAACTATTGTAATAATTTAGACTTTTGGACTCTTCAGGATTTGAACATTATTCGGGGTATATTTCATCGAGTGTTGGTGCACTCGAGGGACCTCATCGGATTTTTCATGTTTTATGCCTTTTATTTTTATTTATTTTCGAGGTTTTAGCCCTTAGACTTAGGTTTTATTCTGGTTGATCTCGGTAGAAACTAAGGTCCAAGCACCCTAATAGAATATATGTTCCTATAGATCATGCTTGTACTTAGTCAAATAAAAAGCTAATTTAATTGGATTAGAGACCACATGCCGCGAGAGGTTGTATACAGTGCTTGCGGGACCTACTATGGTTAGCAACGATTGGCATCTAAGACTGGACTCAGGTCTCTCTTCTGATTAATTAGCACCAGTTCTTCCAGTTAGTAGAAGTTATTGTCTTATGGTGATTTCCTCATGCATCATTTAGTTTAGTTTTAATTCTGTCTTTAAATTATGCGCAGATCATTTTGTATGTAGACTATTGGAGCAAGGTACGCATTTTTGACTCTGCATGCATCATTGATTTCATCGCGCATCGGCTTTTCCGTCTTCTTCCCTTTGTTTTATTGGACTTAAATAGAAAGGAAATCAGAAAATTTGTTAGACGTTGCTTTTATTCAGAAAAATACTTAAAAAGAGATAACCAATAAAATCGGGAATACTAAAGCACACTTGATTTAAAATCAGACTTAACTCCAAAAATTTTGATTTGGAGAGAGTATCCCCCTCCTTGTCTGATTTTACTTGCTGGGAATTAAGGGACGGCACACTAGGATAGAGCCACACCTGAACTTTATTCAGGCTACCGATTCTAACAAAAATGATTAGCTATTCTCCAGTGAGGATTTTCGGGTAGCCAGTAAATTGTCCAGACTTCCTTAGCATAGTAGGTGGTTTAGAGGATATTGTGTAAGGCTCTGTCCTCAAGTAAATCGGGTAGCCAGAAACGGTCTCTACTTACACCCATACTGGTTGGAAATAGGCGCAACTAGTCGTAAGAATCCGAGCCAGACTCCAGGAAGAATCGGGATCCTAACTACTCGCTAAACTCACTCTGTAAGATGGGATTATCACTAAAAATAAAAATTGACAAGATAAACAACCGAGCTTTCACAGTCATCACACATTGTTGAGTTGGTGAACTGGGGGTTTGTTTTCTCATCCTGTTTTCAGATCAGATCAGATCAGATCTTCATAAATCCCCAGATCAAGATGATGGGTAGGAGGTCTCTTAGGCTGCCTCTGGCAGCACCGCTTTCCAGTACTCCTCTCTGTTCATCTAGGGCAGCTTCAGAGAGCTCAGACCCGCTCTCTGAACCTGAATTCGCCTCCACCTTGTTCCCCCTCGACCACCCTTCTTCCACTCCTGAGGTACAGACGGAAAGGCCAACACAGCTATACATTCATTTGATGGCACTTGAGCTGGGGTCTTTTGCCTTTACAGAGATCGGAGAGATGGTTAGTGATGACAAAACCGATGAGTAGCCTTAGACTTCATCATTTGTATAGATCATGCAGCCATCAATAACACACTGCTAACTTCCTTGGAGACCATGCAGAGACAGATCAGGGACCAAGGGATATTCATGGAAGAGGTGAGGAAAGAGCTCACTCAGACGCAAGTTGGGAGAGAAGAGCCAGATATACCAGCCGATGGTGGAGAGATACCATGCCAGGAGGGCCGAGCAGACGATAGACTCCAGGATGAGCTACGAGATCCTTAGAGGCCAGCACGCACCATGAGGCAGTTGTACTAACCTGGTGCAACCCTCACTCCTAGATGGATCCAGCTTCCCGCCATCCTGGGAGACTTTGAACTTCTCCCCCAGACGATCTAGTTACTCCATTCGAGATGATTTGCAGCACCGTCCACGACAAGCTAGTGGACGAGGACACCATCAAGCAGATAGCCTTCCCATTCTCTTTGGTCGATAGAGCAGCCTACTGACTGAAGCACCTAGGGAGGGTTGTAACCACTTGGGGGAAACTTCGGACCGAGTACCTGGACAAGTATTACCCACTTGGCTGGACCAATGCACTAGAGAAACGATCAGCAACTTCAACATGATCCCCAATGAATAGTTCCATGAAGCATGGGATCGATTCCGAGAGCTCATCAACAAGTGTTCCCACCATGACATCAGCAAGCCCAACCTCGTTCAGAGTTTCTTTTGTGGGATGACACATGAGCTATAAGGGCTAGTAAATGCCTCTTGTGGAGGTTCCTACTTCACCAAAGATGAAGACCATGTCTGGGCCATCTATCAGGAGATGGCTGAAAACTACACCATGATGTCCCAGACCAAGGTTTACACTCAGGGGAAGCCTCCCCACCAGGCGACTTCATTTCAAAGGATAGCACGTATTGAGGCCGATCCTTATTCCTCTTCTGCGGCAGAAGCATTAGCAGAGTCCTCAGCTGCCTTTATGGGTATCATCAACCAAAAGCTAGATCGGATGGAGATTATTAAGAAGAAGACATGTCAGGGCCTCGACAAGCTCAATAGGATTGATGAGCTGGCCCAAATATTGAATGACCTGAAGATCCAGATCATGTGTCTCTAAGAGGCATAGACGGCTTCTCAGCCACATTCCAGGTCATGGTCTGATCCAGGGAGCGGTTCGTCTCAGCCCTCCGCCTCGTACCATCAGGTGCATCACATTCAGGCGGAGCTGATCCAGTCACTCCCGTATTACGAGTTGCCACCACCCCCTTCCTCAGATACTCAGTTGGTGGTGTATCATCCGGATCAGCCCTTGGCGTCCCTCACCCCAATAGTTCACGAGCAACAGGAGTCTTTGATGGAATTCAACGGGATCTGGTACTCCTAGTACCAACAATAGCATGGGATCCATTGTGTTCACCCACGTTTCCAATGGTCGACTGGAGGTTCTCCATCCCAGCAGCAGCCTCCAGCAAAGACAAGACAGGACGCCCAACAGCAGCAGCCCCAGTACTCCCAATAGCCACAGCATGGTCCTCGGCCCTCATACCATGGTCAACAGTGGAGGCAGTAGCCTCATCAACAGTACCCACAGCCTCCTCCTCCTCACTCGTACCAGCAGCAGTAGATCCAGCCTCATTTTCAGTGAGGCAACCCGTCCAGTTCTCAATCACACTCATATGAAAACCTAGCCCTTGACGATCTCGTCGAGCAGCAAGCCACCTTCCGACGAGAGATGGACGAGTTCCGGTAGGAAATGAGGGAAATAATCAAGGGCAAGGCCGCCATACCTGCACATATTGCTTCATTATTTATTTGATGCTGATTTTGTGAAATTTATGAGTAGTAGGAAGCCAGCCAGTGGTGACTCGTCTAGG
Organism: Ottelia alismoides; assembly: GCA_037367405.1. Taxonomy (NCBI): domain Eukaryota; kingdom Viridiplantae; phylum Streptophyta; class Magnoliopsida; order Alismatales; family Hydrocharitaceae; genus Ottelia; species Ottelia alismoides. The sequence continues at coordinate 264,059 of JAZKJV010009751.1, read as the reverse complement.
TGACACCATGATGCAGATTCTAGGGTGCCAGACGGAGTCCGGAGCGGTGGTGATGTCACTAAGGATGATGATGACGTGGTACCGATGCTACCAAGGATGATGATCCAGACGACTGTGCTAATGTCATCATATCTCCAGCTGCAGACGGTGGTGCTAACGCCACCAGATTACCGGAGGATAGGCCAAAGTACGGTATTGATGCTTCCAATTCAGATGTTATCGGTGGTACTGAATTATAAAATTATACAGTACCACTATTTTCGAACTTGACCATGAATATTTTTAAACATAACTCAAAATAAAAATAATATAGAGACTATTATGGAAATATAATTCATTAGTTTTTTTATAGATATATTATAATTTAGAAATAATTTTATAACAAACTCTTATAGATATATTTGTATTTTATAATGGTAACAATAATACTAGTACATAACAATAGATTTTAGGGATATCTACACCCATAACCCTGAGTAATTTCGTAATTACCCCAGGAACCCTACGTAATTGTGAATTACATGAGAAATCCCTAGTAATGGTTAACACTTACAAAGCATAACCCTGTGTTGGTAGATGTTTAGTTTTGATGGACGGATGTTTAGGTGGACCAAAATGCCCCCAGATTTGTTGTGCTCCAATGGCTAGAAATATAGCCATTGGTGGTCTTCTCTCCCATGCAACGTCCTATAAAATGAGGGGTAAAGACCCCCATTGGAATGGGTTTTTTTGACAAAAATACTTGGGTGATCTACGACTAAAAAAGGTGCAAATTTTGTATTTTTTGTGGTGCTGCAAAATGTTGTATTTTTTGTGATGCTACAAATTATTATTTTACAAATGTTTACGATCATTACAGAAAATGTGGTCACTTTCCTTGGAATCATCATCTAGTGAGCGTTGCCTTTGCGGTGTCGAAGCTGTTATTAAGACCTCCGACAAACCGTGGAGCAAAGGAGCATGATTCTACACATGTGCCTTCAAAACTTGTGATTTCTTTCGTTGGATGGATGAGTCATGGATCAAAGGAGCACAATCTTCTAAGAATGATCGAAGCAAAACAACCTATATCAAGAAATCTCCACCAACAGATGAGAATGTTAACCTTGTATTGTCTAAGCTTTCAGCAATAGTGGTATGGCTAATCCATGTTAATCACATACATGGTTTTTTAATAATATTTTATAACAAAAACAGAAATCTCATGTATACATGATAAAGTGGTGATTGTTCATGTAAGGATCCAAAAACAAACAATTAACACAGTTAATACATAGTACATGTAAGGATTGTTCATGTACATGTCCAAAAGTACACATATAAGAAGTTACTTGTGCATCCAAAAATACATACATCCAAAAATATACATATCTAAAAATATGCATTAGCTTGTCCATGAAGCGCTCAAAAACTCACCAAAAAGCTTACAGTTCCCTCTCTGCACTTTTCCTTTAATGAGAAATAAGGATACCATTCAACACTGCCAAATCCAAAATTTAGTGGTGACTGATGCTCCTACTTGATTTCTAAGATTTGATGAGAAGTGATGTACCTATCGATTCATCGAGGCTGGAGGTCCATCTGGAAAGGCATCCAAATCTCTTATTCTTTTTCGACCACGCCCCCTTCTTGGTAGGCCTTCTCCCCCTCTTCCTCTTGTCGAAGAACTCCCTAACCTACTCCCAATTCCACTAAGAATGAACACATGTTTTAGATTGATGTTAGTTCATAAGTAAAGACCTAATTCACATAAAATGCAAATCAATCGAAATAAATACCTTCTGTTGGCCATTGAATTTTGAACGCTTGAAGAAGCTTGCGTTGAGGAACCTACTGGTATCTCTCGATTCATTCACGTGACACTCGGCAGTGCATTGATTGGTTCTTTGCAAGTGCGAGCTTGGTGCCCGAACTTGTTACACTTACTGTATTTATACCTTGATTTACCATCATTCTCGTCCCTTGGTCGAATGCGATTCTTTCGCAGTCGCCCTGGCAGCCTTGTGGTGCGAGGTGGTTGCACCTTGAATGGAAAATTGACCACTAACTCTTGTCAGGCATTGGTGATATGTAAGCAGATGAGTAGGCTTTCCTATAACGATCCATTTTGTAGTAATCATCGACATAATTCTCCCACCTGACTCCTCTAATGCTTCCCAACTTTGTTGCAGCATGTGTGCATGGAAGCTCACATAGTTGTCAAAACATACATCCCTTAAGGAGCTTTCACTTCCACATGGCAGTCATCAGCTCTTCTAACAATGAAGCCATTCAAGTCGCGTGCGATGTCTCTCACGTAGGACAAGGTTGATGGTGCAACATTTTTCTTCCATGTCTTCGATCGTCGAAGTCTTTCTTCCATGGTTGTCATCAACTTTTTCCTTATCCAATCAATAAGCTCACAAATGGGCATGTTTCTTACTGGTGATATCCATGCATTGAAGGATTTGCTCAGATTATTAGTCAGATAATGGTACTTTGCCTCTTCACCAAATTGATGATGGCTCCACTTCTCCTGCACATTTTCCAACCACTCATATGTAGCAATGTTATATTTTTATATCTCAGATATCCAATTATTATAGTGCTTGGCATCGAACGCCCTTGCAGAAACCCAAACCATGATATCCAATTCTTCGCCAGGGAATTTCTTCTGGAAGTTCTTATACATATGTCGCATGCATGTCTTGTGCTCCGCTTGGGGGAAGATGGTCTTCACCGCCAACTCTAGCCCCTTCCGTGCATCTTATATGAATGTCAATCAAGTACCATTGCCAAACTCAATAGCACGGTTCAAATGAGTCATAAACCAATTCCATGTGACATTGATTTCGATTTCGACAATTGCGAATGCCACTGGGAATAATGCATTGCATCCATCCAAAGTTGTATCCGATAGAAGTGTTCATAAGTATTTCCCCTTCAGGTAGCAACCATCAAGACCGATGAAGGGTCTACATCCTTCAACAAAACCTTGCCTTTGTGCTTTCAATGATATGAAAACACGTAAGAATGAATCGTCCTTCTTAGTTTCATAGTAAATCACACTTAAAGGATTCTGATTCTTCAATTCATAAATGAGAGATGGAAGTCCCTCGTATGACTCCTCAAACTTGCCATGGATCTTATCTAAAGCAATCCTTCGTCCCATTCATAGCCTCATGTATGGTATACAGACTTGGAATTGCTCGGCTATCCGTCGAGATATGACATTGACAATCATTTCTGGGTTGTTCTTGATCCATGCTTCAATGTACTTCGCAATCCACTCTTGTGAAGTCGATGAAGTGTCAGCCCTACTGATAGAGGAACAATTGTGCTCCCCATGCAGAGTGCTGACTCAGAATCGCATGCTATCTTGAAGCCTAGATGCATGGATTCGTCATTTACAGTCTTCTCCCCTGCATATGTCTATCACCCTAACTGTTGCGCTCTTTATATATCTCACATCAAACTCATGTTTCGGACAATAAATGCTTAATGCATGTTTAAATTCATCTTGTCCATCGAACTCCGATCCAACTCTAATATCTGGAATCTCCATGTCGTTGGTCGATATTCGACCTTCGAAGTCCTCCACATACTTTAAATCTGAATCCAAGAGATAGCTATTCTTGGACTCAAGACCGCTCAGTTATTCATCATCATCATTGGTACTTGTGCTATCAACAACAAAGTCGGAGTCATCTGATTCGCTTATGTCGATCCATTGAGTTTGGGAGCACAACACTCTCTTTGATCTCACTACACTTGGTGAGAACTCCTCCCCGGTTCCTCCATTAGGCTAGAACCGATGGGGGTCCTTGATTCATCCCCAAGTGTATCCACTAGCTCTAGAAATAGAGGATCGGCATCCATCTCCACTATATCATTCTGGTCAATGTCCATTTGCACAACCTCATCCTCCAAATCCATCGAATGAGAAGTAAATCCATCCACGCCATCCCCTTGTGCATATTCGATGAAAGTGATACAATCAAGCGACTCCATGGTTTCATTCTCGACCTTACACAACTACACTAAAGCCTCCACAGACTCGTTCACATCATTTCTTGGAGAACTTGTGGTTGGATATTGGAGAAGATGATGAAGAGGATGAGTTGAAGGCGAGAGAGATGAAGTGACGATGTCAAGGGTGGGATGAGGGCTAAACCTCCACCTCGTTGCAATTGCACTATTCATTGATTCGATAACCAGTTCCATCGAAACCCTACACGTGGCGCACGATTTGGGTCAACGAACCCCAGCCACTTGATCTCCACCTTGTAACTAGGGCGTGGTAGGTGTTAACCCAACCGTGGTTACTGCTAACGTCAAAACATAATAGAGGGTTACACATGTAAACATTACCCATTACTCAGGGTTTTTCATGTAATTCGCGATTAATAGGGTTCCTGGAGTAATTACAAATTTACTCAAGGTTATGGGTGTAAATATTCTTAAATTTTAAATGATGAAGATTATTTTTAATGTTGAGTTGTAAAATAACTTAAACTTAATTTAATAAATTGTAAAAAAAATACATTTAATCATTGCTTTTATTTATATAAATAATATAATATATTAAAATAAGACATAATAACATTAAGTTACATTAGTTTATTTTTACATTAAAATATTGAAAAATGTCATTAATTCTCCATAAATAAGTTTTAATTAAATTTTTATTAGATAAATATTAAAATATATTAAGATATTAAAAAATAAAAAAATAAATTTTCTATAAAGAAACACCAATGATTTAATTATGCAAGGAGCAGGTATCAAGAGTCGTAGAGCATCCGATGCAGTGTTGGTCGGGTCTGATTTGTCAGATACGTAGACCCTCAGAGACCGGACATATGGTACCCTGATCCTTGTGAGTTCAATATGGGCCCAGTAGACAAGCTTATTATGAAAAAAAGAGAGAAAGAAAGAGGCAACAAAAAATATGTGTACAGATATGAAGATTTAAACAAGAATAAAATGAAGGAAACTAGAAAATATATATGTATAGATATGAATTTAATTTTAGGTGTAAATGTGATCAAAAGAATGGCAGGGCCATGTGCGTTATTTAACAAACACTAGTAGTTAGTTATGATAATTTTATTATCACATTAAATTTTAGTTATGTGACCAAGTGTATCACATTAACTTTTAGTTAGGTAGATAATAAGGCTAAAATATTAACTTATTATTAAATCATACAAAATAATTCACACACGGTGCGTCCCTTCACACTGAGTGGAGTGTGGCCGTGCACACCGAGAAGCATGTGCAACACATTAAAGGATTTCATCACCTTTAATTGTGTTATATTTTTGTAAATTTTGCACATTACTATTAGACTTACTTTGAGAAGAGATATCATGGTCTAATGATCGTGACTTTTGATGTGCACAGGTGGAATTTTTTTTTTGCAGGTACACTTCAAATAACTATCATTTAAACACTTAATTAAGTACTAATTTAGATCACATTTGCCCATATCACCATCGTTAAACAATCAAATATATGTAAATACTCGGTCAACATAAATGAATAAGTATTTTAAGATCATTTTATAGTCCCATTTGTAACACGTACAAATGTATGGCGTAAAGTGATCTTAAAATATTATATTTATATTGACTTTCCTTAGTTCAGGGGTCTCGGACTAAGGGAGTCTGTAAGGACTCAAACTTATTATAAGGTGATCGTTGTCACATGTTGTAGTTTATATCTGATGGAAATTCGACTGCATAACCCATTGCTTTTAGTATACCAAATCAATCATAATCTACTATTGAGATTGTCACTATGGTAAAGATTTTGAGAGTTGATTGCGATTGGTTTTTAAGGTATACTGAAGGGTGCACGCTTATGCTATCGAAATTTCCTCAGAAATAAGGTACAATGTGACAATGATCGTCTTATAGTAAGTTTGAATCCTTACGGATGGGCTCAAGTGATAAGTTAATGAAAACACTTCTTTTCCCATCTCCTAAAATTAGTATAATAGGTTTAGGCTAACAATGAATTTGGTTTAGATTTTCTAGGTCTAGTCAATGAACTTAAGTCAACGTTAAATCTTATCCTCTCATTTGACCTTATGAATTGTTACATTCAGGTGAAATCGATGGTTAATAGAGAGTGGTTGTACAAGCATGCAGTAGATGGACGTGTTATAGAGACCTTTCAAAAAGGTGTTCAAGAATTTGTAAAATTTGATTACTCAAGGTTCTTATGTGGTGGATTCCAATAGTACTATCATGTGTCTGTGTCAAAAGTGTCATTTATTCAAGAAGATATCAAAGGATGAAATTCAGTTGCATCTTTATAAAAACGGTTTCATGGAAGGATATCAAATTTGGCGGAGGCACGGTGAGGTCTTTGATGACATGATTAATGAGACAGCAGACTTCTACGAATTGTTGAAAGAGTGGAAGAGCCATTATGGTTGGGTTGTAAGACATTCAAAACTCTCAGCAGTTTCAGAACTTCTATCGATGAAGATGGAGTATAATATGATGTATCGTAATTTTGATGCCACGCTTATAATTATTAAGAAAATATTACCCGAAGATATTGAATTACCTTAAAATTATTATAAAACCAAAAAAAATATGCAAGATATGAGTCTATCTGAGGTTAAGATAGACTCTTATATAAATAACCATATTTTATATTACAGAGAACTGAGTATTTGACACGTTGTCGGTTGATGAGCTAAGATTTCAGGAATCAAGTAAGAGTGGAAAAAATATCAAGGAAAGTTTTATGTTATTTCACATTAACTAAAAGATTGAAGTGATTGATCATAGAATCTATTCCATTAACGGATAATGATATCTGTTGACCTACTAGATGATGTAGAAGCTACAAATGATGATTCAGACAATTCCACAATCAATGAAATATGTTATAATTCACCTCAATCAAATGACAAAGATTGACTATAAGTTTTAGTAAAGTATTGTACTATTTAAAAATCCATTGATAATTGTATGATTAATTATTATATTACCATTATATTCATGGTAGGTTTTGGACATGACAGCTCTCATGGATCTTAACGGTCCACTCGTCCGACCTCCTCGGACTCACCTTCTTTCAGTAGGAAGCCTACCCCGTATTTTGATTTAGAATCACTTCTTGACGAGAGTCGACGGGTCACAACCTACTACGACTCTCTTGGTTATCCTCCTCCTCCATTTTATGAATGTGTATATGGAGATCCATCATCCACAATTACTCCCAATGCATGCCCTATCTCAGTACCTGTACGGAAATCGATGGATTCAGATTCTCCTTCTTCTAGGCATGCCTTTACCCAATGGAGATGGACATACTTCTGAGTCAGTCCCTTTGTTGGAGGTTACTGTGAATGGGAGTTAAATTTTTTAATTTTTCTCATTTTAACTTTCATATATATACTCTTTTAAAAAAAATACAAAACTCTACAGGGATTTTTTAAATAGCAATAGGGTTTCAAAGGAGATAACCAACATTGTCAAGACGCATTTGACTAGCCGACGAATCACTAAGAACGTGGTTTAATTTGGTCTCGTTGTAATACGGGTACTTAGCGAATCGTTCAGAACTGATAAAAGATCTCCGTGAAAAGTGTCTCGACTTTGATTTATATCCCGGGCAAGTCCAGGGTCGAACACATGGAGGCAAAGGAACAACTTCAGGTTAATTTGAAAACTTAGGTCTAGGTTTCCACGCGGATTTTTTTTGCATTTTTTATGCAAAAAGAATGCGAAATGCACAATGCAGTGAATTAAGTTAATAGGAAAAGATACAACTTAGTCAAATGCGAAATTAATCAGAATTAGCCTAATTTCATTTTTCCTACAATCCTAAACCAGTGATGAATACAAAACACATTTTTTGGAATTTTAGGGTTAAAAAGCAACAATATGAAAAATACACACTTTTATGGGTTTTTTCACAATTTTTCACACAAACAGAATGCAAAAATATGAAAAATTTACTGAAATTAAAACATGATGCAAGGATGCTACATTATTTTTTGGGATTTTTTAGAGAAATAATGATTTTTTTATGGATTTTTTAGTGAAAACAGAGTGATTGCAAAGTAATAATTTCTAATAAATCCATGTTAAAGAATTAACCAGAATGTGAATTATCTCAAAAAGGTATTTATATTATCAATCCAGAAGAGTTGAAATTTCAAAAAAAAAAGATGTCTGTAGATTTAATTAAAAATTAGTTACTAAAATCACTCTACAATTTATTTAAGGCACAAGACAACTCCAATTGAGGTGAAATTTTGACAATAATTAAAGCACATTTCAAGGCATCATTCCTGATTTTTGTGAATTTTTCAAGCAAATGTGAGTGATATATGAATTTAAGAGCTCAGATTTCGTAAAATATGCAGAATTTCGCTTGAACAAATTTAATTAATTAATTAGAATCCACAAAAATAAGAATAAATATCCTAAGATAGAGAATTAGTTTCTCGACATAATGACATTTTTCATAAACAAAATGATGTAAAATTGATGTCTAAATTAACAAGAAAATACAGGGTTATCCGTGCAAAGTCAGAAAGCAAACACATATAAACAAACTATGAACAAGGACTACTTTATAATTACATAAACTTTATGGGACAAAGATGCAATTTTTACAAAACAATAAAAAATAAATTTAAAAAAAAAGACTTCTTCCTCGGATTGCAGCGGTTAGGGCATGAGGGAGGCTTGGACGGAGCGGCGCTACCGCGCGCGGGCGCTCGGAGAGCAGCTGGTGATGGCTGGGCGGACGGTCGCGTATGGGCACGGGGAGGAAGACCTGTGCGAAGAGGAGCATGCCACCAAGGGGAGCAGCTGGAGTCCGCCCCTGTGGGCGTGCGTGCGCAGAGGGAAGGGGGGTCACGGGAAGGTAGTGCGATGGGTGGTGACTCGCCGCTGGAGGAGGGGGCTGAGGCGAGGACGGGCCACCGCAGGTGGCCGTGACTGGATGCGGTCGGTGATGCTGGGAGCTGCTGTGCCGGTCGGCCTAGCGGCACAGGCTGGGCGATGGTTGGAGCTGGCCACCTACTGTCGCTCGTTTTGATTTTTATTTTTTATTTTTTTGAATATTATTTGTGGTGATAAGATTTTTTAGATTTTTAATTTTTTAAAATTTTTTTGTTTTCTTAAATAGGGAATAAAATAAAATAAAATAATGTAAATATGAGGCTATGCTGATGGTGGTATTATGATGAAGATGATAGAGTAGAACAAATGAATGTGTGTTGGTGTATGTGATGTGATAAAAAAATGTGAAACTAAAAAAAAATGATATCGAAGGATAAAAAGAGGAAAATTACCTATGATGGACACGGTCGCCTTTGGTGTGCTCATGAGGAGCACGGTCCTCGCTCGAATCGCCGACGAGCGATGAGCTCGAGCAGCGTGCGGAGGCGGCTACGATGTTGGTCAAGAAGCCAACGGATCTCACCAGAGAGAGGGTTGTCGTCACTCAACCGCGATTGTGTCTCTGTCATCGATTCAACTCTGGGAATTAGGATCTTCTCACATAAAGATATATCAAGTGCAAATTGAGGAGGATGAAATGTATATAAAGAGGAAAAATGAGAAGTTATGGAAGTGGTGGAGGGAGGTTAATAAAGTAATGGAGTTGAATTAGAAGTTAGAAAAATTGGTGGAATGATGGAGTTGAACGGTGGTTATTGTAGATAATGGAAACTAAAATAAAATACATAAAATACATAAAAGTAGTCTACTTAAAATAAAAGAAGAAAATAAAGAAGAAAAGTAAAATGGAATATTTACAAAAGTAGGGCCATAAAAATGCTATGTACATGGAATTTGTTTACTTTTCTAATTTTAATTTTTTTGTATTTTAATAAATGATATTTACAAAATAAAAATAAAATAAAATACTATAAATAAAATGAAAAATAAAAGATATTTTTTGGATTTTTTAGTAATTAAGAAGAGTAAATAAAAAAAAGATGTACAATATATACAAGGTACACCTAGGTCCCAAAATCCAAATTTTGCAAACGAGCTCCGATTTTAATGAAATCACTTTCATTGGATAGATAAGTTTCTTACTTAAACTTTAAAAGTGAGTTTGGTGAATTTGGAGTTCATACGGAGCAGGAATTTGGTTGGGAAGTTAGACTTTAGGGCTTTTTCTCTTTGGGATCTAGGAGTATTTATTTGAGGTGAAAATTATTTTATATTTTTGTATTTTTATATATATTTATGAACAAATCAGAAAAAGAATTAGCCATAAAGGAGTTGAAATGAAATTATTAAAATTATATGTAGTTTTTGGTTATTTACAAGTGAAAAACTCCTTTATTTAGCGTCTTTTTATTGCCAGATTATTTTATACAATCTAATATACAATAATTAGTGTATTTTATTTACAAGAGTCATTTTGTTAATTTATTGATTTTGTAGACATTTATTAGATATTTTACTCAGAGATTTTTCTAAGATCAAGATATTGAGATGATGAATCGTGGATCCATCACTCCCCCCCCCAATACTTAAACGTTGTTAGTCCTCGAGCAAATAAAGAATAAATAAGTTGAAATAACCCTTGACTGTGCATGTGAATACAAGACTTGATCTGTTAAAGAACTCTCGATTTTAGAGATCCTAAAATTCTAAGTTAAACCAAGCTCTAGTCAAAAGGTATCCAATTTCCTTAATTATCAAACTCTCTCTATATACATATATAGTAAGGATATGACTTAAGTGTGGACTGCAGTTACAAGAGTAGAGTCGCAACATCACCCAAGGTTCCAGTCCAAGAGACTCTCCTAAGAACCCAATCATCAACACTAGGGAATAAACCATTTCTTGCGTCCAATCCACCGTCTCTTTGGTTGTCAGACTTGAAAGTGTAGATGATGGCCAGTTGATGGAGGGTGTAGGATTGTGTCATTTCTTCTCTCCCTCTCATTGGAACAAGAATTCTCTCAAGTGCATTATTACTCAACGCATATTTTTGGTGTTGATAAGTGCATTCGTCAAGAGAAGTTGGAGTCGTCTGCACTTGTTTTCATGGGAGTACACCGGCGTGTGCCTTTTTTGAGTACATATCGTACCTTCTACACCCAGACTTGTAGCATTTACGATGTAGAGCCCTTTTTTGATGCAAGCTCGACTCCTGGTCCTAAAAACGGTGGTCCAAGTGGATACTTTGAAATGGTTGGGAGCACTCGCCTTTGGTGGAAGCTCCTTTGATAATTGACTTTGTGGAAAGAGAGCTTATTTCAACATTGATATTTTTTTATTTTATTTTTGGCTAGCTCCATTGCTTTTACCAAAATTTGGCACACACTGATCAACATTTTTTTATTTTATCACACCCTGGCACTTATGTAAATGTCAAGAGATAGTACAAGAACCATGTTATACTGGCTAAAGTTGCTGACACTCAGGTTTTATGATGCCTTCATTGATTTTATGTCATCCTCGAGTATCATCCAATCGATTCCAAATGTAGATCCCTCATCCCAGTTCCTCAAGTGAAATTTCAACTCATCTCATCATAACTGCAGTCGTGTATGTGAGGTGTTGATCATATTCTCAAGGTAGAGACTAAGCATGCAATATAGCACACAAATTATTAAAACTAGGAAAATGTGAAAGACTCTAATGACTAAGGCTGGTTAACTCAAAATCTCAAGACCTCATAAACCAAGTGTTCTTGAACATCACAAGTCTTGTGTGAAAGTGTAAGTGTCAGGGAACAAACCAACCCATTAGTTATTTTTTTTGTGTTTGTTTTTTTTAAAGAAAATGAAAGGAAGAAAGATGTTTTTTTCAAAAGTTTTTTTTGAAAAATACACATTTTTTATTTTTTTTAAAGCAGATAAAGAAATAAAAGAAATTCTTTTTGTTATCTTTGAAAAGGTTTTTTGAAAAAGTTTTTCTTTGAAAAGTTTTTTTTGAAAAAAGATTTTTTTGTTTTTTATCAATTTTATCCACCCCATAATTATTGTAATATATACAAAAATACGTGAAAGTACGAGCTATGAGTAAAGTATATATGTAATATTACACGCCCCCCCCCCCTATACTTAGCATGTGTTATGTCCTCAGAGCACAAGAAGCGAGAAAAAGACATAGCTCGTGCTAAGCGTAGGACAGCTAAAATAATAAAAAGTATAGAAATCGATCTGCCTCCTATACTTAAGCTCTAATCAGTCTAAATGTAGAAGAAGAGCAAAAATGGGGTGGTCGAGGTCAAGAGGTGAAATGGACGAGTATATACACATGGCGGGCATTGATCCCCCCTATACTTAGGCTTTGGTCAGCCTAAGTATAGGACAGGACTGAGAACCGATGTGATCTGGAGAATACACGGGGAAGGGAGAATGTACAAGAGTGAATGAATCTTCTAAGCTATTGAATCTTGATGTTGCATCTTCATGAAGAATATGATGTATCTGCTCTGTGCTCACTCTGCATGAAGTTGATGATCTCGACTTGGACCAACTGCTCTTTAGAATCTACAAAATCCTCCAACAGTTGTCCATTCACCACATGGGATTGTGCACCATCTGTGAGATCAGCTACCTCTACACTTCCATTCCGGTGCACTTTCTTAACAATAAAGGGACCCGTCCACTTAGATTTGAGCTTCCCATGGAACATCTTCAACATGGCATTAAACAACCATACCTTTTTCCCAGGGACAAAGTCTTTGCACCTAATGTGTTGATCATGCCATCTCTTCACTTTGTCCTTATAAATCAAACTTTTGTCATATACCTTGTTTCGGATTTCCACGAGCTCGTTCAAGTTCAAGTCTCGACAAAGCTTCCCTAAGTGACAACTCCAATTAATTTGCTTAATTGCCCATTCAGATTTGTGAATCAGCTCTGCGGGTAAATGACATGGCTTGCTATAGATCATTTTGAATGGTGAAGTACCCAATGGTGTCTTGTAGGATGTCCTATAGGCCTACAGAACTTGGTCCAAAAGCTTAGACCAGTTCTTACTGTCGAGATGAACCAACTTCTGTAAAATACTCTTCACCTCTCTATTTGAAACCTCTGCCATGCCATTGGACTGTGGGTGGTAAGGACTAGTAACTCTATGCTCAAACCCATAGTCCTTAGTTAAAGATCTCATGTCTCAGTTCACAAAGTGGCTACCCCCATCAGATATCAAAACTTTTGGCCCCTCGAACCTAACAATAATATGGTCTCTCACAAACTTACAGACAGTCTTGTTGTCTACGGTTTGGGTTGGGATAGCCTCTACCTACCTAGATAAATAGTCAACCGCTAACAAGATGTACTCGTATCCTTGACTGTTGGGAAAGAGGCCCATAGAATCTATGCCCCATGCATCAAAAATATCACAAATAATCACCGCTTGCATGGGCATCTCATCTCTCTGTCCAACTGTACCTCCCATCCTTTGATAGATCGAGCACGACCGTATAAAATCAATAGTATCTCGAAACAAGGTCGGCCAATATAATCCACATTGAAGTACCTTGTGAGCGATTCTCTTCCCCGGCAACGGTACCATCTGATGAATCGTTGAGCACGTGGTTTAATTTGAGCTCATTGCAATAAGGGTGCTTAGCGAATCATTCAGAACCGGGAAAAGATCTCCGTTAAGAGTGGCTCGACTTTAATTTATATCCCGGACAAGTCCGGGGTCGAACTTAGGGAGGTAAAGGAACAACTTCGGATTAATTTGAAAACTTAGGTCTAGGTTTCCACGCAGATTTTTTTTGTATTATTTATGCAAAAAGAATGTGAAATGCACAATGCAAGTGAATTAAGTTAATAGGAAAAGATACAACTTAGCCAAATTAATTTCAATGCGAAATTAATCAGATTTATCCTAATTGTATATTTCCTACAATCCTGATCCAGTGATGAATACAAAACATATTTTTTTGGAATTTTAGGCATTAAAAAGCAACAATGAAAAATGCATACTTTTTATGGGTTTTTTCACAATAGTTCATACAAACAGATTGCAAAAAAAATGAAAAAGTCATTAGAATTAAACCATGATGCAAGGATGTTAAGGTAGTTTTTTGAATTTTTTAGAGAAAATATGAATTTTTTATGGATTTTTTAGTGAAAACAGAGTGACTATAAGTAATTAATTTCTAATAAATCCATATTAAATAATTAACCAAAATGTGAATTATCTCAAAAAGGTATTTGTATTATCAATCCAGAAGAGTTGAAATTTCACAAAAAAGATGTCTGTAAATTTAATTAAAAATCAATTCCTAAAATTACTCTACAATTTATTTAAGGCACAAGACAACTCCAATTGAGGTGAAATTTTGACAGTAATTAAAGCACATTTTAAGGCATTATTCTTGATTTTTATGAAATTTTTCGAATAAATGTGAGTGAGATATAAATTTAAGAGCTTAGATTGGGTAAAATATACAGAATTTTGCTTGAACAATTTTAATTAATTAATTAGAATCCATAAAAATACAAATATATATCCGTAAGATAGAGAATTAGTTGCTCAACATAATGACATTTTTCATAAACAAAATGATGCAAAATTGACGTCCAAATTAACAAGCAAATACAGGGTTATCTGTGCAAAGTCAGAAAGCAAACACATATAAACAAACTATGAATAAGGACTACTTTATAATTAAAGAAACTTTACGGGACAAAGATGCAACTTTTACAAAATAATAAAAAATAAATAAATAAAAGACCTTCCTCAGATTGCAGCGGTTAAGGCATGAGGGAGGCTTGGACGGAGCGGTACCGCCGCACGCAAGCGCTTGGAGAGTAGCTGGTGATGGCTGGACAGACGGCTGTGTATGGGCACGGGGAGGAAGACATGTGCGAGGAGGAGCTGGCCACCGAGGGGAGCAGCTGGATTCCACCCCTGCGGGAGTGTGTACACGGAGGGTAGGGGGTCGCGGGAAGGGAGTGCGGCAGGTGGTGACTCGCCACTGGAGGGGGGGCCGGAGGCGAGGACGGGTCGCTGCAGGAGGCCGTGGCTGGGCATGGTCGGCGGTGCTGGGAGCTGCTGCGACGGTCGGCCTAGCGGCACAGGCGGGGCGACAGTGGGAGCTAGCCACCTGGTACCACCCGTTTTGATTTATTATTATTTTTTTGAATTTTGTTTGTGGTGATGAGATTTTTTAGATTTTTAAATTTTAAATTTTTTTGTTGTCTTAAACAGGGAATAACGTAAAATAAAATAATGTAAATATGAGGCTATGCTGAAGGTGGTATTATGATGAAGATGATAGAGTAGAAGAAATGAATGTGTGTTGGTGGATGTGATGTGATAAAAAATTTGAAACTAAAAAAATGATATCGAAAGATAAAAAGAGGAAAATGACCTTTGATGGACACGATCGCCTATGGTGTGCTTACGAGGAGCATGGTCCTCGCTCGAATCGCCAACAAGTGATGAGCTCGAGCAGTGCGCGGAGGCAGTTGCGATGTTGGCCAAGAAGCCAACGGATCTCACCGGAGAGAGAGTTGTCGTCACTCGACTGTGGTTGTGTCGATGTTATCGATTCAACTCTATGAACTAGGCTCTCCTTACATAAAGATGGATCAAGTACAAATTGAGGAGGATGTGATGTATATAAAGAGGAAAAATGAGAAGTTATGAAAGTGGTGGAGGGAGGTTAATAAAGTAATGGAGTTGAATTAGAAGTTAGAAAAATTGATGGAATGATGGAGTTGAATGATGGTTATTGTAGAGAATGAAAATTAAAATAAAATAAATAAAATACATAAAAGTAGCCTACTTTAAATAAAAGAATAAAATAAAGAAGAAAAGTAAAATGAAAGATTTACAAAGGTAGGTCCATAAAAACACTATGTACATGGAATTTTTTTACTTTTCTAATTTTAATTTTTTTGTATTTGTAATAAATGATATTTACAAAATAAAAATAAAATTAAATATTAGAAATAAAATGAAACATAAAAGAGATTTTTTGGTTTTTTAGTAATTAAGAAGAGTAAATAAAAAAAGAAAGATATGTATAATATATACAAGGTACACCTAGGTCCCAAAACCTAAATTTTGCAAACGAGCTCCGATTTTAATGAAACCACTTTCATTATATAGATAATTTTCTAACTTAAACTTTAAAAGTGAGTTTGATGAATTTGAAGTTCATACGGAGCGGAAATTTGGTTGGGAAGTTGGACTTTGTGTCTTTTTCTCTTTGGGATCTAGGAGTATTTATTTGATGAAAATTTATTTATATTTTTGTATTTTTATATATATTTTTATGAACAAGTCAGAGAAAGAATTATCCATAAAAGAATTGAAATGAAATTATTGAAAATATATGAAGTTTTGGGCTATTTACATGTGAAAAACTCCTTTATTTTACGGCTTTTTATTGCTAACTTATTTTGTACAATCTAATTACAATAATTAGTGTATTTTATAAGAGATATTTTGTTAATTTATTGATTTTATAGACATTTATTAGAGATTTTACTCGGAGATTTTGCTAAGATCAAGATATTGAGATGATGAATCGTGGATTCATCACTATCACTCAATTTCGATGGTGGCACATTCATGATATCAAATAGAAGAGATTGTTTGAGATATTCCTAGTAAGAATAGTATTTTTATTGAATTAATTAATCATTGTTGCAACTCATTTATCTAAATTTTTCAAAAAAAAATAGAGTAGGTATTGTTTTGTTCCTAGTCTGGGGAATGAGGCTTATCGCCGAGCCTTTATTCATTTGGTGGAGAAGAGGATGAGCGATACATTTTTATGGCAAAGAGAGACTGGTATGCGAAGACAGGATGAGGGGAAATGAATTTTGAGGAGATGAAAAGATTCCCGCTGACATGGTGCACGGATGAAAGGTGTCTTATCATCATAGCTTAAAATATAATTTTTAAAAGAATTTTTATTCATTTAATATTTGTTGCAAGTGGGTAGGTTTTTGTTATGCATCCATTGCATATTCTGAGTTTGGAAGGAGGTCGGCGGTGGGAAGGACAAACCACCAAAAATCGACCACCGGCTCCAAAAGCCACAATCAGATTAGAGCAAAGATGATAATTTCTTTGAAAAAATATATTTTAAACACTAACATGATATAGTTCTATTCTGTATTATTATTTATCTTTATTTTTTTTAGACAGCTACGTTGGAAAGAGAACTCTCGTTTCAGGAGTGATGGTCTAGGTCCCACATGAGTGGGAAAGAGCGATTGTCTCGATGGTCCGCTCCTGAAGCAGGATAAATGATGGTTAGTCTTTTTATTTTTAAGCAATTTGAAAGACATATTATAGTTAATTCTTCCAATTTTTTCAACTTCTATTCCAAGATCATTATTTGACGCTATCTGTAGAAAAATTAGGTTGGACTCCTGATAGGGAACAACCATCATTTGATAAAGCAATTTAGAAACATGTACATAAAATATTATTTTGTTTTATTCAATTTTTAAATATATCTACATATTACACAATGAAAATTTTGATAGGTGTTGGAGGAGAAGAATGTTGTGGCGAATCGGAAGCATGCACTTTGTGGTCTTCCTCCATACTATGTGGAGTAGCATCGTCAATCGTATTATGCTTATGATCAGCCATCGTATTCACATCCACAGTCATCATAGTTATCACTGCAGATGGAGTCCCAGATGATTGTGGTGGAGAAGGTGGCGAAGCTCCAAGAAGATTTCACGTCGTACATGTAAGTATTCTACTTAGAACAAGTAATAATTTCATAGTTCTCTATTTTCATATGCATGTCTTATATATATTCCTTAATATAGGTCACAAGGACGTGCATCTCAATATGAGGAGATTGAATCAGATGCAAAAGAAGAGACACGCATGTATGCCAGGTTTAAGGAGAAGGAGAAGGAAAAAAAGAAATCAAAACAGAGTTTGATTTCAAAAAAAATAGATCGAAGAAGAAATGATTGTCGGTTTTTTATCTTGTGTAGTTGTTGAATTTCAAGCAAGTCTTTAAATTTATAGAAACTTTGATATTAGATGTAGTTGTACTTGTAGTTTAATTCAACTACAGAATATTTAGAACATCTATTTGTTGTATGTGTATATATATATGAATTTAACTCTTAAATATGATGCATTTACATATACTAAAGTTTTATATGAACTTATATTTTTAGTTTGTAAGTAAGTTCGTATATATTATGTGAGTTTGGCAGGTATAAGTTAGTTGATCAAATATAAGAGGATGTCGGCTAGAGGGCATATTACATGTACTTTTCTCAACTTTAATAAGCACATGTAGTGGTTTATTGGCATCTTTACAGGTTCTACGGGGTGTCCAAATCCCATCGAACCTTTATATATTTTTATGCTCTACAAGTTGGCGAGCACATGTGCTCACCAGGGGCTCCATAACCGTTCTCCCTATTTTGTGCGGGAGAGTCGTTTGGCGAGCCTACTTGTGCATGCCCAGAAGGTGGCCGAGCAACTGGTGTACGTAGGTGCTTTCCCTCCTACCCTTGTGATAGGGCTATTTGGGAGCACACATCGGGCGCGCACATGACGAGCCACCATGTGCACGCCAATCACGCTTTTTTGTAGTGCTTGCATTAGTTGCATAGATCCTTAGAATTGTGACTCTTCGATGTGGACTTTTGCTTTTCCTTCTTCGTATAGCCAAAACTGGCATGACTTTTTTCACGAGTCATAACCAAATGTGCAGCGTTGGAGTCCTACTTCTCGGTAGACATATACGCAGACTCGTACAAGCTTCCTCTAGGGTTATTGATTCTTTTCCCATAATAAATGATTTAATGAAATTCTTATATGAAAGCATAAGAGAAACCAACAAAATCAATGTGACATCTTCAATCTTAACATCTACATTTCTTAAATCCATCAACAGTGTATTTAAGCGATCTAGATGTTCTTTAAGAGATGTACCTTCCTACATGTGGAGAGAGAACATATGTTGTCTTCGTGCAAGTCTCAACCACAGACTGGTCGTGGCTTTCTCACCAGCAACTTATGCGATGATCTCATCCGATGGACACAACATGATCGTTGAGTGCGCCTTCTCTTCCTGCACTATCAAGTTTGAGGGTTCGATTACCTTCGCCCTCTGTTGATCCAATAGCATCCAGATGTCTTGTTGCTTCAGAAGGGCACAAATCTTAATCTGCTATAAGCTGAATCAATTCATCTCTGTGAACTTCTCGATCTTAAAGTTGTGAGACATCATCGTGCTTGATGATCCTGACAGAACACGATGCTCTGATACTAGTTTGTTACGAATCACAGAAGCAAAAAAACATAAATAAGATCAATCAAGCAAGACATAAACACATGGATTAACAAAGTTCATCCATAATCGGTCTATGTCCTTGGGCGGTGCAAATTTCACTATGTGGAGAAAAAAGAAAATACAAGGATAAAGAGAGCTCTAACCCTAGGGAAGTTTATATACTACGCTCGTATAGACGGATCTCAGAAACAAACAGATCTATATACCCGAATACAAATATAATTGCTTATAAAAAAATTGTCAGGTATGCTACCCCAACAACCCCACCGGTGGGGAGAGCACCTATTCCCCCCACCCCCCCACCCCCCAACCTAGTCTCGTTGACCGGGCAGTGATGCCCCCTTCTTGTTGAGGTATGGTACGGCGGGAGGGGGTACATACGATGGTTCTCCAACTATAGATGGTTAGGATTCAAAGCATATCAACGCTAATTTTTGCATGTTAAAAAGAAACATCTCGATCATTTTCAATATTGTAATTAAGCTTTGAGGAGAAACTATCTCAAGCTTTTAAGGATGCTCTCATAAGAGGTGACCTAGACTTCATATTTCCTCTCAGACCTCTGATTTTTTGTTCTGGACCTAATGATAATCACCCAAAAGAGGAAACAATTCTCCTTATTATTCTAGATTTTCCAAAGATCATTAGCTAGAGAGGCCAAATTAAGCTTATTAAGCTAAGAATGCCCAAGCCTTCACAAGGTTTGGGACAGCAATTGTTCCATGCAACAAATTCGGGTTCATGAGCATCAGTTGTTCCCTTATGGAGGAAGTTGGATCGAATAGAGTTGCAATTCAAAAAGGACTAGCGGTGCAGTTTCTTGCTCGCATGTCTCCTATTCGGTGTAAACTTTTCCTATAACCCGAAGGAATTAACCCAATCAGTTATTTACCCAAAATGTAAATCCATTGGACATTAGGGCAGAAGGTGTGAGGTCCGCATTGTTCACCATCAGTAAGGAAGATTTAAAGTAATTAACACTAATTAATCGGTTGACTTTAATCTAATGCGTTCGCTTAGCTCTTAAAGATGCAAATGGAATGTTTTAAGTACAATTGAAATTAGATAGCCACTGCCTAGAATAAAAACAATAATTATATATTGTTAGATACTATACTGAGTAAACACTTTTGCTAAGACGAGAATCCTTAACCTCTTGAAAGTATCTTATTAAGAAAATCATTTGTGTTTAGATTAATCTGATATTAAGATAGCAAACATTTATCATCGCAACCTATTTCAGATTTGTTTTCTTGTTTTTTAATGTAAATGTTGAAATATGTTGTATTAAACAACCTTTTAAGCAATTGGCATTGGATGTTGGAAGATATTGAGCATTTCATTGATGTTTATACACTTAAGTCGACTGACTAAATTAGTGGTATAAGTAAAATTGCCATTGAAATTAAGGACGGATATATCCAAATATTCGTTTACCGTATTTGAAAAATTACCGTATACGGATATCCGTATCCAAATATTAATAGAATACGGGATCGAATATGGATATGGGTTATAAAAAAAATCCGAATACGGATACGGATATGGTAATAGTTTGAGTATTTGGATCCAGATCCGGATATCCGAATACAATATTCAATATTATTTTATATATTAGTTAATGTAATATAAGTCACAGCATTGTGTTATTATATTAGTATTATATATTATATGATACAATATATTAATGGTATCAATAAACTTTTGTTTGTTCGGAGATGAGGACAAACAAAAGTTACGAAATCTTATTCCCTTTTTGCTTCCGGTCAAGAATGCATGTCACCTCGACGCTCTCTCTTGTCATAATGCAACTTATTTATATTTCATTTTTATTTTTTAAAATTATTACGAACTTTGATTAAAAAATTCTTTTCATATTTGTATGTGGTGTTTATTCGGTCCGTATTCGGATTCCATGTTTATTGGATCCATATTTAGATTCACTCTTTATTCGTTCCTATTTGGATTGGCTCTTTATTCGATCCGCATTCGGGACCGCTCTTTATTCGATCTGTAATCGGATTCGATAGATATTCGATTCGAATTCGTATCGATATTTTTAAAGATACGGTTTCCTTAATCTATATGCGAATCATATCCGTATCCCTATTCAATAAAGATGAAGCGGATATGGATACGGAAACATGCATATCTAATCCACATCCGATCAGTTTTCATCTCTAATTGAAATAGATCTCACTTGTTTTTATATTTTATTGAAACGATAGAAAGGGCTAATTATTGCAGTGGTCTTTAACAACAATAGTTGAAGATGCACTGAAAATAAGGTTGCTCAAATTATTTTATGCAATGTGTGTGCATTCAACCAAAGGCATCTCATCCTGCTTTACTTTACTTAGTCTTATGAATAAGAAACTTGAATCTATGAATAAAAACTTTGAAAAATCCCATACCAACATCCGAAAGGAACTATATATTGCTCACATTTTCATAGATTGTGGTCAAATTTGTGTCACGTGGAGTTATAAACAATAAGAGGAAGGTGTCCCACAAGTAGAGGTGTTCAAAAATATCTGGGTCAAGGGTTACCCGACCCGTTCATTTTGACCATAAACCTTTGGGTACCCGTTTAAAAAATGATGGATCGGGTACCCGCAATGTCATGACTCGTGCCTTATACAAAAAAAAACCCGACGGGTACCCGTGGGTACCTAATTGAAAGTTTCCACTATCAATTGATTCACAAAAAAGTAAATGGTTAGATACAAATATCAATATAGATGTTACATTATTCTTATCTATTTTTAAATTTTAGAAATGGATACGGATACAAATATCAGTGAATATGGAAAACATATTGCCGAATCATTAAAAATGAATATCGGTATAAAATGGATGCAAATTAGAGAAAAAATAATAGAGTCAAAATTGTATAGATAAGAATAAATTTATATGTGTGGGAGGGCTCATATATGTATCTATTTTGAAATCAAAATATATATATGTCAAATTTTGAATTAACATATATGATAACGATTCCGATACGATCCAAATCGATATGCATAGATCCTAGCATCCAAACATGATTATAATGAATATAATTGAATACGAATTGTATCGCACACGCACTCGCGTACGCGCGCGCGCACGCACCCACCCACATGCGCATCCGCACTCGCGTCCATGCAAACGAACATGCCCACGTGCACACGCATGTGCCCACACCCACATGCACACGTGCACGCACATAAGAGCGTGCACACACACATCGCGATAACCGATTACGATGATAATTAATATAACCATTTATGAATAGGATTACATACTTATATATTGTTTGTCATGTTGTCCTCAGATTATATATATTTACATCTCGTTTATCCGTATTTGATTCATTATGACAACGAACTTACATGAATGTGTCATTATTAGATCCATATTCGATTATTCCTTTCAATTGCATGTATTCATATAGTTTACAGTATCTGCATAGTTTTATCCTCATTAATTTATTTATCTATGTTTATATATCTCTATCTGAATGCATTCCGTACCATTTAGATTTTCGTATCCGACATTATCATTATGAATATGATATAGATACAAATATACATAGTTGGACATATTATTTGCATTTTAATATATGTCACCTTTTACTTGAAAGATCTCTCTTTATCCCCGTGGGTACCCCGGGTACCCGTGGGTAGCCAACATCTATTGACATTAACCGGGTAGCCATTGCAATTGGGGTACCCGTTGGAATAGGGCGGGTCGACCCGTGATCCAATACCAATGGAACGAGGCGGGTCGCGATCAAATGGGGCGGGTACCCGCCCCATGGGCACCTCTACCACCAAGGAGATATCTGCATTTGACTTGACTTACTGGTACGAGTTCCCATGAAGAAATAAGAAGTGGGCATTCGGTGCAGGAATATGCAGGAATAAGGATGAGGAATAAAGAGAATGAGGGTCTATTCTATGTTCGGTTGAAAAAATAGGAATAAGAAAAATAAAATGGAATAAAGATAGAAATAAAGGTGGAAAAAAGTGAAACAATATGATGTGGATTAGAATGGCTAACTTTTAGGAACCGCACCGGACGGGGAATTAATCCCTTATTTCAGTGGTTATTCTCCAAACGAACATGGCCTAAGTTATATCCTTCTCTGTGGAGCACAGGCATATCTATTCAATACTATATCGGTTTTACATTACCAAAGTCTAAGCAGACCCATAATTTTCTTACTCATGATTTCTAAATAAAGTATCTAAATAAAGTATGGGAATATCATCCATAGAACTACTTAATTCTATAATTCGTTTGCGGGATAGGGAGAGGGATAAGGTCTTTATCTCTCAAATTTGTTTTCTCTCGATAGACGATCAATGTTTTGCTGATGGAGTCAAGATAAGGGATGCGGTTTGGCTCACTATCCTTCCATCATCGGTTTTTCCCACAATAAAAATACAGTTATATTTTCGAATCAGATATCTTTATCGAACATAACTAACTTATATTCATTATCCCTTCTTCTCCATTTCCATTTGAACAGAGAACAGTAAATAACTATCATATATCTCTCTTTATCCCTATAAATTGTATCCCTCCAACCTAACAGAAATGAGCTAATTCCTCTATCAAACGGGCATTTCTCACGATGTTTTGCATTTTATACTAATTCCTTGCCCTTCCATTTAGATAAACATGGTAATAGATGGCATGCATCTGATAATTAATTCTAATTACTCTGTTGCATATGTGACTTGTATTTTTTAGGCTATCACTTATTTGTAAAGGTGAAGATACTTTTTTGGGGGTGTTCGATTCGGGAATAAGAAGGAATAAAGATGAGGAATAAGGAAAATAAAAGTCTATTCTCTGTTCGGTTAGAAAGATAGGAATAAGGAGAATAAGATAGAATAATGGTAGGTAAGGTGGAATAAAGTAGGAATAAGGATGGAATAAAGTGAAATAATAGGATGTGGATGGGAATAGTCGTATTCTTGGAAACGCATCGAGCAAGGAATTGGCTCCTTATTCGAGTGCTCATTCTACAAACGAACAGGACTTTAAGCTTTCTATCTACTGTTACGGCATCATTATCTAAGCATCGAGAGAAATAAATACAAGTTGTTTATATATATATGAGATAATGGGACTGCCCCCCGCCATTTTCGGCATTTTTTATTTTTTTTTAAATATTTCCATGTATATTCATCCATATATCCCTCATATATGCCATTCGAATCTCGTCAGAAACAGAGACTCCTACGGCATCCATCCAGATAGTCATTTTTTAAAGGTCGCAGGATTTTTTAAATCGACACTATCTCGATGAGGCCGTAGGAGACTCTGTTTTTGACGAAATTCGAATGGCATGTAGGAGGGATACAGGGGTGAATATATGTGGTGATATTTTTCAAAAAAAATAAAAAATGCCGAAATAAGGGAGGCGGGGCAGCTATGTTGGCTGCCCTTAAGGGGCAGCCCCATTAAATCCTATATATACACATGGTTAAATGAATATACTCCATGGGAGCATATAAAAGCATGCTCCCACCTTTCTTTTTGCGGTTTTTTTTATTTTTTTGAAATGAAACCTGAGTTATTTACTTAGAATAATAAGTGGAATATATATTTCAAATTTCGTGTAAAACAGACGTTTGTAACATTTCCTTCTGAAGGAGGTCAATTTCAGCAATTTTGAGCCCGTTAAAATTTGACAGTCTTGATGGATGGAATAGAAATCTCGAATTAAGTCAACTTTTGAATGACACTATGGTGACATATTACGATCTAAATTCCCTAGGTTTTATTTCAGAAAAATAAAAAATGAGGAAAAAGGTGGGAGCATGTAAGTTACATGCTCCCAAGGAGCATATTCCTTTTTCCCATATATATAGGGGAAATATGGTTGTCCTCACCCCATTTTTTATATTTTTTTCTTGAAAAACATCAGCATGTATATTCATCTATATAGCCCTCCAACATGACATTCGAATTCTTCAGAAATATAGACTCATATACCCTCTATCTAGAACATGTAATTTTAACGATCTAAATATTGATGTAATCGACATGTTCTAGATGGATGGCATATGAGTCTCGGTTTCTGATAAAATTCGAATGACGTATTAGAGGGATATATATATACATGATGATATTTTTTAAAAAATAAAAAAATTTGTGGAAAAATAGGACGGGGCAGCCACGTTGGCGGCCTCATTTAAGGTTAATGGGGTTGCCCCTAGTGGAGCTAACTTGGCTCCCTCCATCTCATTTTTCTTATTTTTTATTTGTTTATTTTTTATTTTTTAAATTACTTCAGTGGATTTTCATCAATATATTCCTATATTACATTATTCAAATTTTGTGTGAAATAGATATTCATACGCGGGGGCGGAACTAGCATATACCTTAGGAGGGCCATGGCCCCTTCTTAGTTATTTCATTTCACTTATATAATGATGTTAATTTTTGATATGGCCCCTACTCAAAGTTTAAATATAGATAAATAAATCTCAAAGACTAACATTGAATGTGTAATGGTTTGGTGCACTTTTTGTTAAAAAAACATCTCTACTCACTTTACCTCTCTCCATCCATCTGTTCAAAAAAATTAAATTACATCCTTTCGTTGTTAAAAAAATTATTTTTACTCACTTTTAATATACTGATATTATAAATATAATTTTATATAGAATGAGATTGGGCTCATTTATCTCTCTCATTATTTCTAATTCTCTTTGTTGAAATAAATTTTGTTCTTTCCTTTTAAATTTGATTTTTAAACTAAAATTACTAAAAAAATCACCAATGAAAAATAGTATATACCTCATTGAAAAATTCAAATAACATTGAAATAGTAAGTTTATCAAATTTTAGAAATCACATTTGAAATTGTTAACTCTATTTAAAAATTATCGTTTGAAATTGCCCTTTTTTACTTTTTACTTATACAAGATAGATGTATACTTGCTCCCCCCCCCCCCCCCTCCCCTTGATAAAATTTCTGGTTCCGCCCCTGTTCATACGGCCTCCATCCAAGCGGGGTCGATTTCAGCAATTCTATTACCGTTAGAAAATGACTGTCTGGATTAAGGTCGCGGGAGCCTCTGTTTCGCACGAAACTTGAACGACATAATATAGGAATATAGAAATGAAATTTCACGGAAGTATTTTTCAAAAAAAATAAAAAAAATGGAGAAAATAAAGTGAGGGAAGTCAAGTTAGCTCCCCCTCAAGAAAGCCCCCATACACGCGCGCGCACACTAAATAGATGCTGGGAATATCGATTAATATCATCGTTTCAATGCACCCTCGTATCATATTTTGGGATGCGCAGATTATGGAGATGCTCGTCAAATATTGGAGTAGGGGAACATGTCTAGTTGATGGACATATGACCGGACTATGCATGCACAAGGAATGATGCTTTGACTAAGACCAAGCAATTAAGGAGCGTAACTTCATTATGATGAGCCTGTCTCGATCGAAATATTTATAGAGATTAGTGCACGTTGATAATATTTCTTGGATCTTGCATCAGATAAATGTGCACCAAAAAGGTATTGTTGTTGTGTAGGGAAGTACCATTTGAATACATTTCTAAGGCCCTGTTTGGTTGGAGAATAAGTCCTGGAATAAGGGGTCAATTCTCCTCCCGACACGGTTCCCAGTGGTACGACTATTCCCCATTATTCCATCTTATTTCACTCTTATTCCTATCTTTATCCCACCTTACCTACCTTTATTTCACCTTATTCTCCTTATTCCTATCCTCCAGCCGAACAAAGAATAGACCTTTATTCTCCTTATTTCACATCCTTATTCCTGCTTATTCCCGAACCGAACGGGCCCTAAGAGAAAAAACGGTACATAAAAGTGATCGTCTTTATGGAAAGATATAACATGGTGCCTCTTTGGTAGGAGGAAGAGGCACGAGTATTATTCTCTTTGACCTAGCTTTCATGAATAGTAGTGTAAGGATTTGTTTCTATTTTTTTATAACTTTAAAAGGATAACAAAATATGGTTGTCTATTATTTGGAAGATTTATTTCTTATTTAATCATTAATTCATTTAAATTATTTTCATATTGAGGTGTATATATATCATATACGATAGAAAGAGATGGTAATTCTGGAATATTTGCATGCGTTATGTATGAAAGTATTGGTAATTTTGGATGGTAGTGTGGTAGAGCAGTATGCTTACCATTTAAAAGATCAGAGTTATATAATAAATACTATTTTTTATGAGGGATAAAAAATCTTTGTTAGATGAGCATTTATCTGAGATTGAAATCCTTTTACTATATAAGGTCCAAACCCTCTTCCATGCAATGCAATACCCAACAATTAAAAGAGATACTTGTGGGTTGTTTCCTAGACTCGAAAACACCTGCTCATGATGAACAAGGATAGGGATCACTTACCTTCCTTTTAAGGGTGTGTTTTGGAGGCCTTAACCCCAATGTGGGACCAACCAAAGTCAACTCTCTCTCTCCCTCTTATTTAATACATCAAATAACTCATTTCTCTTTCATCCATTTCAAAAAAATAATGTAGTATATCATTTTATTATCTAAAAATTATAAAATACTCAATTTCTATTGATTTTTTCCATATTGGTACAAACAAATCACAACAACTACTCACTTTTCCAAACTTCAATGCAATCACATCACAACAAATCCTCTAAATCCCAAACCCTCTATCTAAACACCAAAATACAAAATCTGATTACCCCGTTGCTATCCAAATGCGCCCTAAGGGCTGAACAGAACACACTTAAACGAGGAGACTTTCATAGAAGTCCTCGAGCTTCCCTTTTCAAAGCCAACCTAATGCAGGCTATTTGTGATCTCCAAGATTCACCTCTCCGCCACATCCCTCGTGCTGAGTAGTTTTCTTATACGTATGTGGGAACATGGCCAAGAGGAAGCACTCTTTTGTAAGTCTTCCAATACCATCAAGGTTTCCAATAAAAGGTTGATATACATCCAATTATACCCCTAACCATGCCTTTGTAGATCATAGTTGTTGAGATGCCTTGAATCTTAACGTTTTTGTTCAACTCGATACTTGAATCTTAACGTTTTTGTTCAACTCGATACTTTGCAAAGGTTATTGTGTGACCTCCTCCTCATATGCGATTGGTGAAGCTCATCAACTCGTCTTGGAATCATGGATCTTCCTGTTTATGAATAGGATTATACAGGGGAGTGCTGTGTAAATCCCCTTGGGTTAAGAATATCTTTCATCTTGTATACTACCATTCCACTACCATAACAGAGAGATCGAGTTCAACCACCGTACTGAGGATGTAGCACAGTTAAAGGTGAACCTAATAAATCATATGTTGTTTCACCGTATGTTAAGGTGAAGTATGCGTGCCATTTTCATTAAATAAAAAGCATGTTATAACCAATCTCCAAGTGATTGCATGATGGGTCAAACACAGCAATTAGTCTAAGCTTCCCTCAAAACCCGTCCTCGTTCAGATGTACAAGGAACCCAAAAAGGCAAACCTCAAGAACTTGGCAGATGTCGAACAGTGGTTAATTTGCAGACGGGGATCAGAGCCAACTTTTGCTGCACACACTTTCCTGCTTTGACCCATCACCGTCCCTTTCTTAATGACCTCGCCCTTCCTACCCATTACCTTAATCCGCATTCCAACCTCGCGCATCAAAAGGGACGAGTAGACCATCGTGGCTTCCCACCCACGGCAATACATTAGACCCATCTTGACAAACGCTGTTCCCCTTTGACCACATGCAGATGCTCAAACGTATCAAACATTGGTGTTTGCGAGAATGCAAATGCTATTGCTTGCACACTCCTACTTAGAAGACCGCCCCCATGTTGACCAAGTCAATATAGTTGAACAATTCCTTCATTAGCTCGAGGGCCCGGATTTATTTGTCGCAACTGTGAATCCATTGACTTGACGAGGACTGCTAATGAGAGCATTGATGAGTTCGTGTAACACTGTTAAGCATATTAATGTTGCCATGGGAGATTTTTTTTTGTGTTTGTACAGAGAAGAAGATGGAGGCTGATGGCATTAATTGCGCCAACATGTCACCTGGGACAGAAACCACTGTTACACACTTAATTGGTCGGTCTAAATTACGACCTTAACCATTTTCTCAGAGAAGACACGAATGTTGATCGTGTATAAATAATGTCGGTCACCAATGTATTGAAGGCGTAGTGATGGGATGCCAGCTTGTAAAGCAGTCTTCGCAGATAACGAACGGTTAATGTGTACTCCAAATCGAGCATCTGATGCGAAGAACAGGATGGTCAACAGTACGCGTTTTTGGTTTTTAACAGCCAAAACCCCCAACATTTCGTTTCGGATGTGAACTCGGAAAAATCCCTACACTTTGACTGTTTGATTTTTGTTTCGTTTCTTTGCCTCCATCGGAAGATGAAATTGGCAACGTGATTTTTCTGCTCAAAAACATCTGATGGGACCTTACTACCGTGTACAGAGCTGTAAGTTAGAGCAAAGGAGCCGCAAATATTTTTGCAATTGTGA
Source organism: Ottelia alismoides (assembly GCA_037367405.1). Classification (NCBI taxonomy): domain Eukaryota; kingdom Viridiplantae; phylum Streptophyta; class Magnoliopsida; order Alismatales; family Hydrocharitaceae; genus Ottelia; species Ottelia alismoides. The sequence continues at coordinate 234,309 of JAZKJV010009751.1, read as the reverse complement.
TTTCAGAATCCAAAGATTCAATCTTGATTATTGCTCTACATATCTTTTAAATTTTGCTCAAATTCGAGCTTATTTGCTAGTTTACCAAAATAATTACATGATTTCAGGTCCTTGTTAACCAAATATTTGATCATTAAGATAAAATAGGAAATAAGTTCAGATTTGAGCAAAATTTTGAAAATATATAAAACATTAATCCAGGATTCAATCTATAAGTTTGGATTTTGAAATCGAAATCATACAAAAGGAATAAAAAGAATTACAACACCTCTTCTGTTGTAACTCTCTATACAGCAGAGGATCGAGTCCCTGTATACATGGCATCTATTAACAAATTTAAGGGCACCTCCAAGATTACGTAGAGACATTACTGGTCAGCGATTTTATTTCAGGGTTGTTTGAGTGATGATTCCACCCACGTCTAAATCTCCCACAGATCTCTATATCGATGTCCAAGAGTAGAATTTCAAGGCACCAAGCAACTCCTAACGTCTTTTTGAGATGAAAAATTGGCTGCAGTCAATGCCCATTTACACAGCAACACAGCAAATTGAATACTTAGTATTGAACTCATGAGACAAATCTCAGAAGACGGAGAATCGAAATAAATTTGAAAAAGCACCATCAGGACGCAACGTAGAATCAGACGTAACATAATTGTAAAAAGCATCAAGGGCATTTAATCACAATCATGTTTGACCAAAGTCCCTCGGAAAAGCCACATAAGTAGCTTCTAAATGTCCAAAACACGACATATAGGACATGCATAAAGCACAGCATCACGAGATTTAGCTGAGTTGCCAACCCATAACAAACACTTATTGCTTTGTAATCCAAATCTTATCTATAAATCTAAAGATTCCGGATAATACAATTCATAACACTCAACCCGCAAACCTTAGTAATTTTGTTTCGGAGCAAGTTCTATACATATCAAAATGATCAGACTATATGAACAATTAACCAAACAATTTGGATACTACTCCGCCCGCGTCGCTCTCCACCATTCTGAACTGCCATCCACAAATAACTATTTTGCATGTTAATTCAGTAAACTACATTGCTCAAAATAGATGGCGTACCGCTACCCATTTTCATCGACAGATAATTCTTTTAATGGATCTTACCAAAATTGTGAGGATTGAAAACAGAAAACTAAATATAAATAAATGATCAGAGACTACTTTTCTCAGCACACACTGGTACCAGAAACCAGAGGAATACATAATGCATAAGCATGGAGCGAAAGATAGAAGCAAACTGAACAGAAGGTAAGTCGATCTTCGCATATTACAATAACTTCCAATATACATAGCCCTAAAATCGACAGTCGATGGGGCTCTGAACAATCAGGGCTCCCGGGTTCAGGGCATCTACTGAATACATAGTTAAAAGGCACTCCTGGTCTAGTTTGAAAATATTCTTCACCAAAGTTACGCATGGGAAACAATACCGATATGGCAATATCTAACCTGGATGATATCATGAAGACTGCATCAGCACAGAATCCCCGTTTTGTTCACCCTAGGAGCGCTCCCGCCTAGGAGAATCCCTGGGAGATCGACTGCAACAAGACAAAAAAATACAGATATTTAGCATGCAATTTGGAAGATAAATTTAACATGGAAGTGTGTCTAACCTTCTATATCTGTCATATGCAGGACTTTCAGTTCTTCCATTTTCAGTACTGGCTCTTTCAACAGGTTTGTTGTAGGGACTGGGCCCACGCCCATAATCTGGACTGGCTCTTTCAGCTCTACCGTAAGGGCTGGGAGATCTACGGTAATCACGGCCTTTTCCGGGAGACCGGTCTCGACCCCTCCTATCAGGACTGTACCCGTTTCTTGGTTCGTCATCATCTCTAATTGCATATTCGACTGAAATTACCCGGTCTATCAACTTGCTGCCATTGCAAGACAAACTTAAGATTCAAAACAAGTTTTCGCTTTACAACCATCAGGTACCAAGGCTGTCGATGGAAACGTTAATAATTCAAGAGGAAAGTCATGCCAGTAATTTATTTCTATTGAAAATCCATCTGATCAAAGTTCCAAAATGGAAGTTTATTTCAAAAAATTCAATAAAGATACATGACAACTACGTAAGAAAAAAACATAGCTGCCTCGACCCCTCCTATTTTCTTAGTTCATCATCTCTAATTGCATATATCCTCGATTGAAATCACCTGGGATATCTAGCACTTCTTTTGCTTTAATAAGCTCACTATGGATCCAATATATTTTTGTGTAGAAACGCATTTACCTTGCAATCTTCAATTTTAAGGCACAATTTACAAGTCTTAAATTGATGATAAACACTAAGCTTCATAGAGCATGTCCCCCTTTAGTTTGAGGCTATATAGAATTAATCCATACGAATATACATCTTATTCTTACAGATAGGCCACTTTAATCTTCAGTATCGAATACAACTGCCCAAACCCTATTAGAATAAAGCAGACATTTTCTGCAAACCCAAATTAAAATCGAGCAGACGTTTTCCAGCAACAATATATAAATGGGTATGACCATCCTAAAGAAGCAAAAGAAGTGCTAGATAGATCCAAGTCCCAAACAAACTAAACAGTGAGCTGCTAAAGTTAGCATATGGCGCAATGATCTGCAACAAGGGATGAGATGAAGCATGCTAAGCTTGCAATAAGCTCAAGCTGAAAGAAAAAGCAACAAGTCAACCCAAGTAGACAAAGCAGCTGGTAGTAAATTATAGCAACGAGCTCAGGCACTCGACAAGGTATGATAGGGAAGAGGTCAATCAACAAAGCAGTTCACAACCACCTTTTTTTATTGGACCTCCAAGCCAAAGAGGTCGTAACTTCCTTTGGAGATTGGCTTTGAACAAAAGCTGGTGCACAATAGACGAAAGCATGGAGAAGGGTTTTGAAGCACTCAAACATTTCAAAGAAGATGTTCATTGGGGTGATTCCATATATATACTCCAGGTTGCTTTTGCTTAGAGGGAAATGAAGGCATTTATCTCGAACAGTCTTTAATATTGCAACATATCAGTGATATATCATCGATATGTTAATATCGGTAAAATGGTGGAATTGATCCCAGCCTCTATATCTTTTTCCTCGGACATCGGCGAAATATTGGCTATATGTTGCCGATTTATCACCGATATATCAGCAAATGAGGAATAGTGAAATATATAATATTGTATTCCTTTTTCACCCGATTTTCTCCGATATATAACCTCATTGTCCCCCATTCTGTGTTCCAACTGCTGCCAGTGAGTGTATTTTAGGAGATTTCGTCGGATTTGAAGCTTTGGAAAGTTTTTAAAGGCTTGAAGGCTCACTGATTCGATGGCATGTGTTTTATATCAACTGATTTTTATAAGACTGGTGACCATAAAGCCGATTTCATTTTTCTCAACATTTGATTTGTGAAAATATGGTGACTGAAGTCTTCAATCTTGAATTATTGTTGAAGATTTATCTAGATAGTTAATATTATATAGGAATCAATGAAACGACATCAATTCAATACCTAGATCTTTGAATTGAGATATATCAAGAACTCGCACTATTTTTAAGATTCATGGATCAAGGTCGAATGAAACGACATCAATTCAATACCTAGATCTTTGAATTGAGATATATCAAGAACTCGCACTATTTTTAAGATTCATGGATCAAGGTCGATTGAGTGGTATCTTTCACTCCCATTTTTTCCACCAAGAACATTTTATAAGAATCTGACCACCCAATTTTAAGTATCCTACTTTTCCACGATTCACAACGTTCAACAAGCAATCCATATTTCACAATCAAAGGTGCAGTACTGCTTGTAGTAGTGGCCCTTATACCTCGTAATGGATGTTGGAGGAGGTTCAATGTTGATGGTGGAGCTACATCAAGCACCTATGACGGATCTCATGGACAAAATGAATGATATGGCTTTTTCCCTCCCATTAAGATTTACAAAAGTAGTTGTTACGGGAGATTTCAAGAAAATTAACACTATGACGATACCTCCTTGTAGGGAGTGACGATACCTCCTTGTAGGGAGGGGGGGTTATTCCAGCCGAGAAGGGGGCTGCGACAGGGCTGCCCACTGGCCCCCCTCCTCTTTGTTATAGCTTCGGATGTCTTGGCTCGTATGGTTGATCGGGTTATTGCTGCTGGACTTTCCAAGGGCTTCTCCATGGGAGGCGTGTCTGTGCCGCTGATATAGTTTGATGATGACACCTTGTGCTTCATAGAGGGAGGTCCTGATGAGGTCGTTGGCATGTCGATGACTCTTGAGCTATTTAGCGAGATCTCGGGCCTGCTCATTAATGGAGCCAAGTCAAAGGTTATTCCTTTTGGCATGACGGTGGATTTGGCGCTTGAATGTGGGAGGATTATGGGCTCTACTCCGGGCGAGCTACCGTTTGACTACCTTGGTCTCTCGTTGGTGATTGGGAGGCCCAGACTTAGGGACTGGAGTGTGGTCGTTGAGAAGGTGGAGGCGAGGCTGGCAGGTTGGCGCGCGACGCTTCTTTCGAAGGGAGGGAGGATGGTCCTTCTCAAGTCGGTTCTTGTTGCTATCCCGATGCATTTTTTGTCTATTCGTCGTTTGCCGGCTGGGATTTGTAGGAGGCTTGAGTCTTGTTTGAGAAGGTTTCTGTGGGAGAAGTCGGGTGCGTCAGGGATAGGGGTTCACCTTGTGGCGTGGGAGGAGGTGTCGAGGAGGAAGCAGGAGGGGGGGTTGGGCGTTAAGCGGTTGAAGCTTGTCAACGACGCCTTTTTTCTTAAGTGGGCGAGCAGGGTTTAGGGTAGGGATGGAAACTTCTTTATTGATGTTCTGAGGGAGCTCCATGGGGCGGATTGGGCTGGGGAGGAGAGGTTGGGGCTGGTGAGTGCTCGCTCGCCTTCCTGGCATGGTGTGCAGGAGGTGTTCTTGAGGAATCGAGCGAGCTTTAAACCTGTGCTGGGGAACGGCCGTGCGTTCTTATTCTGGAAGGACAGCTGGTCCGGTGGGGGGAGGGGGGCCTTTTTGTGTCCGGTTCCAGCGTCTTTTTACGTTGGCAGTGGACAAGGATGCCTCGGTTGCTTCTTGCTGGGAGAGTGATTGTTGGTGCCCTCGTTTTGGGGCGAATTTCTCGGATCAAAGGATGGCTAACTTTCTTGCCCTGTTGGACGTCATTGGTGGTGCGGACACGCTTTCCGAGGGAAGGGATCACTGGGTCTGAAGGGACGGTGGCTTCTCGACGCGTAAGGCCTATGATGTGTTATATGTGGCTCCGCTTGCTCGTTCGGAATCTTTGGTGAGAGACTGCTGCTTGTTCTGGAGATTGGGTCTACCTTTACGCATTGCTATTTTCTTATGGCTGGTCCGAAGGAGGCTTTTGACGAGAGACCGCTGCTCCAGATTGTTACATTCTGTTTCTAATATCTGTGTGTCGTGCGGTTCAGATGTGGAATCCCTTGACCATGTTTTCTTTGAGTGCCCTGTGGTTCGTGGGCTGTGGGAGGACCCGTTTGTGGCTTGGGTGCGAGCTAGTGATGTGGTGGCCTTCTGTGATTCGCTATTCTTGAACAGACACACAGATAGAAGGCGACTCTTGACTCTGGTGGTAGATTATAATCGATTTGGCTTGGTCGAAACGAGGCCATTTTTTCGGCGCAACGCTTTTACAAGGAGAACGTGTTGATTCGCGCTGCAGGTTTGGTGGACGACTGGAGTGGTAGTTAGTTTTCTTGGTGTGTGGTTTCTTGCAATGTCTGGAGGCTCTCTGGCCTCTTTTTTTGGCCTTCTACCTTTTTTGTACTTTCGTCCCTTTGCTTTTTATCTATTATATTGGGGTGAACACCACTGAGTATATCCCCCTTTTCTTGGCTTCAAAAAAAAGGCCTCCAACTAAACCCCCACAGATGGGGTCTCCTACTCCATATCATGGCCTCAAATGTCGATGGAATTCGACCGAATTTCAATCGAATTTCAGTTTGGACACGTTATCAAATCGGCCGAAATGGCCAAAATAACCGAAATATGGGGGCCTAGTACAAAAACGGCCGAAATGATCGAAATTTCGGTCGAATTTCGACCGAAATTTTGTTTCGATCAGTCACTGAAATGGTGACCGAAACCGACATTTAGGGCTTGCTCCATATTCATTGCACCGTTCTCAAGCCGCTTCTTCTTTACATCAAACACCTTGTGATTCTCCATCTTCTGATAACAGTTATCATGGCCTCATCGAATTGGCTTCCTCACACATGTGACTAACCATGAATATATGCAATATACGATGGACTACAAAGTTATAAACACATATGACATCAGAGAATCATATGGAATATAAACACGCTATCATGAGATGATATGGAAGGCATCAAGTAACATTGAAATGTGACCCAAAAGGTCACATATGATGTTGCATGTGTATTCAGTACCCTTACCGAAGCACATGACGTTATGTGGTCAATATGTGATTTGAGTGCCTATGCAAACAGGACATATGTGAGGTGTACATGGTTGTATATGTAGTGCATATAAAGAAACACTTGAATAGATCCTTTAGGAATCCGAATATGGGAGATCTGAAGTACCTTCCCGATCTAAAAAATGATATATTAAACATGGAGGGGGCGTTATGTCAAAAATGTGACAAGTAATTTATTTTTATAATTGCCTTGGTTTACTTTGCTAGAGGTTCATGGATGATGGAATTATTGATTATATTATTTGATTTGAAATTTTTTATTTTGTATATTATCAATTACATAAAAAATTTCTAATGTCGTGTTTTATTTTTATAGTTTTTAATATTTTAATTAAAATATTGCAAACCTCCAGTTTAGAAAGTTGATATGTGGTATTCATTTGATCAAGCAATCTTAAGCGAGTAAGCGATTAGGTGAAAGTATATGTGAATTATGTGGTTTTATTATTTTAATTAAAATGATTAAAAATATACTAATAAATTCAAGCATTAGAGATTTATATTTCAAAAAATATATAATATACGAAATATAAAACATAGAACTTACAGTACGATGTGATTTTAATCAATAAAAACACATTTTTTTTGTTTTTCCCCGGATGGATCTGAATAGAGGCAAAGAATCCATGTAGCCCCTACTTAATGTGGGAAAAGAGCTTGTTGTTGTTGTACAATAAAAAAACACATGCTACTACAACATATTTAACCTTTGCTATAGACTACGATATGAAATCACCTACTTGCTAGAACATGTGTACAAAGTTGATTTGATGTTGCAGAAGTCGGCAGTCGGTACTCGGTCGGCAGGGTCACTGACTAAGGATTAATCGGCAGTCGGGAGAGTAATCGGATTTAGTCGGGCATTAGTCGGTTTTGATTTTTTAAATTATTTTTAATGTATAAATCAAATTTTAATACATATACTATCATTTATCTTCATAATTTTAGTAAATTTAATATTTTCAAGAGCTTAAGAAATTATAGCAAGAGAAGAAAAAATAAAATAATTGACATATTAAGATCAACCTAAGCAAATTTAAGCAAATCTAAGCAATAACATATAAGATCAACCTAAGCAAAAACAAAAAAAATGGAAGAAAACCTAACATTGTTATTTGCTAACAATAACATTGACATATTAACATCTGAGTTCAACATCATCAACTTAAGAAAATCTAAGCAATAACCTATTAACATCTAAGATCAACCTAAGCAAAAACAAAAAAAATTGAAGAAAACCTAACATTGTTATTTGCTAACAACAACATTAACATATTAACATCTAAGTTCAACATCATTAACCTAAGCAAATCAAAGCTATAACATCTAAGATCAACCTAAGCTGTAGAAAAACAGAATACGGAAGCGTATCAGAAAATAAAGATAAAGAAAACATTAGGGGACACCGGGATTTAACGTGGAACCCTACTCCGAGAGGAGCGGGATGAAACCACGGGAGAAGCCCCTGAATTGGGCGTTTCTTCTATTGAAGTTCTCAATGAGAAGTTCTCAATGAGTACAGGGGGTGTAGGGCTCCTTATATAGCCCCACGGACAGACCCAATAGTGACCGCTCCCCCATGTGGTACTAAACACATGGGTGGGCTCTTTTCTTTTCCAACACTCCCCCTCAAGTTGGTAGCTGGGACAGCTGCAACTTGCAACAATAAAGGAAAATATACACCATGACATCTTCACTTGAAATCACCACAATAAACGTATGTATCCGCAACAGGTAGACAAACCCGCTTGCTTACGGGTATATCAGGTCACCGGAACGTATCTCTGTCGTGCCTAGAAGGTCACCGGACTGTCTCTGTTGTGCCTGCATGGTCACCGGATCTCTGTCTCAGTCGTGCCTGCGGGTCACCGGACTTTGTCTCCGTCGTGCCTTGAAGAAAACAAATCCAGTGCGGACTCGATGTCGAGGATAGAGACACCACGACGAAGATCGATGCACAGTGAAGATGGCTTGATATTCTGTGAAATCCGGAGTGTTTGGTCTGTCAGTCAATGATGTAGGATGCATATGGCTTTTACTCCCCCTTTCTCCCAAACTTGTGAGAATAATGAAAATAATAGACAAGTTGGGAGAATCAAACATAAACATGAATCACATTTTTTTATGCGTACGACTTTTTCTTGTACGCGACTTTTTTTTTCGATTTTTTTTGTTAGCATATGCGTACGGCTTTTTCTTGTACGCGCCTCTTTTCTCTTTTTTTCTCTTTTTTTTCAAAGAAAACCAATCAGCCCACTAAGGGCTTCCAAACCTTGCTCCTCTCTTCTCAAATCAGACTCCCCCCCTTTTTTTACTCGACCCAAAACTTTGGGCCTTGATCTCTTCTTTTTTTTTAACAATATTCGGCCCCTTGGGCCCAACAACCCAACGACGTCCCCTTTTTTTTGAAAAAAAATAGAGTGGGGCATTTAATTGCCCCCACAGAGGCCCTTTTTTTACGCGGCAGATCTAGGGTTCGGGAACTTTTTTTTAAACAAGAGGCCCATTTGGCCGTTGGTCTTTCCTCCCTTTTTTTTAAAGCCTTGCTGCCCCCTGAAAATAATGCATCGCCTCCCCCTTTATGCCCGTCAGCCCACATGGGCATTTAATTTTTTTTTATAACGTGCAGGCCCGTTACCCTAGGTTCCCACGTTAGGAACCCTCTTCTTTCAGAACCGCCGCCCCCCGTTTTGGGGTTTCGTCTTGCGCCGCTGGAGATGGGAGCGCATGGGACTGCCGCCTGGATCGCGGCTGGGATGCCTAGATGCGCGCGAGGTTGCGCGATGGAGCACAAGGGCATGCGCCATCGTGCTTCAGCTAGGGCTCGCCGCACGCCTGGATAGGAAGCGCCTGGGCTCTGGGGACTTGCGCGCGAGATTGGAGTCGAAGGACGCGCCGCTTGGAGTCGAAGGGAGCGCCGCCTTCTGCGCGAGATCGGAAGAGGAAGAGCCGCCTGTGCGGCAAGGGCTGTAGCGACCAGCCGTCTGGGCATCGCCATGGGCTCTGTATTTAACGCCCTCAAGGGACGAAGGGAGGTGTGGCCTGGACAGGATTCATCGCCGCCTTCTGCCTGGAGGGTCGTGCGAAGAGATCGCCGCTCGCGTTGGGAGATGTGCTTGCGGTTTGGAGCGCCAGAATCCAGATGCCCGTGGCGGCCAGAATCCAGATGCCTGTGGCGGCGCAGGTTGAAAGGAGCCCCAGAAGTGGGGCTATCGCCCCTTGGAATCATATACGAAGGAACGGGGCTATCGCTGCCTGGGATCATATGCGGCCGGCTGGAGGGGCCTGATCTTCATCACCTTGATCTTGAAAGATTAGAGTTTCAATGAGAAACTCTGGATAACAAAACTTCTACAGCAGTGAATAATTTCTAGGATTTTATCTCAACCCAGAACATGACCTTGATAATCAAATCTCGGAAAAATGAAACATAATGAAAAAAAACCTCGAGAATCGAACCCGCTCTGATACCATGTAGAAAAACAGAATGCGGAAGCATATCAGAAAATAAAGATAAAGAAAACATTAGGGGACACCGGGATTTAACGTGGAACCCTACTCCGAGAGGAGCGGGATGAAACCACGGGAGAAGCCCCTGAATTGGGCGTTTCTTCTATTGAAGTTCTCAATGAGTACAGGGGGTGTAGGGCTCCTTATATAGCCCACGGACAGACCCAATAGTGACCGCTCCCCCATGTGGTACTAAACACATGGGTGGGCTCTTTTCTTTTCCAACATAAGCAAAAACAAAAAAAAATTGAAGAAAACATTCATAACCTAACATTGTTGTTTGCTAACAATAACATATTAACATTTAACTTCAACATCATCAACCTAAAAACAAGAGGAAATAAAAGAAAAAATAAAAAAATAAAAAAAACTAACCTGCTGGAGCCTAGACCGAAGGGGCGGAGGCAGCGAGGCGCTGAACGCAGTGGGGGGCTGCGAGGTGCTGGGGGTGGCACCGGCGAGGGGGGCGGCACCGGCGAGGTGGCGAGGCGGCGGGGCCTGGGGGTATCGCGCACGAGAGAGGGGGGTCGAAAGGGTCCCGTCGATTGGTGTGAGTGGAGGGTTACTGTTATGTCATAACAGTAACCCTTTATTTCAACATCCGGATCCCAGCTCAGATCCTCTATGCAAAAATCGGCCGCCTAAGCGGCCGACTAGACCGACTAGGCGCCCGACTAATCGGGCTCAACCGACTATAGGCCGATTTAGCCTATTCGGATCGGGTACCCCCCCGAGTCGCATAGTCGGACCGACTAGTCTACCTAGTCGGCCGACTTTTGCAACACTGATGTGAACTGCCTCATATATTACGTAAAATAAAATAACTCTGAGTTGCGTGGCTAGGAGTCATTTGCTACGGACTATCACATCTCCTAATGCTCGCAAGATTTCTCCCTACAAACAAAAATATTGTATACAAGATTTTACTCGATTAAAAAATGCTTAAAACTTAAAAAAATATTCAGGAATTACAATCTATAGTTGTCGATGCCTCAGATATTGTCGCAGTGCAGTATTCAGGCATGGAGATTTGGAAGAGGAGAGGAGTGTGTCGGCTGCACCAGTTTTGGGGATTAGGCACGAAGATGCACAAAAAGGGGGAGGGGGGAGGGGGAAGGGGAGGAGAAGAGGAGTCGGAGAGGGCTCCAAATTTTGTATTCAACTTCAACTAACTCCATACAGGAGGGCAACATTAAGACAAACAGAATAGAACCCTAATAAAACCTGAATAATCCATCCTAATTGAACAAAAATAAACAAAAATCGAATTGGCAATGCGTCGTAATTGAACACAAATTTTCTTTAATTTCACACCACATCAGATATTCACGACCATATGAGGGCAATGGGTGAAGAGATTCGTGGTGATAAAACAATACAGTGCCAAACACACAACAAAAGTCACACTAACATTGTATTATGTAACAATAAAACAAACGAGCAAGAAGTACTGACCAGGAACCAACCAGTTGAGATAATCACAAACAATATTCACAGTACAGTATAACGTACTGTCTTCACAGTCGATTGAGATAATCACGAAGTAGAAACCTTAGAGCTCATAAGTACTTAGAGCAAAGAGAAAACCATGAGAGAGTACGCGATGCAGCGACTAGAGATAGGGGGTGTGAGAAACTGTGCACAACAAGGGGGAGAGATCATGAGGCGTAGCAGCGACCATAGAGAGCGAGCACATGACAACTAGCGCTTGAAGAGAGAGAGAGTGTGAGAGACTGTGCACAACAAGGGAACCACTGAGCTGGAGAGGCGAACACTAGGAGTTGGTGTGAGGGTTTACTCGAAGTCGGGGGGCAGATTTACTCTAATCAAGTGAAAATTTATTCAGGTGTAAACATTTGAGTTTGGGTTTAACCGTTCAAGCTCTAATAAATATGCAACAGTATATGCCACAACCACAAATGCACTTTTACCGCATAATGAGCGAATATGGACAATGTGACGTGCTTTGACCTCTGACTCCACATATGCAGCTGTCTAGACCGACTTCCTAAACACTGCAAAAAGCATTATATGCATATACCCACATATATTCCCCCAAATGTCTGCTTAATCGCTTTATACCGCCAGACCAAACGAAGAACGTATATCGCATTTCTGAACCTTGGCATCAAGTATTCAGATGGATCAATCGAGGCACTCATTTTAGATGAGCAACGAATCTTCAATTTACTCAGGTAGTAAGTACGGTACTTGTTTATGAATTATGAATTTATGAGACCGCATTATTTCTTATTTCAACTTATTTATGCATTATTCAAGAGTAAACTACCAGTTGCATGACTTATGTAACACCGCATATCATCTTGTGCAATAATTATAATGGCAATACTAATACAAAACTTATACAAAACCATTTATTTAGTAAATAAATGTTAGTTTCTACCTTTCTTATTGATTAAAGAACATTAGAAACTTTAAATTTGGGAGAAAATGGTCTTTATAGCTATTTCCATTAGTTCTAGCGATGTCAACGATATATCAACGATATTCCCCGATATTTCTCTTTGGTGGTTTAGTGAAACAACACCGGTATTGATGTTTAAGGTCATGTTCTCAATATTAAATAAGAATAAATTCATTAAAGAGTTTGATTTTGTTGACCTAGATACATCTTTATATAGTTGTGACCTCATATCTAATAGAAGATAACAATAGAGAAATGACTCAAAAGACTCGAAGAGAAATGTCCTATCAAGCAAAAAGATGAATATTGGATAGGATATGATTGAAAGATTAGATGGCTGAGCAACATGTTGATGTATGATTCTATGCAAGAGAAAGGAATCAAATGTGGGAGCTTGACAAAGGAGGAGCACGAGGACTTCTCTGGGAGATTAATGAGAGACAGGAGGCAGACAATGCTCATGGGAAAAGGCAAGCTTAGAGGTTTATTATAAGTCAAAAAAGTCAAGGAGACCTAAAAGAGGTCAAAGCACACCCAACCATTTCAAGTTTTTCTCCTTTTTAGTTGGGGTTAGATTTGTTTGGAGATCTACTTGAAGCATGTCACTTTGTTTTAACTTTCTCTTCAAGGTCATTGCAGCTAGGGATGCAAATAGTTACGGATATATCCGTATCCGATCCGTCACCGTATCCGTTTTATACAGATTTTGACATCCGTATCCGTATCCGTTTTAAAATAAATACCGATATGGATATCATTTTGATATCCGCAAACATCTGTATCCGTATCCATATATCCGTTTTCGTATATAAATATAGTCATATATTTATTTTTAACCCTATATAACATAATTCTATATCTTCTTTTACCATATTTGTATAATTTTTATGATACAAACACATTTAGTAAATTTATATCATGTGTTTCCCATCCAATTCGTATATATTTAAGTCAATTCTATAGTGTATTTCTAACATTACTCGTATGCGATCAATATCTGTTTTACATCCGTATCCGTTTTTTAAGGATATGGTAAGATAGTTTTAATATCCGTCAATATCCGTATCCGCATCCGTATTCGTATTCAAAAACGGATAAGGATACGGTAAAACCTTTATCCGTATCCGTATCCGTCCGTTTGCATCCCTAATTGCAGCCATAGCTTAGCTATATTTTTCCTTTATATCAAGGCTATGTCAATCACAAGCACAATGTAAAGGCCATTTTCATCTCTTTTTCCGGAGGTTTCTTTAAACGAAAGAGGTTTCCCAAGCCACATAATACCAAGCTTATTACTTAAAAAATCCAAAAAGAATATCTTGCGGTTATTCATAACAATCTCAATAAATAATTTGCATAAGTTCGAAAATTCAGGGACAGTTAAGCCGGACTACTTTCTTCTGAAAAACAGCTTTGAAACTTGATACAACATATATAATTGGCAAAAAAACTCGGTTTTCTGCATCGGAAAAACAATTAGATGCAAATGTAAACAAGACCAAGCTTAAAGAAAAATTACCTCATATTGGTGGCATCTAATGCCCTGCTGGCATCCTCTTGCAATTCAAATTGAACAAAAGCAAAATTTCGCCTAATTCGGATATTCAATATTTTTCCATATGGCTCAAAGTGCCTCTCCAAGTCTCGAGTTCGGGTATTGACTGGATCAAAGTTGATTACAAACAAGGTCTTTGTAGGCCTCTGATTTGCGGGTGGTCTTCTTGGACCTCCACCCCCACTCCCACCACCACGTCCACCGCGATCTTGCTGAAAACGAATTTGATACAACTGTCAAATAAATGAGCATATTTTATGAGGGTGTCTGTACAATATCTCCCGCAAAAATTTACCTTAGTCCACTCAACACGAAGGCGCCGTCCCTGCCTACCAAACTCATATCTGTCAAGTCCCCGAATGGCATCCTCTGCATCTCGCTCATCATCCATATAAATGAAGGCAAATCCTGTACATGGGAAAAAAGAAATGAAATATCAGGATGACCCCTAAAAGAATATCCCGGTCAACCTTCCTGGAGTTTTGTCAATTGAGATTCAACAATAACAACTCAGTTCAAACTGCTGCATAAAAAAAGATAAACATCTAGACCAATCTGTGAAAACTAGAAACTAAGGGACAAAAAAACAAGAACAGACCTTTATGTGGAACTAAATGATGTCAGAGAGTACAACAATCCAAAAGTATGTGCCTTGTGGTGGGGCTGCAACCAGGGGGGATCTTCTCCATTTAATTTCCATCCTGGCAGCTAGAACAGCATGGGTGGATGTGTCTGAGTAAGGAGGTTGTGCGAAAGGCACGAATGGAAGGCAATGGTCTCTTGGAAAAAATGTTTCCGTGTGATTCGCATGCATTGAGGATTGTATATGAACTCTTCCAAAATGCGTACGAAGATGAACCCTCTGGTAGGCAAAATGGTATAGCATATTTAGCAGTCCGGCAACCCGGAAAAGCATAGATGCTCCAAGATATTCCTGCGCCAAAGAAAGTGAGTGGGATTTACTCTTGAAAAAATTACTTCTTCCTAAGGGTATCCTCAGTTCTGATCGCTGCTGAACCATGTGTAGGAAGCTTCCCAGTGAAGATTGTCGTCTGAAAACTGCAGCACATCCATGTACGTAACAAGCAATCCACAGACTAATTTTAAAATTACCTGGATCCCCACAGAAGCTATCCTCAGGCAATAGAAAACCAACTACATACTATGACAATAAAATGGTACAAATATGTTTTGCTAAACAGAACATATTCCCTTATTCTAGGAACAGAGACTCCCTACCCTCTTTGAAAGATACAATTTACATTTGCGCATTCAAGCATCAGGAATAAGGAATCTTTCATTTTTCTTATTTATAAAATTATAAGGAAGACCATTCACGAGAAGGTTAATAATAAAGAGCGTAAACCATATTGATCGGTTTTCCAAAAAGAAATGCAGAAGAATAGATGCATACTTCCAAATCACCAATGCCAAAAAAGACTAAACAAGTATGGAAACAGATAAAAAATATTACCTGATTTCATATCTACTCTATCAACTTTCCCATATTTGCTAAAGAGCCTCTCAAGCTCAGAATGTCGTGCATCATACTCAAAGTTGCCGCAAAAGATCGCTCTCATATTGTGCAGAAGGAGATCCCTAAAATTTCAGACCCTAGATTACAATTGACATTTAAATAAGTGGCTGGTATAAACAAATTAAGGAAAAGAAAATCCAGCATAGAAACTAATTAACAAATGCAAGTAAAGTTGAACTACCGTTTTCATGAAACAAGTTACATCTAAACAATATCTCCATCCCTCTTTCAAGCATTAATACAATCCCCAGTTTTATAGAAATGTTAAAAAAATACGCATGATATGATATGGTCTAAAGAAAACTAATGTCCCCACATTCTTTAATCTTCATAAAAAAAATCCCTACTAAAAAATGTGAGATATTGGATCGTGACGTACGACAGTTGTATCACTCAGTTCTATCCATAAACCTTTTGTTAGTGATTCAAGCAGCATGTTTTCATTGTTACCTAGGAAGAAACCTTTTCTCTTTCATTACATATTTTCCCTTACAAAAACTCCAATCCCCCAAATTATCACTCAGTTGAATGTCAGACGAGAAGGAAAATGAAGTTGTCGCACAATGAAATGTGGTGGATCATTAGGGTTAGTCAATCGGTTTTTTTATCAAAGCCTACGAAGAGATAATCCATTTCCGTGAGACTACGTTTGTAATGCATTGAGTCCATATGTCTTGTGCTTTAAGCATCATTCCTCCAAGTAGGCAGCAAATGAATATCATGTTTCAAATACTCAAGCAATTTCCACCTTTGTTTTAAATAGATTAGCATTTCCAAGTAATCAATCATCCATAGAATCTTTCACAACAAGCTCGGGCACGGGTAGCTTGATTGTAGAACCTCACGATGAGCAACTCTACACAAACAAATATAAAGTCGTCAAGAGGGACAACAGCAATAGATTGTTAGGCACCAAGATGATACATTTCATATCAAGACTCTTTTAGACAATGTAGCTAACATTTAAGGATGTTTTATGTAAGTTACTCTATTCCTGATTATTACGGCTTCAATTCTAGGTCCTAATAACTGTGCTGGAGCGATGTGCGGGAGTGAGAGTGCAGCGGCGCGCGAGAGTGCGGAAGTAGCGGGAAAGGGCGAGCGGAGTGCCACCCACGACGAGAGCTGGGCTGAGTGTTAAGAGTATGCCTCACTTATATGTGTAGATGGGTAAATGGGTCTTTCCAAAATTCATTTATCACATCCAATGTTTAGTCCCACATCTACCAATGGTGAGACTTGGAGGGTCTGTGGAGGCTACATAAGAACCCCAGACCTCCTGTATCAGATGAGAAAGTTCAGTGCAACATATAGCCCTTTGAGGTCTACTCCCGTGTTTTCATCCCGCTCCTCACGGTGTAGGTTTCCACATAAAATCCAACGTTAGGTTTCCACATAGAATCCTGTGTTCTTCATTGTTTTTATTTTATTATCTCTGATACACTTCCGCGTTCAAGTTTTCTAACATGGTATCAGAGCAGGTCTTTCTTAGTTGATTTCGAAGATTTATTCTTGAAGATTATTTTTTATTATTCAAGCTCGTTATTAGAGTTTTAGGGTTTCCCGAAACCCTAATATCCAGTCGCCCCAAGTTTCCAGAAGATCTTATTGTTGTTTTGAAGACTATATTTGATTATTGGCGTTTCAAGATCTAGGGTTTTCTAAAACACTAGTTCTGCATGAATCGTCATCAACATCATCGGGTTTTTCACTATCGATGCCCATTTTGATCTGTCTCCAGATTCTGTTGGGTTTTCTTCTTGAAACCCTAGTTCTGCAAAGCCGTCTCCATGCGGAGCTCGGTCTCCAGGCGATGTGCGCATCTCCAACCCATGCTCCATGCTCCCAGGCGATCCCATGCGTCCACGCAAGATTTTTTCAAACATAGTAGATTTCTTGCGCCTCGCGCACAATCCAGCACCGCCACCAGCCCTAGGCATCCACCGAAGCCTGTCCCATCTCACACAACAGGATGTCACGAAGCCTTTCCCATCTCGCACAGCATGAGGCGATGACCACCACTACCCTTTCAGGTGGTCGATGTGGTCCCAGGCAACGAGCCCCACCAGCCTGCTCCAGACGGCAGGCGACTGCGATCCTCCACGGCAATGCGCCTCTCCACGAATCCCAATCGACGCTCCTCCTAGTGGAGACATCCCCAACAGTCAAAGGCGGCAGCAGTGTCATGCGATCCAGATGAATAGCTCAAGGCGGTGGAGCTCCATCGTGCCACCGACAATGTTCAGAAAAATGGCCGAGTATACCACATACTCGGTCGTATACTCGTGTTCGGAGGCCCTGGCGCTTCGAGTATGAGCAAACGAGCCTAAAGGCAGGTCAGGCCGCATAGGCGGCCGAGTATACCGAATAGGCTCCTTTGTTAGCTAGCACCTCATTTGTTGAAGTTGTTTCACCAAGATCTGACAACACAACTTCAAAAAAACACTTCTCCACCTTGCATTTTGCAGTTGCCTGAAGCCTGAAGGGGGAGCTCCAACGTCCTTTAACAATACTGCACCCTTTCTGGATTGCAAACCATCATCAGGAACCTCAACCATCTATCCTGAGGGCTCTAAAGTCATTTGATCATTTCTAAATCCCGACATCATGCAAGATCCCCACACTTTTCCCAAACGTTGATCAATATACTCCTTTGAACAACCTCAAGAACAACCAAAATTCACATACAGTCATGAAATAAAAAAGTGTGCCTCGAGACGTTAAAACATTCGAGGCAAGGCAAAGGGTAAACGCTTCAAGGCGAGCACCTAGAGGGTATTCTAGATTGCAAACCATCATCAAGGACCTCAACCATCTAGCAAAGGGCTCTACAGTCAACTGATCGATTTTAAATCCTGACATCATGCAAGATCCATCATACAGACCCGATAGCACCAACGAGATAGGGAGGTGTCATCCTTCAGTTTTGAGTACATATACTAGAGCCCCCACACTTTTCCCAAAAGTTGATCAATATCCTCCTTTGAACAACCTCGAGCACAAACCAAAATTCGCATACAGTCACGAAATAAAAAAATGTGCCTCGAGACGCTAAAGCGTTCGAGGTAAGGCAAAGGGTAAACGCTTCAAGGCGAGCGCCTCAAGGGTATTTGGAGAGGTGAGGCAAGCTAAGGCATGCATGAGTTTGCCCTTTCTCCTTCTAAACTCGAACCCTACCCTAACAACCCGAGCATTTGCCTGCCCTTTGAAATGGAAGGGAGCAATCTCACAGTAAGATAGCCCCTTCATCACCATTGCTTCCAATTCAACTTGTTAATTGTTGCCACTTCACACAACCGTAGATGCAAGATTAACCCAAAGGCCTTGTTACATCCAGTTGCCTCTCATATTAATTGTTGCCCAGAGGTTGCAACTTTTCCTTTTTCTTCTCCGAAAAATTCTTCCATTATATTTGAATTGTGATTTATGTTATCCTCAAAGATTTCGAGGTATGAATTGATTCATTTTTGTGGTTTCAACAATTTCGAGGTATTGTATTTATTTATATGTATTTTTTTGACAAAAATTACACATTAAAACCTTAAACTTATATTACATCACGTAGTCATCATAAGTGTGGAAAGACAATGAGAAAAGATGATTCATAGTTTATTTAAGAGGTCTAGGGGTCCTTATATAGGACTAAGCTCTAGAAAGCTAATGAAGACAAAAGACATAAAAGCCCTCGTGGGGTTACAGTAGAATATAAAGACGAGATCTACTGCAATCTCTAACACTCCCCCTCAAGTTGGAGCATATCCATCGATCATGCCCAACTTGAAAGATATTCAGGAAAGGCGCTTCTTTGATAAGGCCTTTGTGAATATATCTGCAAGCTGAAGATCTGTTGAGATGTGTGGTGTAGAAATCTTGCCTTCTCGTACAGCATCACGAACAAAATGGCAGTCGATCTCAATGTGTTTGGTTCTCTCATGGAACACAGGATTTGTAGCAATGTAAGTGGCAGATTTGTTATCACAATATAGAGGAACAGTAGTGATAGCAACATTGAGTTCTTGTAAAAGAGACAGTAGCCAGGTAATTTCGCATGTAGCTTGGGCCATTGCCCTATATTCTGCCTCTGTACTGGATCGGGAAACCACCGTTTGTTTCTTGCTCCTCCAACTAACAAGGTTACCTCCTACCATCATAGCATAGCCCGTCATAGAACGACGATCCTCGAGTGAGCTTGCATAATCAGCATCAGCATAAGCAGCAACCTTAGTGTATCCATTTGCCCCATAGAATAGGCCACGTCCAGGGGATTCCTTCAGGTAGCGAAGGATCTGAAGAACATCTTGCTAGTGGTTGTAGCACGGTTTCTCCATATATTGGCTAGCTCTGTTCACAGCATAGGATATGTCTGGCCTAGTAACATTAAGGTACAGAAGTTTGCCAACTAGGCTTCTGTATCGTGTAGTATCTTCAAAGGCAAGATCATCAGGTGTAGAGTGTTCCATTGGTTCTGCACATGGAAGGTCGTATCCCGATATATCGGCGATATATCGCCGATATATCGATATCGACATGGGATCGATATCGAAATCGATATATCGATATATCCGATTTCAGGCATTTTCTTCAGAAAGATTGCTAGATATAGCGATATATCGGCGATATATCGCTGATATATCGATATCGACACGATATCGAAACGATATCGATATCTTCTGCAAGTATGCTAGAGGGTTCACACCCAAGTAGCCATGCCTCAGTCAGTATATCTAAGCAGTACTTCCTTTGTGACATATGAAGCCCCTTCTTGGTGAGTAGAACTTCTATACCCAGAAAATAGCGAAGTTGCCCCAAATCCTTGGTGACAAAAATCTTTTGCAGAAAGGTCTTCACTTATAGCACCCCATTATCATCGTCACCTGTAACAACCATGCCATCCACATATACAGCAAGTATGACAGTACCTGTTGATCGTTTTCTGACAAAAATAGAATGGTCAGATGTAGTTCTCTGAAAGCCCAGAGTGTCAATTTCTGAACTAAGTTTGTCAAACCATGCCCTCGGCCTTTGCTTTATACCATAGATTGCTTTGCAAAGTCGGCAAACATACTCCCCCTCGACTTCGTAACCTAGGGGTTGCATCTTGTAAACTTCTTCCTCAAGATAACCATATAAAAATGCATTCTTGACATCCAGTTGAAAAATAGGCATGCATTTATTCACGGCTACAGAGAGGATAATGCGAATAGATCCCATCCTGGCAACAGGTTAAAAAGACTCAAAGTAATCAACTATATATATCTGTGTAAAGCCTTTCGCCACAAATCTTGCTTTCAGTCTGTCAATAGAACCATCTGGAGAATGTTTCATAGTGAAGACCCATCTGCAGGGAACAGGCCTGACGCCTTGGGAACACTGACCTAGATCCCATGTTCCTCTGGAGTTGAGAGCATCCATTTCTTCATTCATTGCTTGGCGCCACCCATAATCTTGTAAGGCATTGTGATAGTCTCTTGGAACAAAGATTGTCATAAGAGCATCTGCATATCTTTTGTCAGAACACGATAGGCTATCAGTGGACGTGAAATGAGACATAAAATGAATAGTACATTGCCTCTTAGTTCTGTGTAGGGCAATTGGAAGCTCCTGAGGAACATCCGGGGTAGTGTCGGTGGGGGCACTTGAAGACAGCATATTTTCCTGCAACAAAGGAACGGGTAGAGGAACAGGAACAAGAGAGGACACATGTTTTCTTTTATACACAATTGGTGGAGGAGGAAGTTCTAATAGTATGTCAGACACATCGTGAGTGAAGAAGCTAGTTTGTTCGAAAAAAGTGACATCAACTGATATATAATAGCATTTACCACAAGGATCATAACATTTGTACTCTTTCTTTGTTCGAGAATAACCCAGAAAAACGCATTTAATTGCACGTGAAGATAATTTGTCTGTAGTATGAAAGTTGTGAACAAAGGCGTGCATCCAAAAATCCACAGAAGTAGAGGAAGTGGTGAATCATTTGGATACAGTAAGGCAAAGGGGGTGGAACCATTTAGGGAGACAGAGGGTACTCTGTTGATAAGGTGGACAGCAGTGAGTATAGCATCTCCCCAATAGGTTTTAGGGACCTTCATTTGGGTAAGTAGAGAGCGGGCAATATCGAGAAGATGTCGAAGTTTCCTTTTGGCTATCCCATTCTGTTGGGAGGTATATGGGCAAGAGGTTTGATGGATGGTACCTTGGGAAGCAAAAAAGGATATCAAATCATTTTGTGTAAATTCCAATGCATAATCAGAATGAAAGATTTTAACAGTAGTGGAGAAGATGTTTTAACATAGTAAAAGAAATTCTTGACAATATGGTTAATTTCTGAACGTTCCTTTAACAAGTAGACTCAAGATGATTGACTGTAGTCACCACAAAGACAACAAAATATTTATGACCACTTAGACTTCAGACCGACAGGGTTCCCAGATATCACAGTGAACAAGAGCAAAAGGAGTAGGCGGTGAGGCTCGGTCTGTGCAGGAAAGGAGGCTAGGCTAGATGATGTTTCCCGAATTGGCATGCTTCACACTCAAAGGGTTTCAACGTAGAGAGTTCAGGAAACATCATTGAGAGTACCTTGGCAGAAGAGTGGCCTAGACGAAGGTGCCATAGAAAAGGATCTTCAGAGATGGAGACTGCACCAGCAAAGTTAGAATCAGAAGGGATGTCGAGGTAATAGAGGTCGTTCCTCTCATGACCCCCACCAAAAATCTACCTCGTCCGGATGTCCTAAAAATAACAGCAAACCTCATCAAAAATAATACGACAGTTAAGTTAACGACATAGCTTTTGTACGGATAGAAGACTTAGAGGAAAAGCAGTAACACAATGAGCATCTATCAAATGCGGCTTGGAGAAGTTGACAATACCAACAGCGGTCACTGGGGAATGATACACATTAGCAACCCGAACAGTCTTCACGGAGGAAGACGGTCGGGATGATGTTAGCGAACTTTCTTCTCCCGTCAGATGGGTAAAGGCTCTAGATTCAATAATCCAGGCATGCTTAGAGGCAGAGACAGAGTTTGCTATCGTACCTGAGGTAGTAGCCAGGCTAGCAGTAGGGGCAGAAGCACTATTGTCAGAGGAACTAGATTCTTGCAACAGTTGTCGTAGGCGAGCATATTAGAAGCAGCGAATGGGGTTTGTACCCGGCTGGTTTGCTGAGTAGAGATGTGTCTGCAGGTACATCATACGATACTTCATCATAGGCACTGTTGGCATTAGGTTGCATGCCAAACGTTGCCCAGGAGCGGTCAGAAGGATGATTCCAACGTCCACAGTGTACATTGCCGGATACCGAGCAACAGAAGAATCACGACCACGTCCACGATCGCATCCACGTCCAGAATCACGACTGCATCCAGATTCACAACCACGTCCACGCATTGAATCACGTCCACGTCCTCCTTGATAGTTCTGACGCCCTCCGTATCCTGAGGAGGTATAGTGGGCCATCGTCTCTGTAGATGCGTTGGTGGTAGAGTGTTGAATTGGAGCCTCTAGCTCATATAGACGTCTGAAGATGGTCTCAAGAGTAGGGTAGAGTATCAAACATCAGAAACTGATCCTTTATAGACTTATATTTTGGATTCAGTCTCGAAAGAAATATGTAAACCTACCATTCAGCACGTTCTCCTGCATGTTTATCACAACATGCATGCCAAGGCCCTAAATATCGGTTTCGGTCACCATTTCGGTATCGCTAAAATAGAATTTCGATGGAATTTCGGTGGAATTTCGACCGAAATTTCAGTCATTTCGGTCATTTTTTGTACTAGGACCCCCATATTTCTGTCATTTCGGTCATTTCGATCGAATTTCGATTTCGACTGGATATCGATATTCGACAGAAATTCGACCGAATTTCGCTGAAATTTGAGGCCATGATGCATGCTAAAAAATAAGGAGTTCCTCAAAAAGGCTTGTAAGAAGCATGTAGTATTCGATAAGACTTGATTCTCCCTACGTAGCATAACAGATCCTTGTGTATATGTCAAATAGACGAGACTTAGTTATCTTCTGAGAATATGTACGCTCAAGTTTTTCCCACATTGCCTTAGCAGTGTCTTTGTAAAGAAGATTCGCAGCAATGTTTGGATCGACATTGTTCATTATCCAAGTGATAACCTGGCAATTATCAACAAACCAAGTTTCAGTCCTTGTTTGTTTCTGCAAGTGGGACCTTTGTAAGAACGTAGCTCTTGCACTGGCCACCAATAAACACTTTGAAGGACTGAGACCATAGAACATAATTTTCAGAGCCCTTCAACTTGATAGTAGTGCCATGTACCAACAAGGGTACGCGGGCTTGATCTCAGCAAATGTCATTGTGGCGGCTTAGATCGAGAAAAAGTGACCTAGAGAGTATATCGTGTCTCAATTAATCAATAAATGTCTAAACCTCATCAAGGAACAAGAAGGACGAGGTAACACTTCTAGGTGCAAGAGCATGATGAGCACCAGGGGGCGCACAACTCTTTGAGTGGCGACGCAAGAATCGTCTGACGACACAAGAGGGGCCTAACGGGCCTGCGGAATCGCCTAATGGCGTGAGCAGGGCCTGGCCTGCCTGGTAGAGGCGATTGGCAGCGCAAGGAGGCCCTGGGAGGCCTGGTGGAGGTGCTTGATAGCTCTAGGCGGCGTGAGGCAGGCCTGGCGTGCTTGGAGGAGGCACCTGGCTGCCCTAAAGCAGCCTGGCGGCGCTCGGCCCGGCCCCTAGCGTGTACATGAGGTTTGGCCTGGCCTTTTTGGAGACCCGAGGCGGCGCGAGCCGAAGACGGGAGGTGCGGAGACCCAAGGCAGCGCGCGGCTGAAGAGGAACTCGAAGGACTGGCGGTAGTAGGAGGGTGATTAGGTCAGAACACCGGTCTAGGATCGCTTCTCTGATACCATGTGGAAAGACAATGAGAAAAGATGATTCATAGTTTATTCAAGAGGTCTAGGGGTCCTTATATAGGACTAAACCCTAGAGAGCTAATGAAGACAAAAGACATAAGAGCACTTATGGGGTTACAATAGAATATAAAGACGAGATCTACTGCAATCTCTAACAAAAAGAATGTGTATTGTGTTTTAGTTCAACATTAGCAATCTAGCAGCAACATTTGGTTATCTTCACAATGAAAAATTACGCGAAAAATAAGCTTATCGCTTTAGAAATACGGAGATATGTGATAAAATTGCATTTGGAGATAATATTGAGGCTTACGCGGTTACGCCTCGACCGCCCCAAAGGCCAGGCCTTGTCTCCAGAGAAATCGCTTCGTTCAACTTTTCATTTTCTAAAATCATGCATATATTAAAGAAACATAATTCACAAAATTGGGTCTTAATATCATTTTCACTTGTTTGTCAACATCATGGCCTCAAATTTTGCTGAATCTCGACACAATTCAGTCAAAATTCAATTTTGATCAAATCCCGATATTGAAACCACCACCCATATCTATTTTCGGCATATCAGTCCCATCTCAGACGAAATTCGATCAATTTAGGTCAAAATGAATGAAAGCTTGAATCTTTGCACATGGTCTTATCGAAGTTCGATCGAAATATCTTCATGTCGAGCACTTTCAGCTGAAATAACCAAAGTTACCAAACCAATGGCTGAAAAGACTAAAGTTGTGGCTGAAATGATCAAAGTTGGTTAGGTTCTTTGATTTTTAGACACAACTAGCTATTATTTTGGACATCTACTCATATTTTATTACGTGTATGCCCAACATGAAGATATTTTAAAGGTCTATAAGTGGTGCATTCCATTGTATCATTTCACCACACAACTCACAACTCACAAGCCAAGCCATCCCCACCATTAGAAACTTCCTCACTCATCGAGTTCTCCTTGCTCTCTCCTTGACTATGAGTACGACAGGTTGAGTCCAAGTTTTTGCGATGTGTTGTAAGTATTTGGCTCATAACTCTCCATGCACGAAGAATTTCATGATTTCTAGCAATAAATGTTGAGTATAATGCCCAATTTTATTTTTGTAGAATCTATCCATATAAATAAGTCCAGACTACACTGATTCTCTATTTCCCACATCACTAACGATGTTGATCTGCTCTAAATATGTAAATTTAGATGTTGAAATCTGCTCTAAACATGTAAATATGTAAATTTAGATGTACAGATAATTTCTTAAATTTACAAGGAAATTTAGATGTTGATCTGCTTTGAATATGTAAATTTAGATGCTGAAATTTGCTCTAAATATGTATATATGTAAATTTAGATATACATACAACTTCTTCAATTTATGACTTCTTTAATTTACGGAAAAATTTAGATGCTAATATGTTCTAAATGTGTAGATTTAAATGCCGAAATATGCGTTAAATATCTAAATTTAGATGCACAGACAACTTCAATTTACGAGTAAATTTAAATGTTGATCTGCTCTAAATATATAAATTTAGATGCTGAAATCTGTTATAAATATGTAAAGTTAGATGCACATACAACTTCATCAATTTACGAGTAAATTTAGATGTTGTTCTGCTCTAAATATGTTGAAATCTGCTCTAAATATATAAATATGTAAACTTGGATTAACAGATAACTTCAATTTATGAGTAAATTCCTATGTTGATATACTCTAAATATGCAGATTTAGACGTTGAAATCTACTGTAAATACGTAAATTTAGATGTGTGGACAACTTGCAATCAAACATGAAATAATTTGTATTTACAATGCCTCTGCTTTGAGGAAACTGTCACAAGATACAAAATACCGAAGGAAGCAAAGAAGAATGTAAGTGAAACTAAGTCAAAAGCTTATAAAGTTTTGCATAAAAAGCTTGACTCAGAGGAGAGCCAGAAGGATATATTCAGATTGGTCAAAGGAAGACAAAGAATGACCAAAGATCCTTCTCAAGTGAGATGCATCATGGATGAGAAAGGACATGTACTTGTTACTCAGAACTAAGGATATAGAGACTGGATGGAAGTAGTATTCTATAAGATGTTCATTGGGGAAGGCAATAAAGAGATTTTACTTTGGGAGATCTTGTTGGTAGTGAATGTTACATGAATCGTGCAAGCTATAGACAGATACAAAGGAAGGAAAAAGAGGCGTTAAAGGTTATGAAACCTAAGAAAGGGGTAGGCCCTGATGACATTCCTATAGAAGTTTGGAGAGTTCTAGGTGAATTGGGTTTAACTTGGCTCATAAATTTATTTAATGTTTTTGGCGAAGCAAGAAAATGCATGAAGAATGGATGAGAAGCATTGTGGTGCCTCTCTATAAAATAAATGAGATATTCAAAATTGTTCGAGTTACAGAGGTATTAAACCGATGAGTCATGCTATGAAAATTTGGAAATGTGTGCTCGAAAGAAGGTTGACCAAAGTTTCCAAATTTGAAAATCAATTCGGATTCATGTTAGGTCGTTCAACTATTGAAGTTATCCACGTGTTGTAGAGAACAATGGAGATTTATAGAGCTAAAAAGAACCTTCATATGATTTTTACTGATTTGAAGAAGGTATATGATTCAGTCTTATGAAAGATATTGTAAAGAGTTTTCAAGAAGATACAAGTACTTAACCTATGCAATAACCTTATAAATGATATGTACAATGAGGCTTCGTCTTATGTACGGATCTAATCTGGGAAGACCTACTTTAACATCAGCATTACTCTACAACAAGGTTCAGCTTTGAGTCCATTCTTTTTTATTTTGATTATAAACGAGTTGACTAGTCACATTCAGGATGAGATACCTTGGTGTATGTTGTTCGATGATGATATTGTGTTGATTGATGAGACAAGAGATGGAGTAAAAAAGAAGCTGAAGGTTTGGAGACATGTCTTATAAACAAAAGGATTTCATATAAGTATGACTAAGAATGAATATATGGAGTGCACATTTGATGGAAACAGCATTGAAATACTTGATGTGAAGATTGGAAACGCTACCATTCAAAAGAAATATTCTTTTAGATACTTCGATCTATTTTACAACAGGATGGGGAAATTTATGGAGATGTTGCTCACATAATAAATGTAGGTTGGCTAAAGTGGAGAGGAGCCTCTACTATTCTTTGTGATAAGAAAATCCAATCGAAAGTCAAAAGAAAGTATTGCAAAGCAACCGTGAGACCTGTTGTGACGCCACGCCCCTTCGGCTATGGAAACCAACGGGACGGGAGCGTCGGACCTACGGTCCAAATACGCCCATGATCTATGATACTCAGCAAACCATCTTATGCAAGCGAATAACATGAATATATAGTTTGGCCAGATCCACCGGAGTGCATGTCATGTTCACGGGAATAAAATGTGCAGACTTAGTCAACCTGTCCACAATAACCCAAATAGCATCATATCCACCTACTGTACTAGGTAAGGATGTCATGAAATCCATAGAGATACTCTCCCATTTCCACAACGGAATAGGAAGTGATTGTAACAAGCCAGGAGGACGCTTGTGCTCTGCCTTCACCAATTGGCACGTAAGGCAACGACTGACATGTTCTGCAACATCTCTCTTCATCCCTCCCACCAGAAGTGTTGATGGAGGTCTCTATACATCTTGGTGCTCCCTGGATGGATAGATAACCTAGAACAATGAGCCTCATCTAGGATGTCTTTCCCTAACTCACCATCATCAGGGACACATACACGGTCTCCCTTCCATAAGATGGACTCACAGACTCTGAATCCATCAAACTCCTCCTTCAGGCATCGATGGAATAAGTCTTGTAATTTCCGATCTGTTTATTGAGCATGCACAATCCTATCCCATAGTCCACTATACTTAGCAGGTACAGTTACAGCGTCTGCAGCACTATCAAAGGGTGCCAGTCACTAAGTGCTGCGAGCATATCCCAAGTCTGTAGCCATGCTGCGGTGCCCTCGGTATGTGCTCTTCTACTCAAAGCATCAGCTACTACATTTCCCTTACCCGGATGGTAAGAGATAGTACAGTCATAATCCTTCAACAATTCCATCCATCTTCTTTGCCTCATATTCAA
Source organism: Ottelia alismoides (assembly GCA_037367405.1). Classification (NCBI taxonomy): domain Eukaryota; kingdom Viridiplantae; phylum Streptophyta; class Magnoliopsida; order Alismatales; family Hydrocharitaceae; genus Ottelia; species Ottelia alismoides. Next base: position 205,840 of record JAZKJV010009751.1, on the reverse strand, counting down.
CTCTCGCTGGTCAAAGATGTATTTGAGACTCTTGTGATCTGTAAAAATCTCAAACGTCACCCCATATAAATAGTGACGCCATATCTTCAACGCGAAGACTATAGCTGCCAACTCCAAGTCATGAGTAGGGTAGTTCCGTTCATGGTTCTTTAGTTGTCGTGATGCATATGCTATGACATGACCACGTTGCATCAATACTGCCCCTAAAACCTCCTTTGATGCATCAGTATAACCGTAAAGTCTAAGGGGCCTGAAGGAAGGGTGAGAATCGGAGCACTGGTTAGTCTTTCTTTCAACGTACGAAAGCTCAGCTCGCACTTGTCGCTCCAAATGAAAGGGACATCTTTCTATGTCAGGCGAGTAGGTGGTAGAGCTAGCTGCGAGAAGCCCCTAACAAAACATCTGCAGTAGCCGGCGAGGTCTAAGAAGCTGCGTATTTCGGTAACTGTTTTGGGCTGCTCCCAGAACATGACTGCCTCTATTTTAGCTGGATCAACTGCCACACCTGCCCCTGAAATTACATGACCGAGGAAAGCTACTTCGGTAAGCCAAAATTCACATTTGTTGTATTTTGCATACAACTTGTGTTCTCTGAGTGTCTCAAGAATAGTATGCAGATGTTGCTCATGCTCATGCTCATCACATGAGTAGATCAAGATATCATCAATGAACACTACCACAAAACGATCTAAGTATGGATGAAAAATTATGTTCATCATGTCCATGAACGCGGCAGGTGCGTTCGTGAGTCCAAACGACATAACCACAAACTCACAGTGGTAGTATATGGTGCGAAAAGCAGATTTAAGCACATCTGTGTCCTTAATTCTCAATTGATGATAACCCGATCATAGGTCAATCTTTGAGAATACCGTTGCACCTTGCAACTGATCGAAAAGATCATCTATTCGTAGAAGTGGGTAACAGTTCTTTACCGTCCTTTTATTCAATTGTCTGTAATCGATGCACAAGCGCATAGACCCATCCTTCTTCTTTACGAAGAGGATCGGTGCTCCCCAAGGTGATGTACTGGGACGTATAAATCCCTTTTCCAATAACTCATGCAGTTGTACTTTGAGCTCTCTGAGTTCGGCTGGTGCCATTCTGTATGGAGGGATGGAGATCGGTTGCGTGTCGGGTATCAAAGTAATATCGAACTCGATCTCCCTCTCTGGCGGTAGTCCAGGTAATTCCTCTGTGAATACATCAGGAAAATCTCGTACAATTTTGACGTCTTCAATCATACGATCTTCGACGGGAAACTCCACAACATGGGCGAGAAAATCTTTGCAGCCCTGATCGAGCATGTGTTGGGCCTTCAATGCCGATACAAACAAGACCTCACTATCTGAGGTACGTCCATCAAACTGAAAGGTAGGTATGCCTGGGAGACGGAACACTATCGTCTTCTTGAAGCAATCAAGGCATGCGTGATATTGCTCGAGCCAATCCATACCTAAGATGACATCAAAATCTTCTAACTGAATGAGTAAAAGATATGCGGGCAATATGTATCCGTCGATCTGCACTGCTACATTCTCCACTGCTTGTCGTATTATGAATAATTGGTCCCCTGGGCCCTTGATGTAGTAAGGAGATGGAACACACACTGACTCTTTATCTAACTTGGGCACTAATCGATGTGCAAGAAAAGAGTGTGTAGCTCCCGAATCAAATAAAGCATGTAAGGATATACCATGCACTGAAATCATACCTCGCACTACAGCTCCTGAGGCGCGGGCCTGCTCCTGTGTGATTGCATTCAATTGTCCCTGCAGGTGTGATGGAGCGGTAGAAGCTGCAGCACTGAAAGTTGGTCGTGGTGGAGGACGTTGAAAGCCTCGACCTCCACGACGAGAAGCTGATCCATGTGACTGTGCGGGTGAGAAAGTTGATCGTACACTTGGTTGATGATTGCCTGAGTTGCTGGCAAGTAAGGGACACTTGGCCTTGAAATGGCCCGGCTGTTGGCAGTGGAAACACCTACGATCTCCTGGCTGAGAAAAGGAGCCTCCCGAAGCAAGGCTAGCACCTCCTGTCTTGTGACCCTGCGAGTGCGCCGAAGAGCGGAAGGAAGTAGTACCGCGACTCGCCAAGCCCTGCCCCAAAGTATGTGTAGGGGCAAAACTGCTAATGGTAGGGGTGGTAGCCACTGGGTGGAAACGACGCTCTCTACGAGCTCTGTAGAAATCTCGGCGAGCAGATCTCCCGGACTGAGATGGTTGGAAATGTGATGGACTCCCCTGAAGTCGACTCTGAGTTGCCTCCATCTTGGTAGCTTTAGCAGTTACCTCCTTGATGGAAGTGAAATCCAATGCAGATAGCTGATGTTGCACATCGTCACGCAATCCTCGAATGAACTTCTGTAAATTCTCCTCAGGAAAAGCAGTAGTCGCAGGCGAGTGGCGGGAGAGTTCAGTATAGCGAATGAGGTACTCTTGGGTCGTCATTGTCCCCTGCTTCAGCTCAGCAAACAACCTCCTCTGATCCACAACACAATGGTCAGGATAGAACTGGCTACGGAATTCGTCAAGAAATATTTCCCATGTTATAAGATCTTCCAGATGTTCCTTGGTGGCATACCACCAACGTTCAGCATACCCTGCTAGTGAAAATTCCACGAAAGTAAGCCATGACTCTTCAGGAGCATGGATCATCCGCAAAACCTTGGATACGTGATCCATCCACAGCTCAGCCTCATCTGGCGTGCCGGTGCCAAAGAATTGTGGCACCTTAGACCTCTGATATGCTGCGTAGGTCGTCTGATGTTTTTGTAACGCCTCTAGGTCCCTCTGGGTCCAGAGACAACGAAGGGTAAACATTGTCCTCCTCCTTACGAGAGAGCTGATATGAGGAGTCATCCTGCTGGAGGAGCCTTTGCTCCAATACCTCCTGACGCTGTTGTATACCCCGCACAGCCTCAACTAGTAAGGCTAACTGTTGTGCAACATCAGTGTCAACACGAGGTGGCATGATTCCCTACAGAATCATTATATTAGAATTTATTTCTATGGTTGGAAAGACAATGGACTCATTAAACAGGACTGCAATTATTCTCCTTGACTAATGCCAAAATTAGAAGGCTTTGTCGCTATATTTATATTTCAAATCATGTTGATAATCTAATATGCAAAGATAGAATGGATATCGGGCTCTGATACCATCTGTGACGCCCCTCCCCTCCGGCTACCGAAACCGACGGGACGGGAACGTCGGACCTACGGTCCAAATACGCCCATGATCTATGATACTCAGCAAACCATCTTATACACATTAGATTAGCATTTGAAATATAAATAACAATAGGAGAATAATGTGAAATGAAAAGTAAAATACACCATCCATTCTCATTGATAATGATCATCAAGTCCATGTCCATAGAAGAGATACATCATGACATATTAATTTTTGTAGAAAAAGCTCTCCACATATCTCACTACAATATCTCTCAATAATAACATAAAAAGATGCGGAAGTAAATAAGCTACTCTAAATAGGATGCACCTTGTCTAGTGCAAGTATGACGTAGGAAGTTCTGATCTCCTCAAAAGACCGCTATTGTAGCGGCTGCTGCTCAGGTACACCAATTGGGTTCACACGAGGGTAATGTTATGAGCAATTGCTCAGTAACGAGACAAACACTATAATGACAATTGTAGGGGTAAGAAAAGAATGTATACTCAACTTTATCAAATGACACATGCATAATTGTAGAAGCTGATAAACACACCAAGGTATTCTGATTCACATTATATCACACAAATTTTTTTTATTTATTTATATAATAATCATTTAAGTACTGCCACCAAAATCTTGATATTTCTACAAGTTGATTGGAGTCCACAACGGTATACAATCTCCGACACCCGATCAATAATCATTTCTCGTATTATTTTAGCACATGCAAGTACGCGACTCGCAGGCCTCCGCTACGTGGGAATTTGATATTCATCTTGAGTAAACCCTCAAGAACTTGTGTTCACTAGAACATGAAAAAGATCGTAGCCAATTTCTCCAACTTCAAACCATATCCCGGGACACCTCTCACAATAATATTACTCGAAATAGAACTTGGTGCGGCCACACCTAATTCTACTCCGAGGCCTAATATTGTGTATAAGTGTGAAGCCAAAAACGTCAACTGTTGCCACCTGCCAACTCCGTCGAGCGACTCCGGATACAACCGGGCTACTAGGTGCAACGTCACCCAACTCGTCCGTTAAGGTCGCGGCCTTCTTGGCATCTATCCGGGGTCCAAAGGTGCATGTCCAATCCCTTGAAGCACCTAACTCCATCTCTACCCGGTTAGTATTAGATCTAAATCATGAGACGAAAGTACAAAACTTCAATTATTACCTTATGCATAACGATATGTGCAAGTTCTCGTTAGTTTACTCGAGTTATGCTTGTTTCTTTTATAATCAAACATGTCAATCGATATTTGTTTAACATCGTGCACAACATAACTCAAGAACACAATTCTGTGATCTCTAATAATGGTAAGAATATATAATACGGTTCTAAACTCAAACTATTCGCTACCGGTTTCATGAAAATCAGAACATCACTTTCATTTCGTATTAATCAGCCAAGATATGATAATTTTGATACAAAAAGATTCACTATAACCTAGTCGTATAACAAATAATGTATACTATATATTCTAAGGGATAATGATATGAGGATGTATATAATCTAGCAGGATCTACAACATGTGTGCTAATTGTATCATTTATATACACGTTTAGATTTGATCTTTTAATTTAAGTATCTGCATTCCATAATTCAATAGGAAGTCATTTTGATGAGTACTTTGTGTATACCATTGGTCATTACATCCTATGAGCATGGGTCTAAACAATCAATTATAATTGTGTAGATGTCATATTTGTGTAGATAATTTCAAAGTAATAAGTAATGATCGGCACAGATGGACAATTTAGTGTATCTCATATCAAGGTAAGGCAAAAATGTAATATTGAGGGCAGATTATGTATTTTAATTTCAATCTAACGGGAATGTTAAAACTTAAATACGAGTAACATATGTTTGCTAGATTTACTCAAACTCGTAATAGTTGGAACCATGGATGCCTAATCAGAATTTTTTGTTATAAATACAAGATATACTAATAAAACGTAAAGACGTTATGCGTATGGTCATATCATATTAATACTTTATCTCTTTTTTATATATATAATTACAAGACGTTATGTGCATGGTCACATTAATATTTTATTTTTTACTATCAGTCGTTATGTGCATGATCACATTAATACTTTATGAAGATGATTTCTATTTAGTGATCTCACGGTATAGACTTTTTACCTCCAACGCATGCGCAATTATGCAAATTCTTAAGTTTACATTTAGATCATTATTAAGACCAACACTAGCACGATGTATGAGAATACAGAAACTTCAACCAATTACACACCTCTAACATGGATGGAAAAGAATTTGAAACACATGACAATAGTTTACAATAAAACACGACATTTGTTCTATATCTTAAAATATGAGACAGACAACATAATCCTTGAAGTATTTCTCGTTAAACAAAAAGTCTTTGTGCGATACCTCATGAATAACCAATTATGAATCAAAGTGTAAATATGTGCTTATGTCTCTAATGATGAAAAAAAAGAGATATAGGATCAATAATCCCAAGAAAATCGCAAGAAATAAAAAAAAGAGGGAAGGTCCTACCCGATTTTCATTGTATGAAAATATCCGTGAGACTCTAAAATAATTTCTAGTATAAAGTCGAAAATTGTGCAAGACCCACAACGAGGGTGGATAAAACTTCGTTACAAGAAACGCATAAGACTCTATCACGTGTTCAAGCATATGGAAACAAAGTACGTGGATCCCAACTGCAAGAGGGGGTATTTATCGTTACCTCCGAGGATGTTCCCTCGGGATCTCTGCTTAGACGGAAAATGATATTTCCGTCTCTCGATTGTAGCGCGAATGCGTGTACGAAGATGACCTCGAGCTTTCCTACGTGATGATGGCCACGGATCCTCAATCGGAGTTCCTTCTCCAACGTCGACGACGGTCTTCCGGCGACCAAATCCGACCAAGGTGGTGGTGCTCCAATGAGAGGGAAGGATGGTGGTGGCTAGGGCATTGAGAGAGTAGCCTATCACCTTCTATTTATAGAGGGAGGGATAAAAATGGGTGCAATTTTGGATATAGCTCGAATCCATATATGGGTCCCAACTATTATACTTAAAACATCGATAACTTGAGATAGGAATATCGGAATTGCGTGTTCTTGGGCTCGTTGGAAAGATCTCGACGATATGTACGTAATAACATGATTATTTGAATTATTTGGATGTCAAAAATACTCCAGATTTTAGGAAAAAAGAAAATATGGGATATATTCAAGACCCTCGACATGTCAAGATCCTATAAAAAGGATCTTGACATGTCGAGGGTCTTGAATATATCCCGTATTTTCTTTTTTCCTAAAATCTGGAGTATTTTTGACATCCAAATAATTCAAATAATCATGTTATTACGTACATATCGTCGAGATCTTTCCAACGAGCCCAAGAACACGCAATTCCGATATTCCTATCTCAAGTTATCGATGTTCTAAGTATAATAGTTGGGACCCATATATGGATCCGAGCCATATCCGAAATTGCACCCATTTTCACCTCTCCATTTATAAATAGAAGGTGATAGGCTACTCTCTCAATGCCCTAGCCACCACCATCCTTCCCTCTCATTGGAGCACCACCACCTTGGTCGGATTTGGTCGCCGGAAGACCGTCGTCGACGTTGGAGACGGAACTCCGATCGAGGATCTGCGGCCACCATCACGTAGGAAAGCTCGAGGTCACCTTCGTACACGCATTCGCGCTACAATCGAGAGACGGAAATATCATTTTCCGTCTGAGCAGAGATCCCGAGGGAACATCCTCGGATGTAACGATAAATACCCCCTCTTGTTGTTGGGATCCACGTACTTTGTTTCCATATGCTTGAACACGTGATAGAGTCTTATGTGTTTCTTGTAACGAAGTTTTATCCACCATCGTTGTGGGTCTTGCACAATTTTCGACTTTATACTAGAAACTATTTTAGAGCCTCACGGATATTTTCATACAATGAAAATCGGGTAGGACCCTCCCTTTTTTTATTTCTTGCGATTTTCTTGGGACTATTGTACCTATATCTCTTTTTTTTCATCATTAGAGAGACATAAGCACATATTTACACTACGATTCATAATTGGTTATCCATGAGGTATCGCACAAAGACTTTTTGTTTAACGAGAAATACTTCAAGGATTATGTTGTCTGTCTCATATTTTAAGATATAGAATAAATGTCGTGTTTTATTGTAAACTATAGTCATGTGTTTCAAATTCTTTTCCATCCATGTCAGAAGTGTGTAATTGGTTGAAGTTTTTGTATTCTCATACATCGTGCTAGTGTTGGTCTTAATAAAGATCTAAATGTAAACTTAAGAATTTGCATAATTGCGCATGCGTTGGAGGTAAAAAGTCTATACTGTGAGATCACTAAATAGAAATCATCTTAATAAAGTATTAATGTGATCATGCACATAACGACTGGTAATAAATAAAATAAAATATTAATGTGACCATGCACATAACGTCTTGTAATTATATATATATAAGAGATAAAGTATTAATATGACCATACGCATAAAGTCTTGACATTTTATGAGTATATCTTCGTTTTATAATAACAAATTCTGATTAGGCATCCATGGTTCCAACTATTACGAGTTTGAGTAAATCTAGCAAACATATATTACTCGTATTTAAGTTTTAACATGCTCGTTAGATTGAAATTAAAATACATAATCTGCCCTCAATATTATCTTTTTACCTTACCTTGATATGGGATACACTAAATTGTCCATATGTGCCGATCATTGCTTATTACTTTAAAAGTATTTACACGAATATGGCATCTACACAATTATGATTGATTGTTTAGACCCATGCTCATAGGATGTAATGACCAATGGTATACACAAAGTACTCATCAAAATGACTTCCTATTAAATTATGGAATGCAGATACTTAAATTAAAAGATCAAATCTAAACGTGTATATAAATGATACAATTAGCACACATGTTGTAGATCCTGCTAGATTATATACATCCTCATATCATTATCCCTTAGAATCTATAGTATACATTATTTGTTATACGACTAGGTTATAGTGAACCTTTTTGTGTCAAAATTATCATATCCTGGCTGATTAATACGAAATGAAAGTGATGTTCTGATTTTCATGAAACCGGTAACGAATAGTTTGAGTTTACAACCGTATTATATATTCTTACCATTATTAGAGATCACAGAATTGTGTTCTTGAGTTATGTTGTGCACGATGTTAAACAAATATCGATTGACATGTTTGATTATAAAAGAAACAAGCGTAACTCGAGTAAACTAACGAGAACTTGCACATATCATTATGCATAAGGTAATAGTTGAAGTTTTGTACTTTCCTCTCATGATTTAGATCTAATACTAACCGGGTAGATGGAGTTAGGTGCTTCAAGGGATTGGGCATGCACCCTTGGGCCCCGGATAGATGCCAAGAAGGCTGCGACCTCAACGGACGAGTTGGGTGACGTTGCACCTAGCAGCTTGGTGTATCCGAAGTCGCTCGACGGAGTTGGCAGGTGGCAATGGTTGACGTTTTTGGCTTCGCACTTATACACAATATTAGGCCTCGGAGTAGAATTAGGTGTGGTCCCACCAAGTTCTATTTCGAGTAATATTATTGTGAGAGGTGTCCCGGGATATGGTTTGAAGTTGGAGAAATTTGGCTACGATCTTTTTCATGTTCTAGTGAACACAACTTCTTGAGGGTTTACTCAAGATGAATATCAAATTCCCACGTAGCGGAGACCTGCGAGTCGCGTACTTGCATGTGCTAAAATAATACGAGAAATGATTATTGATCGGGTGTCAGAGATTGTATACCGTAGTGGACTCCAATCAACTTGTAGAAATATCAAGATTTTGGTGGTAGTACTTAAATTATTATTATATTAAAAAAATAAAAATTGGGTGATATAATGTGAATCAGAATAACTTGGTGTGTTTATCAGCTTCTACAATTATGCATGTGTCGCTTGATAAAGTTGAGTATACATTCTTTTCTTACCCCTACAATTGTCATTATAGTGTTTATCTCGTTACTGGGCAATTGCTCATAACGTTATCCTCGTGTGAACCCAACAGGTGTACCTGAGCAGCAGCCGCTACAGTAGCGGTCTTTTGAGGAGATCAGAACTTCCTACGTCATACTTGCACCAGACAAGGTGCATCCTATTTAGAGTAACTTATTTACCTCCGCATCTTTGTATGTTATTATTGAGAGATTGTAGTGAGATCGTGGAGAGCTTTTTCTACAAAAATTAATATGTCATGATGTATCTCTTCTATGGACATGGACTTGATGATCATTACCAATGAGAATGGATGGTGTATTTTACTTTCATTTTACATTATTCTGTTGTTGTTATGTATATTTCAAATGTTAATCTAATGTACATAAGATGGTTTGCTGAGTATCATAAATCATGGGCGTATTTGGACTGTAGGTCCGACGCTCCCGTCCCGTCGGTTTCGGTAGCCAAAGGGGCGGGGCGTCACACCTGTTATGCTCTATGGATCAGAATTTTGACATGTGAATCATAGACATGTGCAGAGAATGACATTGTCAAAGATGAAAATGCTAAGGCGGATATGTGGTCATACACGAAAGATCGGATTTGGAATGATGAGATCAGAAGGAAAGTTGTAGTTCTGATAGAGGATAATATGAGAGAAAACCGCTTAAGATAATTTAGCCATTTCCAAAAGAGGTTTGTTAATGCACCAGTTGGAAGACGCGAGATTTGGGATGTTGAGCCAGTTAATAGAGGACAAAAAAGGCCCAAGAAGTGTTGGAATGTTGACCCTCTTTAATTGTGGGAAAAGGCTTTGTTGTTGTTGTAATGCCTCTGCTTTAAATATGTAAACACTGATGCTGGAAAAATTTTGATGGCACGAAATGGGAAAAATTCTAAATATGTACACACAATCTTACTGGGCAATCAAACAAATGCACATTTCTTGCCATTCTTGCCGCTTGCATCATACATTTAAAAGAATTGAAATTTGACTTTTCAAGAACAAGCCTAAATCCCCTTATCATGTAAAGAGACATGCAGCATAGTAATCTTATTCTATTAGTCATCTTTCTTAGTGTATGCGATATTCAGTTGGAGGGATCACCACATAGCGAGTATGCGATATGCGAGAGAGTCTGCAGGGAGTATGCAATTTTTATACAATTTGGTATTTTTTATTAAAAATTTAAATAAATATTTAATATTATGTTAATATCCTCTAAATAATATATCATTGATTATAATAATAAAGAATTGAAGGTACAAGGAACAAAACTACTGAGATAAAAAGTAATATAAAGTCGAATGAGCAAAAGCATCAATTGAAAGAGCATATGGTTTTAGTTTAAGGTGGGTGGGGTTATTTGGATTTGGGGTAAATAAAAAATTCTTATTAGAAAAGCGGACGAGTAGACGACAGCATAGGGGGTATACTCGATCGAGTATGTGGGTCAACCAGCATACATGATCGTTTCATTTCATCATACTTGGAGCGACAAGGCTACCGAGTACGGGTATGAGGTATATTCGGTTGTTTTCCTGAACATAGATTGTATATGCTATTATTGCATAATGCATATATCACCATTATGTTCATGTTCAAGGTGAAGATAATGGTTTCTGACTCCGATGTCGAATCTAGTTTTGGCTCTGAGCAATATACTACAGTTATTGGAGAAATATGATACTGCTCCTGACAGCAACAACTCGAAACCTCAATGCCATTATTGTGGGAAGAGAATTGGAGAAGGAATCACAATACAAAAACAACTCATTGGCGGCTACATGAATGTGGCTAAATGTCCTACATGTGCAAAAGAAATTAAGTATAAAGTGAAGGCTCATTTGAAAGGAAAGAGCGAGAAGAAGGGATAAGGGCAAAGAGACGAGGAGTTCAACAAATTCATGTTCTATAGATAGTTCAATGTCTTGTTGATTCCGATGATGATGATATTCAATAGCCACATGATATTCAAATCACGACAAAGAGAAATGCATATAAGGTGCCAAGGTGGCATTACGTGACTATATGAGGAGCAAGTATAAGAGACGCAAACTTGGTGGTCGTGGTGTCCTTGGACATGTTGGTGGCAGCTCAAGGTTCCATATAAATATTAAATTGAGAAGTGGCAGTGGGAGCGGAAGTTGTGCAACTATAGTATCACCAAATAAGATGCAAACAGGCATAAAATCATTTCTGAGAAAGCGCGATTCTGTTTACTATATTCCGAGCAAAGATCCAAAGCAAAAGACATTAAAGGGCATGTTCGAAAGGGAGCAAGTGGGAAGGGTCATTACAAAGTTGTTTGTTGAAGATGGCATTCCAACAAATGTGGCAAAGGGACCCTTCTTGCAACATGCAATTGATGAGATTGCGACAGCAGGGGACGAAACAGCTCTTATTCTATATGAGATAATGAACAAATATGCATGGAGGAGGAGATTAGTGATTATATTGCCAAATTGAAAAAGAAGTGGCATGAGTATGTCATGACCCTCTTGTGATGGTTGGACTAGCTATACGAGAAAGCAAATCATCAACTTCTTCGTATATTGTGATGGGAAGACAGTATTTATCAGGTTTGTACATGCATTTGAGCATGTCAAGAGACACAAGTATTTTTTGGGGAAAAAAAGAGTCAAAGTATATACTCAGACTCTTGAAAGATATCATGCAGGAGGTTCGGTCAAGAGAACATTATTCTAATCGTGACCAACAATGGTAGCAACTTCAAGAAGGCGGGTGATATGATCATGTCTTCCAACAAGTACGGCATCTTCTGGACACCTTGTGATGCATATTGCATAGACCTGATCTTCAAAGATTTTGGAAAGAGGAAAACCATCATGAATATGGTTGATAACACAGGACCAATCACAAGATTCATCTACAACCATTCAAAAGTCTAAGCGTTAATGCGAAGGGTGTGTAGTGGCAACATTGTAAGGCTTAGAAGTACAAGATTTGCAACCAATTTTATAGCGTTGAAAAGCATGACACAACATAAGGTTGGTCTTAAGCATGGTTCAAAAAAACTAGCCTCGAGGTGGTCGAGGTGTAGGCCTCGAGGCGAGGCGGTCCAATTTAGCCTTGAGGCGCGTGCCTCGGTCCAGCCCAATGAAGCGTGCGCCTCAGGTGACCGAGGCGGTTGAGGCATTTTCTGAGGCGTTTTGCTTTTTTGAAGCATTTTTTAATGATTTTAATGATTTTCTTGATAGTTTGAGAAGCTTATAAATGTCTCATTGTTTAGGATAATGATTATACAAGATAAATGACTAAATCTAATGTTTCCTTCGTGTCCATAACTTTATATTTACTATTAATTGTGTCCAACTATTTCAACAAACTCTAACTATTTCACTACTAATACATGAATTCATAAATATCAAATCCAATAATATTTGTAAAATCAACGAGCATTGCAATATATCAAGCAAAACGAAATGGATAGGCTTCACAATTTCTCATATTGTCATATATTACATATTAAACACATAACATAAATTTCTTCGACTATATTAAGTCGTACTTTTAATTAGAACAATATTTCAAAAATTTGCTTGAAATGGATAGGATTGACAATTTCTCATGCGGCTATATATTATATGTTAGACGCATAACATAAATTTCTTTTTTTGAAGCCAAGAATGGGGGAGACAATTTCTCATGCGACAATTTCTTCAACGTATATTTAATCGTATTTTTAATTACAACAGCATTTCAAAGATTTGCTCGAAATGGATATGATTCACGATTTCTCATGTGGCTATGTATTATATGCTAGATATAACATAAATTTCGTGAACGTATATTTAATCGTACTTTTAATTACAACAATATTTCAAAGATAAATATGTATTGTTTAATTATTTCACAACATTTATTGACAATGAATTCCTTTTTGATTAGATGAAAATGTGATGAAAGGGATATGGTGTTTTTCTATCTTATATTTAGGGTCTAATCTCTATTATTTCATCATATACTATAGCCTTAAGTAGTATATGTTGGGCAGAAAACATATAATTACATTGGCATATATATAATTATACTTTTATGCATATTTTCTCTATAAACTGAGGCTTACGCCTCGCCTCGATTCCAATGAAAACGCCTCGTTGCGCCTTTCGTTTTTTCAAACCTTGGTCTGAAGAAAATGTCTTGTTCAGGGGAATGGTTCGAGATTCTCGTGGTCCACACCAATCAAGGTCCACACCAATCAATGGAGAAAATGTGTTATTATTGAACTTTTTTCCATGTCTTGTAGATAAAATATTTTAGGGAGGTCTTGGTTTATTTTGGAAGAATGACCGCGATCACCGGTCGTAATAATACTCTCTCTTATACGTATGATCTTGAAGTGCCATTTAATTACACAGTTTTACTTTTATCTTATATATTACTTATCTTATAAGACAAGTAATTATTTTCTTGCAGGTGAATGGTGAATCATGTATAGATTGGATGCTGCTAACTTGCAACAAGTGACAGTGAATATATTATAGCAGATTGCATCAGCTGGAGGATGCAAGAGAAATTAGAGCACATTTAACCTCATCCACTCAAAAAGGTGAAATTCCTTGAGAGTAGAGAACCTACATGATCTTGTCTATATCCACTACAACCTCGGGTTGAAAATGAAGCATGCAAAAGGACACTACAAGAAAGAATGCATAGATCCCGTCGATATTCAAGATTCAAGATGACGATGAGGAGGAGGAAGACGTCTTGCAAAAGTGAATGAAAGATAATGATGTTTCCATACTTGATAAGAGAGGATGGAGACCAAATACGCATATTACCTCGCAAATGGAGGCAGATGTTGATGATAACATGGCTAGATCGAGGAGACATCCAGAATCCAGATCCCACTGGAGAGTTGGAAAGTGATTCTGAATACTCCTCCTCCAGGTCTAAATCAAAATCCAAATCATGCGACAGTGGAGGTGTTGTTGCAGTAGGTAATGCAAGATTAAGAACAATCTTGTAGGATGCATATAATATTAGATCAAGATTTGAAGGACTACATGATGGACAATAATGCACGAGCTACTGCACAAACATACACGGTTAATATATTCCAAGTCCGTACCGAGGCCCAGATCCTGCAGAGCATATGGATTACTGCCACTACCCCTCGTACCCGCACTCGCAACCCCGTGCACAACTCTAGGATGACACCATTATCGAAGATCTTGTATCTTCGGTAGGATCATTGAGTATGGATGTTGGAGATTCGATATTTGTTGGCGGGGCAACATCAATCACCTTCAGTGGATATAAATCTCAAGCACAAAAAGATTCATATGGTGTTTCCATCCTGGATATGGCTACAATAGCTATAGTTATGGGGTATTTCAAGGAAATCATCAATATTATACAGATACCTCCTCGCAGATTGGTGCAAAATATGGCCTATTTCCATATTATTACCATGCAGTACCTCAATCTCAACCTCTACATATGGCATCTCCCCATGCATCTCCTGCTCCATCTTCTTCATCACAACATTCTCAAGTTGCATCCTCCTCGTGTCGACCTTCGCGTGATTCTGCGGCTTCTGCCTTTTCTTGTAACAAGTATCCTCGAATTCGCTTCCTTGCATGCGTGATTGAGTATAAATATAGGAAGTATTTAATGGACTACAAAACCATGTACTCATATATGACAAGGGAGGATACACGGAATATAGACTCGATCGGGTCACGTTACGGAAAAAGGAATCATACAAGGCACACGGATCCACCAAAGAATTCTTGGTTTGGTTGAATATCATTCTCAAATAAGAAATGTAGTACTAGTAACGTAGTAGTTAGTACTAGTAAGTGCATGTGTATTATGTGATTGGAATTTAATGTATCGTAGCATGTGATCTTGTGCAAAGTTGTAGAAAGCGGTAGCCGGTACTCGGTCGACGGCGTCACTGAATAAGGATTGATCAGCAATCGAGAGAATAGACGGATTCAGTCAGCCATTAGTCGATTTTGAATTTTTTTAATTATTTTAAATATATAAATCAATTTTTATACATATATTTTTATATATTTACATTGATTTATACATTTTCTATACTACCATAATGAAATAAAAGAAGTAATTGTCTTTAAATATAACATTAATCATATTAGAATAAGTTTGCTTTTAAAAAAATCAATAAACTAAAAAATAAAAAATCTCTATGTAAAAGTCGGTCGAGTAGTCAGGTTGACCGACTAATGGCCGACTAGGCCTAGTCGAGTCGCCCTCCCCCCACCCACCCGACTAGTCGGGCCAACTAATCAGTCTAGTCGGCCGACTTTTACAATAGTTAATCTTATGGACTTGTATTATGAATCTATGATATTTGTTATTTCTTTAAAGTTATCTATGCGTGTAAATCTACTATTGTTCTTTTAAGCTTGAAGGAAAAATTGAATGTCAAAAAATTATACTAAAATTTCATTCCAGACAATCGCAGATATGCTAACCGAAATTGATATTTAAGGTATAGATCATGATATCTTATTATTAAGATAAAAACTTGTATTTATATCTCATTTATTAATCAAACGGTAATAGAAATATTATTTTATAAAAAATAAGTTTTCAAATTATTTCCACAATTTTCGACCATTTCACCGAAATTACATCAAAATTCCATTGAAATTCTCTTTTCAGAATTCGGGCTTTGCTGAAAGGAAACCAAAATTTAATATCTGAGGCATTGGATCATTGGTCAGCAGAGAAAAGATTGCCCTCACTCACGGGTGACTTCTCAATAAGAACCTCGTCGAACAAGACCACTACACCCCCTCCCCAAAGTTCCCGTCCACCAATCTTGGTCGTCTGAGATCCCACACCATAAAGTATACGCACACACACTCTTATTCGCTCCACCTTCCCATTCCAAAACATGTGGTCGAACCATCACATTCCTATGAAAAATAATTGGCCAACCCCCCTCCTTTCATCCAACGCCACCAATTACATAAGGACACCCTCCAGCCACCATGTTCTTTGCACCTTCAACTTCGCACCCAAACTATGATATCTCCCTCAACTAACATCCTCTCGTTCTCCCCTTTTTAGAAGCAGGGTCAGCCATATCATGATATATCAACGATATGTATGTATCGATAGGTGACTGATATATCGTTGATATGGCCAATATTTGCCCTTCCAAAGTCATTTCCTTCACAAAATCGGATAGATTTGGGTGATATGGCATCGATATATTGTTGACATATCAACGATATCTCATATCGACAATTAGTCAATACCAATATTGATATCGATACTGATATTACCTACCTTGTTTAGAAGGTGTCTCTTTCTCTATAATCGTACATGCTCCATCACGTGGAATGAAGGGTGTGTGGTTAACCATCACATCTAAATCGTCCATGTCATAAACTTACATTCCATATACTCTATATTGATTCTACTTACTTAAAAACCCTTCGAAGTCTCCTTCTAGATCTTAAGCTTCACGTTGACTCCATTTCTTGTATCATCCACTAAAATAAGATCATGTGCAAACAACATGCATGCACAAAGGTACCTCTCATTTATATGCATCCATAATCAAATTTAGAAAGTAACAATTCAAAATCAATCCTTGCTACAAACCAGTACTGATAGCTGTTGAGATAGTTACTATTTTTAGTATTACTATTTTTATCTTTTGTAATTTTCTAGTTTTTTTCTTCTTTCTGTAATTTACCCAATGGGTTCTTCTCCTATATAAGGGAACCCTTGGGCCTCTCATAATGCATCTCAGTATGTTCCCTTAACATGGTATCGGGGCGATGGTCCTAGACCAGAGTTACCGTATCCATCCCTATCCCTAACCATACCCTACCCTACTCGACACCTCCCCCCCGCACCCAACCCCGCCCGCCCCCTCCCCGCGGTCGCGCACGCGTCAGGCCACCATGCCTCGCGCCTTGTTGCTCCTGTACCGTGGCCCCATGCCCTCATGCCCAGCACGCACGCCAGCCCCCCCCCTCGCGCCTAGTCATTGTGCCCGTACCCAGCTACCCCAGTCACCCTTGCACCCTGTGCTGCACGCCCTTGTGCCCAGTCGCTCGCGCTCATGTGCTCGCCACCCCTGCAATATCCCGCTTCCAGGACGTGTCCTGCCCTGACCCTGATCCCATCAGCGGATAGGCATGTGATTTGATTTCCATCAGAGATACGATTTCCCTCAACCAAAGAGGATTAGCAAGGATGGTTGTATGAATATACACGTACAACCAATCCTTCGTATGATTCTGTAGACTTGTTTATCTCGGTCTACTTCCTAGTCGAATTCCGTTATTTGGCTATCTTACAACATGTCAGATAACAAGGGTGACATCTTCTCGTCCGGAGCCTTCAAGGGCCCGGCTCCCATTGCTAAGATGGATGGGACCAATTATGAGTTGTGGTCCATGCAGATTCTCACCCTCATGCAGTGCAACAACAAGGAGCACATCCTGACAGATCCAGAGATGGCAGACAAGACTGGGCAAATGCTTCTTGGAAGCAAGATGACGCGTACGCACGTGTTTGGCTTTGTGGGAACTCTTACTATAGAAATAACCAATGATATTCTAACTCAGCCAACTGCGAAGGCAATGTGGGACACTTTGGCATCCACCTATGCCCAGGTGAAGAATGAGGCCAAGATCCTTCAACTGCAGTTTGATATCTACAATACTAAGCAGAATGGCCGCTCCCTACATGTTTACTACTCTTCGTTGCGTGGCATGTTTGAAAAGCTTCATAGCTACAAGCCCAATACGACGTCTATTGAGCAGCAGAAGACATATAGGAACTCCACGATGGTTGGAGTTTTCATGGCTGGACTTGATGCAAAATATGATGATGCACGTACGCATCTTCTTACTGGAGCAACCATTCCCCCTATAGAGGAGGCATATAGCCGTCTCAGCCGACTCATCATCCCTTCGACAGCCACGTCTTCGCACTCCTCAGCGATGGCCGCTTCTCGTGGTCGAGGTGGGGGCGATCCAGTCCAGAGGACGCACACCTCAAGGAATAGGCGGTGGACGCCAACGTGGACCCTACACCTACTGCCGCAAACCTGGATATACAGAGGACACATGTTACCAGATCATGGATATCCTGTTTCTGGTCGAGCAGCAGAACAAATTGTGTCTTCAGAGACTTCAACTCCCCAGGCCGATCCTCGTCTGGATGATATTGTCTCTCGTATTCGAGTGATCATGACTCCTAGTGATGACACCACCACAGATACTGTTGCAGCAGCCAGACCTCTTCGAGCTCCTCGGGTATCAATTATGCCTTTACTGGCAGTACGAATGCAAACATGGTAGAGTGGATTATGGACTCTGGTGTTTCTTACCACTTGTGTGGAGACAAAACGCGGCTAAAGTCTTACATGGCTATACCACCGGAGACAAAACGCGGCTAAAGTCTTACATGGCTATACCACCGGGCAGATGGGTCGTCATTGCTAATGGCGACTACTTACCCGTTACAGGACAAGGGGAGGTGCAGTTAAGTGGAACGTCGTATCGGCATCGTATCGATGCGATATTTCGACGATATATCGATGATATATCGCCGAAATATCACCCATATCGACGAGCCTTTGTGAAGAAAATGCCTGGAAATCGGGATATATCGCCACATCGGTGTCCATATCGATCCCATGTTGATATCGATATATCGGCGATATATCGCCGATATATCGTTGATATTTCCTTCCATGCAGTTGACACCGTCCATGCGCTTGAAGAAGTTTTATATGCTCTTGCTTTTCAGATGAAATTACTTTCTATCAGTCAGATCACTAAGGATCGTCGATATTTCCTTCCATGCAGTTAGCACCGTCCATGCGCCTGAAGAATGTTTTATATGCTCTTGCTTTTCAGATGAAATTACTTTCTATCAGTCAAATCACTAAGGATCTGCATTGTCGTGCCATCTTTGGCCCTCATCTCTTGTGTTTCAGGACATACTCACGGGCAGGATGATTGGAAGTGGCCGTAAGCAACGGGGACTCTACAGACTGATGAAATCTCCTCAAGCTAGTACTTTTATTATACATATTGGACCTGTCTCTCCTTATCTGTGGCACCTTAGGTTTGGACATCTTCCCCTGCAGAAGTTATGTCATGTTCTCCCTCAGATTTCTACGAGATCCTCCTTTCAGTGTGAGGTATGTCAACTTGGGAAGCGTCACCGTTCATCTTTTCCATCCTGTCAGAGTCGGAGTAGTTCTCAGCTATTTGAGCTCCTTCATTTAGACATTTGGGTCCTGGTCGTGTTCCTGATCTCCAAGGACACCGTTTTTATCTTGTAGCGATCGATGATTTTTCTAGACTTTCCTAGGTCTTCTTATTGAAGAATAAGTCTGAGGCTGGATCCACTATCAAGTATTTTATTAATGAAATAAAGAATATTTTTTTGTCAATGTCAAGTATATTCATTCTGACAATGCCTTGGAATTTTGCACCTTACATCTTTCTGAGTTCCTTAGATCCCATGGCATTGTTCACCAAACCTCATGTGTCTACACTTCCCAACAGAACGGTGTTGCCGAGCGCAAACACCGTCACTTACTTGATGTGACCAGAACATTGTTGATAAAGGGTCGTGCTCCTCATGTTTACTTGGGTGATGATGTCCTTACTGCTTGCTATCTGGTAAACCGTATGCCCTCGTCTGTGTTAGGAGAGAAGACTCCTTACTCGATTGAGTTTCCCGAGAAGGATCTCTTCTCTCTTACACCTCGTGTGTTTGGATCCATTGCCTTTGTTCATGATGTCTCTCCAGGGAGTGACAATCTCTCTCCTAGAGCTGTCAAGTGTGTGTTTGTCGGCTACTCTCGTACCCAAAAGGGGTATCGCTGCTTTGATCCACTAAGCCAGAAATATTTTGTTAGTGCCGAAGTTACTTTCTTTGAGCCGGTCATGTATTTTTCTAATACATGTGACAGACTTACTCCATCTGACTCCGATAATGAGATACACATGCCACCACCTCCTACAGTTGACTCCTCACCTTCACCTACTCCTCCTCTTCCACCACCTCCACCACCTCCGTTGGTTCAGTTCTTACCTCGTGTTGTTCCTCGCAGATCTCGCTCTGTTCGTCGTGCTCACAAGCCTTGCCCATCATCCAGCACGCCTCAGGTATGTAATGAGCATATTATTTCTATTGATGGCACTACTGAATTAATTGTACAACAGGAGGAGCAGATACCCTCTCAAGAGAGAAATATACATGCCCAGGACTTGGCAGATGATCTTGACGTACTGATTGCTCTGCGAAAGCAGAAACATGCGTGTGCTACTTACACTCTTGCAGCCCAAATTTCTTTGAGCAGGTTGTCAGAGGATTTCAGGAGGTTTACGTTAGCACTATCAGTCGTGCAGATACCATAAACATATCAAGAGGCTCTCAAAGATAGTCAGTGTAGGTTAGCCATGGAGGAAGTGATGGCTGCGCTACAGTCACGTGGTACGTGGAGTCTGGTTTCGACTCTTGTTGATACATCAGTCGTGGGATGCAAATGGGTGTTCACTATGAAACACCATACAGATGGCAGTGTGGATCAATGTTGTAAAAGTCACCCGACTAGCCCGACTAATAGATCCGACTAGTCTACTCAATGGGGTGACCGACCGAGTACCGACTAATTCCGACTAGGTCCATTAGTCAACCAATTTTTGCTTGAAGATACCATATTTTTTACTTTTTTAAAAGCAAACTTATTCTAATACGCTTAATGTTTAATTTAAATTCAATTACTTCTTTTGATTCATCGTGACAGTAAAAAATATATAAATCTATGTAAATATGTAATAATATATGTATAAAAATGATTATATATTTAAAGAATCAAAGCCGATTAAAGTCCGACTAAATCCGATTAATCGTCCGACTGCCGATTAATCCTTAGTCAGTAACCCGACCGACCGAGTGCCGACTACCGACTTTTACAACCTTGGTGTGGATCGCTATAAGGTGAGACTAGTGGCACGAGGGTTTACCTAGAATTATGGGGTAGATTATCATGATACTTTCTCCCCAGTTGTCAGACGTTCTACTCTACATATTCTCCTTGTTGTTGTTGTGACACGAGATTGGCCTCTTTATCAGCTTGATGTGAAAAATGCATTTCTCTATGGTGACCTACAAGAGGTGGTCTACATGCAGCAGCCACCTAGGTTTGCTGCTGAGGGGGAGTGTCAGAAGGTTTGCAGGTTATACAAGGCTATCTATGGCCCCAAGCAGAGTCCAGGAGCATGGTTCCAAAAGCTCTCGGACTTGATAAAGCAGCAGGGGTATGTGAGATCAACTGTTGATCACTCCTTGTTCATATAGAAGACCCAGAGAGGTAATATAGTTATTCTTGTTTATGTTGACGACATTATTATTACAGGGAATGACGAGCAGGGTATTCACGGTTCCAAGGACTTCCTAGGTTAGCAGTTTGTGACCAAGGACCTTGGACATTTACGTTACTTCCTCGGAATAGAGTTTGCCAGGAATCAACGGGGTCTTGTAATGACCCAGAGAAAGTATGTTATAGATCTTCTTTCAGAGACAGGCATGGCAGATTGCAGACCTGCCACTACTCCGCTTGACCCAAGCATGAAGTTCTATGATGATGATACTGAGGAGGTCGATAAGAGAAGATACAGAAAGCTTGTTGGCAAGCTACTATATGTAACTATTACCATGCCCGACATAGCATTTGCAGTGAGCAAAGTGAGTCAGTATGGAGCAACCCAGACAGGCACATATGGATGCAGTCCATATGATTCTGAGATACTTGAAGACTTCAACCGGTACTGGACTTCTTTTCAGCAGAGGCACATCTCTCTCAGTGACAGCATGTGCAGATGCAGATTATGCTGGGTGCCCAAAGGATAGAAAGCCTACGTCTGGAATTGATGTGTTCATAGGAAATTCTCTTGTTTCATGGAAAAGTAAGAAGCAGACTGTGGTTGCTAGATCAAGTGTTGAATCGGAATACAGGGTCATGGCACAGGCTAGTGCAGAAATGATGTGGGTCAGATCCGTCCTTACTGACCTGACTATAGAAGTGTCTCTTCCCATGCACCTCCAATGTGACAATCAAGTTGCTCTCTTCATTGCAAATAATCCAGTCTTTCATGAAAGGACGAAGCACATAGAATGATAGAGGTGGATTGTCACTACACTCGCAACATGATACAGAAGGGTATTATCACTACTATGCATGTCAGCTCTGGAGACCGGATAGCAGATATACTTACAAAGACTCTACCGAGAGGACCTTATCAGAGATGTTGTTCCAAGCTAAGTCTTATTGATATCTACGCTCCAGCTTGAGGGAGAGTGTTGAGATAGTTACTATTCTTAGTATTACTAATTTTATCTTTTGTAATTTTCTAGTTCTTCTTTCTGTAATTTACCCAATGGGTTCTTCTCCTGTATAAGGGAACCCTTGGGCCTCTCATAATGTATCTCAGTATGTTCCCTTAACAATAACAAAATGAACCATCAGCCTGACTAAAGACCTCATACAAGTTGTTGCTTGGAGCATATTTCTTTTGTTTACTCATGATAATGCTAGTAAAACAATTCGATCATTCCATTTATATCATCAAAATATTTGTGCGCAGTTGCTCTTTAAGGGGAAAATGCACGTACAAGTAAGACAACAAATACATACGAATCAAATGCAATAAAGCCACACATATCTTTTATCACGTTGAGTTACAAAATAGAAAGTCCCCTTTTCCCTCTAGAATTCTCATTTGATTTCTCTAGGTACAATTTCATGAGCTCTCTAAATCAGTAAGAACAATATAGAAATCTTTTCTTAGTCCAAAGTTTCCAGCAAATGCTTGAGAAAATGTATGATCACCTACCAAAAAACCAAACTCGTATTGAAAAAACTAGTCGCGACCACCTTTCAATTATCCTCTCCTATATCTTTAGTAGTGACTCGTTATTTAGTACCTTTATAGTTCAGACAAGTTTGTATATCTCATAATTATTCTCGTTTTTTTTTGAAATCCAATGATTATTCTCGTTTATTTTGTATACATACAACAACAACAAAGCCTTTTCCCACAATTAGGGTCGACTACATGGATTCTTTGCCTCCATTCATATCTATCTTGGGTCAATCTCGGACTTATATCCAAAAAACTAAGATCCCTTCGTATAGTCTCTTTCCAACACTTCTTAGGACGTACTCGCCCTCTCTTAGTCGGCTCAACATCCCAACACTCGCATCTCCTAACCGGTGCATCAGTTGACCTTCTTTGCAAATGACCAAACCATCTTAAGCGGTTTTCTCGCATCTTATCCTCGATCGGAGCTACACCAACTTTCTTTCTGATTGCATCATTCCGAATCCGATCTTTATGTGTATGTCCACACATCCATCTTAGCATTTGCATTTCTGCTACAGCCATTCTCTGCACATGTTTATGGTTCACAAGCCAACATTCAGAACCATAAAGCATAGCAGGTCTCACGGCTGCTTTGTAAAACATTCCTTTAATTTTTAAAGGAATTTTCTTATCACGGAGAACAGCGGAGGCTCCTCTCCACTTTAGCCAGTCTGCATTTATTCTATTAGGTTTATTTTGTATACATATATCAAAATAATTTTTCTCTATTCATTTATTGTTTTCTTGCTTCGTAAAATAGCATTGATAACTTTGTAAGACAAGCAGTATCTTCCCAACATTTTTCAAAGATCTACGAGAGTGCCATCAAATCCAGAAATTTCCCAAGATGTCATTATTTTAAAGCCTGCAATAACTAAATTCTTTAAATTCTCCAAGCATAATTAATGTGAATATTAAATTCCCCAAGGTTGATCTCAAAGTCAGATTTTCATCATAAAATTAAATAGTAAAGCCTTCTCCAATTATAAGTAAGGTCGGCTACATGGATTCTTGCTCAAATCCATGTTGAAAGATTCAACTATTTTTTGCGATGGTTGTCGACTACCTAACGCAACCCCACAAGTGGGGATTTGAACCCAGGTCTTTTGGGAGGTAGGCTCACATTTTCATCATAGAAAAATAATTCTTCCACATTGAATTCATATAATCACTAGCTGATTAAAATTGTGAAATGAAGCAGTTGTAAAAATATCATCCAAAGTAGCTTCAAGGAAAGTTTATCCAAGGTCCTCAAACTTGAGTTTCATTCCCGTGTGTTGCATCAACCATCAATGTCATTCAAACATTTTAAAATTCAGAAAATTAATCATAAATAATAATGTTGTAATATAGATCCAAAGACGTACTATCAGGATTCAGGGCAAACACCCTCAGGGTCGGACTACAACCCTTTAGTTTTATATATTCTTCAAATGGCACTTTGCACTTGTGAAGACAGTACAATTTATTTCATCGAATAACGTCGAGAGTCAATGATTCCTAGTGCCTGTCAAAATGCTAAAAACAAATGGAATAGGGGATTATCATTAGCTGTGAGTTCCCTTCCTGATCTAAAAATCTGTAGATATCATCAAAAGACGTAGAATTAGCATAGAAGATGGTCAATCCAGCGTACACCCTCTGTGTGACGGAACAACCAAAGAAAGGTGACCAGCACCCTTCTAATTAATGCAAAAGAATGACAGGTGGTGTCCAATCCTATTGTATGATGTGATCTGTTCACTTATATTACCAACTTCCTCCTTCTGCACAGTAGCCATACGAAAAATCTAATCTTCGCAGAAGTCCTTATCATTCGAGCATATTCGTGGTCCCTCCTGCTAAATATCCACTACAGCTGTTCGAGTGTGCAGAACCTTGTAAGATAAGGATACTTTAAAAATAGCCTCTCCATGTGCAACAGTTCGCACAACAATCAAAATCTCACATATTAAACAAAAATAAAATCTCACTGTCTATCCATGTGCAATAGTTCACATCTCAATCAAATCTCAAGCATATTAACCAAAAATAAAATGGCATACATGGCTAGTAAACATGTTATATATTGATATCACTTTCTCATTCATGGCACGTCAGACCTGGGGGAAGGCATCCTTCTGCTGTGCTATCTAGAAGTGGCTTTCACTCAGTTATTTCCAAAGTCCAAAGATACCAACCTTTCAAATTCCCGATTGCTCCTGAATAGTGGAAGAATGGCTATCGAAGATCAGTCATCATCCACAGTACACTGTCAATATACTACAAATGACCCGCCATGTTCCCAATTTTGTCAAGAATGCAGTACACCAACTGCATGTATTTCAACCTATGTCTAGATTACCCTCAGGAAATGCAGCATCAAATCCACTAATCGTATCGAACCATGCTTCCTTGCAAACGAAAACACAGAAAAATCTACACGGGTTTCTCCTCTCCGTAAAAAGCAGCAAAGTCAAAATCAGATCTCAGATCACACGGCCCCGGCTATCCCGAAATCCCTACAACTGCACCCACCGGATGGCCAATATCCATCCATATTCACGCAGGAAAATCCGATCAATCGTAACCCAGAATATTGGGCAACATAATTAAAAACAAAAACACCAGAAATCCAAACCCTTGGTGCCGAATACCAGCAGTAAACGATCAAACAACCAGATCCTAAATTCCCAAGCCGATACCGTATGAAAACGTCAAAAAAAGGACGAAGATACCTAGATAATGGAGCAACAGCCGCGCGCGAGAGCAGGAGGGTATAAGGTGCCGCTAGGGCTTTCAGGGAAAAGAAGAGAGGGGTCTGATTGGGGCTCCGATGCCCCGTGAAGAGGGCGGTATAGCTGGAAAGTTTCGGATGTAATTTACAAAATTATCCCTCGTCAGTGGCTTCACGTCTTACCTCTTCTGTGTTAGGGGTCTGTTATCGGATTAATGAGTTTGGTGCATATCTTTGACTCCAACCTTCCACCGTGCAATTTATTTGATATAATATATTTTAAGGATTTTTACTCGACATATCTTATAATCTTTCTCAATTACCTCTACGACCTTTGAGATATCATAATTCCTCCATCACCTTCGTAAACTTACTCCGGACCTTACCGTTAAATTGACGCATCTAGAGTTAACTTCCTTGAGTTAAAAGTGAGTTAATCTAACCAATCCATGATCGGATGGCTAGAGTTAACCAAGAAAAGAAAAAACAATCCCCCCTCCTCTAACAGCTTCCCTTCCCACTACCACCAACGAGGGGGGCTCGACCGAAGGAGATTGGGCGGGTGCGAGGGAGGCCGCTTGCGCTGGAGAAGAGCAGGAGCTTGAAGCGGGCTTTGCAGGGGAGGCAGCGGGAGGGGGAGGGGGTGTTTCTTTGCAGAAGCGGCGGGACGAGGGGAAAGGGGGGCTTCAATTGGCAGGGGAGTCGGCGGGGGGACGCAGGGGGGAGTTCTTTGCAGAGGCGACGTGATGAGGGGAAGGAGGATGGGTCTTTGTAGAGGCGGCGGGCCGAGGAGAAAGGGGGCTTCGATTGGCAGAGGACCCGGCGGGGGGACGCGGGACACGGGGGGGAGGGGGGGCTTCCAGCAGGGGGAGGTGGTGGGTGCGGGCTTCGAGCAGCGGGGCAGGTGAAGGGCTCCGACCGGTAGTTGCGGCTTCGAGCAGGAATGTGGCGAGCGAGGGAGGGGCTTCGAGCGGGAGTGTGGTGAGTGGGGGAGGGGCTTCGAGCAGCGGCATGGGGGTCGAGCAAGGGAGGTCGGCCGACGGACCGAGGGGGGCACCGTGTTCAGCTAGCGGTGGAGGGGAATGGCAACTGGAGGTGGAAGGTGGGAGGGAATGGCACTTGTAGTAAATTTGATAAATAAAATGGGGATAATATGAAAGAAGATAACAGAATCCGGTTAGTTCTAACAGCTAAATAGATGGAGGTTAACCACAGGGTCTATAGGGTGAAGGTTAACAAGCTTACGGGGGTGAGGGAGGAATTACGATGTTTCAAATGTCGTAGAGGTAATTGACAAAGATTATAGAGTTTGTCGGGTAACAATCCCTATTTCTAACTATGTTTAAATAAAATTATTAATATAAAAATATATATTATAATTATTAAAAAATGATATAATATATAATCAATGTCACATCACATCACAATTATCATTCCAACCCTCCCAACCATCCAAACAGCTGCTATTCACAGGGGGATATTGATGAACGCAAAATTTGCCTCTTTAAGAGTGGAAAATAAGTCGTAGTATAGGAGGTGAATTTGGTTCAGCAAAATCCACGAACTTTGAATATTATGGAATATTTTAACTTGGCAAGTCTACCAAGGTCGAACACAGGGACACGGCTACCTAATATGTTTATTGAATTTCGATTCATGAAGGCACAATGTGAAGTAATTCCAATTTCAGGTCCATACGATGAACTATGCTATTTACACAACAAAGCCATGATGCATGCTATTTTTTGTATTTAATTTTATGCAAGTTACGGTGATGCATGACCAAATATGCAAGGGAATAGTATGCTGAATAAAATGCTACAATTATATCCTAAAATGTGAGCAACACAATATAAAATGAAATCAGAGTCAATTTGAACACATCAATAAAAATCAGTCATCAGATCAAAGCAAGACAAGGAGAGCAAGGTCCCATTTTTCACACAATAATTCACTTCAATTAAAACAGAGGCAAATGAAACAATTAAGTATGCTAAAATGTAGAGGACAAAACAAGGATCAAAACGACACTAAAATCATGCAATTTGGACTTACGATGCTCAAGTTATGCTAAATATAGTGCAAGGGCATAATTGTAATAAAAATGCAATAAAAATAAAGGATAAATATTGCATTTAGGTCCCTGGAAGGACCTAAATGCAATTAATGAAAACTGTCTGGGCCATTTTGTAATTTTTCCATTGTACGTAAGGGCCTTTTTGCACATTCAAAAAAGTTTGAGGGCCTCCCTGTAAAATACCCAGGCACGCACGTGAGGCACGTGCCTGGGGACCAAAATGTAATTCCATGAAGTTTCAGGGTCTTTTATGCAATTTACCCAGCACCTCACATGCCTTGCACGTGAGGGGCCAGGCTCGGGTCAGCCATGCAGGTTCAGGCCACGTGGACACTTCTGGAGTTTCAGCGCGAGGTTCGGTCCACCCGAACCTATAGGGTCAGAGTGGAGGCTCGGGTGACGTCTGGAGTCGCCACGTGATTCCATCCTAGCTGCCCGATTCAGGTGATCGGACGGCAACTGTATTGTCATCCTTCTCCACGGGTCACCGGAGGAGGCGGGGCTCCGGCGACATGTGAAGAGCCCTGCCGAGCTCCCGAGGGTAGTCTGAGGGTCGGCGAAGATAGCTGAAAGTCTGGCGGAGGGCTTGGATGCACGGCGAAGCTCCGTGGTTGATCGGAGTTGGCGCTCGATGAAGCTTCGCCGGAAGGAAGGAGCTCGAAGGTGCTCAGATGCGAACTCCGGTGATTCAACAGGTCTTGCAGCATTAGCATATAGTCGAAGCAAGTGTGGGGGTGCGTGCGTGTTTTGTGAGGTGAGTGGTGGCCCTGGGGTGATCGGAGGTGGAGGCCAATGCTCCTCCTTCGACGAGATGGAGGAGGAGGTGGGGTCAGAGCGGATGGGGGTCTAGGGAAGGGAAAGGATGGTCGGCGAAGACGAGGGTGGCGTTGCGAAGCTGGTGGGTGGATCAGATGACGGTGGAAGTGACTTGAGGTAGTGGGATAAATCAGGGAAAGTTAAAAGAAAAATTACCTTGCCGGAGCGAGGTATTGGCGGAGGAGGTAGCCTGGGATTGAGCTCCTTGGGAGCTCTGGGTCGTCGCCCTGGCCTGCCCGACCTTGGCAGGGGGCTCAGCAGACGTCATAGACGCCCGATACGCGGCGGAGGAGTCGCGGGTCAACACCGGACCCAATCCATGATCGCCTCGACGTTCCGCCCCTCCGCTGTCACCGGAGGGGCGGAGGAAGCTAGGAGAAGGCCTAATAATGGTGGACAATGGCTCAGATGGCAGGGGGGATGGTTTTATAGGAGGCGGAGGCTGACGGTTATGGTGGCGGGCGAGGCATTTTTGAGCGGGGGTTTAATGGCGATGGGGTAACGGCAGAAGGTTATGGAGGTCACGCGAGGATGACGGAGGGAAGGGGTACGCGGAGCAGACGTTAGGATGCGGAGGGAGGTTTGGAGGCGCCTTCCAAAATAGGAAAGGGGCGGAGGTTTCACGTGGTGTAACGGCTGGAGAAGGGGGTGTCTGGAGGTAGGGGACGACTGGTCAATCGTTGGATATAGCGATCCAACGGGTAGGATGATGGCACGGACGGAGGATTAGGATCAGATCAGAAGATCTGATCCGACGGTGGGGATTAGGTACCAATGAGCGGTTTAGATGGATAGGAGAGAAGATCGTATGGTGGAGATTGAAAGGGTGACGTGGAGAAGAGAGAGATGTAGGATGGATGCTTGATCGGAGGGCTTAGATGGATGGGCGACGTGGAAGGCTGAGGGGCGTTGGATGGGGATGAAATCGGAGGGTTGGCGATGAGGCGTAAGTGAATGGCTCAGATTTGATTTGGGAGTTAGATCGGACGGTGGAAGATGGAGCGGGCTTCAACGGGTGAGATGGAGGAGGGTTGAGAGGATCCAACGATCCAGGAGGCCGTCGGGTGGCGAGAAGAGGAGAGGGCCACGTGGGCGGCCTAGAGGGTGCCACGTGGCCCAATCAGAAGAATTCAAATAAAATTACAAAGAAAAAATAAAAGAAATAGGTAGAAGCTGAATTAGGAAAAAGTTAAAACATGAAAGTTGCTCGTCTCGACGAGATCTACAACTTTCATGTTGGTCAAAAGCCAAAAGAGGTCATTTGTACAAAACGTATTTTTGGAGGTATTTTTAAGGGGATAAAAATACCGATTTTGTGGTTTTGAGATTTTTTTGTATTTTTTTTATTTTTAAAGGTCAGTGAACTATGGACAATTATTCTATCTAATTTTTAGGGGTTTTTGGGGATAAAATAAATACAAAAAAATTAAGAGAATTAAAAACAATAATTAAATGGTAATTTATACACAATATAATACAGGATAAAAATAGGGAATTAAAGGGTATTTTTATTGGATTGATTAAGCAGGAGGTTTAATCTACGGCTTTTAGCATGATGAATACGAGATTCATCATACCCCTATACTTAAACCATGCTCGTCCTCGAGCATCTAAAGAATGAAGGAGTCGGATTAATTCCTGACAGTGCGCGTGAAAAATTCAAGGCTCGATCTTTCAAAGACCCTTGACCTAAGTGATCCTAAAATTACGGGTTTATCCAAGCTTTAGTCAGAAGGAATCCAACTTCTCTGGTTATCAGACTCTCTTTTTGTACATATAATATAAGGATATGATATTTAGTGTACTGCATTTCATGAGAGTCGAGTCGATGCATCACTCAAAGTTCCAGTCCCAAAGACTCTCCTCTAGACCTAATCCTCGATACTAGGGAATAATCTATTCTTACTTCAGTCAACCGTCTCATTAGTTTGTCAGACTTGAAATGTTGATGGACGGCAAGATGATGGAGGTAATGGGATTGTGTCTATTTTTCTCACCCTCACATTGGAACAAGGGGTCTCTCGAGTGCGTTTTTACTCAACACATGTAAATTTTAATTTTTGTTGATCAATATGCCCGTCAAGAGAGTTGGAGTCGCCTGCACTTGTTTTTCTGAGAGTACACCGGGGTGTGTCTTTTCTGAGTATCAAGTTACCTTCGACACCCAGACTTGTATCGCTTACGATGCAAGACCCTTTTTGTGGTGTCAGCCCAACTCCTTGGTCCTAATTAGCGCTTGGTCCAAGTGGACACTTTGAAAAATTTTGAGAGTGCTCGCCATTGGTGGAAGCTCATTTATGATTTGACTTTGGTATTCAGTACTTTGACATTTCATTTCTTTTGTTGGCTAGCTCCATTGCTTTTACCAAAAGTTGGCGCACACTGATCAACAAATTCCTTTAAGTTTCATCACACCCTGACACATAGGTAAATATCAAAGAGATAGCATATGAATCTTGTTCACATACTGGCTAGGGTTTTACTGATACTCAGGTTTTATGAAGCCTTCATTAACTTTATCCCATCCTCGCATATCATAAGATCGGGTCTAAACTCAAATCTCTGGTCCTAGTCCCTCAAGTGATATCTCAACTCAACTCATCAATCATGCAGGTGTGGAAGTGGCTGTGCTGATCATATTTTCTTGAAGGTAGAGATGAAGAGTACAATATAGCACTCAAATCTTTCAAACCAGGGAAGTGTGGATATTTAAGTCATAAAAACCCTAATGGCTAAGGCATGTTAACTCAGACTCTCAAGATCACAGAAATCTAGTGTTCTCAAAATCCTCAAGCCTTGAGTGAATGTGAATGTGTCAGGAATACACCAACTCCTTAGGTTAGTGAATTTTTGTGTGATTTTTGGCTTTTGTAGATTTTTATGGGTTTTAATTATTATTATTTTTAATTCTTCGGAGAGGCAATGACTAGCCCAGGCTCGAATAAAAGTATCTACTTTTAGCCAGTATGGGTGTAAGTACGGGCCGAGACCCGTGTTACTTGAGGACGGGGCCATATGCGATGTCCTCTAAACCACCCACTCTGCTAAGGGAGACCGAGGTTCCCTCACTGAAAATGTCTACTAAACCTAGTAGTCAGAGTCAAAATCCAAGAAAGATTTTTAATTTTTTCCATTTTTTTTAGATCAGGAATATTTACAAAAATTAATCCCTCAAATTTTAATAAACAATTTTTACAGGTTTTTACTTGGTTCACTAATTTACAAAAACCCAGCCCGAAAAAAAATATTTTAAAAAGTTTTAAAACGCGAGCTAAGGCTAAAGTAAATATACAGTAATATATGGTATACCCCCTATACTTAAATTTTGCTATGTCCTCATAGCACAAGTGTCATGAAGCCAAGACTCTGTTCAAATATAGGGTGATATAGCAGAACTGAGGAGGAGGGTCCCCCTATACTTAGGCCAAAATCGGCCTAAGTACAAGAAGACAGAAAGAGGGAGGGATGAGTAGGCAGGTCCCCCTTATACTTAGGCTACAAATAGCCTAAGCAAGGTCTGGGTTAGGGGGGGTGTTCTATGATACAAAGGTGAGGGGGAGGGGGTTCGTGAAATATACACACACACACACACACAGAGAGAGAGAGAGAGGGAGAGTGAGAGAGAGAGTGTGTGTGAAATATACATGGGGAGATGGTGGGGGTGAGTATGTGCAAGTGTAGGTGTGGGGGGGGGGGGATTTTTTTGGTGTGTACAACATGCAAAACTGGAAATAAATATGCAGATGCAATATTTTTTTTACAATATGTAATGCAGGTTGTCCGATCTAAAGTTCCTATAATTTATTCTCGAATTCTTTTGCAGCTTTTCAGCGGAATCTCCCGACTTCACGACTCCATGAGGATCAAGCGTCCTCGATCATCATGGGCCCTGCCACAAAAGAGACAAGTTAGGCATACCGAGGAATTAAATCAACATATATGATGCAAAGAATAATGCATGAAATGAGGTCCTAAAAATATTGAAATTATTCAACAAAAGATCAAAATTCAAAAATTAAGAAAAGCCGTGTCCCCGGCAACGGCGCCATT
The DNA here is from genome assembly GCA_037367405.1 of Ottelia alismoides. NCBI lineage: Eukaryota > Viridiplantae > Streptophyta > Magnoliopsida > Alismatales > Hydrocharitaceae > Ottelia > Ottelia alismoides. Next base: position 173,094 of record JAZKJV010009751.1, on the reverse strand, counting down.
TGATGAACGCAAAATTCGCCTCTTTAAGAGTGGAAAATAAGTCATAGTATAGGAGGTGAATTTGGTTCAGCAAAATCCACGAACTTTGAATATCGTGGAATATTTTAACTTGGCAAGTCTACCAAGGTCGAACACAGGGACACGGCTACCTAATATGTTTATTGAATTTCGATTCATGAAGGCACAATGGGAAGTAATTCCAATTTCAGGTCCATACGATGAACTATGCTATTTACACAACAAAGCCATGATGCATGCTATTTTTTGTATTTAATTTTATGCAAGTTATGGTGATGCATGAGCAAATATGCAAGGGAATAGTATGCTGAATAAAAGGCTACAATTATATCCTAAAATGTGAGCAACACAATATAAAATGAAATCAGGATCAATTTGAACACATCAATAAAAATCAGTCATCAGATCAAAGCAAGACAAGGAGAGCAAGGTCCCATTTTTCACACAAAAATTCACTTCAATTAAAATAGAGGCAAATGAGACAATTAAGCATGCTAAAATGTAGAGGACACAACAAGGATCAAAACGATACTAAAATCATGCAATCTGGACCTACAATGCTCAAGTTATGCTAAAAACAGTGCAAAGGCATAATTGTAATTAAAATGCAATAAAAATAAATGATAAATATTGCATTTAGGTCTCTGGAAGGACCTAAATGCAATTAATGAAATCTGTCTGGTCCATTTTATAATTTTTCCATTGCGCGCAAGGGCCTTTTTGCAATTTCAGAAAAGTTTGAGGTCCTCCCTGTAAAATACCCAGGCACGCACGTGAGGCACATGCCTGGGGACCAAAATGTAATTCCATGAAGTTTCAGGGTCTTTTATGCAATTTACCCAGCACCTCACATGCCATGCACGTGAGGGGCCAGGCTCAGGTCAGCCCTGCAGGTTCGGGCCACATGGACGCTTCTGGAGTTTCGGCGCGAGGTTCGGTCCACCCGAGCCTATAGGGTCAGAGTGGAGGCTCGGGTGACGTCTGGAGTCGCCACGTGGTTCCATCATAGCTGCCCGATCCGGGTGATCGGACGAGAACTGGACTGTCATCCTTCTCCGCGGCTTACCGGAGGAGGCGGGGCTCCGGCGACATGCGACGAGCTGCGCCGAGCTCCCGAGGGTAGTCTGAGGGTCGGCAAAGATAGCTGAAAGTCTGGCGGAGGTCTTGGATGCACGGCGAAGCTCCGTGGCTGATCGGAGTTGGCGCTCGATGAAGCTTTGCCGGAAGGGAGGAGCTCGAAGGTGCTCCGATGCGAACTCCGGTGATTCAACAGGTCCTGCAGCGTTAGCATATAACCGAAGCAAGTGTGGGGGTGTGTGCATGTTTTGTGAGGTGAGTGGTGGCCCTGGGGTGATCGGAGGTGGAGGCCAATGCTCCTCCTCCGGCGAGATGGAGGAGGAGGTGGGTCGGAGCGGATGGGGGTATGGGGAAGGGAAAGGAAGGTCGGCGAAGACGAGGGTGGCGTTGCGAAGCTGGTGGGTGGATCAGATGAGGGTGGAAGTGACTTGAGGTAGCGGGATAAATCGGGGAAAGTTAAAAGAAAAAATTACCTTGCCGGAGCGAGGTATTGGCAGAGGAGGTAGCCTGGGATTGAGCTCCTTGGGAGCTCTAGGTCGTTGCCCTGGCCTGCCTGGCCTTGGCAGGGGGCTCAGCGGACGTCATAGATGCCTGATACGCGGTAGAGGAGCCACGGGTCAACACCGGACCCAATCCATGATCGCCTCGACGTTCCGCCCCTCCGCTGTCACCGGAGGGGCAGAGGAAGCTAGGAGAAGGCCTAATAATGGTGGACAACGGCTCAAGTGGCAGGGAGGATGGTTTTATAGGAGGCGGAGGCTGACGGTTATGGTGGCGGGCGAGGCATTTTTGAGCGAGGGTTTAATGGCGATGGGCTAACGACAGAAGGTTATGGAGGTCACGCGAGGATGACGGAGGGAAGGGGTACGCGGAGCAGCCATTAGGATGCGGAGGGAGGTTTGGAGGCGCCTTCAACGGGTAGGATGATGGCGCGGACGGAGGATTAGGATCAGATCAGAAGATCTGATCCGACGGTGGGGATTAGGCGCCGATGAGCGGTTTAGATGGCTAGGAGAGAAGATCGTATGGTGGAGATTGAAAGGGTGACGTAGAGAAGAGAGAGACGTAGGATGGATGCTTGATCGGTGGGCTTAGATGGATGGGCGACGTGGAGGGCTGAGGGGCGTTGGATGGGGATGAAATCGGAGGGCTGGCGATGAGGCGTAAGTGGGTGGCTCAGATTTGATCTGGGAGTTAGATCGGACGGTGGAAGATGGAGCGGGCTTCAATGGGTGAGATGGATGCGGGCTGAGAGGATCCAACGATCCAGGAGGCTGTCGGGTGGCGAGAAGAGGAGAGGGCCACGTGGGCGGCCCAGAGGGCGCCACGTGGCCCAATCAGAAGAATTCAAATAAAATTACAAAGAAAAATATAAAAGAAATAGGTAGAGGTCGAATTAGGAAAAAGTCAAAACATGAAAGTTGCTCGTCTCGATGAGATCTACAACTTTCATGTTGGTCAAAAAGCCAAAAAGAGATCATTTGTATAAAACGTATTTTTGGGGGTATTTTTAAGGGGGTAAAAATACCGATTTTGTGGTTTTGAGATTTTTTTGTATTTTTTATCTTTTTAAAGGTCAGTGAACTATGGGCAATTATTCTATCTAATTTTTAGGGTTTTGGGGGGATAAAATAAATACAAAAAAATAAAGGGAATTAAAAACAATTATTAAATGGTAATTTATACACAATATAATACAAGATAAAAATAGGGAATTAAAGGGTATTTTTATTGGATTGATTAAGCAGGGGGTTTAATCTGCGTCTTTTAGCATGATGAATACGAGATTCATCAGATATCCCAACTCAACCCAACCAAGTTATCAAACATGCCCTCAGGGTAGTTTGATTTATCCCTTTTATTCTTCAATTGGAATTTCATCACAAATCAATGTAACATCACATCACATTCTTCATTTCAATCCTCTCCAACCTTCATAATCATCCAAATAACTACTATTCACGTGAAGTTACCTCAACACATTCCATTAACCAAACAGACCCAAAGCGTCTTATGGCTGCAACACACACCTATATCTTCACTAGGATGCTAATCAGATCGAATACCTTTGAACTCACCATGATTCAAATACGATTCATTTTATAACTTTTGAATTCGAACTCAAATTGAATTTTAAGCGAATCCATAAACTTGAATTTATATTCGATTCAATTTATTTCGAATTTGAAATGTTCGCTTATGTTTAAAGCTTGCATAGATTATTTATATAAAGAATAATATTTTTATATATTTAATCTCATAATTCTATTTCTAATATAGGTTATAAAACTATACAAGCAAGGGTGATACATATCATATATTATATAATGTATAAAAGTACCTAATTTTTACGCACATTGAATATCTTTTGCAATTTCATTTTACTCTTTACGAGGAAAGAAATATATAAATAAATAAATAAAATTATATCTTGCTTGTAAGTGGGATAAAATATTATCGATAGAATAGAATAGATAATTAAGATAACGAACTTGAAATGTTTGAGCCTAGTAGCCAACGAGCGAGTGGTTGGTGTCTATATGAGTATTCTCGCATTCATATCCTTCCCGACCTCAGGTTTTTTTATTTATTTTAGTTATTAAGCCTACTCCACTACACAATACAATCAATTTTCATGCTATCAAATCATGCGTCAAATAGGGCATCTTTTGATGCTCGGGTGCTTCCCACATATTCTAAGTCTTATGAGGCGTGTGCATAGTGATCTTGCCTTGGAAGATGTAGTAGAAGAACATGTGCGAGCATTTGTACTATCCAGAGATGCTAACTTCCCCGAACATATAGAGATATAAGGAAAAGGAAGAAGGAAGTCATTTCATTGGTGGTTGTAGGTATGTGGATCTCTTTCTAGGTTTCCCCGTTGATTAGAGACGTGATTAGTTGAGGTAACACGAGACCCCCCTATACGAAAGATTAGGCCCGCTGTTCCGGAGATGGAGAATAAGTCATCCCCTGGAGAAATCAGATCCCCGATTCGCTACCTAATCGTGGATTGCTTTCATCAACTATATCTCAACTCATACATGTCATTTCCACGTACATAGGTTGACAAGTCCTCAAGCCAAATAAAAGTTTTGATATGTCCATACACAAACAGAGTAAAAGAATCTCACTCTGCGGATCATCCAACCAAGGAAGAAGATGTATCAGCTCCACAGCTTTAGCAGCCCTCTCCAAGGCCAAACCTTCAATAAAATTTTTATCCTTACTAACCGCCCCTCCAAGCAACTTCACACCTAATGAAGGTCTTCCAACACCTGCCGGAAACAATCCTTTGTGAAGCTTCCTACCATCACATGTAGGCCAAAAGAGTTCAGTTTTATGAATATTTAAAACTAGACCTATGTCTGGCCCATACTGCTGGATGATACCCAGAACCTTGGCCACCTCGCATGTGTCCCCAATAACCGTTGCATCATCAAGATACCATGCATTAAGAAGTCACTTGCAATTATCGAGGGAAAAAAGGAGTGGCCCTAGAGGATCACCTTGTTGCACTCTAGGGGATGACCAGATACGTCTGTCTCTAAGGTATAACCTTGTTGACTGTTTATATAAGAAGTCCACCTATAAAGATATAGATGGACGTCTCATTCTCACCTGGTATAATAAGGCAAACCTATTAACCATGTTGAAGGCATTAGAAAATTCCATTATTAGCATGGAAAGAGAACCATTGCTATGACGAGCATCTAATACTCAATTGACACTGTGTAGAATAGCCTCAGCTCCACCAGAAACCCCCACTCCAACATGAAAGTCATTCATATATTTGGTAATATCTTTACTTACTCCCTCCATAGCAACTTTAGACACTAGTTGCCTCCAAATAGTACCAACTGCAATAGGACAAATGCTTTTGCATGGCTTAAGCAATGGTGTAAGCGGTACAAGCACTATAAATTCTGACAAGCACAAGGGACGTGTCCCTCCCAACCATAAATTAACCACAAGGGTGATGGCATGTAAAAGGTCCATGGCCACAACGGACTCCTCTCCACACATAGCATCAGGGAGGTGTTGGACCCTCAAACCATTTCTACCACAGGAAGTCTCTTTAAGGAAAGACTTGATACACCCAAGAATGGTGTCAACTTCTGCAATAAGAGGAGCTTCAAAAAGGGGATAATCTAGCAGAGACAGAAGTGGATTGCAAGGGTGTTTTGCCTCCAAATCCCTGATGGTATCTCCATTGAAAGGTGCCACACCAAAGGAAGATAAAAATTTTACCAATGTTGTAAAATTGCCACTTGCAACCTTGCGAAGGCATTACCTGATGTTGGGATTTAATTTTTTATCTCCCTCCTTAGATTAGCCACCGTTATGGTCCATATCCCCAAGCACATGAGTGTTTAACACCTAATCCACTAGCTTAGCAATAATGTTGGCTTCTCCTCGGGTAGAGAGTGAGCTAAGTATAAGACATTATTGTATAGACTTTCTGTTTCCAGACCTACAATCACGTCTAATTTGAGGACGAAACACCTACAAAGTACAATGCAGAAGAAGCAATAGCAACACCCACGCAAAATGGATCATGGCTCAACGATCGCTTTATAACGAGACATCTTCAAAACCTGAGAGAAGGCAAGTCGACAACTAAGAGGGATGATCTTCAGTGTCAAGGTATGTACTTTAAAGACCCGATCGAGAAATCGGCCTTCAAGGACCAGTCCCTCCAAAGTAGTAGAAATCTCAGGACTCTTCTGGAGAAGCTTAAGGATTCCAACAAGGCGACTTTCAATATCTACAGTCTCCTTAGTGACATGAGTAATACCGTCATTGTGATGGCATGTACGAGTCCTTTCTTGTATCCTCATACACTCCACGCATAACTAATGATCGAGGACCCTCAAGGTCTCATCCACAACAAGAAATACGTTACAAACTTTTTGAAGAGCTCCATGCAAAGTGGTATAATGCTTTTCACCAGAGAGATGCACTCTTTTGAGATGATAGATCAAACATGTAAAGTCTTTGCTACCCTCTCTACCATTCGGGAAACAATGAAAATCTATGAATGGACACAATAGGATCCCTTTTTAAGGAGGGCATAAAGAACATAGTTGGTGACTGGGTGCAAGAAGCACATCTCTAGGAATTTCTCCTTCTTCTAAATCAGACACACTCTGGACTTAACGAATGCGGGGGTGAGAGATGACATTTAAAGAGGGAACAACATAAGCTTCGACTAGGTTTTTACATCAACATTTGATGGTAGAGCTCTAGCACGGTGTCTTGGGTCATTATAGGAGTAACCATGGATGAGGACGACCCAGAGGAAGAGGTTTCTTCTGTTGGGAATTTCTTCAAACAAATGACGGGTGTGGTGGAGGTGAGTTTGGTGGGGATGGGGGTGCAGGAGGCGAGGTCGGAGAGGATGAGGCCGATATGGAACACAACCGACAGGGAAGGGAGGATGCACACCTTGAACATGATCACTGACAGCACGTGGGGGAAGTAACAGTGGTGTTATGTTGGCTGTCTGCAACAATGTCAATATGCGAAGGTGAGGAGCGGATGCTAGATTGATGCGGAACAGAGGTGGTGATGGTTGGCGGCAAGGTGAGATAGGCACATATGTGGCGGCGGTGGTGACGAGAATCAATGGAGGTACGGAGCGGAGATCAGGAGCAGACAGAGATGAAGATACAAGCGAGGAGAGGTCAGGAGCGTGTGACCGCAAGAGGGGAGCTGGGGGCACACAACTGACGGGAGGAGGCGAGAAGGCCCCGAGCTGCAGCAAGAGGAGGGAGGATTCGTGCGGCTAGTGCAATAAAACCAATCTCAACAATGATCCAAATCGGATACTGGAAACAAGTACCCAAATTTGTGGGGCTTACGAGAGTCTATCGAAGATATGTATATAATAATGAATTGAATTGAATTACTATCGAACACATTCATGTTAATTCAAATTCAATTCATTAGGAAAATCAAATTCACAAGTCTAATTCATATTCATATTTGATTTTTTTCTAAATTGAACTTTTTTCGAATTTTTAGCAAAAAAATCTCAATGGAATTTAAATAATTCAGTTCGATTATGACTTCTAATCTTCACGCTCCAATTAATTCCGTGGTTGAGTTGGTCATGTACATGGATTGTTGGAGGAACTCAATTGACATATAGAATATGGCGTAATACTGTTTGCATGCTATTTGATTATATTTGTAATTAGGACACCTTGCTATTATTGAAATGTTATTTGATTATGTTTGTGTTTAGGATACATTATTCTATTGGCAGAAGTCAAATTTCTATCGAAAAATCTCGAAAAGGGGTTGTGTTATACATGCATTACAACAAAAAAGATGGCCTTCGTAAAACTAAGATATGCGTGTAAGGTTTCAAACATTGATTTCTCTGATGCCATAATCAACATATCGGTGTAACATGCGGTTATAAACTAAGATATGACTTCCGTCGATAGCTCTAGAACCTACCCCGGCTAATTATACTAATGAGTACATGAATCGTGGTGAGAGCATGCTCTAATTATGCTCAGTTTGAACTAAACGAGTTGCCTTGCATGCAACAATCATAGTTTTGTATTTTATTGTATATACATCCATGTCATATTAATATCGAGAATTAAACATATATCGATCATGGAATATAAGAGAGAGAAAAGAACAATAGAGAGATGATACGGAGAAAATACAATACTAAATTTAGAGGTAAAAAGTTATCTGACTATTTACTCAATGAAATCAGTAGTTATCCATATTTTATATTAGACAAATACGTATTTACATTGATATAATCAATTTAGTTACGGAGAACTGGTTGATATACGTCGAATTTACGATTCATGTACATTGTACTCAACTTTTGGTCTACATAATTGAGCAAATACACACATAAAACACATAAAATAATAAAATAACACAAATTTATTATTTTAATTTAGGGAAATACATGTGTATTATTTTGTTGTTTTATATGAGCATTTGCTAAAGAATTCGGAGCAAAAGTTTAGTCTAATCAATGACTTTAGATCCCTCGAGATAGATGGTTGCATAAACTTTATTAATATTTGTATTTGCTCAAGAATTAGACAAGTCTGAGAGAAAAATGAAGATTAAGTTAACTGAATTTTATTACTTTATAAATAAGTTCATTGAAGCTAAACTATAATAAAAGACCTCAAATTGTGCACGTGTAATAGACATATATAAACTCTAAGTAGATAATATTCTTGATTTTTTATAAATCTCATACCAACTCCAATTGACCTGATTGTAATTGAAATACTTCAATTAAAATGTGGATAAAAATACAAAAAATAAGCTGGAAGATGCAAGGTGCACAAATAACAAGAAAATACAAAGCTTAACTCCAATAATGTTGAAATTGAAAGTTGAATTTCACAAGAACATGAACTCCGCTGAGCCTTATTCACCTTTAAAGTATCATTTATTGAATATGTTTACTAGATAAGGGTCATATAGATATTTGAGTTTCAAATGTTAGTGACATATGCATCTATGTATTTTGCACACTTATGACTCAATTTAGCCACATGATGCACTCACCCCACACGTGTACATATTTTTGTAAATTACATATATGTATTCTATTTGGCATAAACATAAAAACTAGAAAAACAATCAAAATCCAAAAGAAATAAAAATAAAAAACTTAAGATTCATATGTTTTTATACACCTGAATCACTAACCATGATTTGTACATTGGAACCTAACTAAAAATAAAATAAAAAACAATAAAAAGTGTCCAATAATGTATATCGTGTAAATAAAACATAAAATATATATTGAAAATACAAAAAATAAAAATAAAGATAAAAATTCTAAATGTCCCAAATATAATAGTTTTGATTGTAGGCCTAATTGGTATAAAAAACATGTTTCATAAAAATGTAAGGAATTTATTTGCTAATTTTTCATGTTTCGAGCTATTTGAAATTTTACCTACAATTATTTGTTTTTTAACTTTCTTCATTTTCCTTCTTTGGAATCTTGTGGTGGTGCCATGTGACGCTGTAAATGGTCTCCTACCTCCACTTCCCTCTCGTTCCCATGTCCCACGTGATCGAGAGCCCTCGTTTGATGGTTGACTATGATCATGACTCATCACTTTGAGCCAATTATATCACACAATGCTCAAATCATCTATCTACCTCGCCATCATCACCACTTCCCATCTCACACCCTATATTAACAACATGAGCTCCTCCAAGCTCTAGTCACCCTTCGATGCCCTATCCAACCCATACCCACGTGTCGTCTTCTACAATGATAGCCAGTGAAAGCGGCCATTGTAGAACATCTCACTGCTACATGGAGGTAGTTGGATCAGCCATGAGCATGATCTAATGCTCTTGAGCTTTGTTATGTGTGTGCACGCGTGCGTGGTGATCAACATTACCGAGGCTTTAAGAAATGACTGAAGGTGTTTGACCTTTGTTTCCAAGTGCTCCGTCCACCAAATCACCATTATTTCTTCATAAAAGATAGCCATCTCCCTCTTTTTTACAATTCAATTTTCAATTTTATCGTATGCATCTTCATCTTCTCCATTTTTGAGTTTCTCCCAATTATGGGTGAATCCTTGTTCATCATATATCTAATCATCTTCTCTACTTGATTCCACTCCCTTCACCTCTCATCATGTTCTAGCCTTGACCATCTTCTCAAGTCGAGGATGATCATCTTTACCATTCCCTTTTTTTAAAAGGCCAATTTTTGCTCCATGCTTCTCGTTTATTTGACTTCATCGGAGAGGCATCAATATCTATTGTGATTGTTACCTCAAGGATAGTCTTTCACCCCCTCCCCCTTCCAATGTTTTACCTCCATGAACCATTGTGAGGAGCAGCACCATCGATTGGAAGTCTCAAACATGTTGGTCAGGCAGAGAAGTGGCGGGACGACATACACCCATGCTCATCAGACTAGACTTAGTGCACTTGTTTGTAAGGTTTCCTCGTCAATTCTATTATGAATTTGATGTTGAGTGCTTCACCTTGTTGGTGTTTATCACCGACAGATAAAGATTAGACCCGTCTTATGAATTGGTAGGAGTACATACTAGAGCTCCAGGAAGCGATTGCCTTAACACACATGCAACCTTGCTTGAAGACCTTTCTTAAGAGCAGAACTCAAGGCAAAGCTTTCAAGCACTTTCCCACTTCCTTCGAAGCACCCAAGCACAGGAAGAACATCCGATTAGTTAAGGAGTCTTGATCCCAAATTGATTGACACGTCCTCAATTGTTGGATCGAGATGACTTGCCTCATTCTTCACCATCCATCCAATAAAGAGCATAGATGCATGAAGCTAAGAGTGGAGAAATTGCGGGGAGTCCTTCAGAGTTCTATTATTTGTATAAATACCCTACTCTCATATCTCACGTGGATGCCCCATATGACGTGGATGAATTTCACTGCCACCCAAATGATTTTCCATATTTACATTTATGCCATACTATTCACATTAAGAACCATTTTAATTTTATTTGCATGTATACTCTTCTGTTTGCAATGCAATTTGAACCATTTTATGCATTTTCAAAAAAAAAATAAAAGGTATGTTGCAGCCCATTTAATGCTCTTTATAATGCATATTTATTTGAAATATTATAATACTTGTTGATTTATTAAATTTAAAAATGAAAATCATCATCATTCATAAAAAAGTGAAATGTCTTAAAATTCTAAAAAATACCACATATTCCCGCTCATTGTAATTTACAACATATCCAAAAGATTTTAAAATATTAATTTCTATTCATGAAATAAATTATTGAGTGATTTTAGTGACTAGTTCATAGAAAATTCAATTAACCTCTTTTTTAAAATATTATATATAAAAATGTGTGCGTCCTTATGACATGATCTGTATGGGAAATTTTGATTTGCAAAATTACCAGCATCTGTTATAAAAAATCGCATTAAATTCATGGGTTGCCAAGAAAATCTAAAGAGTTTACAATATATGTATTTTATTGAGATATATTTCAACAACAACAAAGTCTTTTCACATATTAAATAGGGTCAGTTACTGTAATGTCCCGGGCTTAGGTCCCTGGTCCGTTATCGAGGAAAACTGGTCTTGACAACTTGTTGGGTTCGGGTCCAGATGGACCCATTGGTAACCACCCAAAATGCTTAAGTCCAAGTTATCAAGTAGTAATCCCCGCCACTTAAAATCACACCCACACTTCGTGAGTTTTAGATGTGGCACTATGTTTAGGGATATGGGTGTTACAACCACCCCAACTTATATTCGCAACGTCCTCGTTGCGACATGGCCCATCACTTATTCCCAATAATAGTGGCGGTTGCACGCTCCCGGCTTAGGTCCCTTCGGGTAGTCCTTTTAACTATCAGAGGGAAATTGGCTCTGGTACCATTTGTAACATCCCGGGCTTAGGTCTCCGGTCCGTTATCGAGGAAAACTGACCATAACAACTTGTTGGGTTCAGGCCCAAATGGATCCGTTGACAACCACCCAAAATGCTTAAGTCCAAGTTGTCGAGTAATAATCCCCATCACTTATAACCCACTCCCACACTTTGTGAGTTTTAGATGTGGCACTATGTTTGGGGTTGGGGTGTTACAACATGATGTGGTTTATAAGTGGTGGGGATTACTACTTGATAACTTGGGCTTGAGCATTTTGGGTGGTTGCCAGTGGGTCCATCTGGGTCCAAACCCAACAAGTTGTCGGGGCCAGTTTTCCTCGATAACGGACCAAGGACCTAAGCACGGGACGTTACAAATGGTATCAGAGCGGGTTCCCTATGATATGGAAAGGGCTACCTGAAGGGACCTAAGCTGGGAGCGTGCAGCCGCCACTGTCACTGGGAATAAGTGATGGGTCATATCGCAACGAGGACGTTGCGAATATAAGTGGGGGAGGTTGTAACACCCCAAACCCAAACATAGTGCCACATCTAAAACTCACAAAGTGTGAGAGTGTGTTATAAGTGATGGGGATTATTACTTGACAACTTGGGCTTAAGCATTTTGGGTGGTTGTCAACGGATCCATTTAGGCCCGAACCCAACAAGTTGTCAGGGCCAGTTTTCCTCGATAACAAACCAGAGACCTAAGCCCGGGACGTTACAGTTACATGGATTCTTTGTCTCCATTCAGATCTATCTCGGGTCATTATTGCGCTTAGATCTAAAAAACTAACTTCCCTTTGTATAGTCTTATTCCAACACTTCTTGGGCATTCCTCACCATCTTTTAGTCGGCTCAACATCTAAAAACTCGCATATCCTCACTAGTGCATCAGCTGCCCTCCTTTGCAAATGGCGAAACCGTCTTAAGTGATTTTCTTGCATTTATCCCTCGATCTAAGCTACACCAACTTTCATTTTGATTGCATCATTCTGAATATGATCTTTACATGTATGTCTACACATCCATCTTAGCATTTCATTTCTATTACTGCCATTCTCTAAGCATGCCTATGTTTCACATGCCAACATTCAAATCCATAGAATATAGCAGGTCTCGCAACTGCTCTGTAAAACTTTCCTTCAATTTTCAAAGGAATTTTCTTATCACAGAGAATAGTAGATGTCCCTCTCCACTTTAATCAACATATATTTATTCTATTACTAAAATCTCCATCAATTTCCCATCATGATGCAAAATAGATCCTAAGTATAAAAAAATCTCTCTTCTGAATATTATCGTCGCCAATCTTCACTTCGATTCCTTCAACATTGCATCCATCAAAAGTACACTCCCACATGTTCAGTGTTAGCCATATTTACTCGAAATATTTTAGTCTCCAATGCTTGTCTCCATACCTCATGCTTCTCATTTACTCCATCTCTAGTATCATCAATCAACATAATATCAACAACGAATAACATATACCAAGATATCTCATAATGAATGTGACTTGTCAACTCATCCATAATCAACGTAAAAAGGAACTGACTCAAAGTTGAACATTGGTGCAATCCAATGTTGATGTCAAAATAGACAGTCTTCCCAGATTGTATCCTTACACAAGAATCCCTATCATACATATCTTTTATGAGGTTAATGTACAAGACATGCACTTGTATCTTCTCCAAAACTCTCCCAATATCTCACGTGGGATAGAATCATAAGCCTTCTCCAAATCAATAAAAATCATATGGATGTTCTTCCTTTTAAATCTATAAATCTCCATTATTCTCCTCATCAAGCAGATGGCTTCAATAGTTGTGCGACCTGACATGAATCCGAATTGATTTTCTTTTACTTTGGAAACTTACCTCAATCTTCTTTCGATCACACATTCCCAAAATTTCATATTGTGACTCATCAGCTTGATACCTCTGTAATTTGAACAAATTTGAATGTCTAATTTGTTCTTATAAAGATGCACCACGATGCTTCTCCTCTAATCTTCACGTGTCTTCTCGCTTCGCCAAATAACATTCAATAAATTTGTAAGCCAAGTCAAACCACACTCATCTAAAACTCTCCAAACTTTAATAGAAATGTAATCAGGTCCTACACCTTTCACATGTCTCATAACCTTCAAAGCCTCATCTACTTCTTTTATATTCGTCTATAGCTTGCACTATTCAAGTAACTTTCATTACTAGCTAGATCTTCCAAAGTGATCTCCCTATTTCCTTTATTGAGATATATTTACTTATTAAAATCATTACACTCCATTTTATGCAATTAAAAATTTTGCATAAAAACAAAAAAACCTTTGTTATTTTGTATTAGCTGCATATTAAATCAAAAAAATTAAAAAAACATGTTGCCTATCGTATTTTAGATTCCTTGCATATGAAAAATAACAATTTTAAAAAACACATTATTTTTGTATTTTCTAGGTAACTCAAAATTTAAAATGCCATATGTTTTAATGCAGATTCAGTGTGACCATCCCCTCTGTGGCCATTCCTTGTTATTGACTGCCAAGGGCATGGGAAGTGGCTCAGACAGGACGGGTTTGACCGTCCTTTGTCATCCTCCATGTGCGTCCCAATTAGCTAGGAGGGACTGCAGGGCATAGCCAGACCGATCATCTCCGCTGCTCCCATGCCTTCTTAATGGTTGGTGGAGGTGGCGACCGGGCGGGCGGGGGGTAAATGACTCAGAAGGATAGTTTTAACCATCCCTTGTCACATTCTGTGCGCATACCATTTAGTTAGGAGAAATCATAGAGGACGATTATTGTGAATGTCTCCTCTGCACCCATGCCTTGTTACTGGTTGCTAAGGGTAGGGTAAGTAGTTAAGAGTCATCCCCTGTCACTTTCTATGTGCGTCCCATTCAGTTAGAAAGGATCATAAGGGACGGTGTAACATATTAGAATTTTAGAAAGTGAATTTAATCGCATTAAATAAATTGATTAAACAATCATGATGATAATTAAATAGCAAACTTGCCTAATAAAAAGCACTCAAAAAAGTAATTAGTTCGAAATTAGTTTTATTATCCTTTTAATTTCCTGTTAAATCTCCTCCAATTGTTATAAAAGACTACAATCATACCTTCAAAGCTCAGTAGACCAAAACTCATTCTCCTTCACCCCGATCGAGAGAGAGAGAGAGATCCAACAAAGGTTCTTCTTCCATCGCTGCAGTGTTAGAATCTAGTAAGGTGAGCACGGATCAAGTAGAGAGGGACAGACGAGGACGACTTGGCTTCATCGTGATGGGTAGTTCACATTGTCGATGTATATGTCGAACCCATAGATTCTACGCGATATCATCGCGTTGAAGATTTATCGTTTAGGTAATGACTGCGTGGTTCGCTAGTGGCATTTTGTGCTGTATTAAGTTATCCGTTAGGAATATTTGCATAGAAACAAAAATCGGAATAATATTCCATAGTCTTCTTCAAGGCCCTGATAAGCTGCTACATGTACTCTATTAATCTAAGCAAACCAAATGCATGGTGCAAACAATGTTTATTATTGACGATTTTCCATTTAATTAACTGATGGGGTATACACATGATGGATTAATCTCCCGTACAGGTAACATATATGTCTTCATTGACCATTAGATATCTTCACTGAATTGATGCACAATCCAAGTTAATACGCGTGTAATAATTTTGGCATTAAATTGAGATATAAGTGGTGCTATGTATAGTTGACAAAAAAGGACGATCAGTATTCACTTCATACAGTTATCCCTGCCTTCAAATTCGAGAACTCGGGATTTTTCATGGTTAAAAATACAGACCTTTCGGGTTAATTAGTTGAGCCGCAAGTAGGGATGCCAACGGTTACAGATATATCTGTATCCGAACCATCATCGGACCCGTTTTATATAGATTTTGACATATGTATCCGTATTCGTATTCGTATCTACTTTAAAATAGATACGGATGTGGATATTGTTTTGATATCCGCAAACATCCGTATCCGTATACTTGTTTTCTTATATAAATATAATCATAGATTTATGTTTAATCCTATATAACATAATTATATACCTTCTTACACCATATTTGTATAATTTTTATGATTTAGTAAATTTATATCATGTGTTTTCTATCTAATTTGTATATATTTAAGTCGATTACATGGAGTATTTCTAACATTACCCGTTTTACATCCATATCCATTTTTTAAAGATATGATAAGATAGTTTTAATGTCCGTCATATTCAAAAATAGAAAAGATACAGTAATATCTATATCTGTGTCAATATCCGTCCATTTGCATCCCCAATAGCAAGCATTTCAATTCAAACTTCGACAACTAAATATTGATCGGTTCTTATATCCATAGCATATATTTTGATATGAGTGGATCGATAGATATTCTCGGGGATAGTCCGTTGAGATATTATCGTAACTCCTGCCATAGATATCTAAATAAGTTTATTCGGATAGTATCATATTCTTTATTTCTATAACATATCCAGTATTATAATAGTTATCCAAATACGTTTATTAGACTCGTTCATTATTTATAAGATATAAATTAAAAGATGTGACATATGACGGTGATTACTTGCGTAAATAAGTCATTAAAGATGATAATAAGTTTTTGGCACCAACTCATAACGGCCTGGCGAACAACTTTCGAGATATTAGGCAAACGACAAGTCCTCTACGATTGTGGATACACTGCCAATTTATATTATATTTGTGGACCGTTTATGCCAGCGATTAAGCCACTGATTATCATGAATTATCCTAAGTTAATTATGTCCAACTGTTGTAGTCATACAATCGTAGTTAAATCAAAACCACACAAAATAATGCAATGAAGGTTATATGATCAAATTTAATTATTTTACGTGAGAATCCCAAGGCCGATTCAATGAGGTAAAAAAGAGGGCTAAGATTCGATTCAAACAACTACACATTTAAGTTTTCAAGAGATGATTTTTTAGATTTTTTATGTGTGAAATGCAAATGCAAAATGATATGCACAAATGAATGCAATGTAAAGTGTATTTTGAAACCAAGGTGACATGTATAAGGGTATTTTTGCAAATCGATTTTATGGCTCAAAATCAAAACACATGTGAAAAACGAGATATTATTTTAATCTCAGTCTAAAAATCAAAACACATGTGAAAAATGACATATTATTTTAATCTCAGTCTAAAATAATTTATCCTCAATTTTTTTTTTGTTATTTTAAAAATGATTTTTCTGAAGGAAATATAAATAAAACATGGAATCTGATGGTAAATGTAAAGTATATAATTTCCTACTTATCTAGAAAATACCTAAAAGTGATAGTTTGACATAACAAAAACATTCTTATACAAGGGATGCTAAAGACTATATGAAATGCATTTTTTGTATTTTTCTAAATAAAATGTATGCATGAAAAATAGATTTTTTTGGATTTCTATACAATTTTAATATTTTTGGATTAATATAGTAGAATATGATTTTTTTAGTACAACAGAGCAAGTTTGAGTACTTTAACTCTAATAAATATGAACACCGATATATTTACAATCTAAATTTTCCTTAGATAGATATTTAAATAAGGAACACATGACATTTTATTTTGAAAAATATTAAGTGTAGAATTATTTATGAATTAAAAACCAATCTTGCTCCATTATTATTTTTTGAGAACATGAAGCATGTAGATGAACTGATTTTTAGGCACATACTAAGAGGCATGAAAAAACTACAATATATGATTTTTCGAAAAATTTTAAAGCCAAGAATGATTTGATGTTGATTTTAGAAGCTCAATTTGGATAAAATATGGTATTTTTTAGCTGATTTAATTTTAATAAGTCAATACAAGATCTAGATATTCCAATAAAAATACCTCAAGACAAAGAATTAAACATACTTTTTTTACTAGTTAGTGGGGAGGGGTTGGAACCCTCGTTATTAGAGTGGGAGTTGACTGCTTCAACTACTGGACCATTACAAGAGAATCAAACACACTTTATCATTTAGGTTTGGATTTTCAATAACAACAATGACAAAGCCTTTTGCCACATTAAGGTCGGCTACATGGATTCTTTGCATCCATTCATATCTATCTTGGGTCAATTCTCGGGCTTAGATCCAAAAAACTAAGATCCCTTCATATAGTCTCATTGTAACACTTCTTGGGCCTTACTCCCCCTCTCTTAGCCGCCTCAACATCCCAAAACTCGCATCTCCTCACTGGTGCGTTAGCTTGCCTCCTTTGCAAATGGCCAAACCCCCTTAAGAGCCTTTCTCGCTTCTTATCCTCGGTCGAAACTACACCAACTTTTCTTCTGATTGCATCATTCCGATTCTGATTTTTACATGTGTGTGTATCTGAAGTCGAAAAAGTAAGTTAGATTAAAATACTTGATTTATTTATGTAATGTATGCACAAAGAAAGATTTATGTAATGTATGACAAAGAAAGATTTGAAGCTGATTGATATCAGGAGATCAAATGAGTTATTCATTCATTGAATGATAAATAACTATAAGTGAAGGAGATACACGATTTAAATAATGAAAAATCCGATATTTCACAATTGTATCTAGAATAACTAGAAAAATAGAAACTAGACCAGATATAATTTGATCATTATGAGCCAATCCAAAATCATAGTAGTCCGAACCAATTATGAGTTTCCAACCATGGGGCGAACGAAACCCAATCCATAAATCAATAGCTAAAAGAACTGAAATAGCTTTTATTGTGTTACTTAAGTTATAAAGGAATTCCTGAACCCAAGATTTGACCAATTTCTCCAATAATTTAAGTAGTACCAGCCTCGATCGTTTTCAAGAGAAAAATGACTCAGATAAGACATTGCAAGAAAAAGGAGATTTGGTGAGCATAGAGGGGGGGGGGATTGGGTGAGCACGTGTCCTCACCCATATTTGGGCGAGCACCTTGCAAGCACATGTGTCACCCACTACCTCGCCCGGTTGAATTTATACACGGCTTCAAGTGGTGCTTGAAAATTTGGTGGAGAGTGCATTGGCGAGCACTTTGGAGAGCACATGCACT
Source organism: Ottelia alismoides (assembly GCA_037367405.1). NCBI lineage: Eukaryota > Viridiplantae > Streptophyta > Magnoliopsida > Alismatales > Hydrocharitaceae > Ottelia > Ottelia alismoides. The sequence continues at coordinate 154,552 of JAZKJV010009751.1, read as the reverse complement.
CACCCATGGCTTCATCCAGTTGAATTTCATACGTGGCTTTAAGTGGCATGTGCAAATTTGGTGGCGAGTACATTGGAGAGCACTTTGGAGAGCACATGTGCTCGCCCATATCTGCTAAACAGAATGTTATCAGGCTCCCTTCCATTCATTCCTAACAAAATCAATCCTAAAAACTCTCCTCCGATAATCTTTGAGCGATGTCCCTTGCCTCTGTCGACCATCATTTGCCTCCTACATCCACTTTTATTCTTCTATCATGTATTTTAAGTATTCCTCTCTTGCTTATTTTGATTTTGGTTACATAATATGGATATATTCAATGGTTTAGGATTTACATTTTTTAAGAATAGAACATCATACGTTGTTATTAGAATTTATTACTTGTTGACTGTATATCAACAATTAGATTAGTGTAAAATAGATGCTAGAATTGATTTTATTAGGTTATTCTATGTCAAATTAACATGTATGCAAGGTGATGATGAAATGCCTAAAACACTGCCATTAGAAACTACAATGTTGTTTGAATTCGTCAACTTGTATTGGACATTATACCATTAGATTGACATAGATTAGATGTTAGAACGGATTTTATTAGGTTATTCTATATGCAAATCAACATGTATGCAAGGTGCATGATGAAATGCCAATAATATTTGAGAAATTACATTGTAATTTATGATGTGATAACTTATATATATGACTAAATTTTGGTATTTTCTTTCTTTTGAGGTTATATAATGTCTTAACTTCATATGTAATTGTGGAATTTAAGTGTGTGTGTGTGTGTGTGTCAGTATGCACAGAGAGTGGATGTGTGTATTAGAGAATGTAGAGTGTATTAGGATAGTGCTGTTTGTTTGTAGTGTTCGTTTGTGTATTAACTATGCATGTGTGGGTACGAGAGAGAGAGAGAGAGTGGGGGGGGTGATTATTTATGTGAATTGTGTGGGTATGTGTGTCTTAGGTAGTGCATTACTATAATGTGTGTAAGAGGTAATGCGCATGCATGTTAGAATATGTGTTAGAATTGTAGTTTAGAAGTGCTGTTCTTTTTATTGTTGAAAAGTATGCTCACTTCCAATTTCTTCAAAATTGCGGGGATTCATTTTCATGCAGATGAACATGATCGTGAGTATGAACGTGATCGTGAAGATGCAGAAGGTCAAACCCTACTTCATTAGGTATGATCTGTTAAATCTTATCATCTTCCTTTGATACATGCATATTGAAGCTTCAAATTATTAATTTATTTTAGTGTTGTATTATTTATTTGTGAAGTGTCAACAAAATAACCTTTAATTTTGATGTTTTTTACAAGACATCTAAATTTTTCTACATGTAGAAGGCTATCATAGATATAAATATTAATATAGCTTTTGGTCTCACACTCACATTCGTACTTTGTAGTTGAATGCAGGCTTACACACACATTGTAGACCCATTTTCCATATGCCAAATTCCATGTTATTAAGTATGCTCAATTAAATATTGTCCTCCTACTTGTATCCATGTATATTCAATATTCTTTTTAAAAAGCAAATGGATTTGTAATTCGGGGGTATTATTCCTTTTATTATTGAAAAGTATGTTTACTTTCAATTTCTTCAAAATTATGAGGACTCAAGTCCTTGTAGATGAACATGATTGAATGCGATCGTGAGGATGGAGAAGGTAAACCTTTTATGCCATTATGTATCCTAAGTTAAAGTTTATCATCTTACTTTGATACATGCATATTCTGGTTTCAAAATATTAATTTTATTTTATTCTGACTCAATTATAAAGTCTGTTATATATAAAATATGATACGAAGATAAGGAGGATGCACTTCTCTAAGTAGATGAGGTTATTGCATATGATGATTTTTGTTATTGTATCATCATCCGTACTTTGTTTTCATGCATTTACTTTCATAATTTGCAAGACGACTTATTGAAGATGAATTTCGCTAAGCAGAAGAGATTAGTACATATGATGAGTTTTTCTATTATATCATCATTCGTACTTTGTCTTAATGTATTTACATTCATGATTTTGCAAGATGATTTATTGAGTACTTAGCATGTTCAGAGGTGTTATTCTTTTTATTATTAAAAAGCATGTTCACTTCTAATTTCTGTGAAATTACAGGATATTCAGGTTCTTAAAGAGATGTGTGTATTCATACCTTTATTCCATCTACTATAATGGTTATACCTACAAAAATTCCAAATGAGAAAACTGGCTTAGAAGGGCTAGAATCCCTATCATATGTATGCATATCTCAGCAACGTTCTTCACAAGTCAAAGAGTTATTTTTGAATATATAATAAATCAGTTTTTATTATATCAATATTTATTAATGTGTGTTCTTTCCGAGTCAATATTCTTTTTCTAAATACTAAATTGAATTGTAGTTTAAAGGTGTTGTTCTTTTTATTATCGAAAAGCATGTTCACTTCCCATTTCTTTGGAATTGTATGGATTCAGGTCCATGTAAATGAACATGATCGTGAGTATGAACGTGATTGTGAAGATGCAGAAGGCCAACCACTGCTTCATTAGGTATGATCTGCTAAATTTTATCATCTTTCTTTAATACATGTATATTGAAGTTTCAAACTATTCGTTTAATTTTATTGTGAGTCAACTTGATATGAGGTCTGACCTATTTAAAATATGATAAGAAGAATACAAGGAGGATGCCCTTCACTAAGTAGACATTGTTAGTGCACATGATGATTTTTGCGATTGTATAATCATTCATACTCTTTCTTCATGTATTACTTTCATTATTTTGTAAGATGAATAATTAGACACATACATGTTTAGATGTGTTATTCTTTTTATTGTCGAAAAGTATTTTCACTTCCAATTTGTTCGGAATTTCAGGGATTCAAGTTTATACAAATGAACATGATCGTCGGTATAAACATGATGGCGAGGATGCAGAAGGCTAGCCCCTACTTCATTAGGTATTCTCAATTAAATATTATAATATCATTTTTACATGCATATACAAGTTTCAAACTATTAAATTTATTTTATTTTGAGTCTACTTTGTATAATGTCTAATTTATATGAAATATGATAAGAAGAAGATAACGAGGATACACTCCACTAAGCAGACGAAGTTAGTGCATGCGTGTCTATGTATATATTAGAGTATTCATATGTGTATGTTAGTGTATGTTTGTCTGTGTGTCTGTTACATTGTGTTAGTGTGGGCTATAATTTTTGTGTTATATTGCGGAGCGACGAAGTGTGTGTCATGTGTGCATTTGTCTTAGGTTCATGTATATTCGAGTGTGCTTATGTGTATGCTAGTGCGTGTGCATTTGCGTGTGTGTAAGGGTGCATGGCTATGAGTGCAGTTTTAGTATGTTGTTATAGTGTCAGTGTATGTTTATGCACTATAGTAAGCACGTGCGCACGTATAGGTTATGCGTGGGAGAAAAAGATTGTGCATATTCAATAAGGATGTGATCTTCAACTTGACATTTAATAGAATGATGACATTTCCAACTTGACATTTAATATTTTTACATATAATATAGATTCAATAATAATTTTATAATATATGCTACAGGTTTGACATGGCTTCGAAACCCTGTAGAACCTGCATTATTTTTTTATTGATTTTCAGAGTTAGCGAGCACAAGGCTCTCCAAGTGCTAGCTAAGACAAGACTTAGAGATCACTATGGAGAGCACTTGTGAACATCCATTCGAGTTGGCGAGCACTTAGAGAGCACATGTGCTCGCCAATACAAGTTAGAGTCTGGAGTTATAGCAAGCACAATGTTGGCGAGCACATGTGCTCTCCAGGTAGCCTGATGAGCACTTAAAGAGCACTTGGAGAACACTTGGAGAGGACAATTGTGCTCGTCAAATATGCTTTTTCTTGTAGTGAGAGAAGATTCTCATTGTCCATTAGATCTTGATTTCCTAGAAATCTATTTAAGCAGGGTAGTCTTCCGCTCCTTTTCAAGGCGTAATAAGTCCTATGCTTCGGATTACTGAACAACTTCGAGACTGATATCTAAATCTAGTGAGAATCAACTAATATAATACGATAAAGAAGGGGAGAGGGCAAATTTGACAAAGAAGGGGATTTGACCTACTCCTTATTGGATCTTCCTTTATATACTATGTTTGTACCTGAAGCAGCTAAGCATCATTTCCTTCTCCCGGTAAATGCCCGGAAAAGCAATCTTTATGTGATATCATCCCTTGCCTGATCATCTCTCTAGCTAATTGCTTACCTTGGCCAGTTCCGATAAGCCTCTTCGCAACCCGATAACTCCTTTTCTAGTCAGTCTTTCGATCCTTTCCTGCTCCACACGGCTTCATCTTATTCAATACGGGCTTTGGCACTTTTAAAGACTGCGAGCTTCTTCGCTTTCCTCTCCATCAGGAGGAAGATGGTCTAGCCTTCTTAGTCTCAGCCAAACATAGGTATTGGACCCGTCCCCTATAGTGATGCACTCAGAGAGAAGGAAGCACATGAGTTAATCATGTCAACACGAAGAAGTCCTGCGCACCCCCGAAACCCCATGTTTTTTTACTTTTGTTCTCAACTAGCTCGTCGAGTGGTTCTTTTGGCTAGTGTTCTTATCCTCGATTTCGAGTGTATCGACAGTGGGTGGTATTATTCTAGGTGGGAGACCTGATGTCTAGTTCAACCACACTTTTCTCGAGAATAGTCAGAGACCTAATGTCTAGTTCAACCACACTTTTCTCGAGGATAGTCCACCCTCGATGAGAGGCCTGCATTTTGGAGTACGTTAGTCAAGAACAACCAATGCAAAGAACTCGGATAAAGCAAGAAATCTAGGTTGACCCGGGAGAGGTAAGCAGGAGCTCTTACTCGACCAGCCCATTTGATCCTACCCCCTCGTGCCTTCCATTGACTCGATTTTCTGGCTTGTTAGACCTCCTTTAGTGAGACCCTCCACCCCCTCTTGTTTACTTATAGGTGAAACCATGGATTTTGATCTTATCTGCTGCCGACGAGACATAATATAAACCTTCAGGACACATATTCGTGCACAAGCAAGTGCAGACCTAGGTGGACCGAACTAGATATTTGGATGCTTTAGTTCTCAGCCTTGGCTGGCATAGATTATAGCTTCATACATCCATCTTTAGATCCAATCTCTATAGTTGGCTTATCCCCTTCATGACTCACAAAGAAGTGGTCGTCGACTTAGAAACAACTGACTGGATCAGACGAGGGAAAGGAGAGACTTCTCCACCTTAGCATTTTCATTTATGCTACTACCATTCTTTGCATGTCTATGGTTTACAGGACAACCTTTAGATATAGAGCATAACAAGTACTACGGTTGCTTTGTAAATCTTTTCTTTGATTTTCAAAGAAATTTTCTTATCGCATAAAACAATAGAGGCTCCTCTCAACTTTAACCAAGCTGTATTTATTTTATTGGTAACATCTCCATCAAATTCCCAGAAAAAATGATGAAGACTTCTTCCACTATAAGAATGGAAAGCTACATGGATTCTTGCTGAAATCCACATTCAAAGATTTGACTATTTTTTATGCTGGTTGTCAACTACCAAACGTAACCCCCGCAAGGAGGGATTGAACCCTGGTCTTTTGGTGGTAGGCACATTGCACTGCCATCATACCATTTAAGTGAGTACCCATCAATTTTCCCATCATGTTGCAAAATAGATCCCAAGTATGTAAAAGAATCTATCTTCTGAATGTTATCGTCACCAATCTTCACCTCAATTCCTTCACCATTGCTTCCATCAAAAGTGTACTGCATATATTCAGTCTTAGGCCTACTTATATGAAATCCTTTAGTCTCCAATGCATGTCTCCAAACCTCAAGCTTCTCATTTACTCCATCTCTAGTATTATTAATCAACACAATATCATCAGCGAAGAACATACACCAAGGTATCTCATTCTGAATGTGACTTGTCAACTCGTCCATTATCAAAGTAAAAAGGAATGGACTCACAAATGAACCTTGATGAAGACCAATGTTGATGTCAAAATAATCAGTCTTCCAGACTGTATCCTTACACAAGATGAAGCCCTATCAGATATATATATATATATATTTATGAGGATAATGTATAGGATAAGTACTTGTCTATTCTCCAAAAACTTTTCACAATATCCCCCATATGACAGGATCATAAGCTTTCTCCAAATCAATAAAAATCATAAGGAAGTTCTTTTTTTAGCTCTATAAATCTCCATTTTCTCCCCAGCAAGTGGATGGCTTCAATAGTTGAGAGACCTCACATGAATCCAAATTGATTTACTTTTACTTTGGAAATTGCCTCAACCTTCTTTCGATCACACATTCTCAAATTTTTATAGTGTGACTCATCAACTTGATACATCTGTAATTTGAACAACTTTGAATGTCTTCTTTGTTCTTATAAAGAGGCACTACGATGCTTGTCCTCTAATCTTCAGGTATTTTCTTGCTTCGCCAAATAACATTGAATAAATTTGTAAGCCAAGTCAAACCACGCTCACCTAAAACTCTCCAAACTTCTATAGGAATGTCATCAGGTCCTACACCTTTCTCATATCTCATAACCTCCAAACCTCCTCTGCTTCCTTCCTTTATATTCGTCTATAGCTTGCACAATTCAAGTAACTTTCACTATTATCTAGATCTCCCAAAGTGATCTCTCTATTTCTTCCCCAATGAAAATCTTATGGACGTACTGCTTCCATCTAGTCTCTATATCCTTCTGAGTAACAAACACGCGACCTTCCTCATCTTTAATGCATCTCACCTGAGAAAGGTCTTTGGTCTTTCTTTCTCTTGCTTTAGCCAACCCGAATATATCCTTTTGGCCCTCTTTGGAGTCAAGATTTTTTTACAAAACTTCATAAGCTTTTGAATTAGCTTCGCTTACATCCTTCTTTGCTTCATTCTTTGCAATTTTATAGTTTGTGACAGTTTCATCTATTCTATCCTTAGACATGGATTTAAAGCATGCTTTTTAAATTTTGAGCTTCTCTTGCACCCCTCCACTCCACCAACAAGCCTCCTTTTGGCCTGAAGCTCCTCCGTTTGACTCGCACATCATCTCTTTGACTACCCTTCGAATACAAGATACTGCCACCTCCCACATTTCACTTACACTTTCGTTACAATCCCAAGATAAGTCTTCCAAAATCTTCTCCCTGAAGCATGATTGCTTCAATTAAAGATTCCACCATCTTATTTTAATGATATTGGAAACCTTTTTTTCTTTACCAACCCTTTTATTTGCACATCAATGGCTGACAATCGATGTTGGATGGTCAAACTCTATCATGTGATTACTTTGCAGTCTTTGTAACACAACCGATCTCTTCTCATTAATACAAAGTAATCTATCGGTGTTCTAGTCAAGCCATTCTTATAAGTAATTAAATGATCCTCCCTCTTCTTGAAGAGAGTGTTTTAAATGAAAAGATCATAAATCATTACAAAATTCAAAATGACTTTTCGCTCTTGATTTCTATCTCTTAAGCTATGTTCTCCACGAACATTAACATACCCTGAAGCATCCTTTACCACATGTCCATTAAGATCTCCACCTAGGAAAATCATCTATCTTTATGAGATTCCTTGCATAATCGTATCCATATCATCTAAAAGGCATATTTAATTCTTTCATATAGAACAATTTGCGGTGTATAAACTGAGATGATATTCAGAATTTCTTCCTCGAGTACTACTTTTAGTAAAATAATCCGATCTCTGAATCTTTACACCTCAATCACACAATCCTTCAAATCCTTGTGAACAACCACTCCAACATCATTTCTGCCCTTATATTTACCTGAATACTAAAGTTTAAAGCATGTTTTCGTGATCTCCCTTTCTTTTTCTCTAACCCATTTTTTCTCTTGGAGACATAGTATCTGAATCTTCCTTCTTTCTATGTATCTACTATCTCCATCGATTTACCAATAAAAGTTCCAATATCCCAACTACCTTTCTTCAACTTCCTTTGCGACCTATTTTAGACTAACTTCTTTACTCGTACGCGTTCATCATATAACAATCCTTGCAAATTTTGGACGGTATCCAAGCAACGATGCAACAGAACTAGCTTATTTACTCGCATGTGTTCCTCGTGTGAGAACCCTTACAAATTTTGAACTACATCATAGCAACGATATAGCGATCCTTGCCAACTTCTCATTGCATTCGGGGGATGCAACACCTGCTAGTAAGGAACGCCCCGTCGAAATATAAATGTTTGATTAAATCCACGTTAAAAAGATCTGAACTATTTTGAGATAAATTGCTAAACACTATTTAAGAATTTGTCTCTCTTGCACTGGTTGTCGGCTACCTAACACGCAAAGCTTCTCAATCTATCAGATCTTGGGACTGTCCATGGCTGAGTTAAGTTTTAGATTTTCAAAATGAACAAAAATAAAAGTCCAAACAAAAGTTCAAATACATAGTCTAACTCAAGATTTAAAATAAAAAGACCGAGTATAGGGGCTCATGTTAGAATGAAAAATACTATAGTGTAGATTTGGCAATTTCTGTAAAGGCGAGGGCTCCTTTGTGATTTGCATCCTTCATCACTTGTGATTAGTAGGGGCTGAAGATCAAAAGCACATGTAGCCCTCTCCCATGCTCCTTCTCTTCAAGTCAAGCGAGGGACGAAGGTTGCTGCACGGTGATGGAATATAAGTAGGGATGAAAACGGTCGGATACAGATATGAATATGGGTATAATCATATCCTTATCTATTTTAAAATATGAATACAAATGCGGATACGAATATTGATGGATGTAAAAAATGTGTTATCATATCCTTAAAAACGAATACGAATGTAAAACGAATACGAATTGGATATGAATAATAATATAATTTTTTAATAGATTAACTAAAATATACATGTTTATGATAGTTTACACATAGAATAGATATAGTAGATATAATAATTTCATAACAACTATATCAATAATGGTGAATGCAATCATAAAATGTTGTTATATACAGTTATAAATAAATCTATTAATATACTTATGTACAAAAATGAATATACGAATATGAATGTGAATATTAGTGAATGTCAAAGTGATATCCATATCCGCATCCATTTTAAAACGAATACGAATGTCAAAATGCGCATAAAACGAATACGATAGCGGATCAGATACGAATATATTCACATTCGTTTTCATCCCTAAATATAGGTGAAGGTGGTCTTTTTCGTTGCAGCAGCCTTACATGACAAGAGTTTGCAATCTAGGCCTAACAACTTTCCAGAACTTACAAGGTGCTTAAATACATTCGGGATGTTACTTATATGCCCTTGCTTCACATATGCACCCTAATCAATTTAGAGCCTCCATGAATTGACACTCCTACACTTATCACTACATTTGTAGGAGTATATTTTTTGAAAATCACACTTCATGAGTTGCAATGATCACACACTAAAAATAACTTTTAAAACTTGTGAAAAGTGATTGTTTACATTTATATGCGGACAACTCTAACCATATACAACGACTTGTTTAACATGATCAATTCCAATAAAATGTGTAAAAGCGTAAAACTACTCCAATGGAATGTATAAAAGCATAAAACTAATTCAAGTTCAATTGAACGTATAAAAGCATAAAACTCATTATGAACCTAATACAAAATAAATGCAAGTAAAGCGAGGTGGATAAAGAGCAATCATACAAACGAGGAGCACACTTGTAAGCGAGGTTTTAAAGACCGGACTGAACATTGAACCGGTCAAGTCTTCCGTTTGGTCCAACCGGGTCGAACCGTCAGTCCAAATCGGTCAGACCGATGATGTCGTCAGCATGACGTCATCATTCTTATCGACTCGGAAAAAATCAGACCGGGCTTAATTTATTGGTCAGACCCGTCGAACCGGTTTTTTGAACCAATAAATCCGGATACATATATGTAAGTATGTATTTATATATTAATGAAATAATCATTAGTAATTTCAAATATTTAAACAGAATAACATGATTGCCTATTTCAAATATAATTCTACAAAGTTAGTCGCAGAAATGATTGTTTCTGAATAGAATAATGATTGCCTATTTCAAGTAACATGATTGCTTATTTCAAGAATTATATATGAATATAATATTGCAATCATTTATTTATAGTTGTTTCAAGAAAATACTCTAAAAAAATATTGACATAACATATATTCCAAAAAATAGAAAGGGACACACCTTATATCGCAGAAGTAAAGAAGGGCATACATGATAAAAACCCCATAATTTCATTATTTAAACTTTTATTTTTTGAAAATTACCAAACCATCAAAACTGGATCAATCTGGGTCAAAACATGGTCCAACCATCCGGATCAACCCGGTCCGACCACTGGTCGGACCCGGTTTTTTTTGAAATTAATTACAAAGAACCGGCCGAACCGATAGGGTCGGGGCCGGTTCCCGATCCAACCGGTCCGGTCCGGTTTTTTAAACCTTGCTTGTAAGACCAACCTCTGATTTTTAAGAGATTGAGAGTGCAGTACGATCTCAAGAGTAGCTTTAGATCACTTCTAACAAGTGATTAGATGGAGAGTAACAGTGTAGATGTTAATAAAACACTCAGAGTATGAACACAGATTGTAAAGGGCCCAATTTAAATATTTGCATGGGTTAAGTAGTTGTTTTGAGCGAGTTAGGTGAAAGATAACATGAGAATCCATGTCATTGAAGTTTGAAAGTGTGTATATACATGTAGAAGGGACACATGGGCAAGCAAAAAGAGCACAAATACATCAAAATGAGCAAGATAATCATGTGAGTAAAAACAATTATATAAAGTCCTATCCTAACAACAATGTCAAAAAGATCATATGTGGCTCTAGTTAAATTAGGTGAATTAATTAATTTTTTTGCAACATCTAGAAAACAATGAATAATGATCAAATTTAGCCTATTAAAGTGTAAAAACGAGCAAAAGGTAATTTAGTTAAAACACAATCCTAAAAAGCCAACAAAATACGTGAATAGTAGAGGGAAAAATCTCAGACAATAATAAAGCACGTTTATATTTTTTGGTTTTTGTGATTTTTAACGGTGGAATCAAGATAAAAATTAGATAAAACCATACCTAATACAAAACTTGCTTAGAAATCAGCTGAATATTTTGCAAACAACAATCAGGTAAAAGTATTTTATAATATTCAAACTTTATTTATTATTGTTGATATTTTCAAAGTGAATAATATACAAATTAGGCATTTGTTTATTTAAATATTATATATAAGGTGTAATATCTCGGGTCCCAGACCCAATCTATTATTGGAGATTACTAGCCTAAACAACCTGTTGGGCTTAGGTCCAACTACAATCCAATATGTTTAAGTCCAAGTTATTTATTAGTAACTCTTACTACTTATAAGCTACTACTATACTTTATGATTTCTAGATGCGGTACTATGTGTGAGGTGTTACAATCAGCTTCACTTATATTCTCAATGTCCTCGTTGCGCAATAGCTCATGATATATTCCCAATAACAGTGGTGGCTTCATTTGTTGGGTAGTCCTTTCTTCCAAACACTATGGTAGGGGTGGCTCCACTTCTTGAGCAACCCTTTCACTATTGGATAGAATTTGATCTGATACAATCTGTAACATCCCGAGCCTTAAGCTCAGACTGTTATTGAGGAGTACTGTCCTAGAGAACCTGTTGGGCTTGGGCCAACTAGAGCCCTCTAACTACATCCCAAAATGCTAAGTCCAGGTTAACTAATAGTGGCCCCCACTACTTATAAGCTACTACCACACTTTGTGATTACTAGATGTGATACTATGTTTGATGTGCTACAATAACCCCTACTTATGTTTGCAACGTCCTCATTGCACAATAGCTCATGACCTATCCCGGTAACAGTGGTGGCTTCACCTGCTGGGTAGCCCTTTCCTCCTAACACCATGGTAGATGTGGCTTCACCTCTTGGGCAACCCTTTCCATTATTTAAGGGAATTTGCTCTGATACCATCTATAACGTCACGAGCCCTAGATCCGATCCACTATTGGGGATTAATGGCTCATACAACCTGCTGGGCTTGGGCCCAACTGAAGCCCTCAACCACAACCCAAAATGCTTAAGTCCAGGTTGACTAGTAGTAACCCCCACTACTTATAAGCTACTATGCTTGAGGTGTTACATAAGATCAAAATAATCTTGCAAAAAATTACAGATATGACTCAAGTAATGACATATATACTATTTAAAGATTCAGGCAGAAGTATTCATCACAATTCTTAAGAAAAATCAAAGAGTCTAATCCTAGATGAATGCGAGGTCTATCTCTCAGATACAGGAGGGGGATCCATCTACTTCTCTCTTAGCGAAAAGCGTGTCGATATTTCTGTGTTCTTTAGCGAGAGCATCTTGATAATGTGGTGGATGGCTTTGTTAGTGTTGGACACCTACCAATAATGCTGTTAGGATTGTTTCTCGTTAATTTTCTTATAGTTTATGGTGATCAGATAGGCAAGTCTAGTTCACAAGAAGTTGTGGAACATCTTCCATATCTCTAATGGTGTGTAATGCATGGAATAGTCACAACTTTCAATATCTGTAATGATTTCTAGTAAAATTCGATGGATATGAATTTTGTTACAAATGAAAGAGTTATTTAAATATCAAATATCACAAAAAATTATGTAAAAAATTATGTATAAGTGGAAATCTACAATTTTTGGTGATTTTAGCAAGATCGAGCTAATATCTAAAAATTTAAAACAAATCTAAAACATAAGTATCTAAATATTATATAAAACTTTGGAAAATTACAAGCAAGCCTCTAATATTATATAAAACTTTGAGAAATTACACAGATGTCCTAATAATAATAAAGAGGACCAAGATAAATTGTGAAATGAAATCAAGGGGTAAGTATACGAAACCATCATAGAGTTGCATCAGGGTACCTACTTTTTGTAGATAAGGTCAAGAGGAACTTATAGGAATTGATGGATGGAGGTCATGACAATAGTAAATGGCTTGATGAGACAATGATAATAACTTTGAGAGACCATGAAATGTAGAAGACATCATAGAGGAATGGAGCTTTAACACTTTACCCCTTCACGTGGGTGGAGCTTGGTCCATATGATGTTCTATCAAAGCTCCTTGCCGTAGGACATGGTCTTTACTTAGATACTTTATTGCCATTAAACACTCGACATATGAGAGAGGAATTGCATGAAACAATGGAAGCTTCGGTGAGGGGATTATCTTCTCACTGCCATCCTACGCGAGAGAGACCGGACTTGCTCAAAATGAGTTAAAGAGGACAAGAAATGGGTGTGCAATTAATATATGAGGTGCATTGAGATTTGCACACATGTAAAGCGTTTATGGGTACCATGACATCATATGCGTGGGCTAAGGTACACAAGCGAGAAAAGGATTAGCCCAAACCTATCGAGCACAAGTTGACATGAGAGGAGTCAAAGACTTGATTGAACTGGGTTCATGCTAACCCACTCGACCATGCGAAAGTGTGGTTATCGGCGTTTGATACTGGACGCTTAACATGCATTCTCCAGAAAGAGAAATTGTACGTATGTAGGGCGTGATGCCCTTATTGGAGGGGATAGAGAGGATGATGAGTAGAGAGACAACACTACAATTGCATCATTTTCTATTATCATTGCAACAACCATATCGCTATGAGAGGGAAAAAGAGAGAAATATATTTTAGTGACAGAATAAAGAGAAATGACCATTGAATTGGGGAAGTTTTGATCCAACAATTGCAACAAAAGCTAAAAAGAAGAGGCTTCCTAATTATTGGATGGCTTTGGCATTGATATAACAAGGGAAGGAAAGTTACCTACATGAAGTGAAACATAGCTATTAGATTACAAGTAGGATCGAACAACTATGAGCTCATCTACAAAGCAAGACCAAGTTGAAGGGGGCTTTGAGATCTAGAGATGAAAGAATGACAGATGACCATTTGATTGGACTTGGTCCTATGACCCTTATCAATTTGGGCTGAAGGGGGCAAAGGCCTAACAAAGTTCCAAATGTCAGAGAAGGATTATTGAAACCTCCTTGTGCTCTTAAGCTTGATTAGGAGAGTATAAAACCCTCTCTTGAACATTATATCAAGTGTGATCATCAAACAACCGTGTGACGATGAGATGATGGGGAAGTGATAACTATAATTCTTCTCAGAGTACCTGTGTCGAGTTGTAGCACCTATGCATGAAATGATCAACCACAAACCATATAAAAATCAAGAGTTAAGTGCGGTGTATTTAGTTTTACTAGCGAAGAACAATCATACACACTCAACCAATCAATTAAATTTTTCATAGGTGATATTTTTTTCATTTATATCTTTTTAATGCAAGAATACAAGTGAAAAAGGCAGTGAAGTTTTTTTTTTTTGAAAGGTAAAAGGCAGTGAAGTTGTGTATTAAACCTAGGTTTATAATATATTTTAGAGAATTATAAAAATCAAACTTGAAGATCAAATCGACATTAAAAAATGTGACATAAATATTTACTGACTCATGATAAAAATATCCTAAAATATTTTCAATATTTTATAAAATAATAAAATAATAAAGAAAATGTTTTGTTATTATTATATCATATTCTAATGCAACAATTAAGGTTATAAATACCTAGGAAATTCAAAATGTGGACATTTTTGTTAAATGATACTTTTCTAAGTAGAAAACACTAAGTGCTACATGAAACATATTTTTTAGTATTTTTAAATTTTTCAAAATATGCAAGATTTTTGAATTTTAATCATTTTATGAGCTACGATCAATGAAAATGAGCAGTTTTTGGACAGTAGATGACATAAACTGAATACACCTACTTCGAACTTTTTGAAATTTTTTGATGAATGATAAATTTTCTACTATAGACTATGATTAGATGCATTTAATTAATTAGAATTACCAAATCACCACAATCTTTCAAATCCGATTTTCCATTGATATACCCCAATATGAGGTATTTAATTAATTAAAAATCTCCAATCATAATAATTTTGCAAATCCAATTTACCATAGACATAACACATGCAAAGTTATTTATAGAATTGTGAAATGATAACAAATAATCTTTTCATAAATTTAATACAAAAATTGAAGACCTAATTATTTATGGAATAAGAAGAATGGTCGTCCCTCTCATGCCAGTGTGTGAAGGCCCAACGTAGCTCGAATCTGCATTACCAAGGAGTTAACAATTTTTCACATGCTCAACCGAAGGGACCCTTCCTCTGGTGTATCACATCTAGAGGAGATGCTCAAGAGCTTGTCTTTGGAGCTTTTAGCAATGGCGGATAACCATTTTTAGAGTCCTCCCCTCAGTGATATAGAGATCAAGAGAGGTTTTTTTTGATTGATAATTGTTCTATTGTATTGCTGTATTCTTGACAAAAGATTACAAGGGGAAAACACCCTAGAATGTGAGACTCCAAAAAATTATATGCCCACCACTGCTAACAAAAAAGGGTGGGAAACAGTAAAAAAAAAGTCCATCACAAAAAGAAGAACGACAACACAAAAAAAGCCCAGATCAGGCAATGACTGTTGACGTAGCACTTCTAGCAGCAGTATTCTTCACATCAGAGATAATTGAGATAGCAAGTGCTAGAGCAGATGAAGAGCGTCCAGAAATCCATCTGCAATTCCTTTCTTTCCAAATTTCCCAAACGGTGGCCGCCAATGCCATGCTGCTCAGCCTACGAAGCTTGTGCGAGGGAAGTTGGGTGGTCCACTCAGTGAGGTTGTTGAGGGAGCAAGAAGGTGGCCGAGGGAGTTGAAGGCCCGCAAGAACCAAATTCCAAGTATCCTCCACGAAGGTGCATTGGAAGAAGATGTGATCACAAGACTCGTTACCAGCATGGCAAAGGTAGCATATGCCTGGAAGGGTCATCCCGTGTCTAGCCAGTCTGTCCATCGTGGGAAGCCTGTTAAGCAGAGCCCGATACAAGGTGCATGCATGCTTAGGGACCGCTCCCCATTTCCACACGACCCCTGCCCAGGAGACCAATGTCCCACGATGCCGAGTCCCCTCAACCGCGTGATTAAAAGAGAAGCCTTTAGGGAAATGGGAAGCATGATTGGGAAAGCTCCCCCAAAAAATTTCTCTACCACGAAGGAGCGCCTTCCAGATCGTCGAGTCCCCACTCCTAGAAATAGCATCCCGGAAGGAATAGCTGTGCAAATATTTTGCCCTCATGTAACATGCCCATATAGATTTATCCACATTGAGAAGCCTCCAAGTCCACACCATCAGCGCAGCTTCACGCATCATAAGCGTCGATCGGAGGCCCATGCCGCCTTCAATCTTCGGGAGCAGATAGTATCCCAACTAACATGATGCGTGCCATACCCCCAGAGGAAGTTAGCACAAAGCTTATCAACTCTTGATGCTTCGCCCCGTGAAATGAGGGCCCCGTTGACCCAATAAAGTGTTATGCCATTAATGATCGACTTAAGAAGTTGCAGTCTGCCGGCCATGGAAAGGGAAGCCGCCTTCCATCCTCCGATGGTAGCTTTAATTCTGTCTTCAAGATTCTTGGAGGGCGAGCCCCTCCCCAGAGAAGAGAAAAGGGGCAAGCCAAGGTAAGTAGTCGGAAATGCGCCATGGAGCACCCCCAATCTAAGGGTACAACCAAAGTCTTGGGGCGCATCCTTTGGTCTGAAGAGCCTACTTTTGCGCGCATTCATTTTCAATCCGGAGATATTCGCAAAATCATCAAGTACTCGGGCAACTGCAAGGAGGGAAGACGAAGATGCCTTACAGAAGAACAGGAGATCATCCGCATAGATGATATGCGTGGGTGCCTGGGAGCAACCATGACCCAAAGGTTTGAGCAGCCCTTTCTCCATCGCCACCCCCACCAACAAGGAGAGGGACTCCATACCCACAACAAAAAGGAGCAGACTGAGGGGATCCCCCTGCCTCAATCCCCGCGTGCCATTGAAGAAATCAACAGAGGACCCATCCAAGAGTATAGAGAATGATGCCGTGGAGATACAATTCTTAATCTAAGTGACCCCAGTGGGATGGAATCCCATAAGCTCAAGACTCGACAGAATGAATGAATGTTCGATAGTGTCGAATGCCTTTGTTAAGTCAACCTTGAGGCACACTCTCTGAATATTCCTTTTACGCTCAAATGCCCAGCCAATTCCTGCGCCAAGCATGTACTGTCGCCAATCAATCTTCCCTTGAGGAAAGCCGTTTGATTACCAAAGGTGAGCTCGGGGAGCACATCAACCATCCTAGTTGCAAGAAGCTTAGCGAATATCTTGTAAATCACATTGCAACAAGCAATAGGGCGTGAGGGTGAGATATGCAGCTGAAAGGGTGACGTGAGGGCCGTGGTTTCATGGAGTTCGGTGGAGAGACGACGAAGAAGGACGACTGAAAAGAGGGATTGCAGATCATGAAAACATGGGTAGAGCAGAGAGGTAGGGAAGAAGGTCAACTATGGTGACACCACATGGAGCCACCATATTAAACCTTGGATTAAAATCAAAGGAAAAAAAGAGAACAAACAGAAATGGGAAGAATTTTCTAAAACTCAAAACACGAAGAACGTTGGGAATAAAAGTTCCTACATTCTTTCTGGCTCTGATTCAATCTGCATCTCGAGATACGATTCTCAGGGGCAAAATACATGTATAGAATCCTTGTATCTTGCTAGTTTTGATTTTGATTTTTCGCCATATATGGATTCTATATTTTATTATCATATACAGTATTAGGATAATTTTTATATATATATATATATATATATATATTAAATTTATTTTATATGATTAGCTAGTATAGTAGGGAAAAAGGAACTTAATCCTTTGTAGAAAATATCTACGATTTCAATGTAATTGATTTTGTTCTTTTTCTTTTTGAATCATTCTGATAATTTTATATTTTTTGCTAGATAGAATATATAATAAAAATTTATACACCAATTTCAACAGAGTGCAAAATGCGCATGAAATAAAAAAATGGTGGAGCCTTCTCCCACTATAAGTAGGATCGACTACATAGATTCTTGTTCAAATCCATGTTGAAAGATCCGACTACTTTTACGCTGGTTATTGGCTATCTAATGAAACCCTCACAAGGAAGAATTTGAACCATGGTCCTTTGGGTAGTAGGCATGCTGCACTACCATCAGACCATTGAAGTGGGTGGTTTCCACATATGTGCCTGAAATAATACTCAAAAGTTCAATGTAGTAGGTACAAGTTACCAATTGGGTCCTAAACCCAACTTTCCAGATATCAGCCCTACTTACCCAAAAAATAGACCCAATAGTAATTATAGCATAATGTTCAATTTTAAGAGAGTAGGATTTGATTGGAGTTCATATGCTCTAGATATTCAGTTTTCAAGTTCACCATAAATGGAATTAGGGCTTAAGTATTCTTGGGACATGCACACCTTGCGATTTTCGAGTTATTTTTGTATTTTCTTGACATTATTATTGAACTAGTCCAATTATAAACAAGCCCATTGGAGTTAGTATGAGTTGTGTAGAAAATTAAGAAGGTTCTCTGCTTATTGAAGGCTTGTATAATCAACTTTATATGTATAGATGGATTTCTTTTTTTGGTTCTTTCTAAGAAATTCTTTATTGGATTTATTTGTAAATTAATGTAGTATATTTATCCCGTTTTTATTTGCCATGTATTTTGGATATTCTCACCACTTTATGTAATTTAAGTATGTATTTGCTTGGAAACGTAGGCCAAAATTTGAGTGTAGTGTAGATGAATCACAAACTAATCAAGACGGTAGCAAACACAGTTGGAGCTTTTGATATGGGACATGAAAATTCCACATTGGTGAATCGTAATCAAGAGAAGGTCCATGTATAATAGAGGGCATTGATTTGGGACATGAAAGTTCCACATTGGTGAATCGTAATCAAGAGAAGGTCCATGTATAATAGAGGGCATTGAGTCCTGGTAACAAGAATGGAAGGGGGATTAGGACCATCATATCGGTGCACGAGTGGACTCGCCTAGGCACGCGTGAGCTGTACGCGTGCCCTAAATGGAAATGACCGATGAATGGTGGTCCGTGTTTGGATTGAGAATGAGTATAGGCCAAAAATATCCATTAAAAAATAAAAATCAAAATGGTGTAAATAAAACAACTTAATAACCAGAAGATGAACATATTAGTATTATTAGTCTTACTAATTGCAATAATGATAATAACTTTCAACAATAATAGTAATAAATAATAGTAGGATATACTTGTATCTCTTAGAAAAAGTAACCGATGTAGGACTTAGGCAAATACTAGTTACTAAAATACTATGCAAATGTATAAAAGAAAGTGTTAAACAAGAAGAACACGAATATATACTCAATAAAGACTTGTAAAAGAAGGCTTGGAAGAAATGAGTCATGCTTTATTAGTATTATTTTTATGTGATTATTTTATTGTAAGTATTCACAAAATTTAATTTAGGCATTGATGAATCTCTGATCCATCACTCTAAAGATGAAAATAGAGCTCCATTTCCAAGTAATTAGCTGAATTTATTCATCTATATTGTATTATTATCATCCATCCACTTTTCAATAAGATTCACATTGTAGCATGCATAATTGCATCAAAGAAGAATCCTCAAAACCTTGTAAATCATCACCTGCATATACCCTATTTCCCTTGTCTTTGTTTATTTTTCACTAACTCTAATTGAATAAAATCAACTTCATAGTGTATATATCACTAACTCTAAGAAAAGAAAAGCACAAAAAAATACCAACTTGTATATTTGCCCAATAAAATCCAGACCCTAGTTTTGAGATTAAAAGCTGTAAAAATGAATGTCTCTCTCTCATACACTCTCCTATGGACTCTTACTCACTTTTGAATTAATGTACATTCAATTATCTACAAAACAAGATCAAATTCAAAAGAATCAGATTTCATATGTGAACCTTGATTTTTGGATCATCATTGTATATTATACATATTGACTATTTTGACCTTATTATTTTACGTACAAAAATAACTCCTTTTGATTTACTTCTTTCTTATTTTTTATTTGATTTATATTTTAATAAAATATGTAAAATCTAAATAAAAATTGAAGCAAAAATCAAAGAAAATAAATCAACCTGAGTACAAGGTTTTTGAAACCGAACCGGACAACGGACCGGAAACCTTGCTCAAATGGTCGGATCGGGTCGAACCATGTAATCAAACCGATTCAACCGGATGATGATGTCATCATTATTCAAAACCTGATTAAACCAGACCTGTGAAAAAAATGGTTGAACCGGCTAATCAAACCGAAATGAAATAATATATATAATATAATATACACTTAAATATATTTGAAATATATATAAAATACATAGATAATGTATATATCTCACACTATACCTAAAGTTTTTTTCTTATACACCATCAAATGTCATACATATCATATATATATATATTATTTGGACTAAATGCTCTATAACATGATAATAGCTTACTTATATTTAAATCCCAAAACATGTAAAAACTTGTGTTAGTGTAGTTGGTTAGAAGTGTCAAATAGGTAATCAAAGGTCATGGGTTCAATTCCCACTACCAACGAAATTTTAAAATAATTTAAAAATTAAATGCGGTTCAACTTCGGTTGAACCTGGTTAAACCGGATCAAAAAAATAGGTTGAACCGGACGGGTTAACTAAAATTGGAATTATCGAGTCGAACCGGTTTACCGAACCGGTCCAGGCCCGGTTCACCGGTCGGACCGGTCGAACTGGCCGGTCCGGTCCGGTTTCAAAAATACTACCTGAGTATATATATTCTATATATATGTAACCAAAGGTCATGGGTTCAATTCCCACTACCAACGAGATTTTTAAATAATTTAAAAATTAAATGCGGTTCAACTTCGGTTGAACATGGTTAAACCAGATCAAAAAAATAGGTTGAACCGGACGGGTTAACTAAAATTGGAATTATCGAATCGAACCGGCCTAAACCCGTTAACCGAACCGGTCCAGGCCCGGTTCACCGGTCGGACCGGTCGAACTGGCCGGTCTGGTCCGGTTTCAAAAACAATGCCTGAGTTATATTCTATATATATGTCCCCTGATTTTATTATTTATTTTCGTAATTATTAAAAATAAAAAATAGATTAAGGTGTATACATTTGTTTTATATTTTATCTGAGTTTATTTTATTTTTTATCTTATTTAAAATTACAAAAATTTGTAAAATATAAAAATACGGTATTTTATATCTATAGAGTACCACCAAAAATATTTTTTTTTTCAGATGACCGCTTTTAGCATTGGTCCCTATAAAAGTTGTACATCTCGTTGAGACAAACAACTTTCATCTAGTCCACTTTTTTATTTGACTTCGTTTGATATTTCTTTTTTATTTTTCTTTTGATTTAATTTTAATTTTTCTGGGGCGACACATGGTAGATCATGGAGCTGCTACATGTCACCCCTTTTTGTTTCATTTCATTTCATTTTTTTATTTTTTATTTATTTATTTTGTTTTAACTATTATTATTATTTTTATTAGTTTTTAATTTTTCTTGCCACATGGCCACACCCTAGTGTGCCACGTGGCCCCCTTCTTCTCCCCTTATGACCCGCCTCCAGCAACCGCTACACACGACAAGGCACGTTCGCTCGATTCCTCTGCCTAACCTGCTCACTCGATCAAGCTCCAACTGCCTCCAGCGAGTGTGCATGACCATGCTCCCCCTCTTGCAACCGCCGCCCCCGACCTCGCCGCTTTACCCCATCTCGCCCTCTCTCCCCATCTCCTCTTTTCTCTCCCGTTGCCAACCACCCATAAAAGGGCCTGCGTCGCCACTATGCTCAACCATCCATCGATAATAGGGAATAAGGGAGAGATAGAGTGCCATCGGCTTCTGTCTTGAATATCCGGTGACTGTGGACTCAAGCCATCTTGAGGTGACGATGACAGTCTATCCTTCATCGCATACGTGATCTAGAGCTCAACTGAGCCTTGTTGAGCTTCGGTCCCAATAGCCTAGGACCCAGAGGCGACGAGCGGAGGGAGATCCTTCCTCCACCCTTCTGTCAAAGAACCCCCTTCCAGGTAAAGTTTCTTCTTTTTCCTCTTCTCCTTCTTCTTTCCTTCTTCTCTTTCCTCTTCCTTCTTCCCCTTCCTCTTCTACCAAATCTTCTCCTCTTCATAGCCACCCCATTACACCACCCCACTCTTATCCTCTCAGTCTTCTTATTCTTGCTTTCCTCTGTCGACTGTCGACCTCTGCCAATCGAGCTCCTCCAACACCCCAGCTCGCCCACCGCCTCTGCATCACTCGTCGCTCTGCCTTCGCCCGATTCCTCCACAAGACCCATTTGCCTGATCGAACCCCAACCGCCTCCATCGGGCATGCATGATCACGCTCCCCTATCACAACCATCGCCCCAACCTTGCCGCTCCACCCCACATCACCCCTCTCTCCCCATCTCCTCTTTTCTTGTACATCGCCAACCGCCCATAAAAGGGCCCGCATCGCCGCCGCGCCCAACCATCAGCCATTCACGAGTTGAGAGCCCAACCTCCGATTCGTAGTTAGTGAAACTAGATACACCATCGTCTTGAGAGAGGCAACGATGAGAGATCAATCCTTTGACGAGATCCAAAGCGTGACAACATTACCGTAACCCCGTCCTCGACGCTGCGAAGCCTCTCGATGACCTCCGCTGCATCGATTGAGGAGGTGATTTGGTGAATATCTTTCATCTTCACAACACCCTCCACAACACGGAGCCGCTCCTCTCCTCCTCCTCCGATGAACTAAACATGTAGTCCCTTCCCCTTCCCTCCTCATCCTTCCTCCTCTTCCTTTGCTTCCTCTTCTTTCGATCTCTTTGAAACCATGACCTTCACGCCACCCCCACACTTCCAAAAAATGAAAAAGAACCCCCACCTACTAGAGCTCACATGCGCGACACCCCCTGGATACTTCACCACATTTATGAGGGATAGGGGAAAAGGTGGGACAAGGGACATGGGATAGGGGACAAGTTTATGATGGGTGGGTTTTTGCTGGTCAGGGGAACAAAGGAGCTGTTCCGGTGCCCCGTGAATTGTAAGAACCCCCTTGTGGTTTCAGCTAATTTCCCGTTCGTCCTGTCATCATTTTTTATGTATTGTCTTTTTCCTGTATTGCATTCGACCCTTGTTTTCACATCTCAATTTAAATTATCATTTGTTGTCATTTTATCAATTTAAAAATTGCATATTATAGCTCAATTAATTCTTTATCTAGTGACTACTTATTTGTAATTTTGTGAGTTGTAATCAATTTATTATATTTTCTTGGGTTTTAAAATGCAAACTTTACCCATCCGAGCTTCTGTAATTCATATAAAACTATTCGTAGATCCAAAAAATCGCCAAAAATCACTATATGCAGAATTAATTGAGTTCTTTCAATGCTCAGAAATCATCTCATTTGCACGCATATCGAGGGTCCTGATGACCCGCCTTGTAACTCGGGTTAAGAAAGTAAATTATCAAGGTCGTTACGACCCGGATCATAAGGCAAAATCAACAAGAAAAAGATAAAATACTCAAGCAAATAAAATAATCAAGCAAAATGTAAATGACCTCGCTATTATTTTTATCTGGTATAGCAACCAGGGCCGAACGTAAGGAGCACGGAAATGTACGAAGTAGCCAAATTTCTAAAATAAAAATATATTTTTGGTGGTTTTAATTTTGCAAATTTTTTATTTTTTATAAAGAAACAAAAATCAAGCAAATAAGAAAATAAGGTACACACAAATCTTTTTGTTTTCTTTATGACTAAAAATGTCAGAAAATTCAAATAAAAATACTTTTAAGTGCTTAATGTTTTATAGTGTTTTTGGTGATTTTCTGGGGTTTTGCAAAAGTTTTTGTAATTTCATAAAAATCAAATAGTGATTAAAATCACTAACAATGCACAACCAGGATTGAATTGCAATTTAAAATTACTTAAAATGCCCTAAAATCCTGGGGAACAATTTTAAACTAGAGATAAAATGCAACAAACAAGAACTGCAATGATATTTTTTGTTTTTTCTTGAATTTTATATGATTTTTATAACTTTTTAGGTCTTTTGTAATTTTTAGGATTTTTATAAGGGATTTTCAAATGAAATTGCTACTGTAAACAAAACCCACGAAATACACATGCATGAATTATTGTAGAATTTTCAGGGCAGTTTTTTGAAGTTTTATGTATTTTTCAAAATTGATAGGATAGTTTTTAGAGGTTTTTGATTTTTCAAAAATAATAAATGCAACAAAATCAATCCACAAAAATCACCAAAAATACTCCGTGTCAATAAGAGCCAACAATAATATTTAGAGAATTTTTGGGATTAATTTGGTATTTATTAAACCCAAAACACAACATGCAATTCATCACAGTTTACAAGGACCATTTTGTAATTAAAATAGATCTCTAGACCAAATAATAACACCTCTAAAAATTTAGGGCTAATATTGCAAAAAGTCCCAATATATCACGCACATGCACAAAGCTGGATGCACATGGGCATGAATGTAAATATTGGAAACCTTTTATTCATTAACTAACAACTCAAAAGTTCAGGACATATCATGCAATTAACGTAAAAAGCACGTGAACATACACGTGCCTCAGATTCGGAGGAACTAAAATACAAATATTAAAAACTGGAGGTCCAAACTGTAAATGTTTTGAACTACTATATTTATTTTCTAGACTAAAGGGAAACACTGAACTAAAAAAGGGCTAAAGGGAAATATACCCTACAGGCACGTGTAAAGCATGTGGGACGCGTGGTGCGTGTAGAAGCTGTCGCTATCGTACTCTTTGATCACCTCCTATTGCTGATCTAACGGTGCAGATGGTGCATGGAATGTGCAGGGCAGATGCGTCAGGGGGTGTCATATCCAACTACCCAAAAGCTGATCTGGTCGGCGGCTTTGACGGCATCTGGCAGAAGTGAGGCTCAACCAACGACAGGGAGCATGCTTGCAAGAACATGGCCCCGGCGACTTTCACCCGAGCCTCGGATGGTATCCGAAACTCTGATGAACGATCTGAGGTCTTCGACAAGATCATAGAGGCGATCCGAATCGAACGAGCAGCTCCGCGTAGGAGCTATCAGCCAGATGAGCGTGACAGTGGAGGGGGTCCTGGAGCAGCTCCGCTGGAGCAATCGAAAGTTCAAAATGGGTTCCTCACGCGCCTTAGGATATGCAAATGGTAGAAGGGGCTCGGGGTGTGGCTCTAACTGGGTTTATTGCAGATAAAAAGGGAAGAAGCGACATGGGGGTGAGGTTTGGGTCTCCGGCGTAGGTGGGAGAAGGAGACCCAACTTGATCTTGCTCCGATGAGCAGGATCCAAGGGGACAGGTTGCGTGAAAAGGTGCAATGAGTGTTGGTTGTTCAATCGATACAGATAGGGATGCGAGATGGGGCTCCGACTGGCTGGTTGGAGCAAGTGAACAACGACGATGTGAAATGGAAGAATCGAATTGAAACGAGAAGTGCAGTGGATGAAGGCGATACCTGAGGCTACTGACGAACTCAACAAAGTCAGGTAGAGGTGGGAAGTAAGGTTTTGGCCTCAACCTCGCTACGTTGGGCAGGGAGGATAAACGCAGTGGAGCTCTCCGGCCACGTAGTAGAGCTGCGGGTTCAGGCCACCAAACTCCAATCCAAAGGCGCCTCCAAGCTGCTGTCACTCGGTTTAGGGTGTCTAGGGGTCAAGGAAGGGGCGAGGCACGAGCTACGGCACTAGAAGGAAGGTGAGAGCTTTTATAGCCACTCTAAGAGCCTGGAAAGATCGAGCGGGAGCACGCAACCCTAGGAAGATCCACACCTTCCTAGGGATCCGTGAGGATCACATATACTAGGAGGAGGCTCGGGTGAGAAATCGGGGCAAGCAGCGGCTGGAGTTCGATTGGGAAATGGGGAGAAGGAGGTCCAATGAGAGGGATCCGGTCTGACCCGGCTAGAAGGAGGCGTTGACCGGAGGTCAACGAAATGCCCGGACCAATCAGAAAATTGGAATTTACAAAATAATTACAAATTTGATAAAAAATAGTAAATGAATTTAAAATAAAAAGTACATCAAATAGAAAATGTTTATTATTTTTCAAAATATTTTTCTGTGATTTTTAATTATTTTTATGAAAAATAAATTAATGTATACACAATATATAGTATTATACAGGTATAATATACCTATGTATTATGTACAAATATTTTTATTATCTTATTTTTACATAAATACCCTTATTTTATATTTTATTTATTTACAAAATAGTTTTAGGAGTATAAAATAATATTTATTTCATTTTTACAAATTAGTTATATATACATAATAAATAGGAAATTTGATGTATACACATGTATTTTATACAATGAAGGGAAGATTTTATTTTCATTTTTATTCAATTTTTCTAATTTTTGTTTTATTTTATATTTATTTTTTGGAATATATACAAGGGAGTAAAAAGAATAATTTAATTTTATTTTGTCAGAAATAAATAATTGACAAGTATATGTAGTATTTACAATACATAGTGAGCCCTATCTCTCTCTACTTATTTTATTTTGCGATGAGGTCAAGGTTTGACCTTCTCTTGGGGTTTGGGTCAGTCTGTATTTATTCTAAATACATCATTATTTTTCTTTTCCTTTATTCTTTTATTTTTGCACAAAAACATGCTAATTATGTTGTATTAACACAAACATGCAATTTGCCAAGTTATTCAATTTACAAATATTTACATGATGTTTTGCTAAGAAAATAGCTAAAATAAAAGAAAAAAAGTGAGAATCAGGGATTCGTCACCCTCCTATACTTTACCTTTGCTAGTCCCTTAGCAAACACTTATTTGAGAAAGAAGTGAAAAGAGAAAGAAAAGAAAAAGAATCGAGGTTGATTATTAAACTTATCTTCATTAAATTGAAGTATGGAGCTCAGTTCGACCTTTGGATTATTAGTTTGTCGGAACCTTATTGGGAGATAGGTTTAAGACTCAACAACCTCTAAATTCCACCATTATGTGGTCAAGACTCCTTAATAAACCAATCAGAACAAGTCTACATACGCAAACTCTAATGACTATGCATCTTTCCTTGTACGGTGTAAGTGATATGTAGCTCCCCACCTCATAAATGACAAAGCAACAACCTTCCTCAGCAAGGCAACTCTAATTTCCTAGTCCAGCAGTCTTTCCTCGAGGAGCGGGGTATTCCCTTCTAAATTCAAGTGCAACCGGCTCAAGAAGCGGGAAAAGAAAAGAATGGACCGTGACCAGTGTAGTCACGTATACCTGGGAGCTCAACCAGTGTAGCTAATTCTCCTGCTGCAAGCTTCATAAGATGAGAAGGTGGGATACAAAAGCTTTGCTTCATTCACTATATATACTCCGGTAGGCATTTTATTTTCAATTAGGCATTCCCACTTTTTTTGGAGTTTTTCTTGATTTTCACTTTTTTTGATGTGAATATGTACAACATATCTACATGGTGCAGCATATACATAAGGAGTTTTTTGTCTTGAGCCAGTAGACTATCCCTCTTTTAAAGCATTATTGCAACCCACATCTCCTGTCTTTAGACCTCAATGCTACTAGACCAAGTTGAGATGCACATCCCTCCCTAAAGGAAGACGAGAGGTTCCACCTAGAAGTACTACCCTCGTATGCTACTCCAAGCCAAAGGAAACTGCCTCCTCATCACCTCATCCGTGTGGAGATATGTGTAAGGTGCTGGTCCAAGTAAAGACATTGTCTGTGAGAGTCATGCTGCATTGTTAAGTGTTCTACTTAGGCTCATCAAGATGACATGTGAACATAGCCTATCGGACTCAAAGAATTAAGTCACCAATGGACATGAAAAGTCTTAACCCCAAATCCTATAAGGTTCCTTTGAAAGTTAGGTGGATTAAGGTCTTAACCAAGCTCCGTTTTCCAATTTAATTCCAGACTAGTTTAAATGTCAACTATGATTCAAAAGAGCATACAAAGCTGTACAAAACTCTTTTTGATGCAATTTACAGAACATGCAAATTTTTTGAAAATGCTTGAGTGCAAGAAAGAAGGAAAGTTTTGCAGAATATTTACACACATTTACAAACAGATCTTTGCAAACTTTTATTTTTCAAGCATTTTTAAAAAAATTTGTACTATATACATAATTTTGATACAAAAATATTTACACAAGTTTTACACACAAAACATTTTTACAAACATTTGTACAAAAATAATTTTTATAAATAGATGTTTACAAACATGTGTGTGCAAGAAAAAAAATTAATTTTTTTATGATATTTAGTTTTGTGGGTTTTATCCATTTTATCTATTAACACATTCACACAAAGTGCAAGTTATGGCTAAAGTATATATACAATATATACGACACCTCCTACACTTAGCTCGAACAATCTCCTCAGAGTGATCAAAGAGTGATGAAGAAGACAAAACTCATGCTGAGTATTAGGAAGTGAAAAGAAGGGCTATACTACAATGACGAATAAAAGAATGCAATGAATAGAGGTCGGTGATCCCCCTATACTTAGGATCAAATAATCCTAAGTATAGAAGTCTATATACAAGGGGAAGACAGAGGGTTAGAATGTACATGGTCTACCTTTCCTATACTTAGGGTAAAATATCCCTAAGTATAGGCAACAAAACAGAGGCAGAAATACTCAAAAGAATAATCACAAGTCTTACACCCCCTATACTTAGGGTAAAGTGCACCCTAAGTAGAACATAATTAGAGGATTAAGATGGGGTGTTAGACCAAAGAATGTGCGATATGGACAACTGGATCTATACAATTGCGGGGGAAAGTGATAATCAGGAATGAGGTGGAAATGATGTGAGTCAAAGGCCGCATCTGCAACTTGAATAGGGGCGACGTCAACGATCAACGGATCATGATCTAGATAAGGCTTCAGGCGCTGACCGTTAACTTGAAAGGTGGACTCCGATGATATCTCAAATATATCAATGCTACCCTTGTCGTGCACCTTTCAGACCACGTATGGTCCCTTCCATTTGCTCTGCAACTTCCCTGAAAATAATCTCAACCTAGCATCGAATAACCATACTCGCTGGTTCGGCTCAAACTGCTTTTGGTTGATATGAGAATCATGCCATATCTTCACTCTCTCCTTATACTGTAGGCTACTCAAAAAGGCTGTGTCTCTAAACTCCTCTAGAGCTGCCAACTCTGTTTTCCTCTGATCTCCTATACTCTCTGGATCCAATAATAACTCCTGACTGCCCATAGTGACTTGTGCTTGATTTCCATAGGTAAATGTCATGGCTTGCCATAAACGAGATGAAAGGGAGATGTACCCAAAGGTGTCTTGAAGGAAGTCCTCTATGCCCACAAGACCGAGTCCAAAAGCTGTGACTAATCCTTTTAGTCTGGGCGGACAACCTTCTGCAATATCGTCTTGATCTCCCTGTTCGATACTTCAACAACACCATTGGTCTGAGGGTGATATGGAGTGGCAACTCAATGGTCTATGCTGAACTCGTTAGCAAGGGCCTTCACCTTGTCGTTGATAAAGTGAGCCCCCCGTATGATATCAACACTCTAGGAACCCCAAACCATGAAATGATATTCTTCCTCAAAAATCAGCAAACAGTCTTAGCATCTACGGTTCGAGCGGGGATGGCCTTAACCCAACAAATCACATAATCCACAACCAACAGAATGTACTCAAATCCTTGACTCTTAGGCCCCGTTTGTTATGCAGGAATAGAGGGGAGAATGGAATCACCATTCCTCTATCGATTCCATTCTCGTGTTTGTTAGATCATATTAAGGCAGGAATACCGATTACAAAGGAAATCCGATTCCCTCATATATGGGAATTGTGATTCCTAGGCACCCCCCTAGGAATTAGGATTCCATTCCTTACAAATGCTAATGAATGAATTCTTCTTGAATATATTTTAATTAATATATCATTGTTACAAATATATGGTTATTGACATGGATATATGTTTTTATTTTTTGGATATTTTTTTTGACACTGACAAGGATATGGTTGTTTTTGGATATGGATATATGGACACTGACATGGATACAAATATATGGAAGAAAAAAATCAGATAAGTTACAAATATATGCATATGTGGATACTTACATGGATATGGGGTATTTTTTGCGGATATAGATATAAATACGGTTCATTTTTTGGATATGGATACAAATGTGGTTACAAGATATCCCAAGGGATACGAATACATATATATTAACATATCTATTATATGGATAAAATATATCAGATATGATTTATTTGCAAATACGGATACGAACATGATATGCATTTTTTTCCTAGATATGAATATCGGTAGGGATATGAGATTTTTTTTAATATGGACATGGATACATATGCAATTTTCAATTTTTTAAGATATGTATACTCGTTATATTCTAATGGATACATATACAAACATGGATATGGGTTTTGATTTTTTTTGCAGATACAGATATGAACATGGATGAGGATTTTTTTTGCAGAAGCGGATATGGACATGGAAATGGATTTTTATTTTTTCTGCAACTATAGATATGGATACAAATACCATCTTTAGTTTTTTCAAGATATGGATACATGTTATATTTTAGTGGATACATATACAAATATTGATATGTGCTTTTTATTTTTATTTTTTTGCGAATATAGATTACCCATAATATTTTCATTTTTTAGATATGGATAGGGATATGGTAATAAAATATTCTAGCAGATACGAATATGGATATATCAAATATATCAATTGTATGGAAAAATCAAAGTAGTTTCCATTTAAATGTTATTTATTCCTTATATGAAATATATCAATTATATGAAAAAATAAGTTGGAGAATAGCGATTATTCGTATACTTAACGAAATATATCAAAAGAAAGTTATTTTCTTTCTATTCTTTTCCTTTTCCAAACATAAGAAAGAATGCATCTCATAATAAATATTTCAATTCCTAATATGAACCAAACAATGGAATGGAAAAACTTATTCATTTCCATTCCATTGTTAATTCCATTCTTGTCTTGATTCCATTCCATTGTAATTCCTTTCCAATCAAACAAACGGGGCCTTAGGGAATGGACCCATGGAATCGATGCCACACACGTCAAAAACCTCACAAAAGTGAATGGGCTGCATCGGCATCATATCACGTTGTCCACAGGTGCCCATCCTCTGATAGTTAGTACACCTCTTCATGAATTCATCAGAATCCTTGAAGAGGGTAGGCCACTATAGGCTGGATTGGAGCACTTTTTGTGCTGTCCTCCTCCTAGAATGATGTCCTCCTGCCTCAAGCTTGTGGCAGTATGTGAGGACGCTGTGGTGCTCATCTTGGGGAATGCACCGATGCCAGACACTATCCCCTCCTTCATGATAAAGGATGGGATCCTCCCATTGGTACGACTTGGCCTTCGCAAGGAAGGTCTCAAGTCGCTGTATGGGCCAACCTTGTGGGACTTTCTTGGCAATAAGAAAGTTTACAATGTCGGCGTACCATGGAAGTGAGGCGATAGAAAGGATCGCCTCGTTTGGGAAGGTCTCTGTAATAAGTGCCATCTGCTCTGATTCCTCAAGATTCTCTAATCGGGAGAGGTGATCCGCCACCACATTCTTGACTCCAGGCTTATCCTTAATATCAATGTCAAACTCCTAGAGTAGAAGGATCCATCTGGTCAATCTTGCTTTGGCATCCTTCTTTGCCATAAGGTATATGATGGCGGTGTGATCTATAAAAATCATCACTCTGGATCCAAGAATATGAGATCTGAATTTATCTAAGGCAAAGACTACAACTAGCATCTCCTTCTCTGTGACAGTGTAGTTCCGCTGGGCGACATCTAAAGTATGGCTAGTGTAGTGAATGACATATGACAATCCATCCCTCCTCTGTCCTAGCACAACCCCTATGGCAAAATTATAGGCATCCATCATGATCTCGAATGGGAGAGACCAATCAGGCAACTGGAGGACATGAGCCTCAACAACTAATCCTTTGAGAGTCTTGAATGATGCTAGACACTTATCATCTACAATGAACTCGGTATTTTCGTCAGCAGATCAATAAGGGTCGGGTAATACGACTGAAATCCGGAATGAATCGTCGGTAGAAACCTATATGCCCCATAAAAGGCCGTAACTACCGCAAATTGGACGGTGGATTGAGTTTCTTGATGATATCCACCTTGGCCGGATCAACCTCCATGCCCCTGTTGGAGATGATATGACCAAGCACCATCCCCTGAGTCACCATGAAGTGACTCTTCTCCCAAGATAAGACAAGATGGACCTCGATACAATGCTGAAGTACACGATCTAGGTAGTCAAGACAAGCATCAAACCCATCACCGTAGATCGAGAAATCATCCATGAAGACCTCCATACAATCACCCACCATGTCTGAAAAGATGGATGGCATGCACCTTTGGAATTTCATCGGGGCTTTACATAGACCAAAGGGCATCCGTCTGAAAGCATA
Organism: Ottelia alismoides; assembly: GCA_037367405.1. Taxonomy (NCBI): domain Eukaryota; kingdom Viridiplantae; phylum Streptophyta; class Magnoliopsida; order Alismatales; family Hydrocharitaceae; genus Ottelia; species Ottelia alismoides. The sequence goes on along the minus strand of JAZKJV010009751.1, from coordinate 122,042 downwards.
TGTTCCAAACGGATAGGTGAATGTCATTTTGTCCTGTTCTTCGGGCACTATGGCCACCTGGTTATAGCCGGAGTACCCGTCAAGAAAGCAATAGTGACTCTTCCCAACTAGCCTTTCAATGATCTGATCAATAAATGGCAGCAGAAAATAATCCTTCTTGGTGTCCTGATTCAATCATTTGTAGTCCACACATACCCTCCAAGAAGTGGGTACCCTGGTAGCTATATCCTCTCCAGACTCACTCACAACTGCAGTGATGCCCGTCTTCTTGGGTACCACATGCAATGGACTAACCCACTTGGAGTCGGAGATGATGTAGATAAAATCAATGCTCCACCATTTTGATATCTCTTTCATAATCACATCTCGAAGGTTCGTATTCAACCGTCGCTGGAACTCTTGCGAGGGTTTAGTATCCTCTTCGAGATAAATATGGCAGGAGCACATGGCCGAACTTATCCCCTGGAGATCAGCTACGCTCCATCCAATCGCCTTGCGATTCCTTTCAAGAACCTCCATCAAATGAGATTCTTGCTCTCCAGTCAAATCTGCTAAGATAATGACTGGGTACATCTCAGGATCACCCGCAAGGAATCTACACTTAAGCGAATATGGCAAGGGCTTCAACTCTGGGCAATTGGGAGCTGGCAAATCTGGCTTATGAAATGTCTACGTGAAAGTAACCAAATCTGCATTGGAGAACTCTCGTTGATCGTATGAAACTGGCAAAGACGACCCTGTTGGTGTGTCTGTGACCGGTGCTGGCTCAGTCTCCACCCTAGCTGTCGGCTCTATGAAAATCAGACATGGAAAATAATAATAAAACCTAGCCCAATCAATGTCTGAATCCGAGGGATCTGAATCACATGAAATATACTCTGCCTCACTCTCCATAGCGTGATCGTCAACCTCGAATGTGTCCTCTGCCAAGAGTGTGCTATCCGAACTCTCATCTGCTGGAATATGTGAATCTGCAGCATCTGAAGGTGCAACAAGAGCTCGTGCTACAGGATCGGACCAAACTGCTTCATCATATGTAATCACAAAATCACACTCCTGGTGGACTTGTCACTCTGCATCTGTCATCTGCTCTGCAACGCTAGACTGCTCGGAGTAAGTAGAATCTCGTGCTCTGATCTCGTTGATCATCTCTATTTGTACATTTTTGCCCTCGATGTGAAAGTATACCTTCCCACTATCATGGTCGGACACTGCCTTGGCTGTGGACAAGAATGGATGCCCTAATATGATGGGGGTATCTATCACAAACTCAGGGATCTCCATGTCCAATACAACAAAGTCCACGAGGAATTTCATGCCCTGAATTGTGAGACCACGTCCTTCAACAACCCCTTCGACCTCTTGATAGATCTATCAGCAAACTGAAGGACTGTCCTGCTCTGTCGAAGAGGGCCAAACTTGAATCGGTCGAGTAAGGCTGCCGGAAGAAGGTTGATGGAAGAACTGCTGCCTAATAGAGCCCGATCGAACCGCTGCTCATGAATATGACATCTGATATATGGATCTCCTGCATCTGGCCTCTTGGCTGGCAATCGGTGCTGGATGGTGAAGCATGCGGCACGAGTGAGCACATGGATCTCTGCATTATAATTCCTTCTCTTCCTGCGGATGGTGGTCTTCTCTCTCAAATTATTCTGGAAGAGAGGGATGTGCTCAAGTGCCTCCTATAGAGTCAGATGGATTTGGAATCTGTCGATCATCTACTAGCTGAACTCTAGCTGGTGTGTCTTTTTTGGGTTTTCTTTTTTATTCCCCTTCACTAAGCAGAGTGCTTGAGGGAAGGGGATAACTGGACCCTCCTCATATAAAGGGTTAGGAATAGGCTCCTGTGTGAGTGAAGGAGTGGAATCAATACCAATATCATCATGCAACACATATGGACTTGAAGAAGATGCAAAAGCCTTTCCTTTATTCATATTTTTGGTCTTTTCCATTTTTCTGTTTTTTGGTTTTTCTCAAAACTGTCATGAGATACATTAACAGAAGGAAACACAACTGAATGAAAGCCGGTGGCATCAACACAACCCACGACATCAGTCTTCGCGACATCAACACCGCGCTTTGGCTCAACATCAAGTGAAATGGTGGCATCAGTACCCCTGACTGCATCTGGAGATATGACGACCTCAGTACCGTCAGCTGGATCATCATCCTTAGTGGCGTCAGCACCACCGTCATCAACATCATGAGCAGCATCAGCACCGTTATCCTCCTCGTCTAGCGCTCCTGGATCTCCGTGTGGTCATCGCTTAGACGAGACACCGCCGACTAGCATCCTACCTCTCCTAAGTATCATAAAATCAACATCAAATATGTAGGAAGAAATATCACCCAAAGAATCACTAGGAGTGGTAGTATTTGTGAACTGTATCTGCTTAGACTTTCTCTTCAGATTGTTCGGGTTCGGCTCAATCTGAGCGGGTATGGCAGCCTTGCCCTTGATTATTTCCCCTATCTCCTACTGGAACTCGTCTATTTCCCGATGGAAGGATGCCTGATGATCTGAAAGTAGGCGGGCGAGATCGTCAAGGGTTGGGTTTTCATAGACTGGTCCATGAGAACCGGACGGGTTGCCTCGTTGAGAATGACACTGACTCTGCTGGTATTGGTGAGGGGGAGGCTGAGAATACTGCTGAGGCTGCTGCTGCTGCTACAACCACTACTATCCCTGATGGTAGGGATGATGATCCTGCTGGTAATGTTGTGATGGCTGGGAGTTTTGGGGCTGCTGCTGCTGATGTCTGATATGTTCGCCCTGAGATGGAGGCTACTGTTGGGACGAGGTACCTCTGGCAGACCACCTGAATCTTGGATGATCACGTCGGATCCCAGGCTGTTGCCGGTCATTCAAATCCTGTTGACTTCCATCAACGGTTCCTGCTCGTATGGGGACGGGGAAAGAACTGCCAGGGGCTGATCCGACTGATATCACCATCTGAGTGTCCTGAGGTGGTGGTGGCTGAGAGTAGTGCTGCCGTGGCTGGACCGACTCTGCCTGAATGTGATGCAACTGGCGGTATTGGGCAGATGGCTGGGTGGAGCTGCTGTTGCTAGGATCAACCCGTGACCTAAGACAGGGCTGAGGAGCTGTCTGTGCCTCCTGGAGACACATGATCTGGGTCTTCAGGTCACTAAGCATCTGTGCCAACTGATCTATCTGTGTAAGTCCTTGGTACTGCTTCTTCTATATAATCTCGATGCAGTCCAACTTCTCGCTGATGCACCCCATGTCACCTGCTGATGAGTCTGCCTGTGCTGCTGCTGCTGATGAAGTAGAAGGACCTGCATCGACCCATGCTATCCTCTGATAGGACACGACCTGTGGGAGGGGCTTCCCCTGTGCGTAAACTCGAGTCTGGGACATCACTGTGTAATTTTCTGCCATCTCCTCGTAGATGGCCCAAACTTGGTCCTCATCCTTGGCAGAATAAGACCCTCCACATGAGACAATCACAAGCCCCTTCATCTCCAGTGTCAACCCACAAAAGAAGCTCTGTACTAGGTTGGGCTTGGAAATATCGTGATGTGAACACCGGTCAATGAGCTCTCTGAAGCGATCCCAATCCTCATGGAACTGCTCGTTCGGGATCATGGTGAAATTGTTGATCATGGCTGTAACTGCATTGGTCCGGCCGAGTGGATAGTACTTGTTCAAGTACTCGGTTCGGAGCTGCTCCCAGGTGGTGACGTACCTCCCCAAATATTTCAGCCAGTCCTACTGCTCTGTCAACCAATAAGAAAGAGAAGGCGATCATCTTGATCGTGTCCTCGTCCACAAATCTGTCGTGGACAATACTGCAGATCATCTTGAACTCCTGGAGACGGAGGTGCGGCTCCTCGGTGGCAAGCCCATGGACTTGGGCAGAAGAAAAATCAGAATGGTTTGGGGGCGAAGCCCAAAATCACCCAAGATCTTTAGGAGATGAATCCATCGATGAGTGAGAGTTGCACCAAGGTTGTGCAACCGCCTCATCGTGCATGGTACTCTCTGCTCTGACTGATCGTCTGGTCGTTCGTCTCCTCCTCTATCTGCTCCTCCAGCTGCGGGTATCTCTCCACCGGCTGGTCTCTGCGGCTCTCCTCTGCCAGCTCTCATCTCCGCGAGCTCTTATCACACCTCTGCCATAAACGCTCCCTGGTCACGATTATGTCTCTGCATGGTCTCCAGAGATGCTAGAAGTATGTTGTTGATGGCTCCCTGATCAAGAACGTATGTGGAACCCTGGGGCTGCTCATCGATGCATCCCTCACTACTGGCCATCTCTCGGGTCTCTGCAAAGGCAAAGACCCAACTCAGGTGCCGTCAAATGAACATAAATCTGTGTTGGACTTTACTCTGGCACCTCAGGATTGGTGGAAGAAGGGTGGTCGCGGGGGAACAGGGTTGTATCGAACTCAGGTTCGGAGAGCGGGTCTGGGCTCTCTGAAACTGGCCTAGATGAGTGGAAAGGAGTGTTAGAGAGCGGTGCTGTCAAATGCAGCCTAAGGGACCTCCTTCCCATCATCGAGATGTAGGGATGAATGCAAATGAGATCTGGAATGCAAACATGATCAGAAATCAAAACCCCAATTCACCTACGCAACACTAAGCTGATGACCATGAAAGCTCGGTCGTTAATCTTGTCAATTTTATTTAGGCGATCAATCAGTCTATCAGAGCGATTAAGCGAGCTGTTGGGAACCCGATGGTCCCAGGAGACTGGCCCAATCCCACAATCAGTTTTTCCCAGCCAGTATGGGTGCGTACCATATACCGGCCACATGATCTGCCCAATCTGCTAAGGAAGTACCGGACCGATTACCGGCTACCCGGTGAAATCCTCACTGAGGAACAACTAACCGCAAAATTGATAGTCTGAAAGGAGTTCAGTTATGGCTCTAGCCTAGTGTGCGGGTCACTCTCTCGCTACAAACAAACCAACCAATGAGGGGGTGACTCTCCCCCAAATAAGAGATTTTATGATGAAGTGTGTTTTAGGGTCCAATTTGAATTAGCAGTCCCAATTTTATTGTTTTCACCTTTTTAGGTATTTTTCAAATAAAAGCAACACGTAATGATTTTTTTGATCTCCTAGGTTATTTTGAGTCCAAAAATTGGGGGAGGAAGTCGAAAAAGCCAATGCGCGATCAAACACAATGACGAATGCAGAGATAGAAATTCGTACCTGTCTCTAGCAACTCTACATGCAGGGTGATTCGTGCATAAATTAAAAATAGAAAATAAACTAACTATATGATGCATGGAGAAATCGGCCTTAGACGAGCAATTTCTAATGATCGTGAAGAATAATAGCTAACTAATCAGAGAGAGAGAGAGAGGTCTAAGTCTAGTCTCGGATGTCGATCGATGTCCGCCACAACGGATCCTGCACGCACTGTATACGACCTCTAGCAGCATGTGACCTCTCAATCGATCAAGTTAGCTTTTTATTAATTATTTTTAGCTAGGTACAATTACGATCTATAGGAACAAACAAGCAATTAGGTGTTGGGCCTTAGATATTTACGTCACAATTACCAAAAATCCTAAGTCTAGGGGCCAAAGCTTCGAAAATCAAATAGAAAGTAGGGAGATAAAATCAAAACTCGACAAAAATCACGGTGAGGTCCTCCGAGCACACCAGTGCCCAGCGAAACAGACCCTAAAATGTCTAAATGTCCTAAATAGAGTCCTAGTCCACAATTATTGCAATAATAATAATCTGCTGAAAATAAACTATCTATCTGATAAAACTAAGTCGTCCTACTCTTCTGCTACTCTTTAGGTGTAGTCTCCTCCAACAGAAAGTCGAAGCGTCCCTCGGGCGGTTCTATGAAAGAAAAGAGAAACAGAGAAAATGTCAAAAATAGATTTATCAAATAGATATCAAAATAAGCAAAAATAGAAAAATAACTACTAAGCCGTACTCCCCGGCAACGACGCCATTCTGATGACGCGCCTTGCAACTCAGGTTAGGAAAATAAATAATCAAGGTCGTTGCGACCCGAATCAAAAGGCAAAATCAACAAGAAAAAGATAAACCACTCAAGCAAATATAATCAAGCAAAATGTAAGCGGTCTCACTATTATTTTTACCTGGTATAGCAATCGGGGTTGAACACAAGGAGCACGAAAATGTACAAAAGTAGCCAAATTTCTGAAATAAAATAAAATATAATTTTGGTGGTTTTAATTTTGCAAATTTTTATATTTTTAATAAAGAAACAAAAATCAAGCAAATAAGAAAACAAGGTACACACAAATCTTTTTGTATTTTTCTTTATGACTAACAATGTTAGAAAATTCAAATAAAAATATTTTTGAGTGTTCAATTTTGAAAGTGTTTTTGGTGATTTTCTAGGATTTTGCAAATATTTTTGTAATTTTATAAAAATCAAACGGTGACTAAATCACTAACAGTGCACAACCAGGAGTGAATTGCAATTTAAAATTACTTAAAATGCCCTAAAATCCCGGGGAGTAATTTTATGATAAACTAGAGATAAAATGCAATATACAGAAATTGAAATGATATTTTTTTGATTTTTCTTGAATTTTATATGATTTTTATAACTTTTTAGGTCTTTTATAATTTTTTGGATTTTTATAAGGGATTTTCAAATGAAATTTCTACTATAAACAAAACACACAAAATACACATGCATGAATTTTTGTAGAACAGGGCAATTTTTCGAATTTTTATGTATTTTCCAAAATGGAGCAGGATATTTTTTAGAGGTTTTTGATTTTTCAATAATAATAAATGCAACGAAGTCAATCCACAAAAATCACCAAAAATACTACGTTTCAACAGAAGCCAACAATAATTTTTAGAGAATTTTTGGAATTAATTTGGTATTTATTAAATCCAAAACACAACATGTAATTCATCACAGTTTACAAGGACCATTTTGCAATTAAAATAGATCTCTGGACCAAATAATAACACCTCTCAAAAGTTTAGGTCGATACTATAAAAATCCCAATATATCATGCACATGCATAAAGCTGGACGTACATGGGCGTAAATGTAAATACTGGAAACCTTTCATTCATTAACTAATAGCTCAAAAGTTCAAGACATATCATGCAATTAACCCAAAAATCACGTGAACATACACGTACCTCAGATTCCGAGGAACTAAAATGCAAATATTAAAAACTAGTGGTCCAAACTTTAAATGTTTTGAACTATTATATTTATTTTCTGGCCTAAAGGGAAATATTGAACTAAACAAGGGCTAAAGGGAAATATACCCTGCAGGCACGTACAAAGAACGTGGGACACGTGGTGCGCGTGGAAGCTGTTGCTATCGTACGTCTCTGATTACCTCCAGCTACTGATCTGATGATGCAGATGGTGTCTGGAATGTGCGGGGCAGATGCATCAGGGGGTGTCAGATCCAAGGGCCCAAAAGATGATCTCGTCGGCTACTATGATGGAATTTGACAGAATTGGGGCTCATCCAACAACAGGGAGCATGCTTGCAAGAACAGGGCCCCGACGACTTTCACCTTAGCCTCCGATGGGATCTGAAATTCTGATGAATGATCTGAGGGCTCCGGCAGGATCGCAGAGGCAGTCCGCATCGAACGAGCAGCTCCGATGTAGGATCTATCAACCAGATGAGCGTGAAGGTGGTGGGGGTCCTGGGGTAGCTCCGCCGGAGCAACCAGAAGTTCAAAATGGGTTCCTCACTTGCCTCAGGACCTGCAAATGGTAGAAGGGGCTCGGGGCGTGGCTCCGACCGGGTTTATTGCCGATAAAAAGGGAAGAATCGACCGAGGGGGGTGGTGAGGTTTGGATCTCCGGCGTAGGTGGGGGAAGGAGACCCGACTTGATCCTGCTCCGATGAGCATGATCCAAGGGGATAGGTTGCATGAGAAGGTACGGTGAGTTTTGGTTGTTCGATCGATACAGATAGGGATGTGAGATGGGGCTCCGACCGGCTGGTCGGAGCAACTGAACGGTGGCGATGTGAAAAGGAAGAATCAAATTGAAACGAGACATGCAATGGATGAAGGCAATACCTAAGGTTACTGACAGAATCAACGAAGTCGGGCGGAGGTGGGAACTAGGGTTTTGGCCTCAACCTCGCTGCGGCGGGCGGGAAGGCTAAACGCGACAGAGCTCTCTGGCCACGTGGTTGAGCTGCGACTTCAGGCCACCAAACTCCAATCCAAAGGTGCCTCCAAGCTGTTGTCACTCGGCTTAAGGTATCTAGGGGTGAAGGAAGGGGCGAGGCACAAGCCACGGTACTGGAAGGCGGATGAGAGCTTTTATAGCCAACTCTAGGAGCCTAGAAAGATCGAGCAGGAGCATGCCGTCCTAGGAAGATCCACACCTTCCTAGGGATCTGTAAGGATCACGGATCCTAGGAGGAGGCTCGGGCAAGAAATTGGGGCAAGAGGTGGCTGGAGTCGGGCTGGGAAATGAGGAGAAGGAGGTCCGGTGAGAGGGATCTGAGTCTGACCCGACTAGAAGGAGGCGTTGACCGGAGGTCAACCAAATGCCCGAACCAATCAAAAAATTGAAGTTTACAAAATACTTACAAATTTGATAAAAATAATAAATGAATTTAAAATAAAAAGTGTATAAAAATGTTTATTATTTTTCAAAATATTTTCCTATGATTTTTAATTATTTTTATGAAAAATAAATTAATGTATATACAATATATAATATTATATACATGTATAATATACCTATGTATTATGTACAAATAATTTTATTATCTTATTTTTACATAAATACCCTTATTTTATATTTCATTTATTTACAAAATAATTTTAGGAGTATAAAATAATTTTTATTTTATTTTTACAAATTATTTATATATACATAATAAATAGGGAATTTTATGTATACACATGTATTTTATACAATGAAGGGAAGATTTTATTTTTATTTAGTTTTTCTGATTTTTATTTTATATTTATTTTTAAAAATATATACAAGGAAGTAAAAATAATAATTTAATTTTATTTTACCAGAAATTAATAATATAGACAAGTATAGGTAGTATTTACAATAAATACTGAGCCCTATCTCTCTCTACTTATTTTATTTTACAATCAAGTCAAGGTTTGACTTTCTCTTGGGGTTTGGGCCACTTTGTATTTTTTCTAAATACATCATTCTTTTTCTTTTACTCTATTCTTTTATTTTTGCACAAAAATACGCTAATTATGCAGTATTAACACAAGCATGCAATTTGCTAATTTATTCAATTTACAAATATTAACATGATATTTTCCTAAGAAAAATAGAAAAAAAGAATAAACAGTGAGAATCAGGGATTCATCAGGTCCAATAAAATTATTTTATGAATCGAGTAAATGATTTTTAATTGATTCATAACTTAATATTTTGATGAACTAAAAATTGTTTTGGATTCTTCATTATCAGAGCTATTTAGGATAATTTTAGTTTGTGAAACGGTGAAAGTATCGAGTTTTGATATTTATTAAAATTAAATTACTCAAATTCACATGGTATGCATTTTTATTTCATAATAAATTAATTTTTCATTAAAAATTCAAAAAATCATAGTAGCTTAATTTTGCTTATTTTCACATTCTCGTTAAGTTTAGGATTTTTTGGAGACCATTTAGCTGAAATTTCATTTTAGCCCTTAATTTTTTTCCAAAATTATATTTCATCATTAATTGCATAAAAAATAAAAAATACTTCTCAGAAAACCTAACATCTAGATCATCTAATAATTAGCCTAAGGAGACAATGGCCTCCCTGAGTTCGAATTAGGCTTGTCGAAGTAAAAAATAAATCTGACTACTTGCTTTAATAAAATATTAATTTAAGTGGTCTTTTTGATTGATATGTGATTGCCTGCATACAACAAAAATATCATTTACATTAGTTCCACATAATTAGCGAAGGGGGCGATATCACGGTTCATCAGATGGCGTCATTGCCGGGAGGCATAACTTAAGTTGATTTTTTTTAGAAAATTTAGACATTAGGTTTTCCATCCCCGGGTAGTCTGGCTCCCTATATTTTCTTGTAATTATTGCTCTATTTATTTGTCAGCATTTTGTTTCTTTACTTCTTTGTTTCTTTATTTTATTTTATGTTCTCTCTCCGATTATCATCTTATTTTTTTGCGAGAGACCCGACACGATGGAGCGACTATTGAGGTAGTTGAGCAACTCAAGAGCATTGAAAGCTAGCTTTTTCAGGAAATAAACCATTTGAAGGAAGCCATAAAATTAAGATCGAGTTGATCGTGAGAGAATGTAGAGTTCTTAGGATTTTATTTCTATATTTTATTTATTTATTGTAATTATTGATTTGTAATAATTTAGGTAACGACATTTTTACAGCGGATTCTGTTCGGGAACTCGCGTGTATAACCCAGATATTGGACATTTATTTTTGTGGTGTGTCGAGACATGTTTCACTCTCATGTAGAGGGTGGGGCTTGACTTGAGTGGCTCGTAGGTTAGACATGCACACGTGGCTCTTAGAGCTTTTCATAAGTCAAGTATCATTTGCTTGTGCTCGTTTATAGCACTACAAGAAAGAGTAGAACAGGCGACGGTCAACATCCGTCGCCAATGAGATAATGACCGTCCCCTCTGATCATTGGGGACGGTCATACGATCGTCTCCAAAGCCTGCATCCCATTTGGTATAAGCGACTGTAGTCTACACCGTCCCCTATACTCATACATAGGTTGATGGGGGGTTTTTTTCGATCTGACCATCGGGGACGGTCGTTTTAACCGTCCCCTTTGGAGACGATCGGTGATGGTTCACTAAAGACCGTCCCCTTTGGATAGCATAGGGGATGGTCTTTTGTGACCGTCCCCTTTGGTCAGTCCATGGGCCGGATGGGACGCCAACAGAAGCGTATTGGGGACGGTCACAACCGTCCCCAAAGGCCCTCCCAGGGCAGAGGGGACGGTTCCTATCGACCGTCCCCTCTGGTCCACCACTTAGGTCCAAGGACCGGAGGCGACGCCAACAGAAGCGTATTGGGGACGGTCACAACCGTCCCCAAAGGCCCTCCGGTCGGGTGGAAATGGTCCAGTGCCCTGGTCAAGGCAGAGGGGACGGTCATTAATGACCGTCCCCTCTGGTTGACCACTTAGATCCATGGGTCAGAGGCGACGCCAACAGAAGAGCAATAGGGACGGTCAAAACCGTCCCCAAAGGCCTCGAGTCGGGTGGAAATGGTCCAGTAGCCTGGTAATGGCAGAGGGGACGGTCATTAATGACCATTGCCGCTGGTCGACCACTTCGGTCCATAGTCAGAGGCGACGCCAACAGAGGCGCAATGGGGACGGTTAGAACCGTCCCCAAAGGCCTTCCAGTCGGGTGGAAATGGTCCAGTGGCCTGGTCATGGCAGAGGGGACGGTCATTAATGATCGTCCCCTCTGGTCGACCACTTCGGTCCATGGGTCAGAGGCGACGCCAACAGAGGTGCAATGGGGATGGTCAGAACCGTCCCCAAAGGCCCTCCAGTCGGGTGGAAATGGTCCAGTGCCCTGTCATGGCAGAGGGGACGGTCACTATTGACCGTCCCTATTAAGTTATTAGAAAAGGGGACGATAACCCACATAACATCTCACGCTCTCCTGCGGCTCCGTGCATAAGGGAGCCGCCTCCAAGTCTCGTGGTTGCGCCGGCTTCTCGAAAGCTGCCGCCTCGATCCTCGGGCCCTCGCAAGAAAGAAGACAAGTGTCAAACCAACAATAATATAATCAAATATGGGCAAGAAATAAAAGGCAAGGGTATATGTGCAAAAAATGACAAATAAAATAATCAAACAAAAATCAAACAAAAACAAAAATAAAAGAAAATAAAATAAAACAAAATAAAGCAAAAATAAAATAAAAATAAAAAGCCGCGAAAAGCCGCGGACTCCGAAAGAGCTGCGGAAAGCCGCAAAAAAGAAAATGAAAATAAAAAGAAAACTACTAAGCCGTGCTCCCCGGCAACGACGCCATTCTGATGACCCGAAAAATCCCCAAGACTCGGGTGAAATATAATAGCTCAAGGGTCGTTGCGACCCGGATCCCGGAAATTAATCGGTCAATCAAGAAAATAAAGTTCAGACCACCAAAATCAAAGAAAATCAATCAAAACACGATAGCGGTCCTGGCTATTGGATTAGCCTGGTATAGCGACCAGGGTCAGACTCAGGGAGCACGTGATGGCCTCGTGACCTACGAAGTAGTCAAAAATAAACTAAAATAAAATAAAAGGTATTTTTGGTGGATTTTTAATTTTTATATTTTTTTAGATTTTTAATTAATTGAGAAAACAATGAAAACAAGGCAACTCAACAATTTATTTAATGCATCAAAAATCAACCAAAAATTCAAATAAAAATGTTTTTATGTATTTTATGTTTTTTACTGTTTTTGTTAATTTTTGGTATTTTTCTGATTTTTTTTTAATTTTCTAAAAATCAAACAAGGTAAGAAAATGGAGGTACTGTCCAGCCGAGCTTGAGGGACTTAGATAAAATATCTAAAAATCCCCAATAAGCCTGGAGGTAATTTTCTTGTAAAGAGAAAGAAACAAGGAAAATTTAGGCACCTTAATTATTATTTTTGGGTTTTTAAATTATTTATTAGAATTTTTATAAATTTTTAGGTGTTTTGTAATTTTTATGAGTTTTAGATAATGAAAAATGGCCAAAATTGGCCAGAAAATCAAACACAACAATTTAAACAGTAGCTAATGTTTTTGTAATTTTTAGATAAGTTTTAATATTTTTTTGTGAATTTTTAAATCAAACAGTAATGAAAATGGCTGTTTTTGATTTTTTAAAAATAGCAAATAAAACCAAAAATGTCCCCAAAAATTCTAGAAAATTTTACAACATGGCAGGAGACATGTATCCAATTTTCATTGAATTTGGAATAGGTTTGTTATTTTATTCAAAAATAAAACCTAGTTACATTGCACAGGGACCTGTACGCAAATATCCAAAGCTCTGGGGGGTCCGGTGCAAAAATCCCAAGAAATCACGCGCACAGCACGTGTCTGAGGCACACAGGGACCTATATGCAATAAAAACAAGTTCCCTGGACTAAATAATAACATGTATTAAAAGTCCAGGGGGCTTGTTGTAAAATACCCAAAATAAGCACACATGCACAAATAACTCACGCACAGGGGTATAAATGCAATTTCCTAAAAATATTCATTCATTTCATAACCATCCAGAACTACAGGGCTAACTATGCAAATATCCCAAAGAGGCACGTGTCGATGCACGTGCTACACTACAAACAGGGGCATATATGCGAATAAAATAAAGCTCAGGGTCCAAAGTGCAAATGTACCGAAAATAAAACAACTACGCTATGTATTTACAGGACTAAACGCGAAGTAAAATAAAGAGAAGGGCCTAAGGGTAAATTACCCTTTATTAAGTCGACCGACGGATGGGCACCACGTGGGTAGATGGACGGCTGGGAATGGGTGGCGCCCAAAGCTGCTATCCCTCGGGCGGATCGAGCGGCCCAAGCGTCGCCACGTGGAGATCGAACGGTGGAGAAGTGCTGTGGCTAAACCTTGGCCATCGGACGGTCTGGATCAACTCCTCCCTTGATCGTGCGGTGCTGGTGCTCCTGGGACGGATGGTGTAGATGCGAACTGGAGCTGGAGGCGCTATCCAACGTCTGCTGGAGGTCCTCGAAGAACAAGTGGCCGGCGAACTTCGCCGACCCAGTACGCTCGCTCCAAGCCTCCGCGGGGGCTTCTGATGATCGAGGAAGCTCCGCCTTGGCCTCCCGCGTCAGTGGGACCTCTCCGATGAATCAACGGAGCTCCGGAGAGCTCGGTCGATCCTAGCGGAGGAGGAGCTCCGGTGCTCAAATGGGAAGGGCTCGGATAGCCTTCCTGGGACCTGCAAGACAACACCAAAAAGCTCCTGGGTCGAGGGCAAACTGCCTCGACCCTGTAAGTGGCTGTGAAGGTGAGCGGTGCGGTGGTGCGGGCGAACCCCGGCGAAGCGACGACGAAGGGGTTCGAGCCCCAGCTCCTGTGCGAGCTGGGTTGAATGGATGGGTGGAGAAGGTGCGCGGGGGAAGGGTGATCGTGATGGGGGATTCCGATGATCGAACGGAAGGGGGAGATGGTCGGAATCGGCGAAAGTCGGCGACGGTGCGATTTGGGGCAAATGCGAAATTAGAGAACTAGAGAAGAAAGCTAAGCTACCTGGGTGGATGGGTCGACCAGGGACGAGCAGCTGGTGCTCTGGGTCCTTGCCTCGAGGACCATCGTCGTCCGAGGCTCTGGCTCCTGCTCTGGGCGGAGCACGGCGGAGCAAACTCGTCGGATCAGTGGTTCATACGTCTCCTCCTCTCTGCGACAACGCCCGGAGCGAGCTGTCACTCTCACTCGAGCACTGGAGGTCACTGGGTGGTCGGCGAATGATCCAAAGATGCGCAATAGGGTGGCGGAGCTCAACCTTTATACGGTGGCAGGTCCGGGAAGATTCGAGCGGGTAGGGCAGCGTGAAGCGCGGATCCCGAAGCGGGCACCCCGGCGAGGGTGTCGGATGTGACGTGAGCAAAACGGACCCGGGGTTTAGGGGAATGGTGATCGGGTTTAGGCGCAATAATCGGGAGAAATCGGGTCGCCCGCCTAATACCTGTGGGAGGTGGTCCTGGGGGGGGGGGGAGTTGACCGGGCGGTCAACAACCCCCGTGGACCAATGGGGAAAGGCCATGTGGAAAAGATTTATATAATCATTTAAAAATAGTAAATGGCCGATTTATTAAAAAGTCAAAACATGAAATATTTTTGTTTTAATTTTTTTCTATTTTTTAGTGATTTTTAATTAATTTTTCAAAATAAAAATAGGGTATTTACAATTTAGTACTATACATAGGTATATATACAATATAGGATTTTTAATTTTGATTTTTAATTTGTTATTTTTGTACATTTTTATTCCCATTTTATATTTTATTTATTTATATCATAAAATAATAAATAAAAAGATATTTTTATTTTATTTTTATTATTTATATATAGGTGAAATAAATAGATATATACATCTATGTACATGGTGTATTTACAATATTATTTTTGATTTTTTTAATTTTGTTCTTTTTATTTTGTTTTTGTTTTAATGGTTTTTTTTATTTTATTTACTTACAACATAAAAAGTAGAATATATACAAATTTTATAAAAATTAATTTTATTTATTTTTAAGGTGAAATAAATATAAGTGTGGTTGTATGTACAAGGTGGATATGTACAAGTGATTTATTTTTGTTTTCTTTTTGATTTTTCTATTTTTATCTTGATTTTATATTTATAAATATATACAAGTATTTACAAGCCCATTTTCTTCTATTTTTGGAGGAAAATACTTTTATTATATTTACAAATATATTTACACACATGAGCCCCTATCTCCCTCTACTTTGGCTTTTATGCGGTCAGGCCCATGCTGAGCCCTCCCTTGGGTTAGGTTGCTCAATATTTATTCTAAATATTTCCCTCTTTTTCTTTTTTGATCTTTATTCTTTTATTTTTGCACAAAAACATGCTAATTATTACTATTTACACCATGCATGCTTTTGCTAATTATTTATATTTACAAATATATACATGCATTTGCAAAGGTTTTTGTAACTAAAATATAAGAATAAAGAGTGATGAATGAGTATTCATCACCCCCCTATACTTAACTTTGCTAGTCCCTTAGCAAACACTTATTTGAAAAAGAAGTGAAAAAGAAGAAAGAAAAAGAAAAAGAGAAGAATGTACATGGATCAAGGTTGATTATTAAACTTGCCTTCATTTAATTGAGGTATGGAGCTCGATCAGATCTTTGGATTATTAATGTGTCGGAACCTTATTTGGACTTAAGCTTAAAACTCAACAGCCTATAAGTTCCACTAATCTACAACCAAGACTCCTCAATGCTCCAGATCAGAACAAGTCATCAATCACAAACCCTGAAGACCATGAATCTTTTCTTGTCCTGTGAATGTGAGGTATAAGCTCTCCACCTCAGAATGGCAACTTGACAACCCTCCCAAACAAGGTAACTCTATGACCTCAATCTGGCCACTCTTTCCTCGAGGAGTGGGGTATTCCCTTCTAAGTTCAAGTTCAACCGGCTCAAGAAGAGGAGGAAGAAGAGAATGGACCATGGCCAGTGTAGCCATGTATCCTTGGGAGCTTGACCAGTGTAGCCAAGTCTCCCTGCTGCAAGCTACATAAGGTGGAATCATGAAACTCAAGCTTTGCTTATTGCACTCTATATACATACTCCAGTGGGATTATCATTTTCTATCAGACCCACCACTTTTTTGGAGTTATTTTCTTTTTGCATTTTTTTCAAGTGCATCTATACAACATGTACATGTGCAGCATATATACAAGGAGTTTTTCCTCTTGAGCCAGTAGACTATCCCTCTTTTGAAGCTTTATTGCAACCCACAACTCCCGTCGTTAGACCTCATGGCAACCAGACCAAGTTGAGACGCACTTCCTTCACTAAAAGAAGAAGAGAGGTTCCGCCTAAAAGTACTACCCTCATATGCTACCCCAAGTCGAGGAAGACTGCCTCCTCACCACCTCATCCGTAGAGAGCTCGGTGCAAAGTGCTGGTGTCCAAGTAAAGCCATTGTCTATATGAGTCATGTGTTGTTGTTAAGTGTTCTACTTAGGCTCATTGAGATGACATGTGATCATAGCCTAGTGGACTCGAAGAATTAAGTCACCATGGACCTGAAAAGCCTTAAACCTAAGCCCTATAAGATTCCTCTTAGAAGTTAGGTGGATTAAGATCTTAATCAAGCTCCATTTCTCAATTTGATTCCAGGCTAGTTTAAATGTCAGCTATCATCCAGAAAAACTATATACATATGTACACAAGATGCTATTTACACAAATTTTTACAACCATGCAAAATTTTTGAAAAATGTTTTGAAATCATGAATGGATGATGCATGAAGTGCAAGTTTTGCAAAAGGTATTTACACACATTTACACAAGATTTTTGCAAACATTTGATTTTCAAAACATTTTGGAAAAATTTTGTACTATATACATAATTTTGATAAGCAAATATTTACACAAGCTTTACACAAAAGGTTTTTGAAAACATTTTTACAAAAATAATTTGTACACTAGCTATTTATGTGCAAATAAAAGAATGTTTATGTACATGAAAATTTTTTAATTTTTGTGATTTTTAAGGTTTTTAGCCATTTTATTTATTTTCACACTCACACAAAGTACGAGTTATGGCTAAACTATATATGGAATATATACACACCCCCTTATGCTTAGCTCGAACGATGTCCTCAGAGTCAAAAGCGATGAAGAAGACATAACTCGTGTTAGGTATAGGGAAGTGAAAAGGAAGGCTATATACAAAGACGAATGAATGAATAGAATATCAAGAAGATCTCAGGTCTTCCCCCTATACTTAGGATCAAGTAATCCTAAGTATAGCAGGCTGTATACTAAGGGAAAACCGAGTGGAGAATGTACAGGGTCTACCCCCCCTATACTTAGGGTAAAATATCCCTAAGTATAGGCAGCAAAAACAGGGGTAGAAAGAAACAAAAGAAATACCCGAAGGTCCTACATCCCCCCTATACTTAGGGTAAAGTGCACCCTAAGTATAGCATAATCAAAAGATGAAGAAAGGGATGTGGGACTAAGGAATGTAGTGATATAGACATCTGGATCTATACAAGGTGGAAGATCAGTGAAGATCAGGCGTGAGATGCATTAGATGTGAGTCAAAGACCACATCTCACGCAAAATGAATAGGGGCAACATCAACGACCCGCGGCTCATGATCTAGAAATGGCTTGAGCCGCTGGCCTTTCACTCGAAAGGTACTCTCAGAAGACAACTCGGATATATCAATGCTACCGTTGTCGTGTACCTTTCTCACCAAGTAGGGTCCCTTCCATTTGCTCTGTAGCTTCCCTGGAAATAAACGAATCCTCGCATCAAACAGCCATACTCTCTGTCCGGGCTCAAAATGCTTGTGGCTGATGTGAGAATCATGCCACTCCTTCACTCTTTCCTTATACTGTAGGCTGTTTGAGAAGGCGGTATCTCTCAACTCCTCCAGGGCGGCTAACTCTGCCCTCCTCTGGTCTCCTACACCATCTGGATCCATAAGTATCTCAGTGACTGCCCAAAGTGACCTGTGCCTCAACTCAACAGGCAAATGGCACGACTTGCCATATACGAGGCGAAAGGGAGATGTGCCCAATGGTGTCTTGAAAGACGTCCTATATGCCCACAAGACCGAGTCCAAAAGCTGTGACCAGTCCTTTCGGTCAGGGCGGACGACTTTCTGCAATATAGTCTTGATCTCCCTATTCGACACCTCGGCTAGACCATTCGTCTGTGGATGGTAAGGTGTAGCAACCCGATGGTCTATGCCGAACTCGCTAGCAAGGGCCTTTACCTGGTCGTTGATGAAATGAGACCCCCCATCTGAAATCAATACTCGAGGTACCCCGAACCGCGTGATGATGTGCTTCCTCAAAAATCTGCAAACTATCCTCGCATCAGCGGCTCGGGCGGGGATAGCCTCAACCCAACGACTAATATAATCAACGGCCAACAGAATGTACTCAAATCCCTGACTCTTAGGGAATGGACCCATGAAATCGATGCCCCATGCGTCAAAAACCTCACAGAAGTGAATGGGCTGCATCGGCATCATATCACACTGTCCACAAGTGCCCATCCTCTGACAGTCAGTACACCTCTTCACGAACTCATCAGAGTCCTTGAAGAGGGTAGGCCACCACAAGCCGGATTGGAGCACTTTCTATGCCGTTCTCCTCCCAGAATGATGTCCTCCTGCCTCAAGCTTGTGGCAGTAAGTGAGGACACTATGGTGCTCCTCCCGAGGAATGCACCTACGCCAGACGCTATCCCCTCCCTCGTGGTAAAGGATGGGATCCTCCCCGTGGTAGGACTTGGCCTTCGCAAGGAAGGTCTCAAGCCTCTGCCTGGGCCAATCTTGTGGGACTTTCCCAGCAACGAGAAAGTTCACAATATCGGCATACCACAGGAGTGAGGCGATAGCAAGGATCGCCTCATCTGGGAAGGTCTCACAAATGGGATCAATATGCTCGGACTCCTCAGGCTGCTCTAAACGGGAGAGATGATCCACCACCACATTCTTGACTCCAGGCTTATCCTTGATCTCAATGTCAAACTCATGGAGTAGAAGGATCCATCTAGTAAGTCTGGCCTTGGCATCCTTCTTTGCCATGAGGTACCTGATGGCGGTGTGATCAGTATACAAGGTCACTCTAGATCCAATGATATAAGATCTGAACTTATCTAGGGTGAACACTATGGCTAGCATCTCCTTCTCTGTGACCATATAATTCCGCTGGGCGGAATCCAATGTGCGGCTAGCGTAGTGGATAGCAAAGGGGACTCCATCCCTCCTCTGTCCCAGCACTGCCCCCACGACAAAATCGGAGGCATCCGTCATGATCTCGAATGGGAGAGACCAATCAGGCGGCTGGAGAACAGGAGCCTCAATAACACACGGCTGGAGAGTCTCAAAGGACGAAAGACACTTGTCATCGACAAGGAACTCGGTGTCTTTCGTCAAGAGGTCAGTCACGGCCGGGCAATCTTGCTGAAATCATGAATGAATCGCCGGTAGAAACCGACGTGCCCCAGAAATGACCGTAACTGCCTCAAATTGGACGGCGGTGCGAGTTTTCTAATGACATCAACCTTGGCCGGATCAACCTCCATGCCCCTGTTGGAGATGATATGGCCAAGCACCGTCCCTTGAGTCACCATGAAGTGACTCTTCTCCCAAGAAAGCACCAAGTGAACCTCTATACATCGCTGGAGTACCCGGTCTAGGCAGTCAAGACAGGAGTCGAATCCGTCGCCGTAAACCGAGAAATCATCCATGAAGACCTCCAAACACTCCCCTACCATGTCCAAAAAGATCGACAACATTCATCTCTGGAAAGTCGCAGGGGCATTGCATAGCCCAAATGGCATGCGTCGAAAGGCATATGTACCGAAGGGACAGGTAAAGGTGGTCTTCTCCTGATCCTCAGGAGCGATGGCCACCTGGTTGTAGCCCGAGTACCCATCCAGGAAACAGTAATGGCTCTTCCCTGCCAGTCTCTCAATGATCTGGTCAATAAAAGGCAGGGGGAAATGGTCCTTCTTGGTGGCCTGGTTGAGTCTCCTGTAGTCAACACAGACCCGCCAAGAGGTGGGTACTCGTGTAACAATCTCCTCTCCCGACTCACTGATCACAGTCATGATGCCCATCTTCTAGGGCACCGCATGCAAGGAGCTGACCCACTTGGAGTCGGAAATGGGATAAATAAAATCTGCGCTCCACCATTTTGAGATTTCCTTCATGACGACCTCTCTCAGGTTGGGGTTCAGCCGCCGCTGGAACTCACGCGACGGCTTCGCCCCCTCCTCGAGATAGATATGGTGGGAGCACAACGCTGGACTAATCCCATGGAGATCTGCTACGCTCCATCTGATTGCCTTGCGGTTCTTTTAAGGAACCCCCATCAAACGGGATTCTTGCTCTCCAGTCAGATCGGCGGAGATGATGACTGGGTACATCTCAGGCTCGCCCGCAAGGAATCAATACTTCAGCGAAGTAGGGAGCGGCTTCAGCTCTGGACAGCTGGGTGCTGGCAAATCTGGCTTCGGAAGAAGATGCGTGCATGCTACCAAATCTGCCTGGGAGAATGAGAACGTACTCTCGCAAACTGGATCTGAAGAAGGCTGCTCAACGGAACTGTCTCTGATCTGCTCGACATCTACCTCCTCCTCAGCTGAAGGCTCTGTGGGACTCAGGTCTGGCATGTGATCCTCGCAATCTGCCCAATCAGACTCTGAATCCGAGGGATCTGCATCACAAAAGGTGGCATCAGCACCACCGTCACACAAGGTGGCCTCAGTACCACCATCATCACTAAACTCTGTGTCGTGGTCGAGAATCGGATCTGCTGCCACTGAAGTATCCTGAACCAGGGCTGTGCTCTCCAAGCTCTCCTCTGTTGTCATCTTGGCATCAGCGGTGTCTGAAAATGAGAGGATGGCCTGTGCTGCGGGGTTGCCCATGCTACCTCGTCGTCTGTGATCACAAAATCACAGTCCTGGTGGATGTCTAGCCCGGCATCTGTCAGCTGCTCTGCATCTGAAGTCGTCTCTGAGCATGATCCGTCTCTGGCTTTGTAGTCCTCGACCGTCTCTATTTGTACACTCTCGCCCTCGACGCGAAAGTATACCTTCCCGCTATCATGGTCAGTCACCGCCTTGGCTGTGGCCAAGAATGGACGACCGAGAATGATGGGGGTATCGGTCACTGAATCAGGGATCTCCATGTCCAACACTATGAAGTCCACGGGGAATTGCAGGCCCTGAATAGTGACGACAACGTCTCGCAACAACCCCTTCGGCCTCTTGACAGATCGATCAACAAACTGAAGGACTGTCCTGCTCTGTCTAAGAGTGCCCAACTCGAAGCGGTCGAGAAGGGCTGCCGGAAGGAGGTTGATAGACGATCCGCTATCCAATAGAGTCCGGTCGAACCTCTGCTCTCTGATATGACATCTGACATATGGGGCTCCTGAATCTGGCCTCTTGGCCGGCAGACGGTTCTGGATCGCGAAACACGTGGCTTTCGTCAACACATGGATCTCTGAGTGATGGTTCCTCCTCCTCCTCCTGACTATAGTCCTGTCTCTCAACGAACGCTGAAGAAGGGGGATGTGCTGCAAAGCATGCTGAAGAGTCAGCTGGATATGGAAACGATCAATCATGCTCTGGCTGAACTCTTCCTGCTCTCTCTTTTTTGGATCTTTTTCTTTTTTCTTCCCCTTCCCCATCTGAAAGGCTCTAGGGAAGGGGATCACAGGGTCCTTCTCAAATGAAGGACTAGGAATAGGGTCTAGACGGCTCAAAGGCCGGATCCGCACATACATCAAGCACCACAGTGGGACCAGAATAAACTAAACCTTTTCCTTTATTCACAACATGGTTCCGAGATACATTAGTGGAAGGAAAAACAACAACTCTCTTAGAATGAGCACCGGTGGCCTCAGTACCACCACTGGCTGGATCTGTTGGACGTCTCGCGGCCTCAATACCGTGCTTTGGCTCGGCATCTCGGGTGGCATCAGTACCACCTCCTCGAACTGGTGAAATGGCGGCCTCAACACCGCCGGTGGAATCAACATCCTTGGTGGCATCAATACCATCGTCATCATCATGAGCGGCCTCAGTACCGCTCTCCTCCTCCTCATCTGGCGCTCTAGGTGTATCCTCCTGACGTCGCTCAGACGAGGCGCCGCCTGCTGGTGTCCTACCGCTCCTAAGTGTGACAAAATCAACATCAAAAAGGTCCGAAGACATATCATCAAATGGATCACTAGGAGTGGCATGCTCAGTGTAAGCTACCTGCTCAGACTTCCGCTTCAGGTTGTTGGGGTTCGGCTCGATCTGGGCAGGGATAGCGGCCTTCCCTCTCACAATGTCCCGCATCTCGTGGCGGAACTCGTCCATCTCCCGTCTGAAAGTAGCCTGCTGGTCCGTGAGGAGGTGGGCTATGTCGTACAAGGCGGGGCTCTCGTATGGTGGACCATGGGAGCCCGACGGGTAGCCTCTCTGGTAGTGAGGCTGCTGGAACTGGTGCTGCTGCTGCTGAGAGGGGTAAGTGGGAGGATGCTGCTGCTGGTGTGGCTGGTGAGGCTGCTCTCGCCTCCAAGACTGTCCCTGCTGATAGGGACGAGGAACGAAGGATGACTGCTGCTGTGAAGGGTAGACTGGGGGCTGCTGCTGCAGCTGGTGATCTCTCTGCTGACTATACTGGCCTTCCTGACCAGACGGCTGCTGCTGGGGCTGGGCACCTACGTTCCCCCACCTGAATCCGGGATGGTCTCGTCGGATCCCAGGCTGAGGACAGTCATACCAAATCCCGTTGACATCCATCAACGGCTATGCATCGTACTGGGCTGGCGGGAGTACTGCCAGAGGCTGATCCGGCTGGTATACCACCATCTGCAAGTATGGAGATGGTGGTGGCTGGTAGGAGGGCTGCGGCTGCTGGTACGGCTCCGCCTGTACAAGGTGAACCTGTCTAGGCTGCTGGTGTGAGCTGGAGCGCTGGGATGAGCTGCTGCTGCCTCCGGTATCGCCTCGCGACTGAAGACGGGGCTGTGAAGCCGTCTGTGCCTCCTGGAGACACATGAGCTAGGTCTTCATGTCACTCAGAGTCTGTGCCATCTGCTCCATTTGAGTGATGCCCTGGCACTGCTTCTTCTCAATCAGCTCCATCCGATCCAACTTCTCACTAATGATACCCATATCCGCAGCGGATGACTCTGCCTGTGCTGCTGCTATTGCGGATGAACTGGATGGACCGGCATCGACCCGTGCTATCCTCTGGTACTGCACGGGTCCTGGTTGCTGCTGGGGTCTGCCCTGAGTGTACATCCTGGTCTGGGACATCACCATGTAGTTCTCGACCATCTCCTCGTAGATGGCCCAGACCTGGTCGTGATCCTTGGCGAAGTAAGACCCGCCACAAGAAGCGTTCACCAAGCCCTGGAGCTCTGGTGTCAGCCCGCTGAAGAAGCTCTGCACAAGGTTGGGCTTCGAAATATCATGGTGCGGGCATCGATCAGTCAGCTCACGGAACCTCTCCCATGCCTCATGGAATTGCTCGTTGGGGAGCATGGAGAAGTTGCTGATGAGGGCTCTCGCTGCATTGGTCCGCCCGAGTGGATAGTACTTGTGTAAGTACTCGGTGCGGAGCTGCTCCCAGGTGTAAACAAACTTCCCCAAATGCTTCAGCCAGGTGGCTGCTCTGTCTGCCAAGGAAAAGGGGAAGGCGATCATCCGAATCGTATCCTGGTCCACCTGACGATCGTGGACACTACTGCAGATCATGAGGAACTCCTAGAGGTGGAGATGGGGCTCCTCAGTAGCGAGTCCATGGTAGCGGGGGAGTAACTGCAAGGTGTTCGGGGGGAACTTAAAGTCCCCCACGATAGATGGAAGTACGACCCAGTGGTGCATCAGCGTCGATCCGGGGTTGTGCAACTCCCACATCGGTCTGGTGGATCTCCTTCGCCTGCCGCGACGGCTGCATCGTCTGGGATCCTCGGCCCGTCTCTCCTATGCTCTCTCTCTGCTCGCATCTGCTCCATCTCTCTCCTCATATCGAGCATGAATGCTCCTTGATCCCTCAACTGCTGCTGAACGGTCTCTAGGGAGGCGATCAGGGTGGAGTTGATCGCGCCCTGGTCCAGCACAAAGTGCTCAGGCTGTGGACCTCGGGAGCGATCCTCGGAACTGCCGGCCATGGCGTCTGCAAAATCAAATGAGCCAAACTCAGGTACTGATAAATCTGCTAATCTCTCCTCTGGCTCATGTCTCTCGGAACCGAAAGAAAGGGGGTCGAGGGGGAACAGGGCGGAGTCATACTCGGGCTCGGAGAGCTGGTCTCGGCTCTCGCGGGCCAACCTAGATGGACGGGTAGACGTGCCCGAAAGCGGTGCAGCCAGAGGCTGCCTAAGAGATCGTCTACCCATCATCGTGATCTGGCGAGTAAGGCGGATGGGATCTGGAGAAACTATGATCAGCAACCAAACCCTCTGTTCACCAATGCAACGCGAGCTGAAGACCGTAAAGGCTCGGTTAAATTATCTTGTCTATTTTATTATGGTGAACAAACAATCTATCAGAGCGATTACGTGACCTGTTGGGATACCCGATGCTACCCCAACCGACTGGCCCGCACGAATGAGTCGGTAACCAGTCGGGAATAGCACCGGAGGGCTCTACCTAGTGAACGGGTCACTCTCTCGCACAATCAAACCAAACAATGAGGGGGTTGCTCTCCCCAAGACAGATTTTTAGGTCAAGTGTCTTTTAGGGTCAATAGTTTAAGCAGTCCCAATTTTATGGTTTTTCTTTTTAATGTTTTCAATAAAAATAAAGGCCTAACGAATTTTTCGGTTCTCCTGATTATTAAGTCAAAAATAGGGGGAGAAGACGAAAAAGCCGATGCGTGAAGAAATCAATGATGCATGCAAAGATAGAAATGCGTACCTGTCTCCAGCACTCTACATGCAAAATGATCCGCGCAGAAATGTAAAGACTGAAATAAACTACCTATATGGTGCAGCGGTAAAAAGCCGAGTCCTAAACAGGCAATTCTACTCAAAGAACCGTCTAACTGGTCACCGATCCTCCAAGCCAAAGGTCCGGTCTCGGTCTACCCCTCCTCCTCCCGACACATCGGGTTCAGGAGCAGCGCTTGGCAGGGCAGGCTACGGCACGTAGGCTACGAAGGGAGTGAGTCAGTTATTTTTATTAGTGAGTTAGTAGTAGGTCCAATTAATCGCACTATAGGCACATGCAATCAATTAGGTGTGGGGATCCTACTAATTACGGCACAGTCAAGCAGAAAATCCTAAATCTAGGGGCTCGAGAAAAACCGCATAAAACCGTAAAAGGCAGCAAGAAAAACCAAAAACTGCGAAAAACCACGAAAAATCCTAAGGGTCCCCCGAGCACACCGGTGCTCGACGAAACATACCCGCTAGAGAGCTCAAGTCCACAGTCTGAGTGTCCCTGTATTATTACAAATAATCAAATGAAATGAAAATAAAAAGCTAAACTAATCCTCGCCCGCTCGTCTACTCTCTCACGCTCTCCTGCAGCTCCGTGTAGAAGGGAGCCGCCTCCAAGTCTCGCGGTTGCGCCGGCTTCTCGAAAGCTGCCGCCTCGATCCTCGGGCCCTCGCAAGAAAGAAGACAAGTGTCAAACCAACAATAATATAATCAAATATGGGCAAGAAATAAAAGACAAGGGTATATGTGCAAAAAATGACAAATAAAATAATCAAACAAAAATCAAACAAAAACAAAAATAAAAGAAAATAAAATAAAACAAAATAAAGCAAAAATAAAATAAAAACAAATAGCCGCGAAAAGCTGCGGACTCCGAAAGAGCCGCAGAAAGCCGTGAAAAAGAAAATGAAAATAAAAAGAAAACTACTAAGCTGTGCTCCCCGGCAACGGCGCCATTCTGATGACCTGAAAAATCCCCAAGACTCGGGTGAAATATAATAGCTCAAGGGTCTTTGCGACCCGGATCCCGGAAATCCATCGGTCAATCGGGAAAATAAAGTTCAGACCACCAAAATCAAAGAAAATCAATCAAAACACGATAACGGTCCTGGCTATTGGATTAGCCTGGTATAGCGACCAGGGTCGGACTCAGGGAGCACGTGATGGCCTCGCGGCCTACTAAGTAGTCAAAAATAAAATAAAATAAAAGGTATTTTTGGTGGATTTTTAATTTTTATAATTTTTTTAGATTTTTAATTAATTGAGAAAACAAGGAAAACAAGGAAACAAGGCAACTCAACAATTTATTTAATGCATCAAAAATCAACCAAAAATTCAAATAAAAATGTTTTTATGTATTCTATGTTTTTGGTTAATTTTTGGTATTTTTCTGATTTTTATTTAATTTTCTAAAAATAAAAAAGGTAAGAAAATGGAGGTACTGTCCATCCGAGCTTGAGGGACTTAGATAAAATATCTAAAAATCCCCAATAAGCCTGTAGGTAATTTTCCTATAAAGAGAAATAAACAAGGAAAATTTAGGCACCTTGATTATTATTTTTGGGTTTTTAAATTATTTATTAGAATTTTTATAAGTTTTTAGGTGTTTTGTAATTTTTATGAGTTTTAGATAATGAAAAATGGCCAAAATTGGCCAGAAAATCAAACACAACAATCTAAACAATAGCTAATGTTTTTTGTAATTTTTAGATAAGTTTTAATATTTTTTTTGTGAATTTTTAAATCAAACAGTAGTGAAAATGGCTGTTTTTGATTTTTTAAAAATAGCAAATAAAACCAAAATGTCCCCAAAAATTCTAGAAAATTTTACAACATGGCAGGAGCCATGTATCCAATTTTCATTGAATTTGGAGTAGGTTTGATATTTTATTCAAAAATAAAACCTAGGTACAATGCACAGGGACCTGTACGCAAATATCCAAAGCTCTGGGGGGTCCGGTGCAAAAATCCCAAGAAATCACGTGCGCGGCGCGTGTCTGAGGCACACAGGGACCTATATGCAATAAAAACAAGTTCCCTGGACTAAATAATGACATGTATTAAAAGTCCAGGGGGCTTGTTGTAAAATACCCAAAAATAAGCGCACATGCACAAATAATTCACGCACAGGGGTATAAATGCAATTTCCTAAAAATATTCATTCATTTCATAACCATCCAGAACTACAGGGCTAACTATGCAAATATCCCAAAGAGGCACGTGTCGATGCACGTGCTACACTACAAACAGGGGCATATATGCGAATAAAATAAAGCTCAGGGTCCAAAGTGCAAATGTACCGAAAATAAAATAACTACGCTATGTATTTATAGGACTAAATGCGAAATAAAATAAAGAGAAGGGCCTAAGGGTAAATTGCCCTTTATTAAGTCGACCGACGGATGGGCGCCACGTGGGTAGATGGACGGCTGGGAATGGGTGGCGCCCAAAGCTGCTATCCCTCGGGCGGATCGAGCGGCCCAGGCGTCGCCACGTGGAGATCGAACGGTGGAGAAGTGCTGTAGCTAAACCTTGGCCATCGGACGGTCTGGATCAACTCCTCCCTTGATCGTGCGGTGCTGGTGCTCCTGGGACGGATGGTGTAGATGCGAACTGGAGCTGGAGGCGCTATCCAACGGCTGCTGGAGGTCCTCGAAGAACAAGTGGCCGACGAACTTCGCCGGCCCAGTACGCTCGCTCCGAGCCTCTGCAGGGGCTTCTGATGATCGAGGAAGCTCCGCCTTGGCCTCCCGCATCTGTGGGACCTCTCCGATGAATCAACGGAGCTTCGGAGAGCTCGGTCGATCCCAGCGGAGGAGGAGCTCCGGTGCTCAAATGGGAAGGGCTCAGATAGCCTTCCTGGGACCTGCAAGACAACACCAAAAATCTCCTGGGTCGAGGGCAAACTGCCTCGACCCCGTAAGTGGCTGTGAAGGTGAGCGGTGCGGTGGTGCGGACGAACCCCGGCGAAGCGACGGCGAAGGGGTTCGAGCCCCAGCTCCTGTGCGAGCTGGGTTGAATGGATGGACGGAGAAGGTGCGCGGGGGAAGGGTGATCGTGATGGGGGATTCCGATGATCGAACGGAAGGGGGAGATGGTCGGAATCGGCGAAATTCGGTGACGGTGCGATTTGGGGCAAATGCGAAATTAGAGAACTAGAGAAGAAAGCTAAGCTACCTGGGTGGATGGGTCGACTGGGGACGAGCAGCTGGTGCTCTGGGTCCTTGCCTCGAGGACCGTCATCGTCCGAGGCTCTGGCTCCTGCTCTGGGCGGAGCACGGCAGAGCAAACTCGCCGGATCAGTGGTTCAGGCATCTCCTCCTCGCTGTGACAACGCCCGGAGCGAGCTGTCACTCTCACTCGAGCACTGGAGGTCACTGGGTGGCGGGCGAATGATCCAAAGATGCGCAATTGGGTGGCGGAGCTCAACCTTTATACGGTGGCAGGTCCGGGAAGATTCGAGCGGGTAGGGCAGCGTGAAGCGCGGACCCCGAAGCGGGCACCCCGACGAGGGTGTCGGATGTGACGTGAGCAAAACGGACCCGAGGTTTAGGGGAATGGTGATCGAGTTTAGGCGCAATAATCGGGAGAAATCGGGTCGCCCGCCTAATACCCGTGGGAGGTGGTCCTGGGGGGGGGGGTTGTCCGGGCGGTCAACAACCCCCGTGGACCAATGGGGAAAGGCCATGTGGAAAAGATTTTTATAATCATTTAAAAATAGTAAATGGCCAATTTATTAAAAAGTCAAAACATGAAATATTTTTTTTTAATTTTTTCTATTTTTAGTGATTTTTAATTAATTTTTCAAAATAAAAATCAGGTATTTACAATATAGTACTATACATAGGTATATATACAATATAGGATTTTTAATTTTGATTTTTAATTTGTTATTTTTGTACATTTTTATTCCCATTTTATATTTTATTTATTTATATCATAAAATAAGGAATAAAAAGATATTTTTATTTTATTTTTATTATTTATATACATAGGTGAAATAAATAGATATATACATTTATGTACATGGTGCATTTACAATATTATTTTTGATTTTTTTTAATTTTGTTCTTTTTATTTTGTTTTTGTTTTAATGGTTTTTTATTTTATTTACTTACAACATAAAAAGTAGAATATATACAAATTTTATAAAAATTAATTTTATTTATTTATAAGGTGAAATAAATATAAGTGTGGTTGTATGTACAAGGTGGATATGTACAAGTGATTTATTTTTGTTTTCTTTTTGATTTTTCTATTTTTATCTTGATTTTATATTTATAAATATATACAAGTATTTACAAGCCCATTTTCTTCTATTTTTGGAGGAAAATACTTTTATTATATTTACAAATATATTTACACACATGAGCCCCTATCTCCCTCTACTTTGGCTTTTATGCGGTCAGGCCCATGCTGAGCCCTCCCTTGGGTTAGGTTGCTCAATATTTATTCTAAATATTTCCCTCTTTTTCTTTTTTGATCTTTATTCTTTTATTTTTGCACAAAAACATGCTAATTATTACTATTTACACCATGCATGCTTTTGGTAATTATTTATATTTACAAATATATACATGCATTTGCAAAGGTTTTTGTAGCTAAAATATAAGAATAAAGAGTGATGAATGAGTATTCATCAATGACCGCCCCTAAAAAGTGACATTAGGGGCGGTCATTCTGTAACCGTCGCTAGTTGTCGTCCCTAAAAAGTGCATTTCCTGTAGTGTTAGGACCACACTTTCACATTTAATAATACGTACTTAGACAATTCTGTTTAGTCAAAGTAAATTCAAATTCTTCTCGACTAATAGAAGTTCCTGCTAGGTGCATTTTTATAGCTTGCATTCATTTAGAGTAAAAAATTCAATTCAGTTGTGCATCTTGCATTGTAGAGAGATAGAGGCATTGTAAGTCTTTCTACTCAAGCATTCATCCTGATTTTATCATTTGCATCGGCTTTTCTTGACTCCATTCCCCTTGCTTTTACAACTTAAGATAAAAGGAAATCGAAAATGATCATTAGGCATGCCGTGCTTGGTGGATTTAATTCAGTGATAATCTAACTTAAAATCGAGACTATTAATACAATTTTGATCAAAAAATCGAATTAAAACTAGAACTATATTTGGGAGAGAAACCCCATCTTTGGACACATATACTTACCACCAAACAGAGTGGATGAAGACGTAGCCACTAAGGATAGAGCCCAAATCCCTAGACTTGTCCTCTAAGTCTCCATTTCCGACTCTTAAAGATTTGGGAGCTGCAAGGGCTTGCCTTCGATCTTAGTATACATTTCGGTCGTGTAAGCATGTGTGTCTCATTTGGGATGTGATATTGAATACGGACAGCTCGGGAAGATCACCTCATTGATTAGGAGCATACATGAGCACCGCTTGGCGTAAGGCGACACCCTAGTGCAACAGATTACAGATTGTTTTACCACCAACTAAAAGTAACAAGATAATTTGACCGAGCCTTTACGGCCTTCATTGTGTGTAGTTGTTTTACCACCTCATTGATAACGGTTGCTTTGTCCTGAATCTCTTGACATAAAAAATGGTGAATTGGGGTGATTTTTGCTCGAACTTTATGAGCCTCTCACTAAACACTCCAAAGCAACCATCCTCACGAGCCAGAGATTACTCTCTTCTTGAGCCCCATTGGCTTCAAGGCAACCATTTCCTATAAGTAAAGGTCAATAAGTCGCTTTCTTTTCCCGAGAAAGGCCAGACCTAGACCTCTCCTCTTTTCCCTTCTCACATAAAGGAAGACCCTAACCTCAGTGCTTCTTGATCAACTTCTTCTAAACAAACTAATTCAAATCCCTTTGATCCTGAAGGTGAATAAGACCAAGTGAGTAAGATGACTCCCAGGAGGAACCATGATGATGGGGGAGATGATGATGCACTAAAGGACATCTTAGATAGAGTAGCACATATAGAACAAAACAGTGAACAGCTCAGAGAAGAACCAAGTCAATTAAGGAATGGGGGAGGGAACATACCTAAGGGACAATCCATGAGGACTGCTTACAATCCCAGTTCAACACAAAATGAGAAATGGCTTAGACCAGTCATACCACCGAATGATGGGGAACGTAAGCATCATTTCTAACACTCCTGCCAAAGTTCTATGGCAATGCCGTTGAGGCACCATACATGTTCCCACAGGAGTTTGAGCTGGTTTATGACAACTTAGGATGACATGGTATTTCACAAGACTGCATCCATCTTAGGGCCTTCCCATTCGCTGTAACAGATAAAGCCTCTTACTGGCTTAAGGATTTGGGGAAGGTTCTCACCACATGGGATGCATTGAAGGACATGTTCTTAAATAAGTTCTACCCCTGTCTGATTAGGACTAATCAGATGAGGTCGCAGATATCAAGCTTTAAACATATGTCTCATGAACCCTTCCATGAGGCATGGGAGAGGTTCAAGGACCTGACTCAGAAATGCCATGCTACGATATCGATTGACTGATCTTAGTCCATAACCTATATAGTGGTTTGACTCCATAGGTTTAAGGATTAGTAAGTGCTGTCTATGGAGGTGGTTATCTGAACAGAGGAGCCGACACATTGTGGATGATTTTTGAGCAGATGGTAGATACCAATTGCACAAAAGACACTGACATGGCTTATGATAAGCCACCTCCCTCTCGCGTAGTGACAAGTTAACCAAGGTCGATTAGATCGAGAAGAAGGTGAGCGAGATACACAAGTTCGTTGAGTGGGAGAACCTTGCCAAGCTTCCTAAACATATAACAGAGCTAGATGATAGGGTGTCTAAGATTAAGATACATGTCCCATCAACATCCCCTGTTCCTATCTACAGAGTGGACCACATTCATGAGCAGCACGTGTAGGGGTCTCACAGCATGTGGACTTAGGGTCAACTCGAGGTCCACAAGAGCTAGTTCACGGAGCCGACCATTGAGACAGTGACCGAGGAACCTCCATAGGTGTGGGAGGTGAACATGAATTGGTATAACAATCATCCCAACACCACCCATCGCCAACCGCAACAACGATCACAATACCCACAACAGAGCCAATACCCCCTCAGACACAATACCGTTAGTTCCCATCCTCTCAGCAGCAGCAACAGTCTGGCCATCAGGGCCCCCTTCAGTACCAATAGCCCCCTTAGCAGAGCTAGTACCTTCAGGAAGTCCATCAGGGACCTAACAAACCTCATCAGGGTCAACAACATCATTCTTATAGTCAGGATCACAGAGTCTCATCTTAGGGTACATTTGACCTTCAGAGGATCCTCGATGAGCTCAAACTCATATGAAATGAGTAGCACGATCAAAGAGCTGACATCAATTGACTTTCACATTGGTGTGATGAGTTCAGTACTCACCTCCATCCCAGTACATGTTCATATTAACACCAACAATCTGAATCACAGACAGAGTCACCAGAAGGATCATGTATACTATTTCGATTCCTTTGAATCAGATCATGAGATTCTACCACATTGTGTTCACCATCTTACTGTCATGAGCGATAAGACGTACAGACCCCTAATCTGGCACGACAAAGTGGAGAGGAGGATACCGATGAGCCAACCCCTGTGGAGAGCTCCGAGGAAGAGGATCACCAACAACACCACCTTCAAGACAACTAGGGATTTGAATCCCCAAAAATCCAATAAAAAAATAAAAAAATTCAAAAAGAAGAAAAAACGACATCGAGCACGATGAGATGAGAACACCACCTTGGATGCAACACCATCAAATTTTCCTTTAATTTCAATTTCAGTTCCATTTCATGCACGTCAGTCAAGTCCTGTACAAAGTCTAAGTCGGAGTCGGAGTCATGTACAACTGAATTTTGATTCCAATAAGAACTCAAATGATGATGTTTCTAATTCAAATCGTTAGCCCTTAAATCCCTTTCCCTTATGCCTTGTTTAACAGAAATAATAAAATTTCTCAAAAAATGATCATGATGTTTTGGAGATGGAAAGGATGTGTCGTGAGAATTTGAAAGTCGAGATCCCTTTCCTCCATTAGTGGATATGGTTGCTTTATTTAAGAATTACCTAAAGGTGAGATGCACACCTGTTAGGACTAGCATGAGGAAGAACACTAGAATTGTTAAACATGTGTTATCCATATCCACTTCCTGTGCAATCAGAAATGAGATTCCAAGGAAGAAAAGAGACATGGGTTCGCACTTTATCACCAGTCAGATAGCTGACACATCTTTTGCTCGCACTCTGCTCGATAACGGATCCTCAATCAATCTATTGCCATATTACTTCATTGATCATCTAGGCTTTGGTCCTTTGAGGAGATCGAGAGCACTCCTATATTTTATAGACCTATATATTAAGAGGACTAAGGGAATGCTGAGGGACGTTATCCTTGATATAGACGGGAAGCAGTACAAGGGGGCTTCACGGTCCTAGATATGGATTGTCCCCGAAGATGTCCAGATTCTCAGATTATCCTTGGTCATCCTTTTTTGAGGATGTCTGGAGCTATATTTGATCATACTCTGGGAAATATACGCTTTCATTCATATGATGAAAGTATATAGTTAGAGATGCAACAAACAAAATGGTAGAGACCTGATTCGGAAAGCAGTACATAATATCTCTCGTCGGAGGCTGAGTGATACTGAGTTGACACATTTGATCACTAGCAGCAACAATCAGCTTGAGTTGATGAGTCCCTCTCACCAGGAGAGGACAATGTAGATGAGGTAGTTCGACAGATCCTGCAGAATCAAACCTTACCCATAGAAGAATTTTCTGATGCATCTCCATACATTCTCGATGACTCAGAAGCTGACTTCAGCTTGTCAGACCTGTTCCCTTCAGGCCAATTAGAGGATGAGGATGACAAGTTGGATGCGGCTATCACAACAAATCTAGCCACATCTACCACATAACCAGATTTAGAGGCAGTTGAGCCAAATCTACCCGATAACCATACCATTCCCGCGCTCAAACATCTACCCCTACCTTGGAATATCCATTCCTTGCGAATCCTACCTCATAATATCTCGATCATTATCAGTGCTATCCTAACCAGAGAACAAGAATCTTTCTTGCTAGAGATTCTTGAATAGAACAACAAGGCCATAGGCTGGAACGTGTACGATCTTCACATGATTAACCCCGCTTTGTGCTCACATCATATTTACCTTGAGGAAGGTTCTTGACCCCCTCGTGAGTTTCAACGTGGTCTGAATTCAAACTTACGAGATGTGTTCAAGAAAGAAATAAGGAAATGGTGTGACATGAGCTTTATATATCCCATCTCTGACTACAAATGGATGGCACCACTTCATGCAGTCTCTAAGAAGGTAAGACTTCATACAGTCACCAACTTGGATGGAGAGGAGATTCTGACATGAGTACCCACGTCGTGGCATGTCTGTGTGGATTACAGACGCTTGAATGCCACAATGAAAAAGGATCATTTCCCCTTGCCATTTATCGATCATATCATGGAGAGACTTGTGAGGAAAGAATTCTTTTGCTTCTTAGTCGGATACTTGGGCTAAAATCAAGTAGCCATCTCTCTAGAGGAGTAGGAAAAGACCACATTCACATGTCCATTCGGTATGTATACATCCAGGCGCATGCCTTTCGGGCTATGCAATGCACCGGGGACTTTCCAACAATGCATGATTGCAATATTTGTCGAGATGGTGGGTGATTTCCTGGAGGTCTTTATGGATGACTTCTCGATTCATGATAATTCATTTGACACTTGTCTATCTCATTTGGATCAAGTCCTCAAAAAGTGTAGCGAGGTGAATCTGGTGCTCTCTTGGGAGAAGAGTCATTTCATGGTTCAAGAGGGCATTGTGTTGGGACATGTCATCTCCAAGAGAGGAATGAAGGTTGACACTATCACAATGGATGTGATAAAAAAAACTTCAACCACCAACCAACATCAAGCAAGTGCGGTCGTTCCTCGAGTATGTCAATTTTTACCGCAGATTCATAAAGGACTTTTCAAAGATTGCCCGACCATTAACAGAGCTCTTAGGAAAAGACATGGAGTTCATTGTATATCACAAGTGTCTTGAGGCTTTGAGATCCTAAAGAGGAAGATCATGGATGCTCCTATCCTATAAGCTCCAGATTTATCTCTACCCTTTGAGATCATGATAGATGCTTCCGACTTTGCAATTGGGGACGTGTGAGGACAAAGGAGAGAAGGGATCCCATATGTTGTCCACTACACAAGCAAAGTATGCTCGGGCTCAAAGGAATTATACCATCACAAAGAAGGAAATGCTTGCTGTAGTATTTGCCTTGGACAAATTTAGGTCACATCTTTAAGGGTCCAAGGTTACTGTGTTCACAAATCACACAACCATCAAGTACCTCATGGAAAAGAAGGACATGGAGGTGCATCTTCTTAGATGGATTCTATTACTCTAAGAATTCGATTTGCAGATCAAGTATAAGACTGGAATGAACACTCTAGTGGCTGATCACCTCTACCACATTAAGTCACATAGATCCCCTAATACTAACACCATCAAGGACTCCTTCCTCGACGAGTCGATCTAATCTGTCGACTCTCTCCCATGGTATGCCAATATGGTGAACTTCTTGGTATTTGGTACAATTCCCTTCTGACTGACCCAAGAGCATCATTGACGACTTAAGTCGGAATCTCAGAAATACCATTGGGAGGATATGTTCCTTTTCTTTGAAGGTTCGGATTGTGTCTGGTGGAGGTGTATTCCTCAGGAGGATTACATAAGTGTCCTCACATACTGCAATTCCTTGGAGGTAGGAGGACATCACTCCGAGAAGAGGACCACCTGGAAAGTACTTCAGTGTGGTTTGTATTGGCCGATCTTGTTCTGTGATGCATATGCATTTGTTAGGTTGTGTCCAGTGTGTTGGAGAATGGGAGGGGACCATCGGTCCCAAAAATGAAATGTCCATGCAACCTGTCATTATGGTCGATATTTTCGATGCACGAGACATAGATTTCATGGGCCCATTCCCTAACATCCATGGCTATGAGCACATTCTAATGGCGGTAGATTATCTCTCTAGGTTGGTGGAAGCTATCCCTACCCGAGCCGTAAATAACAAAACTATATGCAAATTTGGGAAAAATCACATCATTTTAAGGTTTGGGGTCCCCCAAGTCATCATCTTTGATGGGAGAATCCACTTTGTTATATAGAAATGAAGAAGTCAACAAAGGGCTACGACATCAAGCACTGTGTCGCTAGTCCATACCGCAGACAATCGAATGTCATGGCAAAGGTGTCGAATAGGTAGGTGAATGGCATTTTGCAGAAGCTAGTCTGCCCTGATAGGAAGAACTAGTCCTAGCTCTTGGACCAAGTTTTATGGACATACATGACTGCTTACAAAACCCTGCTTGGAACCTCCCCATTCTGAATGGTATATGGAAAGCCGTGTCATTTGCCCACTGAGCTGGTTCACAAATCTGAATGATTAATAAAGAAAGTTAATTGGAACATACATGGATGACAATAGAGCAGAAAGATGAACCTAAATGAGCTGTCCAGAAATCGGAAACAAGGCATATGATAACAACGTGATCTACAAGGACATAACCGAGCGTTGGCATGATCATCAGACACAAGAGTTTTTCTCCATGGCATAAAGTATGGTTATTCAATGCCAAGTTGAAGATTTGCCAAGGCAAGTTAAAGTCCAAGTGGACGGGACCCTTCATTATTAGAGAAGTGCACATGAACGACAACGTATAAATTTCAGATATTACAGATGGTGCACGATCGTTCCTCGTAATCGTGCAACTGCTGAAGCATTTTGTAGGATCATATGAGCAGTTAGCCCATGTTGAAGAGATCTCATTCATGCGTTTCCCAGAATCCCATGATCCACTCTTAGGGAATGCATGAATCCTCACTATTCCAAACATATCCAAGAATCTCTTCCCCACTCCCCTTTCTTGTTGCACATTTACCAATCCCATCGGTTCTCACACATGCTCCTTTTCTATACTTAGGTTGACCAAAGCCTACATATAGGGGGGACTGATGCTCTCCCTGCATATTCAACCATTTCTTCTCCTCTTGACCTCGACTGCCCTATTTTTGCTCTGGGCGTGTTGGCTTATATACTTCTATTCTTTTCACTCTCTTACGCTTAGCACAAGCTATGCATTTTCCTCGCTTTCAGTGCTCTGAGGACATATCACACTCTAAGTATAGGAGGTGTGTATATATTACATATATATTTTACCCATAGCTTGTACTTTTATGTATTTTATGTATATAATATTCAATAAGTACAAGATGAGTAAAATTGGTATTTTTTTGTGTTTTTGTAAAATACATGTAAATTTGTATATTGTATTTTTGTACAAGCTATACATATGTATACTGTGTAAACCATACTCTTTGTGTAAAACTTGTATAACCTTGTAAAGATTACGAAAATAATATTTTTGTAAAATTGTTGTAAAATAAGATAATAACAAAAAAAGAGACAAAAAAGGAAAAAACTTTTTTCAAATAAAAATGGCTTATTATTCATTCTTGCATTCATTTAAAAAAAATTATTTTGCACTTTATCCACATGCATTTCATATTGTCTTGCATATCATGCGTATGCAAAGTGGAAAGACACTGGGTTCTGAATCGAGTTATGAACAGACATTGAGGATAGACTTGACCTGACCTTAATCTACTTAAATTTCAGAGGAACTTCATTGAGAAGTAGGATTTTAGGAACTTCAGGTCTTAGACTTAATTCTCTAAGTTCACAAGACAATGTATAGACTTGACTCTTAGTGTCTAACCTGATCATCTCATTCTAAGTAGACTCTTGGATATTATTTTGTACTCTACACTGTGCACTTAGCTCAACTCAGACGAGGTGTTATAAGACCGTGTGTTTCTTTCTTTGGTAGCATGGACATCTAAAGACCGGAGCACCGGGTTGAAATAAAGCTTTGGATGAGGGATGGACTGCTAGTGCAATTATTTCTAAGTCCCCAAAACATGGGCATACCAAAAGATCCTATATCCGTCGGGGAACAAACGATCCATGCTGAGCAAACATAATTCCTACAAAAAAGAAGCCAATACAAAAAAGTTTCAAGCTTCAGATAGAGTACAAATCTAGTGAAGACTTGGCTACACCAATGAAGCTTCACAAGAGATTAACTACAATGGTCACTCTCCACTTCTTTTTCCCTTCTTCTATACTTCTCCTCCCACTCGTTGTGAACTAGCACGTTCATGAGCTTAGAAGGAAATACCTGAGTTACCGAGGATGAGTTACTGGAGGAGGAGATTGCATGGTAGTCCGACATCTTGGATGGGAAGAGTTGACACCCTTCACACACCAGATATGGTTATTTGGTGTTTATGTGGGATGCTTTTAGAGGGGGTTGATCTAAGCTGACTTTTGAGTCGGGTCTGGGTAATGACTTGTACAACTTGGAGGATGTTGTTATTAAAACCAAATTCTCATAAGGATTTCCACCACATTATTAATTCAAAGGTCGAATCGAGCTCTATTTTCACCTTTTGTTCATGACCTTGATGTCGAACTCAATATCATTTCACTTATGCATTTCATTTTATTTGCTCAGGGACAAGCAAGGTTTAAGTATATGGGGTTGATGAATATGCGATTCATCACTCTAAAAGATGAAAATAGAGCTCTGTTCTCAAGTAATTATCTGTAATTATTCATCTACATCGCATTATTATCATTCATGCACTTGTAAATAAGATACACATTTTATCATGCATAATTGTATTAAAGAAGAAGCCCAAAAACATTGTAAATTATCACATGCATATTACCCTATTTTCCTTGAGATTTATTTATTATAACTCTAAATAAAATAAAATCAACTGTATAGTGTATGTATCACTAACATTAACAAAAGAAAAATATCAGAAAAATACTAAGTTATATATATGCCCAATAAAACCCAAACACTAGTTTTGAGACTAAAAGCCGTAAAAGTGAATATCTCTCTCATACAGTCTCCTATGGAGCCCTACTCACTTTAAATTAATGTGTGTTCAATTATCTACAAAACAAGACCAAATTCAAAAGAATGGAGTTCATATGTGAAACTCGGGTTTTGAAGTCTCATTGTATATTATACATATTGATTATTTTGACCTTATTATTTCATGTACAAAAATAACTCTTTTAGATTTATTTATTTTTCATTTTTTCTTTGATTTTTGTTTTAATAAAATGTGTAAAAATCGAAATAATAATTGAAATAAAAATCAAAGAAAATAAATCAATCTGAGTCTATATTTGTAGTATGTATATATGTACCTTATATTTTTGTAATTATTACAAATAAAGAAAACTAGATTAAGGTATATATATTTATTTTATATTTTATATGATTTTATATGATTTTTACTTTATTTAAAAATTACAAAAATAAAAAATACAAAATACAGTATTTTATATTTATAGAGTACTAACAAAAATAATTTTTGTACAGATGATCACTTTTGGCTTTAGTCCCTTCAAGAAAGTTATATATATCGTTGAGAAGAACAACTATCATGAAGACCAAATTTTTATCTGACTTCATTTGCTATTTCTTTTGATTTAAGTTTTGATTTTTTGGTAGCAACACGTGGCAGCTCCTAGAGGTGCCACGTGTCACTCCCTTTTTGTTTTTAGTTCATTTCATTTTCTTTTTATTCATTCATTTATTTATTTTACTAATTATATTATAATTATTTTATCATTTTTATTTTTAAATTTTATTTAATTTTTCTCACCACGTGGCCATGTCCTAGTGCGCCACATGGCCCCCCTTCTTCTCCCCCTTGTACTCGCCTCCCGCTCGTTTGCAGCTGCCGCGCACGTGGGTGCTTTGGCCCGATTCATCCGCTTGACCCGTTCACTTGATTGATCCCCAATCGCCTCCAACGGGCATGCACGACCACGCTCCCCTCTCGCAACCGCTGCCTTAACCTCACTGCTCCACCCCATGTCACCCTCTATCCCCATCTCCTCCTTTCTCTCCCATCGCTAACCGCCCATAAAAGGTCCTGCGTCGCCGCCGCGCCCAATCGTCCGTCGATAACATGATAAAAGAGAGAGAAAGCGCCACCAGCTTCCATCTTGATTATCCGGTGACAACGGACTCAAATTGAGGTGGTGACGTCGTTCTATCCTTCATCGCAGGCATGATACAGAGCTCTTCTTCAAGCTCTGTTGCAGAGCTCAACCGAGCCTTGCCGAGATTCAATCTTGATCTCTTACAACCTGGAGGCAACGAGCAGAGGGAGATCCTTCCTCCACCCTTTTAGTGAAGAACCCCCTTCCAGGTAAAGTTTCTTCTTTTTTCTCCTCTTCCTTCTCTTTGCTCTTCCTTCCCCCCTTCTTCTTCTTCTTCTTCTTCTTCTACCACTTCTTCTCCTCTTCACGGCCACCCCATCACTCCACCCCCTCTCTTCTCCTCTCCATCTTCTTCTTCTTTCTTTCCTCCCCTGATCGTAGACCTCCGCTAATCAAGCTCCTCCAACACCCCCGCTCACCCACTGCCATCACATCTCTCACTGCTCTGCCTTCGCCCGATTCCTCTGCCTGACCCGTTTGCCCGATTCATCCCCAACCACCTCCAGTGGGCGTGCATGACCGTGATCCCCTCTTACAACCGTAGTCCCAACCTCACCGCTCCACCCTACGTTTCCATCTCTCCCTATCTTCTCTTTTCTCACCCACCAGCAACCACCCATAAAAGGGCCAACCATGTTCCATTCACGAGTTGAGAGCCCAACCTCCGATTCGCAGCTGGTGACTGGTGCTGCATCATCATCTTGAGAGCGATAACGATGAGAGATCAATCCTCTGGCAAGATCCAAGGCGTGACAACCTTGCTGCAACCCCATCCTCAGCACTGCGAAGCCTATGGACAAACTCTGCCACATCGATTGAGGCGGTGATCTAGGGAAGATCTTTGATCTTCGCAACCCCCACCACGATAAGGAGTTTCTCCTCCGAGCAGCTCCTCCTCCTCCAACGAACTAATAGGTAGTCCCTCCTCTTCCTCCGCCTCCTTCCTCCTCTTCCTTTGCTTCCTCTTCCTTCGATCTCTTTGAAACCCTGATGTTCACTCCACCCCCACACTTCCAATAATTGCAAAAGAATAGCCTTAGGGTTTTAGGTAATTTCCCGTTCGTCATGTCAACATTTATTTATTTTCTTTTCCCTATATTGCATTCAGGCCTATGTCTTTGCATCTCATTCTGAACTATCATTTGTTTTATCATTTTAAAAATTACATGATATAGCTCAATTAATTCTTTATCCAGTGACTAATTATCTGCAATTTTGGGAGCCATGATCAATTTATTACAATTTAGTGTTAAATTGCAAATTTTACCCATATGAGCTTTTGTGATTCACATAAAATTATTTGTAGCTCTAAAAATTCCCCAGAAATCAATATATGTAGAATTAATTATGTTCTTTCATATGCCCAAAAATCATCTCATTTGCACGCATATCGAGAGTCCAATAAATTATTTTGTGAATTGAGTAGATGATTTTTAATTGATTAATAACTTAATATTTTAAGGAATTAAAAATCATTCTGGATTCTTCATCATCAGAGCTATTTAAGATAAATTTTAGTTCGTGAAATTATTGAGTTTTGATATTTATTAAAATTAAATTACTCTAACTCAAATTCACATGGTCTGCATTTTTAATTCATAATAAATTCATTATGCATTAGAAAATTCAAAAAAATCAAAGTTACATAGTTTTGCATTTTTTCACATTCTGGCCAAGTTTTAAGATTTTTTGGAGATCATTTGTCCGAAATTTACATTTTAGCCTTTAAACTTTGCTAAAATTACATTTCATCGTTAATTGCATAAAAATATATAAAAAATGCTTCTATGAAAACCTAACATCTATATCATCTATTAATTGACCTAAGGAGATCATGGTCTCCCTGAGTTCGACCTTGGTCTTGCCTAAGGAAAATATAAATTTGATTGCTCTCTTTAATGTAATATTAGTTTAAGTGGTCTTTTTGATTAATACGTAATTGTCCTTTGATAACACGGAAATTCGAACGGTCGTATTGATCCACAAGGCGGATCAACAATCGATGTGTTGACCACTTCAAAATTCCGCATCAGTCAACAATTAACCCACGACAATATAAATAAAGCGATGAAAATAGAAGTGGAGTTAAAATTTATTATTAACTCTATAGAAATGTGTATAGGTGCAAGTATGTGTAGAGGTCGAACACAGGGAGCAGACAGGTAGAACATGGCACTAATGCTTAAAAATGTGAATGTGAATGAATTGTCCATCTATGCTTATTTTGTTGGTTTTTAATTTTATATATTTTTTAATTTAATTTTTATATTTTTATAATTTGCTTTTTAATTTTCTGATTTTTTATTTTCTTTTTATATTCTATATTTTTATATTTTCTTTTTCAATAATAGAATATATATATATACAATACAAGAGAGAAAGAGGAATAGAGTATTTATAAAAGTAAGTAAAAATACTCAAAAACCAGGAAATAAAATGTTTTTGGTCTTTTTATAATATTATAATGTTTTTGTGATTTTTATGAATTTTTCCTAATTTTTTGTATTTTTAAAGTCAAAAATACTGAAAATAGTGAATAAAATACAAATTTGAAACTAAAATGGAGAAATAAAATAACAATCAGTAACAAAAATTCTCCAAATTAATTTTCAATTAAAGGTAATAAAATAAGGAAAATTCAAACACAAAGATTATATTTTTAGAATTTTTCGGGAATTTTTAATATTTTTATAAAGATTTTTGGAGTTTTCTAATTTTTAAGGTTTTTATTTTGAAATTTTATATGATTTTTGGTTTGAAGCTAAAATACACTGAAACACACAAAATTGAATTTTTTTGGAATTTTTCAAAAAGCTTTACTATTTTTTATGGATTTTTAATGCAAACAGTGTTGAAAAAGCATATTTTTGATTTTTAAATAATTATGAAAATGCAATAAAAATGCAATACAAAAATATAGCGTGAATGAGCAAGCAAAAAGGAGCATGTCGTATTTTTTGTTAATTTTTCAAAATGATACACGAAATAAATGCAAACAACAAATGAAAATCACACAGCTGGCAAGGGTATAAGTGCAAATAACTAGAAAGTCAGGGGCCTAAGTGTAATTTTCTCACAAAATATATAACTAATTAGACAAGTTCCAGGACCAAATACAAATATTCAAAGCCGCAAGGGCACACCTGCAAAATAGCCACCCCAGCACGTGACTAGCACGCGCCTAGGAAAGACCTAAGTGCAAAATACAAAAATCCCAAGGGCTTACATGCAAATTACCCAAAAATAATACACATTCCAAAATAATTCCTGGAGTCAAACGAAATAGACAAAGTTGCGGGAGATCCAGTGCAAAATCACCACCACCCCATGTGCACAGATCACGTGAGGTGACGTGGACTGGACTTAAATGTAAATAACCAAAGCTCAGGGGGCTAGATGCAAATATTACAAAAATATTTAAACTCCAGATAAAAGATTAAGTACTAAAGAGAAATACAAAAATGGCACGGGGCTCAGATGCAAAATACCCCTTATGCGCGCGATCCAACGGCTGGGGATGATTCACTTGAACACGTGGCAGACGCTGGACGACGGATGATGCTTCGCGGCCGACGTTCGAGATTAGATCTCAGATCGAGATCCGACGGTGGAAAGCGCTGAAGATCCGACGGTGGCTGTGCGAACTGGAGGTGCGGCCCGATCCGACGGCGCTGAGGGGCGGAGCAAGAACAAGGGAGGAGCGCCAGCGATGCGAACTTCCCCGAGCTCCAACTTCGTCCTCCGGCATTCTGGAAGGCTCAAAATGGGGCCGCAAGCTCCTGGGAGCTTCCTCTAGGTGCTGGAGGGTCCAAAATTCCTCGGCGATGGCCGAGGTTAGCTGGAGACGACGGCGGAGCTGGTGGGGCTTCAGGGGTCTCCGGCGAAGGTCAAAATGACCCCCAAGCGCTCGTTAAGGTCCAAGTACCTGCAAGAAAGGGTGAGAGGATCCAAGGAAAAGTGCCTGGACCCTGCAGATGCGAAATGACGGCGTGAAACAACGTAAAGGGGCTCAGCCGGAGGAGCACTCCGGCCAGGTGATCGATTGGTTGATTGGATGGATGAAACGTAAAATTTCTTTGAGGGTTTTACTCCTACTGCTACGGTGAACAAAATACAACGAAAATAAAAGGAGACTAGGGCTGCATCGATGGCTTGAGCCAGAGGGAGGGGGTACCTCAACGCCGACGAAAG
The DNA here is from genome assembly GCA_037367405.1 of Ottelia alismoides. Lineage (NCBI taxonomy): Eukaryota > Viridiplantae > Streptophyta > Magnoliopsida > Alismatales > Hydrocharitaceae > Ottelia > Ottelia alismoides. The sequence goes on along the minus strand of JAZKJV010009751.1, from coordinate 77,626 downwards.
GCGGAGGTGGTGGAGCTGCCTCAAGGCTCGCTCGACCCGCCTGAAGGTCTCCAAGCGAAGCTGTCACCTTCCTTGGTTGATTCGGGACAAAGAGGGGATCAGAGCTCTTGGAAGAGGGGTTCAAACTCGAAAAGAAAGAGGGGGGGGGGTGGCATTTTGAAGGGTTGACGGATGGGCGAGAACATCAAGGCGTATCGAGCGAATCGTCGATCCATTCCGCGAAACAACGCAAGGGCGTGAAAGCTCGATTGTAGGGGAGGAAAAGTTGTGAAGGGCTCGACACGATTTGGTGAAAGAAACGGTCTCCAAAATTGGGAGAAAAACGAGGAAAACTCAGTCTGACACGCATCAGAGGCAAGATCAGACAGTTGACCTGAGGTCAACTGTCCGCGCCCCCTGGTTGGTCCACGTGGACCAACCAGGAAAAACCTCTGGAAAAAGATTTAGAAATTAATTTAAAAATAGTAAACGATTTAATTAATTTTAGATTATTAAATAAAAATGTTTATTTTTTATGATTTATTTTATTATGAATTTTAATTATTTTTAAGAGGTATAAAAATGTAAGTTATCTTTTATACCCTTTATAGGTATATATATATATATTTTAATATTTTATTTTTTTCATGTATTTAATTAATTTATTTTTTGTTTATTATTTTATAAATTTATAAAGTATTTTTATACACTTAAATATATTTTTATTTTATTTTTCTGATGTATTTTGTACACTTAATAAAATAGAAGTGTTACTTATATAGGTATGTTTATAGGTCTTATACCTATGTATTATAAATATATAAGTATTTTAATTTGTGTTTCTTTTGTATTTTTATTCTGATTTTAATGTACAAATAAATTATAAATAATATTTACAAAATTATAAAAATATAGAATTATAAAATAATAAAATGAATATTTTAATATGTACAAGTATATAATAGGGGTCCAAAACTCAACTTTCAAACGGAAGCTCCCCAAATGCGAAACCACCATCATTAAATATCTTGTTTTAAATTATATACAATTAAAGTTAGTTTGATGCATTTCGAGCTTTTATTAGGGAGATACAGGTCTGGGAAGTTGGGATTCTGGATTCTTATTTAGATCATAACTTTTTATCTGTACATTATTTTGTGTGAAATCAATTTTATATTTTTCTTTATTTAGTTATCTACAACTTTCATGTACAAAGTTCCTTTATTTGAAGTTTAAAAAGTAGAACAAAAAATAGGTCTCAAAATGAATAAAGAATGAATTAAAAACAGAGGTATTTTGATTGTATTCTGGCCCTTATCTCCCCCTACTTTATTCCTTGTCGACCTAGTCATCGAGATGCCTAGGTCTCGGGGTTTTGGGTCATATAATATTTACAATATTTTATTATTTTTCTTTTCTTTTATTTATTCTATAATTTTGGCTTTAAATACAGTATTTTATATACTTATTACATGCGCATGCATGAATGCTAAGATGCGGGAATTAAGAGTATTTACACGCATTTGCCAGGGTTTTTGAGGCCAAAATGATAGAATAACGATGATGAAATGTGGATTCATCATCCCCCTATAATTTGCCTTTGCTAGTCCCTAGCAAACACTTATGTAATAAGTGCAGAAAGAAAAATAAAGAAAAGAAAAAGAAGAATTTGGATTTAGTTTAATTATCAAACTTGTCTTCGCAAAATCAAAGTCTGGAACTTAAGTCGGATCTTTGGAATTTTAGTGCGGGCGGAACCTTAATGAGAACCAGATTTGAAATCCAACAGTCCTTGAGAATCCCAATACTCTGTTCAAGTCTCCTCAATAGCCAAGTCAGAAATACTTCAATTCATACGCAAACCCTTACGGTTATGAATCTGACTCGTACAATGCAAGTGATTGTGGCTCTCCCCAACTAGAATGACAAAGAGACTGACTTCTCCAGTACGACAACCAAATGATTCCCCAATCCAACAACTCCTTCCTCGAGGAGCGGGGTATTCCCTTCTAAGTTCAAGTGGCAACCAACTCAAGAGGAGGGGGTGAAGAGAAGAATGGATGGTAGCCAGTGTAGCTACCTATCCTAGGATGCAAGACCAGTGTAGTCAAGTCATCTAGCTGCAGGCTCACATAATTTGACTTTGGAACTCAAGCTTGGTTATTGACTTTACAACATACGTACATACTTTGCAGACAATTATTTTTGTACATGCCCATCCCTTTTTTTTGAAATACTATATACAACAGCATTTACATAGGGAGTTTTTCCTCTTGAGCCAGTAGACTATCCCTCTTTTGAAGCTTTATTGCAACCCACACTCTCCTGTCTTTAGAATTCCTCATCACTGGACGGGTTGGGGTGCACTTCCCTCCCTAGAGGAGGACAAGTGTTTCCACTTGTGTGCGTCTCATACCGGCAAATCCAATCCCCTCACCACTCCAACTGAGTTGCGCCATGTGAAAGGTGCAGGTGTCCAAGTTAGGTCATTATCAACAAGAGTCATGCGTGTGTTCCGAGATACTCTACTTAGGCAGTCAAGAATCCATTTAACCAAGTCCCGTGATCCTCAAAGAATTAAGTCAACCAGACCTTAAGTACCTCAAACCCAGTTCCTATAAGGTTCTTGTTATTAGATAGATTTTAAGGTCCAACCAAGTCCAATCTCTGGATTTTTCTTAGACTCGTTCAACTATCAAACTCAATCCGAAAAATGCGACTGCTATGCAAATGCTATGCAACATGCAGAAAATATTTTTGTGATGCAATTTTCAAAGATTTTGAACTTTTTATGAATTTTTGAAAAGATGATGATGCATATGCATTCTTTTTGTATTTTTCAATAGATTTTTCAAATGTTTTTGATATTTTTAATTTTGCAAATGTTTTTGGGATTTTTGAAAACAAAAAGATTTTGGATAAAAACTAGGTGAAAAAGATGTACACAGGCGTGCTTCTTATATTTACAAGAAGTGGATTTTAGGAATTTACAGGGATAAGTGATTAATTTTATAAGTATATACAATAAAGAGTTTTAGGTGTGATGTATGTATTCCTCAAACTTATTTGACATAGGTTTTTCAAACAATTTTGAAAACTATAGTCCAAACTAGTTGTTACAAACAAATTTACAAACATGTACACACATTTGAAAATCATTTTGCAAAGGTTTTCAAACAGTATAGATAGATTTTTTCAAAATATTTTTGCAACCATTTTTCAAACCATTTGCAAATTATTTTTCAAACATTTTATTCACACAAAGAAAATAAACTTTTGCAAACACTCATTTTTACAAAGGTTGAAAACATGTAACAGAATGTTTTCCAAATAGTTTTCAAAAGATTTTTCACAAAGATTTTCAAACTATTTTTCAAACATTTTGCAAAAAACATTTTCACCTGATCTATTAATTAGTATATACAAAAAGAATTTGAGGAATAATCGACATCTTTTTATTAAGGTTTTTAATGTAGTTCAAAGAATCATTAGCCATATTATTAAGAAAATACGAAAGTACGAGTTATGGCTAAAGTATATACGTAGTATATACGACCCCCTATACTTATCTTGAGCTATGTCCTCATAGATCAGAGAGAAAAGAGAAGACATAACTCGTACTAAGTATCGGCAAGTCTAAAGAATGAATCAATGAGAAGTTAACCATCCCCCCTATACTTAGGATCAAATAATCCTAAGTATAGCAGACTGTACACAAAGCAGGGAGGGTCAAGGGTGGGAATGAACAGATCATACTCAGATTGTCTCCCCCTATACTTAAGGTAAGATATCCCTAAGTATAGGCAAGAAGAAGAGACAATGGAAAGGATCGAAAAGAATGAAAACTCGGGGTGCACACCCCCTATACTTAGGACAAAGTACGTCCTAAGTGTAGAAGACTGACAAAAAGGAGCGGCACCTTTTTGATACAAAAAGAAAATAGAAAAGGAAAAGAAGAAAAGATATGGATCAACGTATGAAAGAATGATATGGATAGATGGATCTCTACAGCGAAGGGTGGAATTGATCACCATGTATGAGATGCAAAAGATTTGAGTCAAAGAGCGCATATCATACCAGAAGAATGGGGGCTACGTCAATGGTCGGCAGATCATGATCTAAATATAACTTTAAGCGCTGACCGCTAACACGAAAGGTAGAAGAAGATGACGGCTCGGATATATCAATACTACCATTGTCATGTACCTTCCTGACCACATACGACCCTTTCCACTTGCTCTGTAATTTCCCTGGAAATAATTTCAGCCTGGAATCAAACAACCATACGCGCTGATCTGGCTCAAACTGTTTATGGCTGATATGAGAATCGTGCCATGTCTTCACTTTCTCCTTATACTGTAGGCTGCTAGAAAAGGCTATATCTCTCAACTCCTCCAGGGCTGCCAACTCTACTTTCCTCTGTTCTCCGATACTCTCGGGATCCAATAATAACTTAGTAAATTCCCAAAGTGACTTGTGCTTGATCTCTACTGGTAGATGGCACAGCTTGCCATAGACGAGACGAAAGGGAGATGTCCCCAATGGATTTTTGAAGGAAGTCTGATATGCCCACAAGACCGAGTCAAAAGCTGTGACCAATCCTTTCGGTTTGGGCGGACAACCTTCTGTAAGATAGTCTTGATCTCTCTGTTTGATACTTCAGCAAGACCATTAGTCTGAGGGTGATACGACGTGGCAACACAATGGTCAATGCCATACTCGTCTGCAAGGGCCCTAACCTTGTCATTGATAAAGTGAGACCCCCCGTCTGAAATCAAGACTCTAGGTACCCCAAATTGTGAAATGATATTTTTCCTAAAAAATCGACACATAATCTTAGCATCTACGGCTCGAGCGGGGATGGCCTCAACCCATCAGCTGACATAATCCACAACGAGCAAAATGTGCTCAAACCCCTGACTCTTAGGAAATGGGCCCATGAAATCAATCCCCCATGCATCAAAAACCTCACAAAAGTGAATGGGCTGCATGAGCATCATGTCTCTCTGTCCGCAAGTACCCATCTTCCGACAGTCAGTACATCTCTTCACGAATTCATCTGAATCCTTGAAGAGAGTAGGCCACCAAAGGCCGGATTGGAACACCTTCTGTGCTGTCCGTCTCCCAGAATGATGTCCTCCTGCCTCAAGCTTGTGGCAGTATGTGAGGACGCTATGTTTCTCATCTTGAGGAATGCACCTCCTCCAGATGCTATCCCCTCCTTCATGATAAAGGACGGGATCCTCCCAATGGTAAAACTTGGCCTTTGCCAGGAAGGTCTCAAGTTTCTGCCTGGGCCAACCTTGTGGTACCATCTTGGCAACAAGATAGTTCACAATGTCGACGTACCATGGAAGCGAGGTGATAGCCAAGATCGCCTCATCTGGAAATGTCTCAGTAATAGGTGCGCTGGGCTCAGATTCCTCAAGGTTCTCTAAGCGAGAGAGGTGATCCGTCACCACAATCTTAACTCCAGGTTTATTCTTAATCTCAATATCAAACTCCTGAGCAGAAGGATCCATCTGGTAAGGCGAGCTTTGACATCCTTCTTAGCCATTAGGTACCGGATGGCGGTGTGATCTGTAAAGATAGTCACTCTTTATCCGAGAATATACGATCGATACTTATCTAAAGCAAAGACTACGACCAGCATCTCCTTCTCTGTTACACTATAATTCCGCTGAGTGGCATCCAAAGTCCGACTGGCGTAGTGAATAGCAAACGGCAATCCATCCCTCCTCTGTCCAAGCACAGCCCTACGGCGAAATCAGAAGCGTCCGTCATGATCTCGAATGGGAGAGACCAATCGGGTGGCTGAAGGATAGGAACCGTGACAACCATATTCTTGAGAGTCTCAAAGGACGCCAGACACTTATCATCTACAATGACTCGGTGTCTTTCGTCAGCAAATCAGTGAGCGGTCGGGTAATACGACTGAAGTCCTAAATGAACCATCGGTAGAAATCGACATGCCCCAGAAAAGACCGCAATTGACGTAGATTGGACGATGGATTGAGTTTTCTAATGATATCCACCTTGGCCGGATCGACCTCCATGCCCCTGTTGGAGATGATATGACCAAGGACCATCCCTTGAGTCATCATAAAGTGGCTCTTCTCCCAAGACAAGACAAGATTGACCTCTATGCAGCGTTTAAGCACACGGTCTAGGCAGTCAAGATAAGCATCAAACCCATCGCCATAGACCGAGAAGTCATCCATGAAGACCTCTAAATAGTCACCCACCATGTCCGAGAAAATGGATAACATGCACCTTTGGAATGTCGCCGGGGCGTTACATAGACCAAAGGGCATCCGTCTGAAAGCATACGTCCCAAACAAACAGGTGAATGTCGTTTTCTCATGGTCTTCGAGTGCAATGGCCACTTGATTGTAACCGGAGTACCCGTCAAGAAAACAATAGTGACTCTTCCCAGCTAGCCTCTCGATAATCTGATCAATGAATGGTAGTGGGAAATGATCCTTCTTGGTGGCCTGATTCAATCATCTGTAGTCCACACAGACCCTCCAAGAAGTGGGTACTCGGGTAGCGATCTCCTCTTCAGACTCACTCACAACTGTAGTGATACCCGTCTTCTTGGGCACCACATGTAATGTACTAACCCACTTGGAGTCGGAGATGGGGTAGATAAAATCGGCGCTCCACCACTTCGATATTTCCTTCATAACCACATCTCAAAAATTCGGGTTCAGCCGTCGCTGGAACTCACGTGAAGGCCTAGCATCCTCTTCAAGATATATGTGGTGGGAGCACAGAGCCAGACTAATCCCCTGGAGATCAGCTATACTCCATCCTATCGCCTTGCGATTTCTTTCAAGAACCTCCATCAGACGAGATTCTTGCTCTCCAGTCAAACCTGCTGAGATAATGACTGGGTGCATATCTGGCTCACCTGCAAGGAATTTATACTTCAGCGACTGCGGCAAGGGTTTCAGTTCTGGACAACTGGGAGGTGACAGATCTGGCTTCTGATAAGTCTGTGTAAAGACTACCAGGTCTGCATGAGAGAACTCTCGCTGTGCATGAGAATCCGACGAAGGGGACCCTGCTGAATCATCTATGAACTGAACTGGCTCACACTCCACCCTAGCTGTCAGCTCAGAAGGAATCAAACACGACAAAAAGTCATTGAAATCATCCCAATCAATGTCTGAATCCGAGGGATCTGAACTAGATGCACAAGAATGAAAATCTGCCTCACCACTCGTCCCACAACTGTCAGCCTCAAAGGTATCCTCGTCCAGGGGTGTGCTCTCCAGGCTCTCAACTACCATAAGCTGTAAATATGGTGAATCTGTAGGCAAGGTGAGGGTCTGTGCTATGGGATCTGTCCAAATAGATTCATCATCTGTCATCACAAAATCACACTCCTAGTGGATGTCTAGCCCGACCTCTGTCATCTGCTCAATATCACTGGACTGCTCTGAGCATGCTAATTCTCTCGCTCTGGTCTCGTCAATCGTCTCTATTTGTTTGATTTCGCCCTCTACGCGAAAGCATACCTTCCCGCTGTCATGGTCGGATACCGCCTTGGCAGTGGCCAAGAATGGGCGTCCAAGTATGATGGGGGCTTCGGTTACCGACTCAGGGATCTTCATGTCCAATACAACAAAGTCCACGACGAATTTCAGGCTCTGAATGGTAAAAACCACGTCTCTCAACAACCCCTTTGACCTCTTAGTCGACCTATCAGCAAACTGAAGGACTGTCCTGCTCCGAAGAAGAGGACCAAACTCGAATTGGTTGAGTAAGGCTGCCGGAAGGAGGTTGATAGAAGATTTGCTGTCTAATAGAGTACGATCAAACTGCTGCTCCTGAATCTCGCATCTGACATAGGGAGCTCCTGCATCGGGTCTTTTGGCTGGCAATTTGTTCTTGTCCAATACACAAAGTCCACGGGGAATTTCAGGCCCTGAATGGTAACGACCACATCTCTTAACAACCCCTTCGGCCTCTTAATCGACCTATCAACAAACTGAAGGACTGTCCTGCTCTAAAGAAGAGGCCAAACTCGAATTGGTCGAGTAAGGCTGCCGAAAGGAGGTTGATAGAAGATCCACTGTTTAATAGAGTACGATCAAACTGCTGCTTCTGAATCTCGCATCTGACATAGGGAGCTCCTGCATCGGGTCTTTTGGCTGGCAATTTGTTCTGAATGGTGCATCAAGTGGAATGGGTGAGCACATGGATCTGATCTCTGTGGTTCCTCCTCTTCCTACGGACTGTATTTTTCTCCTTCAAGTTCTTTTTGAAGAGGGGGATGTGCTCAAGTGCTTCCTGTAGAGTCAGTTGGATCTGGAATCTATCAATCATCAGGTTGCTGAACTCTACCTGTTGGGTCTTTTTTTGATTTTCTCTTTTATTCTCCTTCGCCAAGCGGAGTGCTTCAGGGAAGGGGATGGTAGGGGCCTCCGCAGATGGAGGACTAGGAAGAGGCTCCTATGCCTGTGAAGGAGTAGAATCCATACAATGATCATCATACAACACATATGAACTCTATGTGGATACAGAAACCTTTCCTTTATTCATATTTTTGTTCTTTTTGTTACCACAGTCCTGAGATACAAAAGGTGGCAACACAACGTGTGGGAGCTCAACAAAATTAGAAGTGGTGGCCTCAGTACCACCAACGGCATCTGACTTCGCGACATCAGCACCACGCTCTGGCTCTGCATCAAAAATGGTGGCTTCAGCACCACCGTTTGCATCTGGTGCCTTGACGGCCCCAGTACCGTCATCTGGATCTCCATCATTGGTGGCATCAGCACCACCGTCAACAACATCATCATCAATGGCATCAGCACCGCTTCTCTACTCATCTGGCGCTCTTGATTCTTCTTGTGGCTGTCGCTCAGATGAGGCACCACTGGCTGGCATTCTACCGCTCCTAGTAGTCACAAAATTAGCATCATACAAAGAAGACATGTCACTCAAATAATCACTAGGAGAAGTATCCTCTGTGAACTGTACCTGCTCAGACTTCCTCTTCAGATTATTCAGATTTGGCTCAATCTGAGCTGGTATGGCGGCTTTTCCCTTAATGATATCCCTCATCTCCTGCCGGAACTCATCCATTTCTTGCCAGAAGGATGCTCGCTGTTCAGAGAGCAAGCGGGCAAGGTCATCTAGAGCTGGATTCTCAAAGGTGGGAGCCTGAGAACCAGAAGTGTTTCCCTACTGGAAATGAGGCTGCCGCTGCTGGTGGTAGTGGGGAGGATGGGAGTATGTCTGGTGAGGCTGCTGCCGCAGCCTCCACTGCTGTCCCTGATAGACGGGACGAGGACCCTGCTGGTACTGCTTGTGGGTATACTGGGGCTGTGCTGCTGCTGGCTGTTCTGATGGCCCTGAGCAGGAGGCTGCTGTTGGGATGAGGTGCCACCAGTGGTCCAACGGAATCCGGGGTGATCGCGACAGATGCTGGGCTGCTGTGCGTACCGGTCGTACCAAATCCCGTTGACTTCCATCAATGGTTCCTGCTCAATGGGGGATGGAAGAACTACCAGTGGCTGATCCGGTTGATAGACCACCATCTGAGTGTCCTGAGATGGTGGCTGTGATGGGTAGTACTGTAGTAGCAGGACCGACTCTGCCTGGATATGATGGACTTGGCGGTGTGAGGCAGAGGGCTGGGTTGAGCTGCTAATGCTGGGATCATACCGTGATCTGGGGGGCTGCATGGACGTATGTGCTTCCTGAATACACAAGATCTGTGTCTTCAGGTCACTCATGGTCTTCGACAACTGGTCCATCTGGGCCAGCCCCTGAGTCTGCTTCTTCTCGAGGATCTCGATGCGGTCCAACTTCTCGCTAATGATCCCTATGTCGGCTGCGGTGGATTCGGCATGGGTTGTGGCGACTGACGGAATGTGGGGACCGGCATCGATGCGGGTGATCCTCTGAAATCCTACTGCCTGTGGTGGAAGCTTAGGCTGTGTGTAGACACGGGCTTGGTCCATGACTGTGGAATTCTCTGCCATGCCCTCATAGATCTCCTAAACTGCGTCCTCTCCCTTGGAGAAATAAGATCCACCACACGAGGCATTGACAAGCCCCTGCAGCTCCGGTGTCAGCCCACAGAAAAAACTTTGAACCAGATTGGGCTTGGATATATCGTGATGTGGACACCGGTGAACGAGCTCTCTGAATCGGTCCTGAGCCTCGTGGAATTGTTCATTCGGAACCATGGTGAAATTGCTGATCATAGCTCACGCTGCGTTGGTCCGACCGAGTGGATAGTACTTATTCAAGTACTCGCGCCGGAGTTGTGCCCATGAAGTGACGTACCTCCCAAGGTGTTTCAGCCAGTAGGATGCTCTGTCAGCTAATGAGAATGGGAAAGCAATCATTTTGATCGTGTCCGCATCCACCAGTCTGTCGTGGATAGTGCTACAAATCATTTCAAACTCCTGTAGATGGAGATGAGGCTCTTCGGTGGCTAGCCCGTGAAACTTGGGCAGTAACTGGATGGTCTGCGGGAAGCTCAAAGTTCCCAATGATGGGAGGAAGCTGAATCCATCGGTGAGTGAGGGTTGCAGCTAGGTTATGCAACTACCTCATGGTCATCGACGACAACCTCTCCTGATTAGGTTCTCCTCCCTCTCCTGCTACTTCTGGTATATCACCGCCACCGCCCCCAGGTCTGTCTTCTCTTCCTTCTCGCATCTGCGCGATCTCCCGCATGAGGTCACCCATGAAGACTCCCTGGTCTCTGATCTATCTCTGCATGGTTTCCAGAGATGCTAACAATAAATTGTTGATGACAGCTTGGTCGTATAAGAATGGAGGGTGTTCCTGCTCATCTGGGTGTTCTCCTCTGTCTGCTATGTCTGGATTCTCTGAAAATGCAAAAGAACCCATCTCAGGTGCCGTCAAATGATCTGAGCTCTGTGATGCACTAAACTCTGACACTCTTGGACCGATGGAAGGAGAAGGGTGGTCGAGGGGGAACAGGGTGGAAGTGAACTCAGGCTTGGAGAGTAGGTCTGGACTCCCCAAGGTCGTCCTAGATGAATAAGGAGGAGTGCTGGATAGCAGTGTCGCCAGAGACGGCCTAAGAGATCTCTGTCCCATCATCGTGATTATTGAGAAGAGCAAGGTTGAGAAATGAAGGGGCGGGGGCAAAATTGCGCACAATTGTATGGTGTTTTTGATCTTGACCTAGATCCAACTAATCAATCAAACACAATACAAGGGGTTCATCAACTCAACGCGTGAAGCCGTGAAGGTTCGGCTATTATCTTTGTGGTTTTTAGATTGAATTCAAGCAATTATCTTTGAACGAGTCCTTAGAGCGCTACACCTATAGGAGAGAGAGTATTGCCAGAAAAGAATCCCGTACTTGTCCTCCTCCTGTGTAACCTGTAGTCTGCGGTATTTGAGGTCCTTGTAACCCTTCCTGGATCCCTACTCAGCCAAAGAAAAGAGGGAGGAAGCCGATAGGCGAAACCGATACTTCGGATCTCGCTTGCAATGGAATCACCCGTGAGCGTGTAAGATCCTACTCGGATGCAAGATGATAAGATAGACACCCCCGTGAAGGCGTGGCATATGCTCGATACTTCGGACAAGGTCGATGCTCTACACAACAGAGAGTCATCAATGGCGACCAAGCCCTACTCGTCTACGTACGATAGTAGCGTCAATACTTCGGAAATCCAGGCGATACACAAGGCAGCCACAGACTGGGTTTTGGGCTCTAATCCTTACGAAGCCGCTCTACTCACTTGGAAGGAGACCTTCCCATGCAACCTGAATATAAATGAGGGTATTACTCACCCCAAGCAATGAGTCCAATTATCCAATTTATTTAGGTCAAGTTTTCTTTAGCAATCCTTTTTTTAATTTTTTTGGTGTTATCAGTTGCTTTGAGTCAATTCAATACAAGCGCCTAACGTTTTTGTATTTTTCTTTGGTTCCTATTTGATCCAAAAACAGAGGGAAAAGAGTCGGAAAAGCAATGTAGGGCGGCACCAAGATGGAAATCTCACCTTTGTGCCTAAATGATGAATGTAAAGATAGAAGACTTACAACGCCTCCCAGCTCTCTCCATGCGGGATGCAAAACAGGAATTTGTAAACCTAATCTATATGTCGATATGCACACGAGAATCGTCCTAAGCAGGCAATTGCTAGCGTGAAGAACCACAAGTCGGTCACCGATCTTCAATCCAAGAGTCCGGTCTAGGCTCACCCCTCCTCCTCTCGACACATCGAGTTCAGGAGCAGCGCTTGGTAGGGTGGGCTCGCGACACGAAGGCTCGAAGATGATGTGGCGACTGTTTAGAGTTTTAAACTAAGTCCAAAACACACTACAGGTACATGCAAAGGTTGTTAGGTGTTTGGACCTAATTTACTCGATCAAGCAAGCCTAAAGACTAAGGGCTCATTCCACAAAAGAAAAGAAAAATAAAACAAAACTGGAAAATGACAAGCGGGAAAACGATGAAAACCGCGGTGAGCCTCCAAGTGAACAATCACTTGGAAATTAGGCCCGAGTGTTCAAGTCCGAATGTACCTGTATTATTACAAATTAATAATCTCTCTCTCACTAAAATAAATAACTAACTAACTATCTCTCTCAAATCTTCCTGCTCTCTCCTGCCGGCCAGGGTAGAATAGCCGACTCCGCCTCCCTAGGATGCTCAGGATCCCTTAGGTGATCCTCCTCGATCAGCGGTCCCTCACAAGAAGACGAGAGAAGAATGGTCAGATAGCTCAATAAGGTATATCAAAAATAGAGAGATCAAATAAAGCAATAATGTAAGCAATCACAAACACTCAAAAATACGATCTACACGCTGTTGCTCCCTGGCAACGGCGCCATTTTATAACCCAGAAATTCGAACAGTCGTATTGATCCACAAGGTGGATCAACAGTCGATGTGTTGACCACTTCAAAATTCTGTATCAATCAAAAATTAACCCACGACAATATAAATCAAGCAATGAAAATAGAAGTGGAGTTAAAATTTATTATTAACTCCACAAAAATGTGTATATGTGCAAGTATGTGTAGAGGTCGAACACAAGGAGCAGACAGGTAGAACGTGGCACTAATGCTCAAAAATGTGAATGTCAATGAATTGTCTATATATGCTTTTTTTGTGGGTTTTTAATTTTATATATTTTTTAATTTATTTTTTAAATTTTTTATAATTTGCTTTTTAATTTTCTGATTTTTTATTTTCTTTTTATACTCTATATTTTTATATTTTCTTTTTCAATAATAGAATATATATAATACAAGAGAGAGAGGAATAGAGTATTTATAAAAGTAAGTAGAAATACTCAAAAACCAGGAAATAAAATGTTTTTGGTCTTTTTATAATAATCTAATGTTTTTGTGATTTTATGAATTTTTTCTAATTTTTTGGTATTTTTAAAGTAAAAAATTTTGAAAACAGTGAATAAATTACAAATTTGAAACTAAAATGGAGAAATAAAATATCAATCAGTAACAAAAATCTCCAAATAAATTTTTGGTTAAAGGTAATAAAATAAGGAAAATTCAAACACAAAGATTATATTTTTAGGATTTTTCTGGAATTTTTAATATTTTTATAAAGGTTTTTGGAGTTTTCTAATTTTTAAGGTTTTTCTTTTGAAATTTTTAATGATTTTTGGTCTGAAGCTAAAATACACTGAAACACACAAAATATATTTTTTTTGGAATTTTCAAAACAGTTTACTAATTTTTATGGATTTTTTAATGCAAACAGTGCTGAAAATGCATATTTTTGATTTTTAATAATTATGAAAATGCAATAAAAATGCAATACAAAAATATAGCATGAATGAGCAAGCAAACATGAGCTATGGTATTTTTTGGTAATTTTTCGAGTTAAAATGATGCACGAAATAAATGCAAACAACAAATGAAAATCACACAGCTGGCAGGGGTATAAGTGCAAATAACCAGAAAGTCAGGGGCCTAAATGTAATTTTCTCACAAAATATATAGCTAATTAGACAAGTTCCAGGATCAAATGCAAATATTCAAAGCCGCAAGGGCACATCTGCAAAATAGCCACCCCAGCGCGTGACTGACACGCGCCTGGGAAGGACCTAAGTGAAAATACAAACATCCCAGGGGCTTACATGCAAATTACCCAAAAATAATACACATTCCAAAATAGTTCCTGGACTCAAACGAAATAGACAAAGTTGCGGGAGTTCCAGTGCAAAATCACCACCACCCCACGTGTACAGATCACGTGAGGTGACGTGGACCGGACTTAAATGTAAATAACCAAAGCTCAGGGGCCTAGATGCAAATATTACAAAATATTGAAACTGCAGATAAAAGTTTAAGGATTAAAGAGAAATACAAAAATGGCATGGGGCTCAGATGCAAAATACCCCTTATGCGTGCGATCCAACAACTGGACACGATTCACTTGAACACGTGGCAGACGTTGGACGACGGAGGACGCTTTGCGGCTGGCGTCCAAGATTAGATCTCAGATCCAGATCTGACGGTGGAAAGCACTGAAGATCCAACGGTGGCTGTGCGAACTGGAGGTGCGGCCCGATCCGACGGCGCTGAGGGGCGGAGCAAGAACATGGGAGAAGCGCCGGTGAGGCGAACTTCCTCAAGCTCCAACTCCATCCTCCGGTGTTCTGGAAGGCTCAAAATGGGGCCGCTAGCTCCTGGGAGCTTCCTCTAAGTGCCAGCGGGTCCAAAATTCCTCGGCGTTGGCTGAGGTTTGCTGGAGACGATGGCGGAGCTGGTAGGGCTTCGGGGGTCTCCGACGAAGGTCAAAATGACCCCAGGCGCTCGTTAAGGTCCAGGTACCTGCAAGAAAGGGTGAGAGGGTCCAGGGCAAAGTGCCTGGACCCCGCGGATGCGAAATGGCGGCGTGAAACGGCGTGAAGGGGCTCGACCGGAGGAGCACTCCAGCCAGGTGATCGATTGGTTGATTGGAAGGATGAAACGTAAAATTTCTATGGGGGTTTTACTCCTACTGCTACGTGATGAAACTCGGTTTCATCATCATAATTTCTCATTATTAACCCCCTTGCTTAAGCTGAGTGTCAATAAAACCCAGTTAATGTCCTGTAATTATCAGAGTCCTTAATAAATTAAAAACCACAAAAAAATTCGCAAAACAAAAATTCGTGGTATTTTAAGACTTAAAAATACCTTCAAAAATATTTCGGGTCTTTGTTTGATTTCATCTCCAGTTTTGGTCAACAAGAAACTTGTAGATCTCATCAAGATCTACAACTTTCATGTTTTGAGTTTTCTCAAATTCGGCCTCTTTAAACCCCAAAAATCAAAAAACCCTCAAATAAATCTGATTGGGCCACGTGGCCCGTTCTGGGGGCGCCACGTGGCCCGGCTCCCCTTGTCTCATCCGCCTCCATTGCCAGCCGTTGGATCTCCCTCCTGATCCAACGGCCAGGTACTCTCCACGCCTTCCATTTGCTTCAACCGCTCGATCAACCTTAGCATCTCATCTTAGCCATTCACTTCCGCTCTCACCAGAGTGCGCCGCGTGGCGTATGCGAGCACCCTCCGATCAGTGTCAGCCACTCCATCTTAGCCGCTTCCTTCTTCCATCTCCTCGACTGTCCGATCTCATCCGAGAATCCATCACAGCCATCCGCTGGCGCTCCGCCTCCAGCCCGACACGTGGCGACCACTTAGGCCCTCTGATCGTGCCGCCATCGATCTAATCGCGACCGTCCTCTCGCGCCTGATTTATAACCGTTGGATCTCACGATCCAACGGTCCAGACTTCGTCTTCAACCGTAGGCTCTCCTCTCTCTCCACGATTTCCACCTCGCGAACCTCCCTCGCCCTTCCTATTTCCCTCGTCTCCCCCGACTACCGCTTACTTCGCCAACTGCCCCACGCTCTTCCTCCATCACCCACGATCCTCACGAACGACTAAGTAACCCACGATGTCCTCCCAGTCGCCCCACATCTGCCTCGAAATACACGCCCTTCACCTCTCCAACCGCCGAGCTCGATCCTTAAATCCACCGCCCCCTCCGTCAAATCGCCTGGTCCACCTGTATGCGGGGCACGACCCAGCCCTCCTCCTCCTCCCTGTGACAGGGGGAGGAGAGAGGATAGAGCGACGATGACCGGAGCCCCTGGTGAGACCCTCCGCCACACACGGTAGAGTTGCGGCACCCCCAGGCCCGCCCGAGCTCGCTGGGACGGCTGCCCAGCATGTTGCGAAGACCCCGAGCTCCTCTCAGAGCTCAAGCACATGCCACATCGCCCGCCCGACGTCAGGTAAGCTCCCTCCTCCTCCTTTGTCTTTTTCTTCAATTTCTTTGATTTAATATAGCTTCCCCTACCATTTTCACCTTCCATCAACCTCATCTTCAGCTTTGCCATTCATCTCCCTTTCACGCGCCTTATTCCGAACACCTTCTCCTTGCTCCAGATTCTCAGCCACCTCCGACCCATCTCCTCCGCCATTCACGGTGGAGGAGCTCCGAGCTCCCCACGTTCTTCGCTCGCCGAGCTCACAGTCCACTCACGCACGCACTTCTTTGTCGCTTCGGCTATGCACCTAACTATGCAGGTCTTCATAATACAACAATGAACGGAGCTCCGCCGGAGGACTTTTGAGCTCCTTCGCTCTTGCTTCTCCGCCATGGTCAGCCCGAACCATGATGCTTGGGAAGGTCCCCAGAGATCCAGCTGCATCGACAACCCTTCAGGGAGCTCCGGGGAGGTCCTCAGTTTCAGAGATAGAGTGGCGGAGGAGGAGCATGTTCGCCGGAGCTCTGAAACCGCCACCAGCTGCAGATGAGGGAGAAGAGCAGTTGCCGTTGGATGGTCCCCTTCCAGCGACCATCCAACGGCCCAGAAGAGGCCACGTCATCGACTCCAGGAGCCATTCGATCACCACGATCGGATGGCCCACAGCCAGCCACATGGAGATGTCATAGCTCCTCCGAGCCTAGTGTCCGAGTCTCCAGGCTTGGATGCCCCCGAGCCTACACCGAACCCCCTGGAGCTTCGGCCAGCACCGAGCCAACATCCAAGCCTACCCGAAGCAGCACCGAGCCTCCTAGCCATCCCAAGCGTAGGAAGCACGTGCCTTGCACGTGTTTTTCTGGGCTAATTGCAACGAGGCCCCGCCGACTTCTCCATATTGCATTCAGGTCCTGCGTCACGTGCAGATCATGTGCACTGTGGGTAATTTGCATTGAAACCCTCGTGGGTTTTCAAAATTGAAAAAAATGCCTTTGTGCGTGTGGGTCATTTACAGGGAAGGTCCCAAACTTTATTTTTATTACATTTTAGTCCCTCCCAGGGACTGTCTGCAAGTTTATTTCATGTTTTCTTTCATTTATGCCCTTTTCTTTCATATTGCATATCTTGAGCACCGTACCTCTGTTTTAGTTGATTTCAGTTCCGTTTCCATGCTTGCTCGATGTACTTTTTAATGGCAACTTTAAATTGTTATTTTGGACACATGCAGCTTTATGTATTAAAAAAATGCATGTTTATTTATTTATTGCATTATTGTGCCTTTGCATAAATTTGACCTATATATATGCTTCAATTCAACACTTAGTTAGATAGATGGAAATCCGATTAATTTGAGAGAGACTCGTGTCCCTGAGTTCGACCTTGGTATCTTGCCAAGTAAAAAATTTCACGATCATCTCATTTTGATCTATTATTGACATATATTTAAATGAGATGATCTTTTTGATGAGCCCAAATCGGCCCGACTGCTACGACAACTCCAAGTGCTAATTTAGCACTCTTAAAGGGCCGATTTTGCGGTTTATCAAATGGCGCTGTTGCCGGGGACACGACTCATTTCTTTTATTATTTGGAATTTTGTTTATTTAATTTCGTGTTTCTTTTATAGGTCAATTTGTTCATCCATTTTTGCATTCAAAAATTTTCTTTCTTATTTTGATCTCTAACCATTGTTTTTGTGGCAGGGCCCTTGACGGATCAAGGAGGCGAGGAGCAGGATGCTTCCCGCTGCGAGGAGCCGCAAAACATACATGGAGCAAATAAGGAAGAAAGAAAAAAAAATATATGTGTCTCGCATTTTATTTTTGCATGTAATAATTCGTCTTTTACAGTGGTCTTTGATCGAAGACTCGCGAGTGTAATCGAACGAATGTGGTTGTGTGGGGATCGTCCCCACTTGAATGTCAACCTAGGACTAGGCACGCGGCTCTCCGAGCTCATTTTATTTTTCATATTTTTATGTGCTTGATCGTAGGTAGGACACACTAAATTATATACGCACATAATCTCGCATCACTTAGATAAAATTAATGAAAATCAATCACCGCTAATAGATGCATGATTAGGTGCGGCTTTTTCGACTTGCATACATGTTGAATTTGGTTTTCAAAACGGCCCCCGTTTTTCACGGATTTATCGTCAAATCACTGCATGATTTCTCGCTTAGCCTAGATCGCGGTTTTTATCGAATACATGTTTTTCTCGGCTTTCATTTCCTAACTTGATCACCTAGGATTAATGGAAAATGGAATGAACGGTAGACGATGATTTCTTGATTTATGTGCTAACCATAATTCAATGATAACCTAAAATAAAATCGGGACTGTTAATTGCAAGTCAAACATAAAATGGAGTAAAACTTTGGTTTTGGGAGAGCAACACCCGCGCATACGCCTTGATTTTTCACTTCACATTTTCTTCGTGTAAATATCTAATGTTTTATCACCAATCAAACCGACAAGATAATAAACCAACCTTGGTTGGTTCCATGAGTGAGTTGGTGAAACTAAGGGTTTGCTTGATTGATTGAGCCATGTTTGCTTCGATATACACCCTAAAACCTTAGTCACTCCATTTCATCTCTGAAGATTCAACCGCTCACTTGTAGATCCATTCCTCTTCTTCGTTCACCTTGGGTCCCTCCCAACATCAATTCCCATCTTTATACTTAGGCCAATCTCAGCCTAAGTATAGGGGGGACCCGAGTCCCTGTGATTTCTCTACTCATCTATCCTTGCCTTTATACTTAGGTTATTTCTAACCTAAGTATAGGGGGAGCCCCTCTTAACTCCCGTATATTCCTATATATTTAAATGGACCTATGTACTTGTAACATCTAGTGCTATGAGGACATAGCAAAGTTTAAGTATAGAAGGGTATGCCGTATTTACCGTATACTTACTTTAGCTACAATCTGAAAAATTTGAAAATTTTAAAATTTTTTGGCTAAGGTAAAACTCTTTGGACTAAGAGAACTCAAATGATTTCGCGTTTTTTTCGATATTATGGTACGCTATTTTTATAAAAATATTTTCGAAAATGATTTTTTTATCTTGAAGAATTCTTTTGAAAATGTTTTGAAAAACTTTTTATTTTGTGTGACATGGTTTTGAAAAATCGCCATCTCTTTTCAAGGAAAGTTGAGTTTAACTCGTGTTTTAACCTTTATTAAAATCCATAAAAAAGAGAAAACCCAAAACCCTTTAAGAGTCATTGGTGACTACTAAACCCAATTAAGTAAACCACATTCAGTGAGGGTTCGCCCTTAGCAGATTGGATGGTTTAGAGGACATCGCGCAAGGCCCTGTCCTCAAGCAACGGGCTTCGGCCTGTACTTACATCCATACTGGCTGAATTGCAGATGCTCAATTGAGTTTAGGAAGTTCTAATATCTCTTGAAGTTAAAATTTTTTTTTCTTGTTTTTGAATGAAGAAGTTGGATTAGTCCTCTACACTTACACTTTCACCCAGGATCTGAATTTGTCAATGAGACTTAGCTTTTTGAGATCTTTGAGATTTTTAGGTTAACCAGCCTTAGCCATCAGGGTCATAGACTTAATTGTCCACATTCCCCTAGGTTTCTAGATTTGCATGATATATTCCATGCTTAGTCTCAGACAAAAAGAAATATGATCAGCACATCACATGCACGACTGCGGTTTTTGATGAGATGAGTTGATTTTTCACCTGAGGGATTGGGATGAGGAAGTTGAGTTTGGATTTGATGTAATGATGCTCGAGGATGGGATAAAATCTTTGGAGGCTTCATGAAACCTGAGTGTCAGCAATATTAGCCAGTATGAGAACTTGGTTCTTATACTAATCTCTTGACATTGACCTAAGTGCCAGGGTGTGAAATAAATAAAAAATGTCGATCAGTGTGCGCCAACTCTTGGTAAAAGCAGTGGAGCTAGCCACAAATTATAGAAGTCAATGAAATTCAAAGAAAAGCTCTCATTCCACAAAGTCAAATATCAAAGAGCTTCCACCAAAGGCGAGCGCTCCCAAACTTTTCAAAGTGTCCACTTGGACCACCGCTATTAGGACCAGGAATCGGGCTTGCACCAAAAAAAGGGCTCTGCATCGTAAATGCTACAAGTCTGGGTGTCGAAGGTACGATAGGTACTCAAAAGAGACACACCCCGGTGTACTCCCAGGAAAACAAGTGCAGACGGCTCCAACTTCTCTTGATGGACGCACTGATCAACACCAAAAAAAATGTGTTGCATAAAAGGCACTAGAGAGAATCCTTGTTCCAATGAGAGGGAGAGAAGAAATGACACAATCCCATGCCCTCCATTACTGGCCTTCCATCGACATTTTCTAAGTCTGACAACTAAAGAGACGGTGGATCAAATGCAAGATTGGATTTATTCCCTAGTGTTGAGGATTGGGTCCTTAGGAGAATTTCTTGGACCAAGACTTTGGGTGACGATTTGACTCTACTCTCGAAATTGCAGTCAACACTAAACTTCATATCCTTTAGTTTATATGTACATCAGAGAGTCTAGAGAAGTAGAGGAATCGGATGCCTCTTGATTAAGGCTGGGTTGAACTCTAGAATTTTGGATCTCTAAAGTCGAGTCGACTTGATTAGATCGGATCCTGTATTCACATGCACAAGGGGTTTAATCCAACTTAGTCATTCTCTTTGATGCTCGAGGACGAGCATAGTTTAAGTATAGGGGGTGATGAAACTCGATTTCATCATCATAATTTCTCATTATTAACCCCCTTGCTTAAGCTGAGTGTCAATATAACCCAGTTAATGTCTTGTAATTACCAGAGTCCTTAATAAATTAAAAACCACAAAAAAAATTCGCAAAACAAAAATTCGTGGTATTTTTAAACTTAAAAATACCTTCAAAAATATTTCGGGTCTTTGTTTTGATTTCATCTCGAGTTTTGGTCAACATGAAACTTGTAGATCTCATCAAGATCTACAACTTTCATGTTTTGAGTTTTCTCAAATTCGGCCTCTTTAAACCCCAAAAATAAAAAAAACCCTCGAATAAATATGACTGGGCCACGTGGCCCGTTCTGGGGGCGCCACGTGGCCCGGCTCCCCTTGTCTCATCCGCCTCCATTGCCAGCCCGTTGGATCTCCCTCCTGATTTAAAGGCCAGGTGCTCTCCACGCCTTCCATTTTCTTCAACCGCTCTATCAACCTTAGCATCTCATCCTAGCCATTCACTTCCGCTCTCACCAGAGTGCGCCACATGGCGTATGCGAGCACCCTCCGATCAGTGTCAGCCACTCCATCTTAGCCGCTTCCTTCTTCCATCTCCTCGACTGTCCGATCTCATCCAGGAATCCATCACAGCCATCCGCTGGCGCTCCGCCTCCAGCCCGATACGTGGCGACCACTTGGGCCCTCTGATCGTGCCGCCATCGATCTAATCGCAACCGTCCTCTCGCGCCTGATTTATAACCGTTGGATCTCATGATCCAACGGTCCAGACTTCGTCTTCAACCTTAGGCTCTCCTCTCTCTCCACGATTTCCACCTCGCGAACCTCCCTAGCCCTTCCTATTTCCCTCGTCTCCCCCGACTATCGCTTACTTCGCCAACTGCCCCACGCTCTTCCTCCATCACCCACGATCCTCGCCAGCGACTAAGTAACCCACGACGTCCTCCCAGTCGCCCCACATCCGCCTCGAAATACACACCCTTCACCTCTCCAACCGCCGAGCTCGATCCTTAAATCCACCGCCCCCTCCGTCAAATCGCCTGGTCCACCTGTATGCGGGGC
Organism: Ottelia alismoides; assembly: GCA_037367405.1. NCBI lineage: Eukaryota > Viridiplantae > Streptophyta > Magnoliopsida > Alismatales > Hydrocharitaceae > Ottelia > Ottelia alismoides. The sequence goes on along the minus strand of JAZKJV010009751.1, from coordinate 55,638 downwards.
ACGACCCATCCCTCCTCCTCCCTGTGACAGGGGGAGGAGAGAGGATAGAGCGACGACGACCGGAGCCCCCGGTGAGACCCTCCGCCCACACACGGCGGAGTTGCGGCGCCCCCAGGCCCGCCCGAGCTCGCTGGGATGGCCGCCCAGCATGTGCGAAGACCCCGAGCTCCTTTCGGAGCTCAAGCACAGGCCACATCGCCCGCCCGACGTCAGGTAAGCTCCCTCTTCCTCCTTTGTCTTTTTCTTCAATTTCTCTGATTTAATCTAGCTTCCCCTACCATTTTCACCTTCCATCAACCTCATCTTCAGCTTTGCCATTCATCTCCCTTTCACGCGCCTTATTCCGATCACCTTCTCCTTCCTCCAGATTCTTAGCCACCTCCGACCCATCTCCTCCGCCATTCACGGCGGAGGAGCTCCGAGCTCCCCACGTTCTTCGCTCGCCGAGCTCACAGTCCACTCACGCACGCACTTCTTTGTCGCTTCGGCTATGCACCTAACTATGCAGGTCTTCATAATACAACAATGGACGGAGCTCCGCCGGAGGACTTTTGAGCTCCTTCGCTCTTGCTTCTCCGCCATGGTCAGCCCGAACCATGATGCTTGGGAAGGTCCCCAGAGATCCAGCTGCATCGACAACCCTTCAGGGAGCTCCGGGGAGGTCCTCAGTTTCAGAGATAGAGTGGCGGAGGAGGAGCATGTTCGCCGGAGCTCTGAAATCGCCACCAGCCGCAGATGAGGGAGAAGAGCAGTTGCCGTTGGATGGTCCCCTTCCAGCGACCATCCAACGGCCCAGAAGAGGCCACGTCATCGACTCCAGGAGCCATTCGATCACCACGATCGGATGGCCCACACCCAGCCACGCGGAGATGTCATAGCTCCTCCGAGCCTAGCGTCCGAGTCTCCAGGCTTGGATGCCCCTGAGCCTACACTGAACCTCATGGAGCTTCGGCCAGCACCGAGCCAACATCCAAGCCTACCCGAAGCAGCACCGAGCCTCCTAGCCGTCCCGAGCCTAGGAAGCACGTGCCTTGCGCGTGTTTTTCTAGGCTAATTGCAACGAGGCCCCGCCGACTTCTCCATATTGCATTCAAGTCCTGCGTCACGTGCAGATCATGTGCACTGTGGGTAATTTGCATTGAAACCCTCGCGGGTTTTCAAAATTGAAAAAATGCCCCTGTGCGTGTGGGTCATTTACAGGGAAGGTCCCGAACTTTATTTTTATTTCATTTTAGTCCCTCCCAGGGACCTGTCTGCAAGTTTATTTCATGTTTTCTTTCATTTATGCCCTTGTCTTTCATATTGCATATCTTGAGCACCGTACCTCTGTTTTAGTTGATTTCAGTTCCGTTTCCATGCTTGCTCGATGTACTTTTTAATGGCAACTTTAAATTGTTATTTTAGACACATGCAACTTTATGTATTAAAAAAATGCATGTTTATTTATTTATTGCATTGTTGTGTCTTTGCATAAATTTGACCTATATATATGCTTCAATTCAACACTTAGTTAGATAGATGGAAATCCGATTAATTCGAGAGAGGCTCGTGTCCCTGAGTTCGACCTTGGTATCTTACTAAGTAAAAAAATTCACGATCATCTCATTTTGATCTATTATTGACATATATTTAAATGAGATGATCTTTTTGATGAGCCCAAATCGGCCCGACTGCTACGACAGCTCCAAGTGCTAATTTAGCACTCTTAAAGGGTCGATTTTGCGGTTTATCACTACGGTGAACAAAACACAATGAAAATAAAAGGGGACCAGAGCTGCCTCGATGGCCGGAGCCAGAGGGAGGGGGTACCTCAACGCCGGCGAAAGGCGGAGGTGGTGGAGCCGCCTCAGGGCTCGCTCGACCCGCCTGAAGGTCTCCAAGCGAAGCTGTCACCTTCCTTGGTTGATTCGGGACGAAGAGTGGAGCAGAGCTCTTGGAAGAGGGGTTCAAATTCGAAAAGGAAGAGGGGGGTGGCGTTTTGAAGGGTTGACGGATGGGCGAGAAGATCAAGGCGTATCGAGAGAATCATCGATCCATTCCCCGAAACAACGCAAGGGCGTGAAAGCTTGATTGTAGGGCTCGACACGATTTGGTGAAAGAAACGATCTCCAAAATTGGGAGAAAAATGAGGAAAACTCAGTCTGACACACATCAGAGGGGAGGTCAGACAGTTGACCTGAGGTCAACTGTCCGCGCCCCCTGGTTGGTCCACATGGACCAACCAGGAAAAACCTCTAGAAAAAGATTTAGAAATTAATTTTAAAATAGTAAATGATTTAATTAATTTTAGATTATTAAATAAAATTATTTTATGAATTATTTTATTATGAATTTTAATTATTTTTAGGAGGTATAAACATGTAAGTTACCTTTTATACCCTTTATAGCTATATATATCTATATATTTTAATATTTTATTTTTATTTCATGTATTTAATTTATTTATTTTTTGTTTATTATTTTATAAATTTATAAAGTATTTTTATACACTTAAATATATTTTTATTTTATTTTTCTGATGTATTTTGTACACTTAATAAAATAGAAGTGTTACTTATATATGTATGTTTATAGGTCTTATACCTATGTATTATAAATATATAAGTATTTTATTTTGTACTCTTTTGTATTTTTATTCTGATTTTAATGTAAAAATAAATTATAAATAATATTTACAAAATTATAAAAATATAGAATTATAAAAATAATGAATAAATAATTAAATGAATATTGTAATATGTACATGTATACAGTAGGGGTCCAAAACTCAACTTTCAAACCGTAGCTCCGCCAAATGCGAAACCATCACCATTAAATAGCTTATTTTAAATTATATATAATTAGAGTTTGATGCATTTCGAGCTTTTATTAGGGAGATACGGGTCTGGGAAGTTGGGATTCTGGAATCTTTTTCAGATCATAACTTTTTATCTGTACATTATTTTTGTGTGAAATCAATTTTATATTTTTCTTTATTTAATTATCTACAACTTTCATGTACAAAGTTCCTTTATTTGAAGTGTAAAAAGTGGAACCAAAAATAGGTTCCAAAATAAATAAAGAATGAATTAAAAACAAAGGTATTTTTATTGTATTCTGGCCCTTATCTCCCTCTACTTTATTCCTTGTCGACCTAGTCATCGAGATGCCCAGGTCTTGGGGTTTCGGGTCATAAAATATTTACAATATTTTATTCTTTTTCTTTTCTTTTATTTATTCTGTAATTTTGTCTTTAAATACAGCATTTTATACACTATTTACATGCACATGCATGAATGCTAATATGCGGGAATTAAGAGTATTTACAAGCATTTGCCAGGGTTTTTGAGGCCAAAATGATAGAATAACGATGATGAAATGTGGATTCATCACCCTCCTACAACAAAAACATCATTTACGTTAATTCCATGTAATTAGTGACGAGCGATATCATGGTTTTGACATTCATAAGAGAGATTGTGTGTGCAATCATAAATAAGTGTATATATCATATAAGTGCTTATAAGTGGTATAAATATTTATATAAATATATTGTACATATTTTTGGATTTTTTGATTTTTGAACTATCTATTTGAATTTACATATTTTTGGATTTTTTGATTTTTGAACTCTCTATTTGAATTTGTTTTGAACTTTTTAAGGGTATATTAATTTGTTTTAAGTTTTGTGATTTTTTGTCAATTTTGTGTGTTAGCCCTGAATCTTTCCCTATGTGTAAGAGGTGTTATTTAGTAAGATAAATAGGCTATTACATGTTTGTGAGTACTTTGAGATAGCTTTATTTGAATTAGAAAGAGAAGTATTAACAAAAAGGATAGTTATTAAAGCATGATGTCATGATGAAATTGGGGTTTCTTTAGTTCCTTCTTCTAAGGGGTTATCTTAAGTCTAGAGAAGGCACACATCTTTTGTTTTATTATTTTTCTCAAGTAATTGTACACAATGGTCAATTGTTCGTAATGGTTCACATTCTTTGATATAAATGAACCTTGTGGATAAAACGAATAATTATTTTAGAGAGGCCTCGGGAAAAATGTTTGGTTATTTGAACGAAAAGGCTGACTTTCGAAGTCAGCTGAAAACTATATGTATGTTTGTAATAATTTATGTTGCACAAAATACACTCAATTATAAAATTAAAAATATTATTAAGAGAAAAAACTTAATTAATCACATAGATATAATTATTCAACCAATTCGATTATGTTATCGTAGTCTAAAATATGAATACAAATAAAATTAACAACTTAATTACAAAGTTAGAATTTTACTACTTATCAAATATAATCCATAAACAAACAACTATCACTGCAAAATTCACATTGAAGGATATGGGGAGATCCTTAAGCGCATCATGAAAGCATATGATCACATCGTATGCGATCGGGAGCGACTAGTCGCATTAGTTGCTTGAGGCAGCGGAATTGAAAATTTTTCGATGATGAAACCACATGATCCAAGAACACTTCTTGGATCATTTCATCTAAACCATAATTAGGTATTAAGGTTACCTATAGAAGCATGGTTACAATCGAGTCTCTAAATGAAGAGACCTCTTGTCTCAAGTCCGATCCGACGGAGGAGACACTTGCAAACGCGTTGAGGAGATGCGTGCTCCTCATAATTCATTTTGATGATCCAAGCGGCGAATCTCCTGATCTCGTCACACGAGATCTGACGTCTTCTTCACGAGTGAGGCATACCGAAGGAGAAGAAGATCCACGAGCAACAATCCAGTAAAATAACGATGATGCTGCGGCAATGGTGACTCTCTCAATGGCTTCATGGTGGATAGCACAATGAGAGAGAGATACATGATGCATATAGAGAGAGAGAGGTGGGGAGAGAGAGCATTAGTTGTTTATTGTAATTGTGTAACTTGAAGAGCAAGGGGCGCCTCTTCTTATATAGGGTTTGGAAGTCCATGGATCTCAATCCAGACAACACACAATCAATGGATGAGATTGATTTGTGTTTCTTTCAATGACCATGATGTTGTTGTAAAAACACAACAACTATTAAATTAATTCAAATTAATATATATTGATAAATTAATAAAAATTAATTTCAAATCAAATCAATTTATTAGTCTTGGAGATAATGAGAAGATTGACCACATCCCCCCTAAAAAAGGGTGGGGGGGGGGACGTCCACCCTTTTGAGATAAAATGTGTCTATCTCCTCAATATCTCATTATCTCAAGAGATCCCATTATCTCATGAGATCTCATTATCTCACGATATCTCCAAGATTTACAACAACATTTGTTGTAAATTATTTCACAAAAATAAATCATAATTATCTTGTGAATATTGCAATCATGCTATTGGAAAAAATGCAAATAATATTTACATCCCAAAACAAAATGTAAATTATATTTTCAATTAATTATCCAATGTAAATCCAATTCACATCAATAATTAATCAACAAATATAAATCACAATAGGCTCTCTCTAATATATTATAAATCACATTTATTATATATATATGATTAATATAGATAGTGCTATCCACATTATTCATATCCATGAAAAACTAAATCACATTTAATCATCTTGGATCTCTATTCTCATGCGCCCAAATAATATGAATCGCATTCACATTATTCACATATAAATCATATTTAATTATCTTAGATAACTCTCCTTATAATATGAATCAAATTCATATTATTCATATATTTTCTCAATGCTTGGATACATATATCAATAACGAAATTATCCTAAACTCTTTCAAGGATAATGCACTTTCTCTGCGGATACTTGGAGATAAGGATAGAGCGATTGTATTGTTCCACGTATAGTGACTTAGATATTGAGATCACATCCCAAATCCAGATCTTGCGGACCTCTCATAGATGCTTGATTAAATGAAGACCGCAAATCTAATCTTCTTCATTGTATCTGAATCACATTCAGATCAAGGTCCAACATTTGGACCAAGATCAGATAACTTCTCTATGAGAGGTGTCACTAAAATCCAGACCTGTTTCATCACTGAATGGAAGTGTCATGGTTATATAATCATTTATGATCACATCACCCTCAGGTATTCCTAATACCTGTACATCCTGCATACTGGAAGACCTAGAATAAACCCGAAGTATAAGATTAATTTTACACTGTCTACTTCAGGGATTTATCAATAAGTTTCTCATTTGACTATTGGGAGTCGGTATCGATCATATACTTTCCACAAGCATATATCGTACCTAGGTGTTGATCATATACTTTCCAAAAGCATATATCAAACCTTACAAATTCAGTCAAGCTTCCAAAGTGAGAAGACCATGCACGGAATTTGATCCTTCCCAATATCTCATGAGTGAGCTCATGTATTCGGTTCACTAATGATCCTATATAATTCCTTTGAGAGATCGTATTACTCATATGCCCTTGCATGCACATCAGTACGCCGGTGTATAGACCTTGGTTAGGTCATCAACCTATTGGTCTGCCAAATGTACATACTCATACATATAGTAACACACCTGTCTCCGGTTAGAGGATGCGTACCTATATCATGATAGCATACGACATAGGTCGTTGGTTATCTCGATCTCGTTAAGTCAATTCTTTGACCTAACTAATCTAACACCTCCGAATCTATATTCCTATGCAGAGGACCTGCATCAAAAGGTCGGTTAGATATTAGCCTTTATAGAAAGGATTTCCATCTCCTTCTCAGGCTAGAGATCATCTCTTAACAATCATTTGATGGTACTTGATGAATCCTCAATCTAACTCTTTAGATATTCATCCAAGCACCAGCCTCTATGATTCAATAACTGAATCAACAACTTTCATCTTCCTTCACACTGTGGTTCTAAATCAAAATTATGAAATCTTTTAACATTTCAAAGGTTTCTTAGGTGAAGAGAAGAAGTTTCATATCACAAATAATCATCAATTGATATCTCATATCATTAATGTTTATTTTGGTATAGATGATCCACATACATCAATATGTATGAGATCCTAAATACCTCGACATCTAACACCATTCCAATATAAGGGTGCATTGGACATTTTCTACTTTGAATACAATATTCACAAGTATGTAAGATTTGAAATTTTAGACATTCTAAAGCTTCATCTCTTACTAGTCTATTGATCACATCAACAGACAAATGTCCAAGGCTTGATGCCAGATCATTGTCAAATGATCTTCATCCTCCTATCAATCTTTTAAGGTATTAATTTTCAGTATTAGAAATGTTAATGAACTATTCATTAATATTCTAATTTAGTAGAGTCCTCAAGATATCAGATTATTGTCTGAAATACATCCATCATAACTCTTTATGCTAGGTTTATTCCAGAATTCATTTTTATTCCCAACATTTAGAAATAAACAATGAGTGCATTCTAATATCTAGGTCATAGAGACATTCTCTAATACTAAGGGCTCTCCCACTGAAAATATGAAGTCTATCTATTGCATCAATATCCATGTGGATGACTATCAATCCTTAAGATCAAATCATCCAGTCTTCTAAAACATATGCAACCAATTGCAAGTGATATTAGAAGAATGAGATACAATGACTAGACTTTGATCTTATCAAACAAGAAAGTCAATTTCAATGATTAAACATAGATATAGATTATCCTGATGCACCATCTGGGTCCTTCTCTAAGGATCCTAGATAGACTAGATAGTCACACTATCAATACATTGGCTTATTGTAGTATTGGCATTCATCCAACTCTTTGGATGTCATATGGATGTCACAAAAGTGCAATCAACTCTTTTGACTTTCCTTCTAACTTGGGTCTGACCCATGCTTCCACTGTGCTCCTTTCATCTATAAACAATCATTGCTTAAGATAAAGGATCTCTTATATTGAACTCAAAAGACTTCAATATAAGAGTACTTCAACATTTATACATGCTTCATTCAATTCATACAATATGAATATTATAAAGCTTCATGAATGACTTGAGTACAGATAGTAGAATGATGGCACTCATCGTACTACATTCATCTAAGCTCTAAAAAACTTTGGTTCAGGTAGATACTCAAACATTTTGAATGCATCATCTCTTATAGAGCTACCATTCTGCATAATGTAGTGAACCATGTCATTCATGATTAAATGTCAAATGCACATGTGAATGCCAAAACATCTTCCAAGATTTTATTAGGACTATTTGATAATTACAATAATCATCAACATGTCACTTCCAAAGTACATTTGATGAGAGATCAAGACTATAGAGACATACAAACCCTAGGGTTGTAGTCGTATTATCTATTTAATTGTCTTTCCTCATTATTATGAAGCGATTTGCACATTGTAACCACATACATTATGTGTCCAACTGCAAGTACAATATCTTGATCATGGATCTAATCCATGATATTTTACTGGTTATTATTGAGTATAGTATTGAGTGGGTTTAATGAAGGATTATCTGAACAAGAAATTTGCATAAGTATATATAAATAAATATTTTACTTTGGTTTAGGAATTTTTTATATCAAAGTTGCCTTGTCAACACTGACAGTTCATTCCCTTAATCACCTTCAATGTAAGTGATATACTTTATCTCAAGCAAGATCTGGGATCTCCTTTCTTATCTTTGTCACATCCCAATAACATGAGAACCTGTAACTCGGATAAAAAGAAGTGGGAACTCATTCTGCCTTGCAAGTCCAACGTGCATTCCTAATTTGGCCTTTAACACCCGAGCCTACCACTCCTAAGGTGATGTTGACCCGTCATTAATTGAACCAACTATCACATGAATACAACTCGCTATGTGCAATCCAATATCGCTCCAATAATATGAGGATCGGATATTGGGGTCACTACGCATATGTCCTTACTCTTTCGAGAAGCAAAGAGCTCGATCCAAATGCGCTTGTATGCAAAAGCTATCACTTCAGACATGCGTCTCCTACATACAATCCCTGGCAACAGAACCCTTTGCCTTGATGGGAGACCATGGATGTCATTTATGTGATCCTCTATATCATGTTCAAATTCTAATTAATCATTATGGATCATATTCATTACGAATAATTCTTCCAAGGGAAATACAACTCTATTCATAATAGAGCGTTTTAATTTTAATTGGATTCAATTAATATAATCACATTAAATCAATGATCGAATTAAAATCCAACAAACATTCTTAATTGTTACTTGAAATATGGTATTATATCAAAAATATATATAATAATTAGAAAAATACATCATGATCTCTCAAGCATAATCCCATCCCTACCTGTTGTCATGGCTAGTACCGACGAGAATGAGACAGATCGCTCACAGAGCAACCTGTTACCCCAACGCTCCCTGACTAGACACCATATCCGTCTCGAGAAAGGATAATGCCAAATCGATCATTTTGTACTTGAGATGATAATCGTTTTTTCAATCGAAGGTATACCATATAGTAATATTCAAAACCATTTTTATTATAAGAAAATTTGCTAAACAAATTCTCAATCTTATTCAAGCAACATTGTTTGTTGGAAAGTGTATGATGTAATTAATTTGAGATCTAGATCATATCTAATCAATTATTGGTGAAGGCAATGCCATTTTAAGGAAATAATTATCATCAAATATTTCTCAAATATTTATCTAATTTCTCCAAGAAATTAACCTTTAATTTCACTAATTTATTAAATGACAACCACAAGGCTCTTGATTAAGAGTGCAATTTTCAGCAGTGACCCTCACTAAAATTAGCATATCTCAATAAATTTAGATCCAAATCATGCAAAATCAGTTTCCAAAGTTTTGTAATTTGATTTAAAATAGAACTCAAGTGATTAATATGCATTTATAGGCATTTAAAAATTGTAACTAACTCTTAAATTACGTCATGATTCGCCATCTCCGTAACAGAAGATATATGTTCATTAAAATGATCATATCTTGAGTTATCGGACTCCAAATCACGCAAACTCAAATCCCACGATTTCCTTAATTAATGGAGAACATTATCCAAGTGATAGTTTCGTATTTAAACATTTTAAACATGACCGAAAATATTCACAAAACAAGAATGCGAGAATGAAATGCGATAAAGTTTTTACAAACCCTTATGAGCTCAAGTCTTCTTAGGTTTATGGATCATATCCAAAACCTATAACCTGACTTTTATACCACTTGAAGGATATGGGAAGATTTTTAAGCGCATCACGGAAGCATGGGGATCACATCATATGCGATCGGGAGAGACTAGTCGCACTAGTTGCTTGAGGCAGTTGAATTTAAAATTTTTGATGATGAAACCACATGATTCAAGAATACTTACTGAATCATTTCATCTAAACCACAATTACGTATTAAGGTTACCTCTTGAAGAGTGGTTGCGATCGAGTCTCTAAATGAAGAGACCTCCTGTCTCAAGTCCGATCTGATAGAGGAGACGCTTGCAAGCACGTTGATGAGACGCGTGCTCCTCGCAATTCATGTTGATGATCCAAATGGCGAATCTCCTGATCTCATCACATGAGATCTGACTTCTTCTTCACGAGCGAGGCACACTGAAGGAGACGGAGATCCATGAGCAAACAATCCGGTAGCATAACGACGATGCTGCGGTGTTGGCGACTCTCTCAATGGCTTCATGGTGGATGACCACAATGACAAAGAGAGAGAGAGAGAGAGATGACGTGTAGAGAGAGAGAGAGAGAGAGGGAGGGAGGGAGGGAGAGAGCATTAGTTATTTATTGTAATCGTGTAACTCGAAGAGTAAGGGTGCCTCTTCTTATATAGGATTTTAGAAGTCCATGGATCTCAATCCATGGACAACACACAATCAATGGATGAGATTGATTTGTGTTTCTTTCAATGGCCATGATGTTGTTGTAAAAATACAACAACTATTAATTTAATTCAAATTAATATATTAATAAATCAATATAAATTAATTTCAAATCAAATCAATTGACTAGTCTTGGAGATAATGAGAAGATTGACAACATCTCCCTAAAAGGACATTATATCTCGAGATGGAATGTGTCTATCTCCTCAATATCTCATGAGATCTCATTATCTCATGAGAACACATTATCTCATGAGATCTCATTATCTCACGATCTCCAAGATTTACAACAACATTTGTTGTAAATTATTTCACAAAAATAATTCATAATTATCTTGTGAATATTGCAATCATGCCATTAGAAAAAAATGTGAATGACATTCACATCCCAAAACTAAATGTAAATTATATTTTCAGTTAATTATTCAATGTAAATCTGATTCACATAAATAATTAATCAAGAAATATAAATCATGATAGGCTCTCTCTAATATATTATAAATCACATTTATAATATATATGATTAATATGGATAGTGCTATCCACATTATTCATATCCATGATAATTAAATAACATTTAATCATCTTAGATGTCTATTCTCATATGCTCAAATAATATGAATCACATTCACATTATTCACATCTTTGATAATTAAATCACATTTAATTATCTTAGATAACTCTTCTTATAATATGAATCAAATTTATATTATTCATGATAATTAAATCACATTTAATTATCAAATTTCTCAATGCTCGGATACACATATCAACAATGAAATTATCCTGAACTCTTTCAAGGATAATGCGCTTTCTCCGTGGATACTTGGAGATAAGGATATGGTGATTGTATTGTTCCAAGTATAGTGATTTGGATATTGAGATCACATCTCAAATTCAGATATTGTGGACCTCTCATAAATGCTTGATTAAATCAAGATCGCAAATCTAATCTTCTTCGTTGTATCTGAATCACATTAAGATTATCAAACATTTGGACCAAGATCAAATCACTTCTCTATGAGAGGAGTCACTAAAATCCAGACTTGTTTCATCACTCCCTCGAAATGGAAGCGTCATGGTTATACAATCGTTTATGATCACATCACCCTCATGTATTCCTAATACCTGTACATCTTGCATACTGGAAGACCCAGAATAAACCTGAAGTATAGATCAATTTTACATTGTCTACTTCAGGGATTTATCAATAAGTTTCTCATTTGACTATTGGGAGTCGGTATCAATCATATACTAACCATAAGCATATATCATACCCATGTGTTTATCATATACTTTCCAAAAGCATACATCAAACCTTACAAATTCAGTCAATCTTCCAAAGCGAGACGATCGTGCACAGGATTTGATCATTCATAATATCTCATGAGTGAGCTCATGTCTTCCGATTCAGTAATGAACCTGTATGATCCCTTTGAGATATCGTATTACTCACATGCCCTTGCATGCACACCAGCACACCGGTGCATAGACCTTGGTTAGTTCATCAACCTATTGGTCTGCCAAATGTACATACCCAGACATATAGTAGCACACCTGTCTTCGATCAGAGGATGCGTGCCTATATCGTGACAGCATATGACATAGGTCTTTGGTTATCTCGATCTCGTTAAGTCAATTCTTTGTCCTACCTAATCTAACACCTCCAAATCTCTATTCCTATACGGAGGACGTACATCAAGAGGTCGGTTAGATATCAGCCTTTAGAGAAAGGATTACCATCTCCTTCTCAGGCTGGAGATCATCTCTTAACAATCATTTGATGGTACTTGATGAGTCCTCAATCTAACGCTTTAGATATTCATCCAAGCACCAGCCTCTATGATTCAATAACTGAATCCACAACTGTATGATCATTAAGATGACTATGGTACATACCCCTAATTTACTAAAGGACCTATTATGCAAATGAGTTACTTTTCATTTCAGATCGGGGAGTGATATTTGCAATAACATTTATTGCATAATGGCTCGCCGTAGGCTCGCATGTCCAACACACATAATATATAATATTATTACAACATCACCTACTAATTCCAAACATAATAAAACAATCAAAATCTAATCATTCTGACAAACTCTCGTAAAATCTCAACACAATAATCCTTTCCAACAAACATCAAAACCATTAAACACCTTAACTCACAAAATAATTTAACCCACGATCAATTTAGCATTGTAGTTTGCACCCTTAAAATAAATATTCATTTTTTTATTATGAAGAACATTAGCTTTGATACCTTCAATGGACAAATTAATGTGGGGCATCTCAATTAAAAAGCACTTGGGTTATACTACCATGAATGTAATTAATGAGAAATGTGGAATATTGCATAATGTCAAAAGTATAGTTAGTTATGTGAACATATAATATACTTACCAGTCATGTTCATTTGTTACTTTCTCTACTAATGCTTATCTTTTCAACAACAGAAAAGAACCTCGGTAACAAGATATTGAAAGAGAACATTATCAACAAGATATTGAATGGTTCCTTATTTCTTCCACTTGGACGTAGGGAAGAACATAAAGCCATGCTTCTTCGAGTTGGAGGCAACTAGGCTCATGGTACTTTTAACTTTATAAATCGTGGATCGGTCACGAACCGCATTTTAGTCCATAGTCCACTTTGCCTAATTATCATGGGCTTGAGTTCAAGATCGGGTCAAGCTATTTAATATTTTTTACAATGGAAGCATGTAGAGGGAACAAAGGTAATTAAAGATGCATATATTACTTATGGAATAATGAAGATGAGCAGAAATCACAAGGATTATGAATATAGAAAGAAACAAATTTGATAGTAAGAAAGGTGACATAGGATAAAAAAGTGTATTATGCAAAACACATAAGCAGAACAATGAGAGGAGCGGTGATTATCATATGGTAAGAAAGGTGATGTAAGACTGAAGATGAGGGGGATAATACTTATCATAGATTTATTGCAAGAGAAGAAAGTGGATATTACTTGTATATGTCTATATAGAGGGCCCTTCCAATGAAGTATACCTTTCTCGGGTCAATGGAAAGCCCATCACGAGATCCGTTAGATCTCAATTTGACGGTTTTTAAGTCAAAAATGTATTTTAGTCATTGGATTTTCACTTTGAATTCGAATTTAGTTTACTTTTATTTTACCAATTTTAGACCACCAAATTTGATAAATTTTATTGCTATTTATTCATTGAGGTTTTGTCAATGAGGGGGCATTTTCGTGCCATGTAGAATGTCAAACATCTTTATAAAATTCACATCACATTATAAATGTGTATCCTTCATTGTAGAATAAAATCACAGTTAGTATTACAATTATTGTTGTAATTGCAAATTTGGTAATGCCATTGTAAAAAACCGTCTCATATATGTAGGAAATGTCATGATATTTGTAAATTCTGATCTAAAATTGTAAAAAATAGAATTGAGATTTTGCCAAAACAATCTGAAATTGTTAGAAAATAATAAAAGAGATAATAAATGAGAAAAATGATATTGTAAACGTATTTTGAATTTTGTAAAAAATGAATTCATATTGTAAAAAAAATACATGAAAATGAACAAACTTGATAGAGAAGATCTGAGGTAAATGAAAAAAACAATATAAGATTGTAAAAAATGCGTTTTGATTTGTAACAAAAAGAGCTGGTATTGTAAAAAACAAACCGAGTTTGTAAAAACCAAATATAAAATCAGTGAATGGATTAGAAAAATGAATGAGTCGATTTGTAAAAATCAGTACATCAGTTGTAAAATTAGAGCTTTTATTTGTAAAGTCGAATAATCAATTTATGGACTTGTTATCTCAAAAAGCTATATGTTATGATGATCATGACACAATCGTTAGTCATATATATATATATATATATATATGTGTGTGTGTGTGTGTGTGTGTGTGTGGGTGGGTGTGTGTGTGTATGTGTTTGTGTGTGTGTGGAGGGGGGTGGGGTTATATATATGCATATAATTGTACTCTCCAACTTAATTACTTTCACAGTTAGTTGTGCTAATTTGTAATTCGTTTAGCCGAATTTCGATAGTCTTAAGTTCCACACAAGGCGGGAACTCAGTCGATGCGTCGACCATGCAAAAATCCCAACTAAAGTCAACAATGAACCCACAACAGTATAAATCAAGCAATGAAAGACAAGTGTGGAGTCAAATTTATTTTTAACTCTACATAAAAGATGTATAGGTGTAAGTATGTAGAGGTCGAACACAGGGAGCACACATGATAGATCAAGAAAGTGCAAAGGGTGAATGTGATTAATTGTCTACAATATGCCAATGTTTTTGTGGGTTTTTAATATTTTAATTTTTTAATTTTTAATTTTGTATTTTGATTTTTAATCTTCTGATTTTATATTTTCTTTTTATATTTTTTTATATTTTCTTTTTTAATTATAGAATATATACAAAGTATAAGAAAAGAGAGATAATGGATTTATAAAAATAAGTAAAAATAAGGAAAATCCAGGAAATAAAATGTTTTTGGTCTTTTTATATTTTTCTACTATTTTATGATTTTTGGGGATTTTTTAGAATATTTTTGGTATTTTTAAAATAAAAAATACAAGAAAATAGTGAACGAAGGTGCTGACCGAAATTAAAATGAGGATGAAAAAAACGAAACAGTACCCAAAATTCCTCAAATTAATTTTAAAATAAAGGTAATAAAATAAGGAAAATTCTGAAACAGAGTTTATATTTTTAGGATTTTCTAGGATTTTTTAGATTTTTATAAAGGTTTTAGGGGTTTTCTAATTTTTAAGGTTTTTGTTCTAAATTTTTAGTGATTTTTGGATAGTAATTAAAAGACACTAAAATAGACCTTAGATGATTTTTTTTGGAATTTTTCAAAAATATTTGATATTTTTTTGGTATTTTCTAATGCAAACAGTAGCTAAAATGCATGTTTTTGATTTTTTAATAAATATTAAAACGCAATAAAAATGAAATGCAAAAATATGGCGTGAATGAGAAAGCAAACATGAACCTATTGTATTTTTGGGATTTTTTCGAGTTAAAATGATGCACTAAATTAACACAAACATCCAATAAAAATCACACAGCTGGCAGGGGCATAAGTGCAAATAGACAAACGTTCCAAGGCCTAAGTGCAATTTTTACACAAAATAGAATACTGAATATTGCATTTAATGGACCAAATACAAATAACCAGACCCGCGGGGGTACGCATGCAATTAACCCAACCAAGCGCGTGACTAGCACGCGCTTGGGAAGGGTATAAATGTAATTTCCAAAACTGCGGGGTCCTTAATGCAAAAACTTCAAAAATATTACACTACGAGCAGATGTTTATGGAGTAAAACTAAATAACTAAACAGCCAGGGGTCCTCCTGCAAAATGCCCACACCTCACGTATACTGGTCACGTGTGGTGACGTGGTGAGGGACCTAAACGTAATTAAGGGAAGCTTAGGGGCCTAAATATAAATGTCACAAAATATTAAAGCGACAGATGAAAGTTCAAGTTCTATTTAATAAATACAAAAACGTGCGGGGGCGAGAATGCAAAATACCCCCGCAAGCGCGCGATCCAACGGTGCACGGCTCTTCACTTGTCCACGTGTCAACACCGGAGCATGCGTTACCCCCTCGCGATCGACGGCGAGGATTAGATCTACTGGAGAAGATCAACGGTTGAAGGCGCTTAGATCCAACGGTCGCTGTGACTCCTGGGCGGCTGTTCTTGATCCGACGACGAGGACGGGCGATGGAGGAACATGGAAGGAGGCTCGTCGGCGCGAGCTTCCTCCGGTGAATGCGTCCTCCTCCGACGTTCGTTGGGGTTCCCAAAATGCCCAGACGATTCTTGCGGGTCTCCTCCAGGTCCTGAGGGTCTCAAAAGCATCAGAGGCGCTTTGTAGTGCGGGCACGAGGACGACGGAGCTCCGCCCTCCCAAGTACCTCCGGCGAATTGGAAAATGAACCCCCAGGTGCTCCTTCAAGTGCGCGAGGACCTGCAAGAAATGGTGAAACCGTCGAGGGCAAATTGCCTCGACGGTTTGCGAAGCAAATGGAGGTGGGCGACGGTGAAAACGAAGTTGGCCGAAGGTAGCTCCAGCGAGAAGATCGATTGAGCGAATCGATTGATGGAAATCAATGATGGAGATGGCTGGATGATCCTAGGACTACAATGAATAAAAAGGCGAAGAAAAACTAGGGAAATAAGCACCTCAAAGGCCAGGGCCTGATGTTGAAAGTACCTCAAAGACGGGTTCACCGGAGGTGGGTGGAACTCGCCCAATCCACGACGCTCCTCCTCCTTGAAGGGCTGACGCTGGAGCTGTCACCTCCAGGAATCAAACGTGAGCCAAAGGGGGGAAAATCAGGATGAAATGGGGTTCGAATTTTGAAAATGGTTGAAGGATGGTTTTTGTAGGGTTGACGGATGGGATGCGAAGAACGAGGCGCAACGGGGAAATCATTGATCCACGCCTTAAGATAGACCTTGGGCGTGTATCCTCGATTGATGGGGATGAAAAGTTCATAAGGATGTATCATGAAATGGCGCAAGGGTGAGCCTCGAAAAATAACCAAACATGGGCCAAAAACCAACGTCTGTCAGAGCCACAGGAGGAAGGTCAGACTGTTGACCTTGGTCAAAATTCCAGACCACCTGGTTGGTCCACGTGGACCAACCAGGAAAAACCTCTTGAAAATACCTTAAAAATTAATTTAAAAATAGTAAATGTTTTATTTAATTTTTGGTTATTTAATAAAAAGTGTTTAATATTTTATAAGGTATTTAAATATGATTTTTATTTATTTTTACGAGGTCTAAAATTAGAAGTTACTATATTAGCCTATATAGGTATATATATCTATATATTTTATTAATTTATTTTTATTTTGTGATTTTAATTTATTTTTTTGTTTATTATTTTATAAATTTGTATAATACTTTTATACACCTAAAAATATTTTTATTTTATTTTTCTGAGGTATTTTATATACTTAATAAAATAAAAGTATTAATAATATAGTATGTATATATGTCTTGTACCTATATATTATGAATATACAAGTATTTTATTTTGTATTTCTTTTGTATGTTTATTCTGATTTTAATGTACCAATATATTATAAGTAATATTTACAAAATTGTAAAAATATAAAAATATAAAAATAATGAATAAATAATAAAATGAATAATTTAATCTGTACAAGTATACAATAGGGGTCCAAAACTCAACTTTCAAACCGTAGCTCCGTCAAATGCGAAACCACTGCTATTAAATAACTTATTTAAGTTATATACAATTAAAGGTGAGTTTGCTGCATTTGGAGTTTTTATTTGCGAGATACAGGTCTGGGAAGTTGGGATTCTGGATTTTTATTTAGATCATAACTTTTTATCTGTACATTATTTTTAGGTGAAATCAATTTCATATTTTTCATTATTTAATTATCTACAACTTTTATATTCAAAGTTTCTTTATTTGAGCTATAAAAAGTAGAACAAAAAATAGATCCCAAAATGAATAAAGAATGAATAAAATGAATAGGTATTTCTACTGTATTTTGACCCTTATCTCCCCCTACTACTTTATTCCTTGTCGACCTATTCATCAAGATGCCTAGGTTTCGGGGTTTCGAGTCATAAAATATTTACAATATTTTATTCTTTTTCTTTTCTTTTATTTATTCTATAATTTTGGCTTTAATTACAGTATTTTATACACTATTTACATGCACATGCATGGATGCTAAGATGCTGGAATTAATGGTATTTACACGCATTTGCTAGGGTTTTTGAGGCCAAAATCATAGAATAAAGATGATGAAATGTGGATTCATCACCCCCCTATACTTTACCTTTGCTAGTCCCTAGCAAACACTTATGCAGTAAGTGTAGAAAAGAAAACAAAGAAAAGAAAAGAAGAAAGATGGATGAAGTTTAATTATCAAACTTGTCTTCACAAAATCAAAGTTTGGAGCTTAAGTCGGACCTTTGGAATTTTAGTGCGGGCAGAACCTTATTGAGAACCGGATATGAAATCCAACACTCCTTGAGAATCCCAAAACTCTGTCCAAGTCTCCTCAATAGCCAGGTCAGAAATATCTCAACTCATACGCAAACCCTTACGACTATGAATCTGACTCGTACAGGGTAAGTGATGGTGGCTCTCCCCAACTAGAATGACAAAGAGACTGACTTCTCCAGTATGACAACCCAATGATTCCCCAATCCAACAACTCCATCCTCGAGGAGCTGGGTATTCCCTTCTAAGTTCAAGTGGCAACCAGCTCAAGAGGAGGGGGTGAAGAGAAGAGTGGACGGTAGCCAGTGTAGCTACCTATCCTAGGATGCAAGACCAGTGTAGTCAAGTCATCCAGCTGCAGGCTCACATGATATGACTTTGGAACTCAAGCTTGCTTATTGACTTTACAACATATGTACATACTTTTGCAGGCATTTTATTTTTGTACAAGCCTGACCATATATTTTTTTTGAAATACTATTCATAGCTGCATTTACATAAGGAGTTTTTCCTCTTGAGCCAGTAGACTATCCCTCTTTTGAAGCTTTATTGCAACCCACACCTGTCTTTAGACTTCCTCATCACTGGACGGGTTGGGGTGCACTTCCCTCCCTAGAGGAGGACAAGTGTTTCCACTTGTGTGCGTCTCATACCGGCAAATCCAATCCCCTCACCACCCCAACTGAGTTGAGCCATGTGAAAGGTGCAGGTGTCCAAGTTAGGTCATTATCAACAAGAGTCATGCATGTGCTCCGAAATACTCTACTTAGGCAGACAAGAATCCATTGAACCAAGTCTCGTGATCCTCAAAGAACTAAGTCAATAGACCTGATGTACCTCAACCCTAGTTCCTATAAGGTTCCTGTTATTAGGTAAATTTTAAGGTCCAATCAAGCTCCAATCTCCGGATTTTACTTAGACTTGTTCAACTATTAAACTCAATCCGAAAAATGCTCATGCTATGCAAATGATATGTAGAATGCAGAAAATATTTTTGTGATGCCAATTTTCAATATTTTGAACTTTTTAGGATTTTTGAAAAGATGATGATGATGATGCATATGTATTTTTGTATTTTTCAAAAAGATTTTTCAAATGTTTTTGGTATTTTAATTTTTGCAAAATGTTTTTGGGATTTTTGAAAAGAAAAGTTTTTTGGCTGAAAGCTAGGTACAAATATTTACACGGGAGTGCTTCTTATATTTACAAGAAGTGGATTTTAAGAATTTACAAGGGTAAGTGGTCAATTTTATAGGTATATATAAAGAATTTTAGGGTGATGTTTCTATTCCTCAAACTTATTTGAAAAGGGTTTTTCAAACAATTTTGAAAATTATAGTCCAAAATAATTTTTACAAATACTTTTACAAACATATACACATATTTGAAAATCATTTTGTAAAGGTTTTCAAACAGTATAGATAGATTTTTCAAAATATTTTTGCAACCATTTTTCAAACCATTTGCAAATCATTTTTCAAACATTTTTATTTCACACAAAGAAACACAATTTTACAAACCACACATTTTACAAATGTTGAAAACATGTAATAAAACATTTTCAAAATAGTTTTCAAAAGATTTTTCACAAAGATTTTCAAACTATTTTTCAAACATTTTGCAAAAAAACATTTTCACCTGATTTATTAATCAGTAAATACACAAAGAATTTGAGGAATAATAACATCTTTTTATTAGGGTGTTTAATGAATTTTAACGAATTAATAGCCATATTATTAAGAAAATACGAAAGTACGAGTTATGGCTAAAGTATATACATAGTATATACGACCCCCCTATACTTAGCTTGAGCTATATCCTCATAGATCAGAGAGAAAAGAGAAAAGAGAAGACATAACTCGTACTAAGTATAGGCAAATCTAAAGAATAAATAAATAAAGGAATGAATGAACGAATGAGAAGTTGACCGTCCCCCCTATACTTAGGATCAAATAATCCTAAGTATAGCAGACTGTACACAAAGCAGGGAGGGTCAAGGGTGGGAATGAACATATCGTACTCAGATTGTCTCCCCTTATACTTAGGGTAAGATATCCCTAAGTATAGACAAGAAGAGGAGACAATGGAGAGGATCAAGATATAGAATCAACTCGGGGTGCACACCCCCATATACTTAGAACAAAGTATGTCCTAAGTATAGAAAACTGACAACAAGGGGCGGCGCCTTTTTGATAGATAAAGAAAATAGAAAAGGAAAAGAAGAAAAGAAGAAAAGATATCAACAGATGAA
This sequence comes from Ottelia alismoides, assembly GCA_037367405.1. Taxonomy (NCBI): domain Eukaryota; kingdom Viridiplantae; phylum Streptophyta; class Magnoliopsida; order Alismatales; family Hydrocharitaceae; genus Ottelia; species Ottelia alismoides. Next base: position 34,574 of record JAZKJV010009751.1, on the reverse strand, counting down.
AGAATGATATGGATAGATGATCTATACAATGGAAGATGGAATTGATCACCATGTATGAGATGCCGATGATATGAGTCAAAGAACACATCTCATACCAGAAGAATGGGGGCAACATCAACGATCGGCGGATCATGGTCTAGATATAGCTTCAGGCGCTGACCGTTAACACGGAAGGTAGATGAAGATGACGGCTGGGATATGTCAATGCTACCATTGTCATGTACCTTCCTGACCACATACTGACCTTTCCACTTGCTCTATAATTTCTCTGGAAATAATTTCAGCCTGGAATCAAACAACCATACGCGCTGATCTGACTCAAACTGTTTATGGCTGATGTGAGAATCGTGCCATGTCTTCACTTTTTCCTTATACTGTAGGCTGCTAGAAAAGGCTATATCTCTTAGTTCCTCAAGGGCTGCCAACTCTGCTCTCCTATGTTCTCCTATACTCTCGGGATCCAATAATAACTCAGTGACTGCCCAAAGTGACTTATGCTTGATCTCCACAGGTAGATGGCACGGATTGCCATAGACGAGATGAAAGGGAGATGTCCCTAATGGATTCTTGAAGGAAGTTTGATAGGCCCACAAGACCGAGTCCAAAAGTTGTGACCAATCCTTTCGGTCTGGGCGAACAACCTTCTGTAAGATAGTCTTGATCTCCCTGTTCGATACTTCGGCAAGACCATTAGTCTGAGGGTGATATGGTGTGGCAACGCGATGGTCAATGCCGAACTCGTCTGCAAGGGCCCTAACCTTGTCATTGATGAAGTGAGACCCCCCGTCTGAAATCAAGACTCTAGGTACCCCAAATCGTGAAATGATATTTTTCCTCAAAAATCGACACACGGTCTTAGCATCTGCGGCTCGGGCGGGGATGGCCTCATCCCATCGGCTGACATAATCTACAACGAGCAAAATGTGCTCGAATCCCTGACTCTTAGGAAATGGGCCCATGAAATCAATCCCCCATGCATCAAAAACCTCACAAAAGTGAATGGTTTGCATGGGCATTGATGAATCCACATTTCATCATCTTTATTCTATCATTTTGGCATCAAAAACCCTAGCAAATGTCTGTAAATAGCATTAAATATAGCGTCTTAGCATTCATGCATGTGCATCCAATTAGTGTATAAAATACTGTAATTAAAGCCAAAATTATAGAATAAATAAAAGAAAAGAAAAAGAATAAAATATAAAAAGAATAAAATATTTTATGACCCAAAACCCCGAGACCTAGGCATCATGATGAATAGGTCGACAAGGAATAAAGTAGGGGGAGATAAGGTCAAAAATACAGTATAAATACCTATACCTTTTATTCATTCTTTATTCATTTTGGGACCTATTTTTGGTTCCACTTTTTGTACATCAAATAAAGAAACTTTGTACATGAAGGTTGTAGATAATTTAATAAAGAAAAATACAAAATTGATTTCACAGAAAAATAATGTACATATAAAAAGTTGCGGTATGAATAAAAATCCAGAATCCCAACTTCCCAGACCAGTATCTCACAACTGAAAACTCTAAATGCAGCAAACTCACCTTTAATTGTATATAGAAAAAAAAAGCTATTTAATGGCTGTGGTTTCGCATTTGGCGGAGCTACGGTTTGAAAGTTGAGTTTTGGACTCACATTGTACAACTGTACAGATTAAAATATTCATTTTATTATTTATTCATTATTTTTGTATTTTTATATTTTTATAATTATGTAAATATTACTTATAATAAATATGTACATTAAAATTGGAATAAAAACCTAAATAAAACTTAAAATAAAATACTTATATATTTGATACATAGGTATACTACTTATACCCATACCTATACAATACCTATTTATATTTTATTAAATATACAAAACATATTCGAAAAATAACATAAAAATATATTTATGTGTATAAAAGTATTTTATAATTTTACAAAATAAGAAATAAAAAATAATAAAATTAAAATCACAAATTAAAAATCAAATAGTCAAATATATAGGTAATATATCTATAAAGGGTATAAATGTAAACTTGTAAAAATACATCTCATAAAAATAATTAAAAATCATAATAAAATAATTTATAAAATTATAAACACTTTTTTTTTGTAATCTAAATAAAATAATATTATTTACTATTTTAAAAATGATTTTTTAGGACCTTTTTCCTGGTTGGTCCACGTGGACCAACCAGGGGGCCAGAAGAGTTGACCTCGGGTCAACTCTCTGACCCTAGGTCCTGTAGGATGTCAGAACGGGTTTTTGACCCATTTTCAAAGTTTTTTGGGGGTCTCTCCTTTCACCAACTCGTGATGCTTCCTTCATGGAAGTTTTTCCTCGATCAGAGCTCTTACATGCTCAAGGCTCTCCTTGAGCTGTGGAGCTCTGAATCGAGCTGCACGTCTTGTTCTTTGAACCCCCTCGTCAACCATTCAAAACCACAACCCAGTCCCCCCTTTGATTTTTGAACCGCATTCCATCCAAGTTTCCACCCCCTTGACCTCGTTAGAGTCTCCTGGAGGTGACAGCTCGCGAATCCCTCTTCAAGGCGGTGGATCAGCAAGACTTGGGCGTGTTCAAATCGACCTCCGGCCACCCCATTGAGGTACATCCTTCCTCACTCTTCCTGGGATTGAGGCCGTTTATTTCCTATTGTTTTCGTTCCCTTTCCACTCCCTAGCGTCATAGCTTTGTAAATCCGTTGTCACCTCCGAATCGCGCTGAATTCGCACCATTCGTACCCTCACCGGAGCGCTCCTCCGGCCGCAACTCCCATCCTCACCACCTTCACGTTCGTAGCAGCTTTAGTGCTCCCACGGGGTCGGGGCAGTTTACCCCCGACTCTTTCACTCTCTTTTGCAGGTGCAGGACATTAAGTGACACCTGGGGTCGATTCTGGACCTCTGGCCGGAGATATCTGGAGCGCCCATCTCCGCCACCGCCGTGGCTGCTACCTCGGGCTCCGTCGAGAGTTTTGAGTACCTCAGGAGATCGACGACACCTGCAGGAGGTTGCTGGGATCTTTTGGAGGATCGCCGGACAGCGGAGGAGGGAGATCGGCGCCGGTGAAGCTCGCACACCCGCGGGTTCTTCTCAGTTCGTCGAGAGGATCTCGCCACCGTCGGATTGGGTCTGATCTTCCAGAGCTACATCAACCCTTAGATCGCGCATGATGACAACCGTCAGATCATTTGGCCTCATCTAATCCTGACCGCACCGGACGAAGGGGTATCAGGAGCCCCTACGCTGACACGTGGATTAGTGAGAAGCCCGGAGCCGTCGGATCGCACCTCAGACTGGGTATTTTGCAAACGAACCCAGTCACTTTTTGTATTTACTAAAGCGAACTGAAACTTTCATCTGCTTTGTTAAAATATTTGTATAATTTGCAAGACACCCCCTCGACTTTTGTAGTTTTCTGTTTAGACCCCCGGTGAAGTCACGTGCTGTGTGCACGTGCATCTGGCCATTTTGCAAAGTGGCCCTGGGTGTTTTGATATTTATAATTATACCCCTGCCAGGCGCGTGCACAGGCGCGTGGCCTTGGGCATTTTGCAGACAAGCCCTTGTGGCTTTAGGAATTTAAAGTTGGTCCATAAAAGTTAAAGATTAAGTGCTATATTTTGTGGAAAATTGCATTGATGCCCCTAGAATTTTGTCTATTTGAGTATATACCCCTACCAGGCCTTAATATTTTTGTGAGCGCTTGTAGCATTTATTTGGAGCCTCATTTTAAATCGAAAAATTCTCAAAAATAAACTTAAGCTCCTGTTAACTTGTACTTCCACGCCATATTTTTAGTATTAATTTTATTGTATTTTCATATTTATTAAAAATAAAAAACATGCCTTTTGCCTACTGTCTAGCTTAGAAAATACCAAAAAAATAGTAAAATACCTAGAAAAATTCCAAAAAATTATCTACTGTGCATTTTAATCTCTTTTAGTGTCAATCCAAAAATTACTAAAAATCTCAAAAGAAAAACCCTAAAAATTCAAAAACACTCAAAAACTTCAAAAAATCTATAAAATCATTGAAAACTCCAAAAATTGTAAACTCAAGTCCTGTAGTCTCCTGTTTTTATTATCTTTATTTGAAAAATAGTTTGGAAAAATTTTGTGGCTGTTTTATAGTTTTAATGGCCATTTTACCCTCAACCAGTAGCTATTTCACTGTTTTGATTTATTTCTGTGTTTAAAAATACCAAAAATATTTGGAAAAATACCCAAAAATCCCAAAAATAGTAAAAAATTATAAAATTACCAAAAAGATTTTATTTCTGAATTTTGAGTATTTTTGCATATTTTTATAAATATTTTATCACCCCTTGTATTACATTATTTTTATATTCTATTATTGAAAATATATATATATAATAGAAAATATAAAAATCAGAAAATTCAAAAAATCAAAATACAAAATTTAAAACTAAAAATTTAAAAAAAATTAAAAACCCACCAAAAATTCATTTGGTTGCATAGTGTAGACACACCTCACATTCACTCACACACATTTGCTTGATCTACCTTGTTTGCTCCCTGTGTTCGAACTCTCTGCATACTTGCTTGTTATACATCTTTTGTGCAGAGTTAAAAATAAATTTTAACTCCACATTTATTTCTAATTATTTGATCTATAGTGTGGGTTAATTGTTGATTAAATACAGGATTTTGCAGTGGTCAACACACCGACTGTTGACTCGCCTTGTGAGTCGATACGACCGCTCTCAATTCTGTGTTTATCAATCCAAAGGTGCATGTTGTCCATATTCTCGGACATGGTGGGTGACTGTTTAGAGGTCTTCATGGATGATTTCTCGGTCTATGGCGACAGGTTCGATGCTTGTCTTGACTGCCTAGACCGTGTGCTTCAGCGCTGCATAGAGGTCAATCTTGTTTTATCTTGGGAGAAGAGTCACTTCATGGTGACTCAAGGGACGGTCCTTGGTCATATCGTCTCCAACAGGGGCATGAAGGTCGATCCGGCCAAGGTGGATATCATCAGAAAACTTAATCCACCGTCCAACTTGCGTCAGTTGCGGTCTTTTCTGGGGCATGTCGGTTTCTACCGACGGTTCATTCAGGACTTCAGTCGAATTGCCCGACCGCTTACTGATTTGCTGACAAAAGACACCGAGTTTATTATCAATGATAAGTGTCTTGCGTCCTTCGAGACTCTCAAAGATATGGTTGTTTCAGTTCTTGTCCTTCAGCCACCCGATTGGTCTCTCCCATTCGAGATCATGACGGATGCTTCAGATTTTGCCGTTGGGGCTGTGCTTGGACAGAAGAGGGATGGTTTTCCTTTTGCCATTCACTACGCCAGCCGGACTCTGGATGCTGCTCAGCGGAACTACACTGTGACTGAGAAAGAGATGCTGGCCGTAGTTTTTGCTCTGGATAAGTATCGATCTTACATTCTCTGATCTAGAGTAACAATTTACACTGATCACACCGCCATCCGGTACTTAATGGCTAAGAAGGATGCCAAAGCACGCCTTACCAGATGGATCCTTCTGCTTCAGGAATTTGATATTGAGATTAAGGATAAACCTGGAGTAAAGAATGTGGTGGCGAATCATCTCTCCAGATTGGAGAATCTTGAGGAATCTGAGCCCAGCGCACCTATCACAGAGACATTTCCGGATGAGGCGATCTTGGCTGTCACCTCGCTCCCGTGGTACGCTAGCATTGTGAACTATCTTGTTGCTAAGACAGTCCCACAAGGTTGGCCCAGGCAGAAACTCGAGACCTTCCTATCGAAGGCCAAGTTTTACCATTGGGAGGATCCCGTTCTTTATCATGAAGGAGGGGACAGTATCTGGAGGAGGTGCATTCCTCAAGAAGAGCATCATAGCGTCCTCACATACTGCCACAAGCTTGAGGCAGGAGGACATCATTCTGGAAAAAGAACAACACAGAAGGTGCTTGATGAATCCACATTTCATCATCTTTATTCTATCATTTTGGCATCAAAAATCCTAGCAAATGCCTGTAAATAGCATTAAAATCATCATCTTAGCATTCATGCATGTGCATCTATTTAGTGTATAAAATAGTGTAATTAAAGCCAAAATTATGGAATAAATAAAATAAAAGAAAAAAGAATAAAATATTGTAAATATTTTATGACCCGAAACCCCGAGACCTAGGCATCTTGATGAATAGGTCGACAAGGAATAAAGTAGGGGGAGATAAGGGCCAAAATACAGTGTAAATACCTATACTTTCTGTTCATTCTTTATTCATTTTGGGACCTATTTTTGGCTCCACTTTTTATACATCAAATAAAGAAACTTTGTACATGAAAGTTGTAGATAATTTTATAAAGAAAAATACAAAATTAATTTCACCGAAAAATAATGCACAGATAAAAAGTTATGGTCTGAATATAAATCTAGAATCCCAACTTCCCAGACCCGTATCTCACAAATGACAATTCCAAATGCAGCATATTCACCTTTAATTGTATATAGAATAAAATAATCTATCCAATGGTGGTGGTTTTGCATTTGGCGGAGCTACGGTTTGAAAGTTGAGTTTTGAACCCACCTTGTATTGCTGTACTGATTAAAATATTCAATTTATTATTTATTCATTATTTTTACATTTCTATATTTTTGTAATTTTGTAATTAATATTTATAATAATTATGTGCATTAAAATCAGAATAAAAATGCAAAGAAAACTAAAAATAAAAATAAACATATATAGATCATACATGTATTATACCTATATTATATCTATACAATATATTCCTTTATTTTATTAAATATACAAAACATATCAGAAAAAAAGATAAAAATATATTTGTGTACATAAAAGTTATTTATAATTTTACAAAATAAGAAATAAAAATAATAAAATTAAAATCACAGATTAAAAATCAAATAGTCAAATATACACATAATATACCTATATAGGGGTATAAAAGCAACTTGTAAAAATAAATATCATAAAAATAATTAAAAATCAGAATAAAATAATTTATAAAATTATAAACACTTCTTATTTTATAAACTAAATAAAATAATACCATTTACTATTTTAAAATGATTTTAGAAATGTTTTTCTCCAGGTTTTTCCTGGTTGGTCCACGTGGACCAACCAGGGGGCTAGGAGAGTTGACATCGGTCAACTCTCTGCCCAACACCTGGGTTGTGTCAGAGCTATGTTTTGACCCAACTTCTCCCTTTTTTCGAGGACATCTCTTTCACCCTTTGGTGATGGTGTCTTCTGGACATCTCTTCCCCTATCATCCCTCAAACTCGCCCTAGCCTTATCTCGGGCCGAGAATCATCACAGCGCCTCGTGCGCTTCGATCTTCGAGCCTCCTCCACCACCTTTCAAAACCAAAGCCACCTTCTTCCTCTTCCTCTTTGAACCACTCCACGGCCTAGCTTAGACATCCAGGTGATAGTTGCAGATTTCCAGTGACAGGGGAGCTCTCCCAGCTCCTTGTAGAGGTACGGCGACGCCAGGAGTCGGATTCCAAGCCACCTCCGGCCACTTGGCCGTCGAGGTCTAAACCTTGGGCTTCCCAGCCCTTGAGGTACATTTCTCTACATTTTTTTGCTTTAATCTTTTGCTTGTAGCAGCAGTACTCGTTCCTACTATTCCTCTTCGAGTTACACCTACCCAATCACAACCAGCCCTCCCTCGCCGGAGTTCGCTCCGACGAGTTCCATCTCGCCATTCCACCACCTTCAGCGCAGTCCCCCATCGCACTTACAAGCTGACCGAGACGTGCTCTCGAGCCCATTCCATCTCGCAGGTACCAAGTGCCGACGCTTCACCACCTGGAGGGTGCCTCGAGCTCGCCGAAGAAGGACGCCGCCGCCGCACGCGCACGCCTGTGCAGAACAGAACGAGGGGGAGGGGGCTAAGCTACAGTTGCCGTTCATCTGCCCCCTCCCCTTTGATCAGAGCCGTCCGCGTCTGAGCGAAGCCCCACCGTCCGATCTTCTCTCATCAAGAGCATCCACGTACGCCACGTGGATAAGTGGGGGATTTTGCACCCGTGCCCCACGTTTTTTGTGTCATTTCTAGAAACGCTTTGAACTTTCATTTGCGTTTTAATCATTTTTTAGAATTTGCTAAAGGGGCCCCTGCGTTTTTGTATTATTGCGCATTCATCCCCGCCAGGTCACGCGCACAGTGCGTGTGACTTAGGCGTTTTTGCATAGTGCCCCTACGGCTTGTGGTTTTGACATTTAGTCCAGTTTCTTTTTGTTTAAGTACAAACTTTGTGTGCACATTGCATTGATGCCCCTGGAATGTTTAGTATTTGCATATATGCCCCTGCCAGCCTTGAGATTTTTGTGAGCTTGTAGTATTTATTTGAAGCATCATTCGCCTCCAAAAATTCTCAAATATTAGGGTTAAGCTCCTGTATGCTTGTTCTTCCACGCCATCATTTTAGTTTTTGATTTTCTTGCATTTTAATATTTATTAAAAATTAAAAACATGCTTTTTGCCTACTGCCTAGCTTAGAAAATACCAAAAAAATATTAAAAGACCTCAAAAAATTCCAAAAAAAATCCCTAGTACTTATTTTAGTGTCAATCCAAAAATCACTAAAAATCTCAAAAGAAAAACCTTAAAAATTTAAAAACACATAAAAACTTCAAAAACTGTATAAAATCAAGGAAAACTCAGAAAAATACAAACTCAGTTCCTGTTTGTTCTACATTTTATTATCTTTATTTGAAAATTAGTGTGAACAATTTTAGTGGTTGTTTTTTATTTTAATTCCAATTTTACCCTCAGCTAGTAGCTTTGTCATTGTTTTGATTTATTTCAGTATTTAGAAATACAAAAAATCGTTTGAAAAATACCCAAAAATCACAAAATAGTAGAAAATCCTAAAAATATCAAAAACATTTTATTTCTGAATTTTTGATTGTTTTTGCACATTTTTATAAATATTTATCTTATCTTTTATTACATTGTTTTCATATTCCAATATTTAAAAAAAGAAATTAAAAAATATAAAATATAAAATTATAAAAATCAGAAAATTAAAAATCAAAATACAAAATTAAAAATTAAAAAAAAATTAAAAAAATTAAAAATTAAAAACCCACAAAAATCTTTGCTTGCTTGCTTAGTGTAGACACCACACACTTCACATTCACTTGTACACATTTATTTGAATTACCTCGTTTGCTCCCTGTGTTCGAACTCTCTGCATACTTGCCCTTTACATCACTTTGTGCAGAGTTAAAAATAAATTTTAACTCCACATTTATTTCTAATTATTGATCTTTAGTGGGTTAACTGTTGATTTAGTCAAGATTTAGTGTGGTCAACACACCGACTGAGTTCCCGCTTTGTGTGGAACTTAAGACCTCCTAATTTTGGCTTAATCAAATGACGCCGTTGCTGGGGAGCAATAGCGAGTAGTTCACATTTTTGTCTATTTGTGTTTGTTGTCTACCATAGCTTTAGTTTATCTCTCTTGCATTTTTGATATACATTGATTGAGCTGTTTGACCATTCTTTTCTTGTCTTCTTGCGAGGGACCGCGGAGCAAGGCGGATCGCCTAGGTGACCCGAAGCTACCTTGGGAAGCGGAGCCGGCCTTTCTTAGGCCAAGCTGGTAGGAGAGAGCAGGAAGAGTGAGAGAGAGTGGTAGATTAGTTGCAATTTCTTTTTGTGAGAGAGTGACTTCGATAATTTGTAATAATACAGGTACATTGGACTCTTGGACACTCAGGGCCTAATTTCCAAGTGATTGTTCAATTGGGGGCTCGCCGCAGCTTTTCTCGTGTTTTTCGTCACATTCTTTTTATTTTGTTTTGTTTTTCGATTTTATTTATTTTGTGTGATTGAGCCCCTAGTTTTAGGATTGCTTGCGTAGCATTAGGTCCAAACACCTTAATCAACATTGCATGTACCTATAGTACGTTCTGGACTTAGTCAAATTTTAAAACAATTGATCATCACCTTCAATCCATCGCGCCGCGAGCTCTCCCCGCAAAGCGCTTTCTCCAAAACTCAAGTGTGTTGAGCAGAGGAGGGGTGAGCCTAGACCGGACTCTAGGGTTGAGGATTGGTGATCAGCTTGTGGTTCTTCCCGCTAATAGCAATTTCTGAAACTTAGGGCGATTTCATCGGCTTTTGCATTTGCATATAGATAGGTTTCAATTCTGCTAAGCATCCTTGCATGTAGAGTGCTGGAGGCAAGGTGAGCATTTACGCTTTAGCATCCATCATGATTTGCCGCTTGCATTGCTTTTCCGACTCTCCCTCTGATTTTGCCAACCTAGGTGTTCAAAGGAATTGATTCCCCGATAAGCTCGTGCATTTTTATTAAAAATCCCAAAAAAGTGATAATCAATAAAATTGGGACTGCTATTATTACTTGGCCCTAAAATCCACCAAAAAGAAAATATTGTATTGGGGCGAGTAATCCCCTCATTGTCTTCGTTTTACTTGCTCGCACACACACTAAGGATAGTGCCCATATCCCATTCAACCCCCTAAGTGTTTGTGCAACATTTTGACTTCTCACCTAACTCTAAAACAAACAAGATAAAAAGACCGACTTTTCGGTCTCTACTGAGTTGAGTAGGTGAATTGAGGGTTTGTATTCTTTTCATTTTTGACTGTGATTATTGTGTGTGTCTTAGATCATCTCTGCGCACGTGCACCTTTTTCTTCACTCTTTTGACTTGACCGACGTGCTCCCCCGAATCATCTCCTTTTGTTTTCGAGATGGACTCCTGGAGAGCATTTTATCCGGACTTTGTGGATCCCTCATTCGCTCCAGCCGGTCCACCTCCTTTTTATCAGGAGGACCCTCCTCCTACTTTTTCTGACTTTTGTACATACCCGCCTCAGCCACAGTATCACGACTCGGACTTCTACCCACATCCACCCCCACCTGTGTATTATCCATCTCCATCGTCACATTCACCCGAGTCTGACCTGATGGAGTCACCTCCCTCGATCTCTATGAGTGATATTTTGAATCGGATGACAAAGCGCATTGATTTGTTGAATGATAATCTTGCTATCTTGAGGAATAATCAGATTAATGCTCCTTTCATCGGGGACACTGCTTCACTTGTAGGTAATCATGGGAGCTTGCAATCGCCAAAAATACAAAAAAATGAGAAAAATTTAAAAATCCAAAAAGAGTTTGGGAGACACTTGGTTGATCAATATTTTGAGGAGAGAGTCCACTTGTCAGAACCCTTGACCACACATGCATTCACACCTAGTCCCACCTTTGACCCCGAGGATGCCGCTGTACAGACTGCTCTTGGCATGCCTCGTGTATACGCTGATTCCGATTTCCTCCCTTGTATGGAGGAAGTCCAAAAATTCAAAAAAATGTTATCTGAACCCGAAGTGGTGGCTACTATTCATGAGATTATCCGTGCCCCACTTCAGCAGGCCATGACCCAACTATCTGCTTCTTTTCCCAAGAAGAGAAAGCAGAGGAGCAGATCTGAGCGTCACATTCTGACCATGGCCACTGCCCTCGCCATCACACACCGTCCCATTCCCAAGAAGAAGAACATATCTACACCTTTCATCACTTGCACTATCTCTGACTACACATGTGATCGCACTCTCCTAGACGGCGGTGCTTCGATTAGTATATTACCCTTCTCGCTGGTACAGTCTCTTCACTTAGGGCCTCTCAAGAAGACGAGGATGATCGTTCAGTTTGCTGATGGATCTATCAAGAGGCCGAAGGGTATCCTTGAAAACACCGTCATTTCTATTCAGGGCACGAGCCACCATGTTGATTTTGTCGTGTTGCCCATGGAGACCTCCACAGGGGAGCCATCTCCAATCATCCTGGGACGACCATTCCTTGCCTCTGCGAGGGTCGTTATTGATTACGGATCAGGAGAGGTTCGCTTCCGTCCTGTTGACGAGAGCGAAGTGTTGATCACCGCACCCACAATTGACCATAGACCTGCACCTGATGCACCTTCACCGATCATAGCTGACTCTGAGGCCTGTGACCGATCTGATGATACTAGAGATGCTTCCTTAGCGACCATTGATGAGACCCGATGTATCCCCCGAAAGGGGAGGAAGTCGGAAAGCATAGACCTCGCAGTTCCTCCTCCTGGTGTGTGGCGATGTGTTGATGAAATCCAAAGCATTTATGTGATTGAACCATTTGAGCGGGGGGCAGATACCAAGATAATTGAGGATGTTTATGATGTTGCCCATTATTTTGAGAGACCTCATAAGGAAACAAATGACCTAGGTAAGACTAGACAGGACAGACCTGTCTTGACTACTTTTACTGATGAGTCCGCTCCTGTCCATGTAGACTCTGATGGGCCAAAGGCCGAATTTGTTTTGATCACTTTTCTTCGGAAATTTGGGCCTTTTGATGAGAAAGATGATCTGGTTGAGACTCTTGAGGACGATCTGAGTTCGTATACTTCCACTGACGATTTCCTTCCTTTTGACTTTGACCTGGACGATCCCTCGCAGGACGACTCCGATTACACTTCTTCCGAGGATAGTGAGTTTGTCCCATTCCACTTCAATATCTGCGAGACTTCCAAGGCCGGACCTAGTCGTACTTCTTCCACTCACCAGTCTGCGCCTTCACACCATAGGACCACCAAGGGAGAACCGAGCCATACTGCTTCCATCGATCAGTTCGTCCCTTTCCGTTTTGATTCCACTGAGGGCCTTCACCGTGTCGACCCTGATCGGCTTCTGTCCGCTGTGGACCCCGATGTCGACTTGCATCACACTAGATCCATCCCTCAGCGGTCTAGCAAGAAGATTAGCTTTCGACCTTCTTGATCATATGTACATCCACCTCTGTTGTATATCATCTTATGTTCATCTTCGTCCTTCTCCCGTTTTGCTCGTCCACCCATTCTCGTGTTTGCCTTGCTTAGGACGTACTTTGTCCTAAGTATAGGGGGGTGGATGAGCCGAGTGTTCATTCTTCGTTTCGTGTCATCACTCCTGTTGTTGCCTATACTTAGGGCTTCTTTTACCCTAAGTATAGGGGGAGTGACGTGTACATTCTCATGATCTCACTTCCAGTCTCATCTCTTTTCTTCTTTTCTTCTTTTCTTCTTTTCCTTTTCTATCTTCTTCATTCATCAAAAGGTGTCGCCCTTGTAGACGGTTTTCCAAACTTAGGACGTACTTTGTCCTAAGTATAGGGGGGTGTGCACCCTGAGTTTCGCTATTCTTTGATCCTCTCCATTGTCTCCTCTTCTTGTCTATACTTAGGGATATCTTACCCTAAGTATAGGGGGAGACAACCCGAGTACGATCTGTTCATTCCCACCCTTGATCCTCCCTGCTTTGTGTACAGTCTGCTATACTTAGGATTATTTGATCCTAAGTATAGGGGGGACGGTCAACTTCTCATTCGTTCATTTATCTCTGTATTCCTTTATTCTTTAGATTTTCCTATACTCAGTACGAGTTATGTCTTCTCTTTTCTCTCCGATCTATGAGGACATAGCTCAAGCTAAGTATAGGGGAGTCGTATATACTGTGTATATACTTCAGCCATAACTCGTACTTTCGTATTTTCCTAATAATATGGCTAATAATTCTTTAAAAATCGTTAATAAAAAGATGTGGTTATTCTTCAAATTCTTTTTTGTATTTACTGATTAATAAATCATGTGAAAATGTTTTTTGCAAAATGTTTGAAAAATAGTTTGAAAATCTTTGTGAACATCTATTGAAAACTATTTTGAAAATATTTTGTTACATGTTTTCAACCTTTGTAAAAATGTGTGGTTTGTAAAATTTCTTTTCTTTGTGTGAAATAAAATGTTTGAAAAATGATTTGCAGATGGTTTGAAAAATGGTTGCAAAAATGTTTGAAAAACCTATATATACTGTTTTGAAAGCCTTTGCAAAATGATTTTCAAATGTGTGTACATGTTTGTAAAATGTTTGTAAAAATTATTTTGGACTATAGTTTTCAAAAATTGTGTGAAAAAGCTTGTGTCAAATAAGTTTGAGGAATTTTTACATCACACCAAAATCCACTATATATGTACTTATAAAATTGATCACTTACCCTTGTAAATTCTTAAAATTCACTTCTTGTAGATATAAGAAGCACTACCGTGTACATATTTTAACCTAGTTTTCAGCCAAAAACTTTTTGTTTTCAAAAATCCCAAAAACATTTGCAAAAGTAAAATCCAAAAATATGTGAAAAATCTTTTTGAAAAATAAAAAAAATGCATATGCATCATCATCATATTTTCAAAAATCTATAAAAAGTTCAAAATCTTTGAAAATTGCATCACAAAAATATTTTCTGCATTGCATTGCATAGCATTCACATTTTTCGGATTGAGTTTGACAGTTGAACAAGTCTAAGTAAAATCCGGAGATTGGAGCTTGATTGGACCTGAAAATCTACCTAATAACAGGAACCTTATAGGAACTGGGTTTGAGGTACTTCAGGTCTAGTTGACGTAATTCTTTGAGGATCACAGGACTGGGTTCAATGAATTCTTGACTGCCTAAGTAGAGTATTTCAGAGCACACACACGACTCTTGTTGATAATGACCTAACTTGGACACCTGCACCTTTCACATGGCTCAACTCAGTTGGAGTGGTGAGGGGATTGGGTTTGCCGGTATGAGACGCACACAAGTGGAAACATTTGTCCTCCTCTAGGGAGGGAAGTGCACCCCAACCCGTCTAGTGATTAGGAAGTCTAAAGACAGGAGGCCGTGGGTTGCGATAAAGCTTCAAAAGAGGGATAGTCTACTGGCTCAAGAGGAAAAACTCCTTATGTAAATGCTGCTGTATATAGTATTTCAAAAAAAAAGTTCAGTCATGTACAAAAATAAAAAGCCTGCAAAGTATGAGATTATGTACAAAGTCAATAAGCAAGCTTGAGTTCCAAAGTCATATCATGTGAGCCTGCAGCTGGATGACTTGACTACACTGGTCTTGCATCCCAGAATAGGTAGCTACACTGGCTACCGTCCATTCTTCTCTTCACCCCCTCCTCTTGAGTTGGTTGCCACTTGAACTTAGAAGGGAATACCCCGCTCCTCGAGGATGGAGTTATTGGATTGGGGAATCATTGGGTTGTCGTACTGGAGAAGTCAGTTTCTTTGTCATTCTAGTTGGGGAGAGCCACCATCACTTACACTGTACGAGTCAGATTCATAGTCATAAGAGTTTGCGTATGAGTTGAAGTATTTATGACCTGGCTATTGAGGAGACTTGGACAGAGTTCTGGGATTCTCAAGGACTGTTGGATTTCAAATTCGGTTCTCACTAAGGTTCCGCCCGCACTAAAATTTCAAAGGTCCGACTTAAGCTCCAAACTTTGATTTTGTGAAGACAAGTTTGATCATTAAACTAAATCCAAGTTCTTCTTTTTCTTTTCTTTCTTTTTCTTTTTGCACTTATTGCATAAGTGTTTGCTAAGGACTAGCAAAGGTAAAGTATAGGGGGATGATGAATCCACATTTCATCATCTTTATTCTATCATTTTGGCATCAAAAATCCTAGCAAATGCCTGTAAATAGCATTAAAATCATCATCTTAGCATTCATGCATGTGCATCTATTTAGTGTATAAAATAGTGTAATTAAAGCCAAAATTATAGAATAAATAAAAGAAAAGAAAAAAGAATAAAATATTGTAAATATTTTATGACCCGAAACCACGAGACCTAGGCATCTTGATGAATAGGTCGACAAGGAATAAAGTAGGGGGAGATAAGGGCCAAAATACAGTGTAAATACCTATACTTTCTGTTCATTCTTTATTCATTTTGGGACCTATTTTTGGTTCCACTTTTTATACATCAAATAAAGAAACTTTGTACATGAAAGTTGTAGATAATTTTATAAAGAAAAATACAAAATTGATTTCACCGAAAAATAATGCACAGATAAAAAGTTATGGTCTGAATAAAAATCCAGAATCCCAACTTCCCAGACCCGTATCTCACAAATGACAACTCCAAATGCAGCATACTCACCTTTAATTGTATATAGAATAAAATAATCTATCCAATGGTGGCAGTTTCGCATTTGGCGGAGCTACGGTTTGAAAGTTGAGTTTTGAACCCACCTTGTATAGTTGTACTGATTAAAATATTCAATTTATTATTTATTTATTATTTTTATATTTTTATAATTTTGTAATTAATATTTATAATAATTATGTGCATTAAAATCAGAATAAAAATGCAAAGAAAACTCAAAATAAAAATAAACATATATAGATCATACATGTATTATACCTATATGTATATCTATACAATATATTCCTTTATTTTATTAAATATACAATAAATATCAGAAAAATAAGATAAAAATATATTTGTGTACATAAAAGTATTTTATAAATTTACAAAATAAGAAATAAAAATAATAAAATTAAAATAACAGATTAAAAATCAAATAGTCAAATATACAAATAATATACCTATATAGGGGTATAAAAGCAACTTGTAAAAATAAATATCATAAAAATAATTAAAAATCAGAATAAAATAATTTATAAAATTATAAACACTTTTTATTTTATAACCTAAATAAAATAATACCATTTACTATTTAAAAATGATTTTAGAAATATTTTTCTCCAGGTTTTTCCTGGTTGGTCCACGTGGACCAACCAGGGGGCTAGGAGAGTTGACCTCGGTCAACTCTCTGCCCAACACCTGGGTTGTGTCTGAGCTATGTTTTGACCCAACTTCTCCCTTTTTTCGAGGACATCTCTTTCACCCTTTGGTGATGGTGTCTTCTGGACATCTCTTCCCCTATCATCCCTCAAACTCGCCCTAGCCTTATCTCGGGCCGAGAATCATCACAACGCCTCGTGCGCTTCGATCTTCGAGCCGCCTCCACCACCTTTCAAAACCAAAGCCACCTTCTTCCTCTTCCTCTTTTAACCACTCCACGGCCTAGCTTAGACATCCTGGTGATAGTTGCGGATCTCCGGTGACAGGGGAGCTCTCCCAGCTCCTTGTAGAGGTACGGCGGCGCCAGGAGTCGGATTCCAAGCCACCTCCGGCCACTTGGCCGTCGAGGTACAAACCTTGGGCTTCCCAACCCTTGAGGTACATTTCTCTACATTTTTTTGCTTTACTCTTTTCCTTGTAGCAGCAGTACTCGTTCCTACTATTCCTCTTCGAGTTACACCTACCCAATCACAACTAGCCCTCCCTCGCCGGAGTTCGCTCCGGCGAGTTCCATCTCGCCATTCCACCACCTTCAGCGCAGTCCCCCATCGCACTTACAAGCTGGCCGAGATGTGCTCTCGAGCCCATTCCATCTCGCAGGTACCAAGCGCCGACGCTTCACCACCTGGAGGGTGCCTCGAGCTCGCCGGAGAAGGACGCCGCCGCCGCCCGCGCGCCGCCGCCGCCCACGCGCGCCTGTGCAGAACATAACGAGGGGGAGGGGGGCCAAGCTACAGTTGCCATTCATCTGCCCCCTCCCCTTTGATCAGAGCCGTCCGCGTCTGAGGGAAGCCCCACCGTCCGATCTTCTCTCATCAAGAGCATCCACGCACGCCACGTGGATAAGTGGGGGATTTTGCACCTGTGCCCCACGTTTTTTGTTTAATTTCTAGAAACGCTTTAAACTTTCATTTGCATTTTAATCATTTTGTAGAATTTGCTAAAGGGGCCCCTGCGTTTTTGTATTATTGCGCATTCATCCCCGCCAGGTCACGCGCACAGTGCGTGTGACTTAGGCGTTTTTGCATAGTGCCCCTGCGGCTTGTGGTTTTGACATTTAGTCCGGTTTCTTTTTGTTTAAGTACAAACTTTGTGTGCACATTGCATTGATGCCCCTGGAATGTTTAGTATTTGCATATATGCCCCTGCTAGCCTTAAGATTTTTGTAAGCTTGTAGTATTTATTTGAAGCATCATTTCGCCTCCAAAAATTCTAAAAATTAGGGTTAAGCTCCTGTATGCTTTTAGGGTTAAGCTCCTGTATGCTTGTTCTTCCACGCAATCATTTTAGTTTTTGATTTTCTTGCATTTTAATATTTATTAAAAATCATAAACATGCTTTTTGCCTACTGTCTAGCTTAGAAAATACCAAAAAAATATTAAAAGACCTTGAAAAATTCCAAAAAATTCCCTAATGTGTATTTTAACTTATTTTAGTGTCAGTCCAAAAATCACTAAAAATCTCAAAAGAAAAACCTTAAAAATTTAAAAACACATAAAAACTTCAAAAAAATATATAAAATCAAGGAAAACTCAGAAAAATACAAACTCAGTTCCTGTTTGTTCTACATTTCATTATCTTTATTTGAAAATTAGTGTGAAAAATTTTGGTGGCTGTTTGTTATTTTAATTCCAATTTTACCCTCAGCCAGTAGCTTTGTTACTGTTTTGATTTATTTCAGTATTTAAAAATACCAAAAATCATTTGAAAAATACCCAAAAATCACAAAAATAGTAGAAAATCCTAAAAATATCAAAAACATTTTATTTCTGAATTTTTGATTATTTTTGCAAATTTTTATAAATACTTTATCTTGTCTTTTATTACATTGTTTTCATATTCCAATATTTAAAAAAAAGAAATTTAAAAAATATAAAATATAAAATTATAAAAATCAGAAAATTAAAAATCAAAATACAAAATTAAAAATTAAAAAAAATAAAAAAAATTAAAAATAAAAAACCCACAAGAATCTTTGCTTGCTTGCTTAGTGTAGACACCACACACTTCACATTCACTTGTGCACATTTATTTGAATTACCATGTTTGCTCCCTGTGTTCGAACTCTCTGCATATTTGCTCTTTACATCATTTTGTGCAGAGTTAAAAATAAATTTTAACTCCACATTTATTTCTAATTATTGATCTTTAGTGTGGGTTAACTGTTGATTTAGTCAAGATTTAGTGTGGTCAACACACCGACTAAGTTCCCGCTTTGTGTGGAACTTAAGACCTCCTAATTTTGGCTTAATCAGTGCTTCAATCCGGTCTATGGTGGCCTACTCTCTTCAAGGATTCTGATGAGTTCGTGAAGAGATGTACTGACTGTCAGAAAATGGGAACCTGTGGACAGAGAGACATGATGCCTATGCAGCCCATTCACTTTTGTGAGGTTTTTGATGCATGGGGGATTGATTTCATGGGCCCATTTCCTAAGAGTCAGGGATTCAAGAATATTTTGCTCGCTGCTGTGGATTATGTCAGCCGATGGGTTGAGGCCATCCCCGCCCGAGCCGCAGATGCTAAAACCGTGTGCAAATTCTTGAGGAAAAATATCACTTCACGGTTCGGGGTACCTAGAGTCTTGATTTCAGACGGGGGGTCTCATTTCATCAATGACAAGGTTAGGGCCCTTGCAGATGAGTTCGGCATTGACCATCGGGTTGCCACACCGTATCACCCTCAGACTAATGGTCTTGCCGAAGTATCGAACCGGAAGATAAAAACAATCTTGCAGAAGGTTGTCCGCCCAGACCGAAAGGATTGGTCACAACTTTTGGACTCGATCTTGTGGGCCTATCGGACTTCTTTCAAGAATCCATTGCGGACATCTCCCTTTCGACTCGTCTATGGCAAGCCGTGCCATTTGCCAGTGGAAATCAAGCACAAATATTTTTGGGCAGTCACTGAGTTACTGTTAGATCCCGAGAGTATAGGAGAACAGAGAAGAGCAGAATTGGCAGCCCCGGAGGAACTGAGAGATACATCCTTTTCCAACAGCCTACAGTACAAAGACAAAGTGAAAACATGGCACGATTCCCACATCGACCATATACAGTTTGAGCCAGATCAGAGAGTATGGTTGTTTGATTCCAGGCTGAAATTATTCCCAGGGAAACTACAGAGCAAGTGGAAAGGTCCGTATGTGGTTAGGAAGGTACATGACAATGGCAGCATCGACATATCCGAACCGTCATATTCCTCTACCTTCCGCGTCAATGGTCAACGCCTGAAACTTTATCTAGATCATGATCCGCCGACCATTGACGTTGCCACCATTCTTCTGGTATGAGATGAGTTCTTTGACTCATATCATCTACATCTCGTACATGGTGATCACTTCCATATTCCGCTGTACAGATCATCTATCTATATCACTCTTTCATCTGTTGATTTCTTTTCTTCTTTTCTTCTTTTCCTTTTCTATCTTCTTCATCTATCAAAAAGGTGCTGCCCTTGCAGACAGTTTTCCATACTTAGGACGTACTTTGTCCTAAGTATGGGGGGGTGTGCACCCCGAGTTTCTTCTATTCTTTTCGATCCTCTCCATTGTCTCCTCTTCTTGTCTATACTTAGGGATATTTTACCCTAAGTATAGGGGGAGACAATCTGAGTACGATCTGTTCATTCCCACCCTTGACCCTCCCTGCGTTGTGTACAGTCTGCTATACTTAGGATTATTTGATCCTAAGTATAGGGGGGACGGTCAACTTCTTATTGGTTCATTCATTCATTCTTTAGACCTGTCTATACTTAGTACGAGTTATGTCTTTTCTTTTCTCTCCGATCTATGAGGACATAGCTCAAGCTAAGTATAGGGGGGTCGTCTATACTGCGTATATACTTTAGCCATAACTCGTACTTTCGTATTTTCCTACTAATATGGCTAATGACTCAGTAAAATTCATTAAAATCACTAATAAATATGTGGTTATTCCTCAAATTCCTTTTGTATATACTGATTAATAAATCAGGTGAAAATGTTTTTTGCAAAATGTTTGAAAAATAGTTTGAAAATCCTTGTGAACATCTATTGAAAACTATTTTAAAAATATTTTGTTACATGTTTTCAACCTGTGTAAAAACGTGTGGTTTGTAAAATTTATTTTCTTTGTGTGAAATAAAATGTTTGAAAAATGATTTGCAAATGGTTTGAAAAATGGTTGCAAAAATATTTTGAAAAATCTATCTATACTGTTTTGAAAACCCTTGCAAAACGATTTTCAAATGTGTGTACATGCTTGTAAAAAGTTTGTAAAAATTATTTTGGACTATAGTTTTCAAAAATTGTGTGAAAAACCTGTGTCAAATAAGTTTGAGGAATACTAACATCACACCAAAATCCACTATATATATGTATAAAATTGATCACTTACCCTTGTAAATTCTTAAAATCCACTTCTTGTACATATAAGAAGCACTTCTGTGTACATATTTTCACCTAGTTTTTAGCCAAATCTTTTTGTTTTAAAAAACCCAAAAACCTTTGCAAAATTAAAATCCAAAAACATTTGAAAAATCTTTTGAAAAATACAAAAAAATGCATGCATCATCATGTTTTCAAAAATCCATAAAAAGTTCAAAATCTTGAAAATTGCATCACAAAAATATTTTCTGCATAGCATTGCATAACATTCGCATTTTTTGGATTGAGTTTGATAGTTGAACAAGTCTAAGTAAAATCCGGAGATTGGAGCTTGATTGGACCTTAAAATCTACCTAATAACATGAACCTTATAGGAACTGGGTTTGAGGTACTTCAGGTCTAGTTGACTCAATTCTTTGAGGATCACAGGACTTGGTTCAATGGATTCTTGACTGCCTAAGTAGAATATTTCAGAGTACACACACGATTCTTGTGGATAATGACCTAACTTGGACACCTGCACCTTTCACATGGCTCAACTTAGTTGGAGTGGTGAGGGGATTGGATTTGCCGGTATGATACACACACAAGTGGAAACATTTGTCCTCCTCTAGGGAGGGAAGTGCACCCCAACCTGTCCAATGATTAGGAAATCTAAAGACAGGAGGCTGTGGGTTGCGATAAAGCTTCAAAAGAGGGATAGTCTACTGGCTCAAGAGGAAAAACTCCTTATGTAAATGCTGCTGTATATAGTATTTCAAAAAAAATGTTCAGGCATGTACAAAAATAAAAAGTCTGCAAGTATGTACAAAGTCAATAAGCAAGCTTAAGTTCCAAAGTCAAATATGTGAGCCTGCAGCAGGATGACTTGACTACACTGGTCTTGCATCCAAGGATAGGTAGCTACACTGGCTACCGTTCATTCTTCTCTTCACCCCCTCCTCTTGAGTTGGTTGCCACTTGAACTTAGAAGGGAATACCCCGCTCCTCGAGGATGGAGTTATTGGATTGGGGAATCATTGGGTTGTCGTACTGGAGAAGTCAGTCTCTTTGTCATTCTAGTTGGGGAGAGCCACCATCACTTACACTGTATGAGTCAGATTCATAGTCGTAAGAGTTTGTTTATGAGTTGAAGTATTTCTGACTTGGCTATTGAGGAGACTTGAGCAGAGTTTTGGGATTCTCAGGGACTGTTGGATTTCAAATTCGGTTCTCACTAAAGTTCCGCCCGCACTAAAATTCCAAAGGTCCGACTTAAGCTCCAAACTTTGATTTTGTGAAGATAAGTTTTGATAATCAAATAAAATCCAAGTTCTTCTTTTTATTTTCTTTCTTTTCTTTTTGCACTTATTGCATAAGTGTTTGCTAGGGACTAGCAAAGGTAAAGTATAGGGGGATGATGAATCCACATTTCATCATTTTTATTCTATCATTTTGGCATCAAAAACCCTAGCAAATGCCTGTAAATAGCATTAAATATAGCATCTTAGCATTCATGCATGTGCATCCAATTAGTGTATAAAATACTTTAATTAAAGCTAAAATTATAGAATAAATAAAAGAAAAGAAAAAGAATAAAATATTGTAAATATTTTATGACCCAAAACCCCGAGACCTAGGCATCATCATGAATAGGTCGACAAGGAATAAAGTAGGGGGAGATAAGGTCAAAAATACAGTATAAATACCTATACCTTTTATTCATTCTTTATTCATTTTGGGACCTATTTTTGGTTCCACTTTTTATACATCAAATAAAGAAACTTTGTACATGAAAGTTGTAGATAATTTAATAAAGAAAAATACAAAATTGATTTCATAGAAAAATAATGTACAGATAAAACATTATGGTCTGAATAAAAATCCAGAATCCCAACTTCCCAGACCCGTATCTCACAACTGAAAACTCCAAATGCAGTAAACTCACCTTTAATTGTATATAGAATAAAATAAGCTATTTAATGGCAGTGGTTTCGCATTTGGCGGAGCTACGGTTTGAAAGTTGAGTTTTGGACTCACATTGTACAATTGTACAGATTAAAATATTCATTATATTATTTATTCATTATTTTTGTATTTTTATATTTTTATAATTATGTAAATATTACTTATAATAATTATGTACATTAAAATTGGAATAAAAACCTAAATAAAACTTAAAATAAAATACTTGTATATTTGATACATAGGTATACTACCTATACCCATACCTATACAATACATATTTATATATTATTAAATATACAAAACATATCAGAAAAATAAAATAAAAATATATTTATGTGTATAAAAGTATTTTATAATTTTACAAAATAAGAAATAAAAAATAATAAAATTAAAATCACAAATTAAAAATCAAATAGTCAAATATATAGGTAATATATCTATAAAGGGTATAAATGTAAACTTGTAAAAATACATCTCATAAAAATAATTAAAAATCATAATAAAATAATTTATAAAATTATAAACACTTTTTATTTTGTAACCTAAATAAAATAATATTATTTACTATTTTAAAAATGATTTTTTGGACCTTTTTCGTGGTTGGTTCACGTGGACCAACCAGGGGGCCAGAAGAGTTGACCTCGGGTCAACTCTCTGACCCTAGGTCCTGTAGGATGTCAGAACGGGTTTTTGACCCATTTTCAAAGTTTTTTGGGGGTTGCTCCTTTCACCAACTCGTGATGCTTCCTTCATGGAAGTTTTTCCTTGATCAGAGCTCTTACACGCCCAAGGCTCTCCTTGAGCTATGGAGCTCTGAATCAAGCTGCACGTCTTGTTCTTTGAACCCCCTCGTCAACCATTCAAAACCACAGCCCAGTCCCCCCTTTGATCTTTGAACCGCATTCCATCCAAGTTTCCACCCCCTTGACCTCGTTAGAGTCTCCTGGAGGTGACAGCTCCGCGAATCCCTCTTCAAGGCGGTGGATCAACAAGACTTGGGCGTGTTCAAATCGATCTCCAGCCACCCCGTTGAGGTACATCCTTCCTCGCTCTTCTTGGGCTTGAGGCCGTTTATTCCCTATTGTTTTTGTTCCCTTTCCACTCCCTAGCGTCATAGCTTTGTAAATCCGTCGTCACCTCCGAATTGCGTCACTGAATTCAGATCATTCGTACCCTCGCCGGAGCGCTCCTCCGGCCGCAACTCCCATCTTCACCACCTTTACGTTCGCAGCAGCTTTAGTGCTCCCACGGGGTCGGGGCAGTTTACCCCCGACTCTTTCACTCTCTTTTGCAGGTGCAGGACATTAAGTGACACCTGGGGTCGATTCTGGACCTCTGGCCGGAGATATCTGGAGCGCCCAACTCCTCCACCGCCGTGGCTGCTACCTCGGGCTCCGGCGAGAGTTTTGAGTACCTCAGGAGATCGACGACACCTGCAGGAGGTTGCTGGGATCTTTTGGAGGATCGTCGGACAGCGGAAGAGGGAGATCGACGCCGGTGAAGCTCGCACACCCGCGGGTTCTGTTGGAAATGCGAGCCCACAACGAGCCATTATGCAATAAATGTTGTTGCAATTCACTCCTTGATCTGAAATGAAGAATACATAATTTGCATAATAGGTCCCTTAGTGCAATTAGGGTTATGTACCATGGCCATCTTAATAATCATACAACTGTTGATTCAATTATTGAATCATAGAGGCTGGTGCTTAGATGAATATCTAATGAGTTAGATTGAGGACTCATAAAGCACCGTCAAATGATTATTAAGAGATGATCTCCAGCCTGAGTAGGAGATGGAAATCCTATCTCATTTAGGTTGATATCTGACGGACCTCTTGATGCAGGTCCTCTGCATAGGAATAGAGATTCGGAGGTGTCGGATGAGTTAGGTCAAAGAGTTGACTTAACGAGATCGAGATAACCAAAGTCCTATATCGTATGCTGTCACGATACAGGAACACATCCTCTGACCAGAGACAGATATGTTACTATATGTCTGAGTATGTACATTTGGCAGACCAGTAGGTTGATGGCCTAATCAAGGTCTATACACCGGCGCGCTGGTGTGCAAATAAGGGCATATGAGTAATACGATCTCTCAAAGGGATCATACAGGTTCACTACTGAATCGGAAGACATGAGCTCACTCATGAGATATTGGGAAGAATCAAATTCCGTGCGCACGGTCGTCACGCTTTGGAAGCTTGACTGAATTTGTTGGTTTGATATATACTTTTGGAAAGTATATGATCAAGACCTAGGTATGATATATGCTTTTGGAAAGTATATGATCGATACCGACTCCCAATGATCGAATGAGAAACTTACTGATAAAAACCCTAAAGTAGACAGTATAAAGTTGATCTAATACTTCAGATTTATTCTGAGTCTTCCAGTATGCAGGATGTACAGGTATTGGGAATGCCTGAGGGTGATGTGATCATAAACGGTTGTATAACCATGACGCTTCCATTCCTAGGGAGTGATGAAACGGGTCTGGATTTTAGTGACTCCTCTTAGTAGAGAAGTAATCTGATCTTAGTCCAAATGTTGGACATTAATCTGAATGTGATTCAGATTCAATGAGAAGATTAGATTTGCGGTCTTGATTTAAGCAAGCATCTATGGGAGGCCCGAGATCTGGATTTGAGATGTGATCTCAATATCCATGTCACTATACGTGGAACAATACAATCGCCCTGTCCTTATCTCCAAGTATTCGCGGAGAAAGCGCATTATCCTTGAAAGAGTTCATGGATAATTCTATTGTTGATATATGTATCCGAGCATTGAGAAAATGGATAATTAAATGAGATTTAATTATCATGAATAATATGAATTTGATTCATATTATAAGGAGAGTTATCTTAGATAATTAAATGTGATTTGATTATCAAAGATGTGAATAATGTGAATGTGATTCATATTATCTGAACACATGAGATAAAGAGATCCGAGATGATTAAATGTGATTTAATTATCAAAGGATAAGAATAATGTGGATAGTAATATCCAATTATTCATAATATATTATAAATATGATTTATAATGTATTAGAGAGAGTTAATTATAATTTATATGTGTTGATTAATTATTATTTGTATTGGATACACATTGTGTAATTAATTGACAATGTAAATTATATGTTGTTTTGGGTTGTGAATTTGACTCACAATTTTTCTATGGCAAGATTGCAATATTCTCAAATATAATTATGAATTATTTTTGAAGAATGAAAAGCCAACAAAAGTTGTTGGAAATAAATAGAGGAGATTTTCAAGGAGATATGCAATCTCATGGATTTCCATGAGATTGCTCTCTCCATGGAAAGAAGGGGGGCGGCACATCATTCCCAAAAGGAATGTGTGGCCGTCCACATGGAAAGTGCATGGAGATGAAATCTCCATGCACATTCTCTCCTTATTTATTGGATTGATTTTGGATTAATTTGTATTTGATTTTATCAAATATATTTTGATCTAAATTTGTTGGTTTTACCAACAACAATCTTAGCCATTGGATTGACATAAATCAATCTCACCCATTGATTTTATATGTCCCATGGATTGAGATCCATGGATCACAGAACCCTATAAATAAAGAGGCATACCCATGCTCTCTCTTTACACACAATGCTTGAGAAGCATCTCTCTCTCTCTTTCTCTCTAGAGGTCAGCCCTCTCTCTCCCTCTCATGGCCGTCCACCATGGATGCCATGGAGAGGTTCTCCATCGCCGCGGCATCGTCGTTATGCTGCCCGTTCTTCTGCTCGTGGATCTCCGTCTCCTTCGGTGCGCCTCGCTCGTGAAGAAGATGATGGATCTCGTGTGTCGAGATCAGGAGATCCGCCGCTTGGATCATCAACATGGATTGCGAGAAGCACGCGGTTCATCCCTGCGCTCGCAAGCGTCTCCTCCGTCGGATCGGACTTGAGACAGGAGGTCTCTTCGTTTAGAGACTCGATCGCAACCACGCTTCAAGAGGTAATCCTATTACTTGTTTGTGGTTTAGACGAAACGATTCGAGAAGTGTTCTTGGATCATGTGGTTCGTCGTATAAAATTTTTTAAATTCCGCTGCATCGAGCCACTAGTGAGACTAGTCGCTCCTCGTCGTATTCGATACGACGCTCATGCTTCCGTGATGCGCTTGAGGATCTAACCATATCCTTCAAGTGATATCAGAGCCTTAGGTCGACGGTTTCGAATAGTGATTTGTTAACCAAGGACGACTTGGGTTCGCTAAGGTCGCGAAAGTTTTCATCGCATTTGATTTCGCAGATCTGTTTAGTAAATAAATTCGGCACTGTTTAAATTGTTTAAACACGAATTTTATACTTGGATTATGTTCCCCATTAAATAAGGAAACCATAGGATCTGAGTTTGCGTAAATCGGATTTCGTATGCTCGAGATATGGTCGTTTTAATGAACATGTATGCACTGTTGCGGGAACTGTGAATCTGAACGTGATTAAAATGTTAGTTACTGTTTAGACTTGCCTCGAAATGCGTGAAACATCACTTAGGTTCTGTCCTAAATCAAATTAGCAAACTTTAGAAATTGACTTTGCTTAATTTGGATTTAATATGATTGAGATATGCCAATTTTAGTAAGTAGGGGTCACTGCTGAAATTGCTTTCCTAATCAAGAACCATATGATTGTCAATTAATGAAATTAATTGTTAGTTTCGTGAAATAATCTTGAAAAATATTTGTGAAATATTGAAACATGATTATTTGCCTAATTGACTTGGCCCCAACCAATTAATTGATTAGATTTGATCTAAACCTTAATTGGAATTACAATCATCAAACTTCTTGCTTGAATAGGACTTGGGAATTTGCCTAGCAAATTTCCTTAAAATCAAAATTGTTTTGATTACTATATGGTATAATTTCAGTTGAAGAACCGATGATCATCTCAAGTACAAAATAATCAATTTGGCATTATCCTTTCCCGAGGCGGATATGGTGTCTAGTTGGGGATCGCTGGGTCAGCGGGTTGCAACGTATGTGGTCCGCCCCACTCCCGTCGGTACTGGCCATGACAGCGGGTAGGGCCGGGATAATGTCCGAGGGATTATGATGTATTTTTCTAAATTATTAAAATACGAATTAATACGTACTTTGAGAATAATACCATATATATATTGAAGCATAAAATTAAGTTTGATTGATTAAATTGGATTGATAATTAATTTAATATGATTAAGTTAATTATATCCAATTAAGAATACTCTAATATGATTAGAGTTGATAATTCCCTTGGAAGAATTAATTATATGAATGTGATTCATAGAAATCAATTTAATTTGAATAAGATATGGAGGATCACATAAGTGACATCCATGGTCTCCCGTCAAGGCGAAGCGTTTCGTCGCCAGATATTATATGTAGGAGACGCCTGTCCGAAGTGACAGCTCCTGCATATGATCCATTTGGATCGGGCTCGTCGCTTCTCGAAAGAGTAAGGACGTATGCGTAGTGACCCCAATATCGGGTCCTCATATTATTGGGCCGATATTGGATTGCGCATAGCGAGTTGTATTCCTGTTGACGGTTGGTTCAATTAATGACGGGTCAACATCACCTTAGGGGTGGTGGGCCCGGGTATTAAAGACCGAATTGGGAGATGCAAGTTGGACTTGCAAGGCGGAATGTGTTCCCGCTTCTTTTTATCCGAGTTGTAGGTTCTCATATTATTGGGATGCAACAAAGATAAGGAAGGAGATCCCAGATCTTTCTTGAGATATGATGGTAAGTATATCTCTTACATTGAAAGTGATTAAGGGAATGAACTTTCATTGTTGACATGGCAAGACAACTTTGATATAAAATTCCTAATTCAAAGTAAAACATGTACATATATAAATATATACACTCATGCAAATTTCAAATTTCTTATTTCAGATAATCCTTCATTAAACCCACTCAATATTATACTCAATAATAACCAGTAAAATATCGTGGATTGGACCCTATAATCCAGATATTGTACTTGCAATTGGACACACAATGTATGTGGTTGCAATGTGCAAGTTTCCTCATAATAATGAGAAGTGATAATTAAATAAGACAATAGGACTAAAACCCTAGAGTTTGTATGTCTCTATAAGTCTTGATCTTATCGAATGTACTTTTGAAGTGACATGTCGATGATGATCGTAATTATCAAATTAATCCTTATAAAATCAATAAAGATATTCTGGCATACATATGTGCTCTCGACATTTAATCATGAATGATGTGGTTCTCTACATCATGCAGAATGGTAGCTCTATAAGAGATGATGTATTCAAATTATTTGAATACCTACCTGATCCTATGTTTTAAGAGTTTAGATGGATGTAGATGATGAGTGTCATCATTCTACTATCTATACTCTAGTCATTCATGAAGCTTCATAATATTCATATTGTATGAATTGGGTGAGGCTTGTATAAATGTTGAAATACTCTTATATTGAAATTTTTGATTTTAACATAAGAGATCCTTATTCTTAAGCAATGGTTGTTTATAGATAAAGGGAGCGCAGTGGAAGCATGGGTTGGACTCAGGCAAGAAGTATAATCAAATAGTTGACTGTACTTCTGTGACTTCCATATGACATCCAAAGAGTTGGATGAATGCCAATGCTGCAATAAGTTGATGTGTTGATAGTATGACTATCAAGTCTGTCTAGAATCCTCAGAAAAGGACTCGGATGGAGCATCAGTATAATCTATATATAATCATTGAAATTGACTTACTTATTTGATAAGGTAAAGTCTAATAATTGTATCTCAATCTTCTAATAACACTTGCAATTGGTTGCATATGTATTAGAATATTAGAAATTTGATCTTAAGGTTTATTGATCATCCATGTTGAAAGTGATGCAAGTGTTGCAACAGTTTCCATGAGATCAATAGACTTCATATTTTCAGTGGGAGCCCTTAGTCTTAGAGAATGTCTCTATGACCTAGATATTAGAATACACTCATTGTTTATTTCTAATTGTTGGATATAAACATGAAATCTGTAATAAATCTATTATAAAGAGTTATGATGGAAATATTTCAGATAGTAATCTAAAATCTAGTGGACTCTATTAAATTAGAAAATTATTGAATGGTTCATTAAGATTTCTAATACTGAAAATTAAACCTTTAAAAAGATCAATAGGAGGATAAAGATCATTTGACAATGATCTGGCATCAAATTTTGGACATATGTCTGTTGATGAAATCAATGGACTGGTAAGACATGAAACTTTAGATTGTCTAAAGATTCAAATCTCACATACTTGTGAATATTGTATTCAAAGTAAAATGTCTAATACATCCTTCCTTGGGAAAGGTGTAAGATGCCTAGGTATTAAGGATCTCATACATATTGATGTATGCAGATCATCTATATCATAGTAAACATTATGGATATGTGATATCTGTTAATGATTATGTATGATATGAGATCTCTTCTCTTCACCTAAGAAACCTTTGAAATGTTCAAAGATTTCGCAATTTTGGTTTAGAACCAAAGTTTGAAGGAAGATGAAATGAATTTGATCTAACCAAGGTAGCCCGTACCTATTAGATGAATTCAAGAAATACCTTATGGAGATATGAATATCATTCCTATCTCAATCCTCCTAATGAACCTTAACTCAAAGGAGTTGTAGGGAGATACAATTGATCATGTGTGACATGATTTAATCAATGATTAATCCTAGCATAATTATCTCTTAAGTTTCCAAGATATATATGTAGTAGAGACTGCATTATATACTTAATAAGGTTCCATGCAAGTAAGCTGGAATCTAGCACTAGAGAGTGCTACTTCATTAGGAAAATAAAGGATGGTATTGGATACCTACTTTATGACCTTGAGATTCTTAAAAAATCTCATCTTTGAGAATATGATTCTTATAGGATGACTCTCTTGAGAATCAAGATGAAAATGAAGTAAAGGAACTCATTTAATCTTGAAAAGATAATGAGGCTCCTGAAATCGGAAACAAAAGAATAATTGAAGATGAAACACTAATACTTCTTCAAATAAGTTTGAGGATGTATTCCATGTGAAAATGATTGGACTTCATGTGATGAAGCTCCTAAGGATCATGACATGGATAGATGGATGTTAGCAATAAAAGTCTAATGTAGACTTCATATACAAGTGTTGTATATGGACCCTCGAGGATCCACCTATATGGGTAAGACCCATTAAGTCTAAATGGATCTTCAATAGAAAGAGGGAACCTGATGAGAAGGTAGAGACCTTCAAAGCACGGTTCGTAGCCATGAGCTACACACCGAAGAGAAGACATCGCTTCCGATGAGACTTGCTCTCCAGTGGCCTTGCTTTAACCCATCAGAATGTTGCTAACTATAGCTACACAACTTGTCTTTGACATCTTCATGATGTGAGTCAAGATTGCATTCCTCTATGAATACCTCTCTAAGGATATTCATATGAAGTAGCCCCAAGGCTTCATGGTTGAGGAAAGCAAGGTGTGCTAGCTGAAGAACTCCATCTTTGGACTCAAATAAGTTTCTTGTAGTTGGAACATAAGATTTAATGAAATTATAAATGTTATGATTTCAGATAAAATCTTGATAAACCATGTGAAGCTTAGTGGGAGTGCCATTATGTTCATCGTGCTTAATGTAGATATTATTCTAATCATATAAGAATAAATGATAAGTGTTTTATAATTTGGTTGTTCCATACCTTGAGATACGATTTCAAGGATACCTCTTAGATCTTAATTCTGAAGTCGTTCAGAAGCAAAGAGAAGAGGGTATTGGGACTGTCGCATTAGTAGTACACCTTGGACTTATTCCATTTTCTGGAAAATTCCAAGAAAGGCTTCCTTCCCTTAAGATGTGGTAGTGACCTGTCTAGAGGGATAGCACCTCAAAGAGTTGAGGAAGTGAATGCTAGAACTGCTTGCACTTGTGCATTAGTTATGAGAAGCTGAATGTATTCTAGATGTGTACAAGAACCAGATGTCTACCATGCAGTGGGAGTAGTAAACTGTTACTAATCCTGCTATGGAGATAAAACACTTGATTGCAGTAATAATAATATCTTCAAAGATGATAAAACTTAGAGATAGTGATCTCAAAGTCTTATCTTCAAAAAGTTTAAGACCTTGTAGATAGTGATCTATGATGGTCTTAACTGTAGATACCTAAGGAGATAGAGATCTCCAAGAATGAAGGTATTCTAATATGGATTATGGGAATACTGGTTATGATAATTAATAAGATGTAGTGTCAAGAACACTATAACCAACAAAATTGAGTATCGGTTGCATGAGATGCAACATTCGCATTGGATGCGAGCACTAAGACTAGGAGATATGCAATTGCCGTAAAAGGACTTGGCGTAGTCTCTTGGGAACGGAGTGACTGATCAGCTTACCTAGCTATTTTCTAAATAGCCTATGATTGTCACATGAGTGTGGGTTTAAATGATTAGCCCATTAATGGCTCTTTGGGCTAGTGGGAGATTGTTGGAAATGCGAGCCCACGGCGAGCCATTATGCAATAAATGTTGTTGCAATTCACTCCTTGATCTGAAATGAAGAATACATAATTTGCATAATAGGTCCCTTAGTGCAATTAGGGTTATGTACCATGGCCATCTTAATAATCATACAGCTGTTTATTCAATTATTGAATCATAGAGGCTGGTGCTTAGATGAATATCTAATGAGTTAGATTGAGGACTCATCAAGCACTGTCAAATGATTATTAAGAGATGATCTCCAGCCTGAGTAGGAGATGGCAATCCTATCTCATTTAGGTTGATATCTGACCGACCTCTTGATGCAGGTCCTCTGCATAGGAATAGAGATTCAGAGGTGTCGGATGAGTTAGGTCAAAGAGTTGACTTAACGAGATCGAGATAACCAAAGTCCTATATCGTATGCTGTCACGATACAGGCACACATCCTCTGACCAGAGACAGATGTGTTACTATATGTCTGAGTATGTACATTTGGCAGACCAGTAGGTTGATGGCCTAATCAAGGTCTATACACCGGCGCGCTGGTGTGCATATAAGGGCATATGAGTAATACGATCTCTCAAAGGGATCATACAGGTTCACTACTGAATCAGAAGACATGAGCTCACTCATGAGATATTGGGAAGAATCAAATTCCGTGCGCACGGTCGTCACGCTTTGGAAGCTTGACTGAATTTGTTGGTTTGATATATACTTTTGGAAAGTATATGATCAAGACCTAGGTATGATATATGCTTTTGGAAAGTATATGATCGATACCGACTCCCAATGATCGAATGAGAAACTTACTGATAAAAACCTTGAAGTAGATAGTATAAAGTGGATCTAATACTTCGGGTTTATTCTGAGTCTTCCAGTATGCAGGATGTACAGGTATTGGGAATGCCTGAGGGTGATGTGATCATAAACGGTTGTATAACCATGACGCTTCCATTCCTAGGGAGTGATGAAACGGGTCTGGATTTTAGTGACTCCTCTTAGTAGAGAAGTAATCTGATCTTAGTCCAAATGTTGGACATTAATCTGAATGTGATTCAGATTCAATGAGAAGATTAGATTTGCGGTCTTGATTTAATCAAGCATCTATGGGAGGCCCGAGATCTGGATTTGAGATGTGATCTCAATATCCATGTCACTATACGTGGAACAATACAATCGCCCTGTCCTTATCTCCAAGTATTCGCGGAGAAAGCGCATTATCCTTGAAAGAGTTCATGGATAATTCTATTGTTGATATATGTATCCGAGCATTGAGAAAATGGATAATTAAATGAGATTTAATTATCATGAATAATATGAATTTGATTCATATTATAAGGAGAGTTATCTTAGATAATTAAATGTGATTTGTTTATCAAAGATGTGAATAATGTGAATGTGATTCATATTATTTGAACACATGAGATAAAGAGATCCGAGATGATTAAATATGATTTAATTATCAAAGGATAAGAATAATGTGGATAGTAATATCCAATTATTCATAATATATTATAAATATGATTTATAATATATTAGAGAGAGTTAATTATAATTTATATGTGTTGATTAATTATTATGTGTATTGGATACACATTGTGTAATTAATTGACAATGTAAATTATATGTTGTTTTGGGTTGTGAATTTGATTCACAATTTTTCTATGGCAAGATTGCAATATTCTCAAATATAATTATGAATTATTTTTGAAGAATAAAAAGCCAACAAAAGTTGTTGGAAATAAATAGAGGAGATTTTCAAGGAGATATGCAATCTCATGGATTTCCATGAGATTGCTCTCTCCATGGATAGAAGGGGGGCGTCACATCATTCCCAAAAGGAATGTGTGGCCGTCCACATGGAAAGTGCATGGAGATGAAATCTCCATGCACATTCTCTCCTTATTTATTGGATTGATTTTGGATTAATTTGTATTTGATTTTGTCAAATATATTTTGATCTAAATTTGTTGGTTTTACCAACAATAATCTTAGCCATTGGATTGACATAAATCAATCTCACCCATTGATTTTATATGTCCCATGGATTGAGATCCATGGATCACAAAACCCTATAAATAAAA